>CM044441.1:39400315-39427155 GCA_024363595.1 Xenopus borealis
AATGGCAAGAGCAAGAAGGTGGAGGAAGCAGAGCCTGAAGAATTTGTTGTAGAAAAAGTTCTGGACAGACGTGTAGTAAATGGAAAAGTTGAATATTACCTCAAATGGAAAGGTTTTACAGAGTATGTAATATTTTAATTTACTCTCTACAATAGTGAATCCTATTGACTTTGCACAGAGTTTTTAAAATGTGGTGTAAAACCTGTTTCATTATTATGGAGAGATGTTCTTTGCATGTTTTAAGAAACCAGCTTCTTCTCAAAGCATGGATCAGTGACTAAACTCCGTTAAACACAGACTGAAACTTTCCAGCTGTAGGACTTTTATCCCTTATCTACCTGTGGACTTGTTAATGGAACTGCAGTTTGGCAAAATGATTGTGCCCATAGCACTCTACAAACGGAATTTCTGCCTCACTTTATGGTTGATTAGTTCTCTTTATAACCACATTGAGGCAAGGTCCTATAAGTGTATCTACATCACTGCAGGATTTTGATTCTTACAAACTTTTAATTCACACTTCTGGACTACAAGCCCTAAAGTTTAAATTGTATAGAGATGCAGCCGTTTAAACGTGCAAGAATTTTTTTGGAACTTAACATGTTTTCCTTTCAGTTCAGACAACACCTGGGAGCCTGAGGAAAACTTAGACTGTCCAGAGTTGATTGAAGCATTCCTTAATTCTCAGAAGGCAGGGCAAGAAAAACCAGACAGCAACAAAAGGAAATCTGTGTCAGACAGTGAATCTGAAGACAGCAAATCAAAGAAAAAACGGGAATCTGTAAGTTGTTTCATAAAAAACATTGACTAAAGTTGTGTAAATCGCTGGTCTGATTGGCCACAAAGGCCTGATTTTGCTTCTTCTTTACTGGTGTGATTGAAAAGGGCAGTTTAGCTTTGTTAATAAACTGATTTTTTTATTTTTTTATTTCTAGGTTGATAAACCACGGGGATTTGCAAGAGCTTTGGATCCTGAAAGGATAATTGGAGCTACAGACAGCAGTGGTGAATTAATGTTCCTTATGAAATGGTAAGTAATAGTGGGGTACTAACCTCTTCAATATTTAAAGTGAGCCTTGTGGCATTTTGTTAATATGGAAACTTTCTCAGCATGGACTGGCTAAATGTTACATTTAGAAAAGTGTTTATAAAAAAAATCTCTAAAAGGCAAAAAGTAGACATGGCATGTTGTCTCAGAAACCACTCCTGAATTTCCTTCCCTTTGTGGGTTGTGAGAATCACTGCAGGGAAAACCTTTAATAGCACAAAGTTTTTGTATAAGAGATCGTCATGATTTTTACCGTGTAGTTTTTATTTCTAAATTACACTGTTTACACTGCAAATGATTCATTCTACCATATAAAATTTAATTCCTGAACCAATAAGATGTAATATTGTTTTGTAGGCAGCCATCTCTGGTAATTTTGCCTGGTCACATGCAGTGAAGAGTGACTAAGTTTACTAAAACAGAAGTCACATGGCTGGGGGCATCTGGGGAATGGACTATGCATAGCCCCATGTCCAATTTCAATATTAAATATAAAATTTGCTCTTTTGAAAAAATGGGATTTCAGTGCAGAAGTCTGCTGGAGCAGCACTATTAACTGATGTTTTGGAAAAAAACATGTTTTCCCAGGACAGTATCCCTTTAATCTGCAGCAATTGTTAATATCCATTACAGGAAACTTTAATTGGTATTTTTACCTCGACAAAATGGCATGTCATGGAATGTTTTAAGTGTGCACACTTATATGGGTGAAGTAGTTCTAGTTATAAATGTCCAAAGTAGTCTGACTTGTATTTTCTGGATATTCTTAGAATTGCATAGGAGGGACAAAGTAACTGATCCTGACTGCTTGTGTCTGGCCACAGTGGCCAATGTGGCTTTTGTCGACAAGGCAGTTCTCCAGGCTCCTCTTCATTGTCTTATTTGTATGTATGAGTGTGGCCAGAGCAAGTCATGTGCGATTGTGTTAAAATGCGTGGCCATGAGATTTCTGTAAAAGCTAAAGTATATTTGATCGGAATCTTCCTTTGTTGGCAATTGTCATGACTACCCACAATCAGAAATGAAAGATTTCAGACTTAATCCCCTTTCTGAGTAAGCAGAATGCATAAGTAGTGCTGTATACAAATAATCGGTTAACAACTTGTTTCATTATTTTTCTCATTATAGGAAAGATTCAGATGAAGCAGATTTGGTGCCTGCTAAAGAAGCAAATGTAAAGTGTCCTCAGGTTGTTATTGCATTTTATGAAGAAAGATTAACTTGGCACTCTTGTCCAGAGGATGAAGCACAATAAACTTATTTTTCATGTAGAGTTCGTTTTTTTAAGTGATCAGCCACTTCAGGAATCTTCAAGATTTTTGTTTTAGTATTTGCAGAATAAGCCACATTTTTGGTTATGGCCCCATGACATTGGCACGGCGCAAGGAGCCTTTGATATTTAAAATTACTTTCTCTCTGGGCTTTTTATACATTTCAAATTATTGAAAGTTTCTGTATTATGCAAATTTTGCAAGTGTTTTGTAGTCTTCTGTCATTGTGCATGTTAATGCTTTACTCCTAACCTGTCCATATGCTAGTTTCATTAGCACCAGTCCTTTGGTTGAAGAGGCCTGGGAAAACCTTTGTAGTCAATGGAATGTTACCTTTCTGTATATTGTTTACTTCAATGTAAATACTGGTGAACAGTGTTCAATAAATAGTTTTTATATTCTCCATAAGTTGGAAAAGGCAGCCTCATGTTTGAAATGTTACAATAAATTGTGTTAATGATACTTTCCCAGTAGAGCTACTGAGGCCTGGATTTTTAAAACAACTAATATTTTTTTTAGCCTCTTTCCATTAAGTGCACTGAGAGGAGTGCTTTATGAACCTTAGGATATTTGGAGATGGGAGTGGAAACACGAACCAGCTGACCATCGCAGTATCTGATTTGGCTTGCCAAATAGAAGAATACTGTACAACAGACCATACACAAGGAGGGTCAAATACTTGCTTGTTCATACCCTCATAGTGTGAACAAACGAAGTAAAGAGCAGCAGTGAGAGAAATGTTAAACTTGGACAGATAAAGTAAGGTGAGGAGGAATATAAGCCTAATGGTTAAAGAGAAACTGTTAGGGAAGACATGTAATTTTTTTTTTATTTACGCATCCGTTAAAGGGGTGGTTCACCTTCAAATTAACTTTTAGTATATTGTAGAAGGGCCAATTCTAAGAAACTTTTCAATTGGTCTTCATTATTTATTTGTCAGTTTTTTAATGATTTGCAATTTTCTTCTGTCTCTTTGCAGCTTTCAAATGGGGGTCACTGACACCATCTAAAAAAAAATGCTCTGTAAGGCTACAAATGTATTATTATTTCCACTTTTTATTACTTATCACTCTATTCAGTCCCTCTCCTTTTCATATCCCAGTCTCTTATTCAAATCAATGCAGGGTTGCTAGGGTAATTTGTACCCTAGAAACCAAATTGCTGACACTGCAAAATAGAGAGTTGCTGAATTAAAAGCTAAATAACTATAAAACCACAAATAATAAAAAATGAAAACCAATTGCAAATTGTCTCAGAATATCACTCTCTACATTATACTAAAAGTTAACTCAAAGGTGAACAACCCCTTTAATAGTGCTTGTAGAGTAGACTTCTGCACTGAAATCCATTTCTCAAAAGAGCAAACAGATTTTTTTTTTTCATTTTTTTAAATCTATGGGACTAGCCATTTTGTCACTTGTGCCAGCACTTTAGGAGGGAACTGCTTTCTGGCAGGCTGTTGTTTTTCCTTCTCAATGTAACTGAATAGTACGCAGTGGGACATGGGTTTTTACTATTGAGTGCTGTTCTTAGATCAACCAGGCAGCTGTTATCTTGTGTTAGGGAGCTGTTATCTGGTTACCTTCCCATTGTTCTTTTGTTAGGCTGCTGGGTGTGGGAAAGGGATGGGGTGATATCACTCCAACTTGCAGTAAAGAGTGATTGGAGTTTTATCGGTGCACAAGTCACATGACTTGGGGCAGCTGGGAAATTGACTGTCTAGCCCCATGTCAGATTTCAAAATTAAATATAAAAAAATCTGTTTGATCTTTTGAGAAATGGATTTCAATGCATAATTCTTATGGAACAGCACTATTAACTGATGCATTTGAAAAAAAAAATTTTCCCCATGACAGGATCCCTTTAATGTTGGCTTAGCAGCTGCATAGGGGGCAAATCTCCACTACAGAAGCAAGACTTTGTCACAAGATGTATTGGTAGTAGGAGTTCAAAGTGATAGTGACACTAAAAAATTCTTAAAAATATTAATGTACATCAAACTTTGCCTATAGTTCATGTTGATCGTTTTCACTGATGAAGCTGCTTTTAAAGTAATTGCTTGATGTCCCTAAACCTGACTTTTGCCAACTTGACTGTCCCTTCTCAACATGTCAAGAGTTTTTAAAGCGAACAGCCTGCTGAAGCTCAAATATGGCAGCCCCCTCAGAGGAACATGGGGGATCAGATGGGTAATACAAAATAATATATTATAGATGGCATGCAAAGACAAGAGTATGATAGATGTGAAAAAAAAAGATTTAATTTCTGGTGTCGGTATCTCTTTAATGTAGGAAACTAACTTTATACTCTGGATCGTCCAGTCTCATTTTAACAGGCTCGGCATAGATTGTGCCTCTTTATATGTAGATGACTTCAAAATCTAGTTAGTATAGCAGATGACTGGTAATCCACATTCTCATTAGCAAATGAGCAGGTATTTTGGCAACTTCTGTGGGACGGTTTCATGGTTGACTCCAACTATGCTGGAGTCAAATTCAGTGTGCGGATGTTGATTTGTTCGTTCAAGGGAACCCTGGAAAAATTAAACTACCCCTCAACCCTCTTGACCAAATTTGTAATTTGAATGTCTTGGAGGGTGTTAAAATTCCTGTTGAGGAATCTTGATGAACTTTCAGCTTTTATTCTACAAGAGCCACATAGCCACATGGTTTTTAAAGTGTACATTTGTTAATGGAGCACCTACAAATAAACAATTTCTTGGCTAAAAATATTTGAGAGCAGTTTCATTCTGCAGTCGTGCAGTTGAGCGCTATGAATGCCATTTGACTTCTTCTAAGAACCAACACTTGTAATGTACACATTGCTTTTACCTGCTATGTAAAACTGCCTTTCAGAATTCATGGCAACCACCTTGGCTACACAGCAACTTCTTTATATAAACTATAGTCTTTCTGAAGCAAACACACCATTGTTTTTACCAGTGCAAGGCAACAGAACATTGTTTAAAATGGGGATACACCGTATCTACAATTTTGGGATTCATCCAAAAACAGAACTAGTTTGAAACCCTAATTTGCCTATTTAAATGAGGGCCAAAGAGAACTGCATGTACAGCACTCTTGTTACTTTTATTTTTATCCCTAGTTTGTGTGACAATCTCATGAATTTAAGGATTTGGATCGCCCTGGCGCTTGGAATCGTGGATTCAGTGCACCACTAATTTAAATGCATGTAAAATACTTAAATATTTTGCGGTTATTGTTCCTTTAAAAGCTGTTGATTTAAAATTTTATTAATAGTTGTTAATCCTAGTTTTTACGTGTTTACTTTTTGTACATTTTTTTTGTTTTGTAATAAAAAAGCAGGAATCGCTCCACTCATTTATTGCAAATATATTTTTATATATATATATATATATATATATACAGTGGTGTGAAAAACTTATTTGCCCCCTTCCTGATTTCTTATTCTTTTGCATGTTTGTCACACAAAAGTAAACACAAGTAAACAAAATCCAAAAATCCAAACCTGTGTGAAAAAGTAATTGCCCCAACCTAATAACTTGTTGGGCCACCCTTAGCAGCAATAACTGCAATCAAGCGTTTGTGATAACTTGCAACGAGTCTTTTACAGCGCTCTGGAGGAATTTTGGCCCACTCATCTTTGCAGAATTGTAATTCAGCTTTGAGGGTTTTCTAGCATGAACCGCCTTTTTAAGGTCATGCCACAACATCTCAATAGGATTCAGGTCAGGACTTTGACTAGGCCACTCCAAAGTCTTCATTTTGTTTTTCTTCAGCCATTCAGAGGTGGTTTTGCTGGTGTGTTTTGGGTCATTGTCCTGCTGCAGCACCCAAGATCGCTTCAGCTTGAGTTGACCAACAGATGGCCGGACATTCTCCTTCAGGATTTTTTGGTAGACAGTAGAATTCATGGTTCCATCTATCACAGCAAGCCTTCCAGGTCCTGAAGCAGCAAAACAACCCCAGACCATCACACTACCACCACCATATTTTACTGTTGGTATGATGTTCTTTTTCTGAAATGCTGTGTTACTTTTACGCCAGATGTAACGGGACGAGCACCTTCCAAAAAGTTCAACTTTTGTCTCGTCGGTCCACAAGATATTTTCCCAAAAGTCTTGGCAATCATTGAGATGTTTTTTAGCAAAATTGAGACGAGCCTTAATGTTCTTTTTGCTTAAAAGTGGTTTGCGCCTTGGAAATCTGCCATGCAGGCCGTTTTTGCCCAGTCTCTTTCTTATGGTGGAGTCGTGAACACTGACCTTAATTGAGGCAAGTGAGGCCTGCAGTTCTTTAGATGTTGTCCTGGGGTCTTTTGTGGCCTCTCGGATGAGTTGTCTCTGCGCTCATGGGGTAATTTTGGTCGGCCGGCCACTCCTGGGAAGGTTCACCACTGTTCCATGTTTTTGCCATTTGTGGATAATGGCTCTCACTGTGGTTCGCTGGAGTCCCAAAGCTTTAGTAATGGCTTTATAACCTTTACCAGACTGATAGATCTCAATTACTTTTGTTCTTAGTTATTTTTAACAAGGGGGCAATCTTTTTCACACAGGCCCATGTAGATTTGGAGTTTTTTTTTTTCTCCCTTAATAACGTAAACCTTCATTTAAAAACTGCATTTTGTGTTCAATTATGTTATCTTTGACTAATAGTTAACGGTTTTTGATGAGCAGAAACATTTAAGTGTGACAAACATGCAAAAGCATAAGAAATCAGGAAGGGGGCAAATAGTTTTTCACACCACTATATATAATTATTTTTTTTTTTTAACCAACACAATCTCTCGTATAATCTGTCATGTAATTTGTACAGCTTGGGGATGTATAAATTAAAAGTTTGGGACCTTGAGTTTTCTGGAGAAATGGTTTCTCTAATTCAGATGACCAAATCTACAATAAAACATTGAAACTTTACATAAACACAGTGAATGCCACTAATATGGATTTACACAGCATAGAAATGATCAAGTTCAAGGTACTGTTTTATTATTGCAATGAAAAGGGAAAACAGTTTAAATGGAGTCTATAGGAGAATGCCTACCTGTTATATAGATTTCTGTATAAGGAATCACAAAGGCAGAAGCCTTGAAAAAGCATATGCGAAACGCGCGTCGGCAGGCTAGAAACTTCGTTCGGACCTTTTAAACTATTTGCAGTTAACTTACTAATCCTGAGGATAAGATTGTTCCTGTGGTGCTAACGATCCAGTGGCAATTCATTCTTTTACCTCTTTCTCTCCAAGACATCGGGGATTTGCGGTTTTTTAGATAGTTCTTTGTATGAAAAGTGCAGTTAAATTACCGAGACCGCAGTCCCCGGTGCTCTGCCTTTCTCCCCGTGTGGGGTCCCGTAAGGGGCTTCTCCACCTCTATTCTCCTATTTTCCAATTTCCAAACTTTTAATACATGAATTGTGTACTAAAGATAAATCACTTTTTAAATTAACTTATTTACTATTTATTAAGAGGGCACAATTAATTCCTTTGGCCCACACTGATTGAACTAATTAATCATAATCAATTTTAGTCACAATTAATTTCCTTAAATGAATTTTAATTGATTATGAGGTTAATTATGAATTATTACAATTGGTGGACTTGATATGTTCACTCGTGGATGAATTATAGATAAGATATAAATTATTAAGCACTAGCACTTTTTTCACTTCATACAACCAGCACTAGCACTTTGGAATAATCAATTGACAAGAATCGAACCATCAGGGCACGGGAATTGCAGGTTCTTTTTAATATTGATACTTAGTCCTTTTTAGCGAATAAATTGTTTAATTCTACTATAGATATATTTTAGCAGTTAGATATTAGATATTACTTATCTTTTCTCTCCTTTTCGATAAAACTTTTTTTCTCAGCAGCTTTCCAATTTACTAGCAACCGTGTTTTGATTTGAAAGAAGAAAAAAACAATTTTCTACATACACTGTGATTTTCATTTCCTGGATTGGAACATGGCAGTGGGCAGGGATTAAACCCCTCTTTATTACCCACTGCCTTGAGGAAGTACAGGAAACTGAATAGGAGAGGCCTGATTAGAAAGAGTAAAAAAGTACCGATACATTTTACCCTTCCAGCGCATTTGGGTTTTTTTTTTTGGTGGGGGTCAGTGGCCCCCATTTGAAAGCTGGAAAGATCTGTAGAAGGCAAATAATTAAAAAATAAAGGCTAAATGAAAATCTGCTCAGAATTAGCCATTCTATTGCATACTAAGAGTTGTGAACTACTCCTTTAAGGAGGGATACACTGAATACACTATCTTCCTCTGAATCCTATGTGAAAGATTTGGCCACATAGGAACCAAGCCATAATTTACATATGTACATCAAGGTAAAGAAGGGTGTAAGAAAACAATGGGCTGGGATGTCATAAAGGGATTATTTTTATGGTTTATTTTATTTCTAAATTACACTGTTTACATTATAATAATGCATAGAATACATTACAATAATTCACTCTTATTCAAAATTTGATTCCAACAAATGTAGTTTTTTTATTGGTATGGAAGCAGCAATCTCCGTGCATTGTGACAGATTCTGAGCTTTGAGAAGGAGTCAGCAATTCAGGATGGAACTGCTTTGAAACAACTATTGTTTTTCTCCTTACCATTATATTATACCCCCACCTAGGTTGTATTACCTAGTGGTAGACCTTAGAATCGCAAGTAGACACGAGAGATGGCAGGGAAAAAAACAGGGATTTTCCCCACTTTGGTGCTATTCTTGTGTCTACCACTAAGTGACTTTGGGAAAACTGAAGTGACACATGCCATCCTGCCGTTAATTCACATTCCTGCTGGTGGGAAGGTATTTTGCAAATAGCAAAGATTTATCACCACCACCCCAAACAGTGAGATTAATCTTATTGTTAGTGGGTGCTCAATACTTGACTATCTGAAGATCTACGACAAAGCCTTAGGTAGGAGAAGAATTAGGCATCTTAAATTAATCCAATGCTATAATGGTGGAAGCTCAAATTCCAAAGTAGCTATTAGCAAACACTAGTGCTAGTGCTCTTTCTGCTACACTAAAGTGACATAAGTGTGAGATGGGCACACATCTATGTACTAGGTATTAAAAGTAAAATTTAACAACTATGAATGCCTTTGTCATATCCTGCTATTGTGTAGACACAGGGGAAATAGTGTGTATATAAGGAAAGAATGAATGTAAAAGAATAGTGGTTATATAACAGAAGTATCCATAAGGTTACAATTGTTTGTAATGACTACCAAACCAATTAAGACATACAAATCTCTGTGAGACGGATAACAAGCGTTTTTAAACAAATTGTTTGTTTTATTTAAGCTTTCTCCTAATTGTGCCATATATGGTATACTTTTGTATCTAGCTGTATCTAGTTCACTTTACAGCTTCTCAAATAGCTGTTACTCACTTTTGGTCACCCTTTGAGTCACTCAGTGTAATTCCACATCCCACAAATGAACAGGCTCAAAGCGACCTAGAGAATACAGAGATATTGAATTTCTCCTACCAACTCGACTTACTCTGTTCTTCTCTACTCTAACTAGGCTACTTCCTCCAGCTAGAGTCCGGTACGGGTCAATTTTTTGTGACCCGTACCCACTACCTGCAATCCGCAACCTGGACCTGACCCAGACCCGCAAGTACCTTATCCGCAAACCCTGACCCGCGACCCACTGACCATCAAGAATCAGGGAGTGCTGTCATGCTGACAATCAAGATTCAGGAAGTGCTGTCATTGTAACCAGAAGTGACATCATCGGAAGTAGGTGTGGTCAGAAAAAATAGTAAAAGTCCCTATTGAGAAGAAGCCTCCTTGCAATGAAATATCCAAGGCGGGAGACTCACCAAAGCAGAGGAAGAAGACATAGTACGGTGTTTCCGACACATCAAGTCCCGATAATAAAGGGAAGAAAGACTCTGGGGGTCTCCCACAAGATGGCGATGGAGAATTCTGCAAATAACGAGCAGGTTTCAGTAAATTTTCACTTATTCTTTAAACAAATGGCTACAGACGTTGCCAATATGTTTCACCCTATCATTGAAGCCTCAATTGACAAAGCTGCTCAAATGATCTCACAGCATGGCCGTATTACAGTAATGGAGGAAAAGTATTTCTTCTCTAGACGATAACGCCTCATCTTCCACAAATAAAAAAATGATTCTGGAAATAAAAAGTGAGACCTAGAAAATAGGTCCAGAAGAATTAAATTACGTTTCATAGGTATCCCTGAGCATCACAAACAAGAGACACTTAGTTCTCTTATTTCACAATGGTTGCCTAAGGCTTTAGGCTTACAAAAGAAAATATTATCTTTAAAAATAGAAAGAGCACACAGAGTGGGCACATTATCTGAATGGTACAATCAAAAATCCAGAATGGTATTAGTCAGAGTTTTGGACTATGCAGACAAATCCAATATACTGCAGTCTCATAAAAGTCACAGAAATTTAAAGCTAGAGAGCTACAATGTTTTAAGCTTTCAAGATTTCTTACCTGCTTTATCACAAAGGCTAAGCTTTTTTATAGTATGTCAATCTCTATTTCAACTAAAAAGAAAGTTTGCCATACTTTACCCTGCTATCCTGAAAGTATTCCTAACAACAGGAACTCATACTTTCTTGTATTAGTCATGTCCAAAGTCCTGCCTGCGGGCCAATCTCGGAAATGCCTAATAATGTGGCCCGCCCTGCCTGTATCTAAACACAGTAGTAGGGAACAATCCTTTTATTTAACTGCGGTGCTGAAGGTACAAAAGACTGTGCTACTGGCTGGCAGTGATGCACCACTCTCTATTCGCAGTGGATAGACACACTGATGTACCAGTACTACAGTAAATAAGTATGGTGCATCACTACGTAAGGGCCAGTAGTACAATGTTCAATAGTAATACGTTGGTGTGTCTTTTCACCTTCAGCCCTAAAGACGTTTGGATGCATTTGTGAGAGTGGAGCGTCACTGTTAGCAAGTAGTACAGATTCATTACCGTCAGCACCGCAGGTGAATACAATCCAAATGGATCCAAACTGTACTGCTGAATTTGGACACAAAGAGTCTTTTGGCAAAAGAGGTGATTTACATTGGTGCAATTTAGATCTGCTTGTAATACCCACTTCCAATATTATTGATTTTATTATTGATTAAAACCAGGGTCTGACATAAGTCAGTGCCAAATGTGTATGTACAGTGTAGAAAAAAGGGCTCTCAATTAAAAAAGGAACATTTTGCAAACTGTATATGTATTTGAATATTATATTATGTATTTAAATATATATTTATATGATCGGCCCCCACAAATTTCCACCTCACCAAATCTGGCCCTCGTTGTAAAAAGTTTGGACACCCCTGCTGTATTTCAAGGAGGCTGAAAGATTTGTAGCCAATCTTGGTGTACAATCTGATACAAAAAAACTATCTTTTGCAAACTCATCCTCAAGCTCCACAACTGCTTCTTCCAGCCAAAGTAAAGAAGTAAGTTCAAACTTTGACTACAGCTCCCATTTCTCCAGAAAAGTGTCTACTTCAAAAGGGAAGATGGACACTTAGCCCGGGAACTCCACACCAGTCTCTTTCTTTAAAAAGCAAGTAAGCCCTGTCTAAACAGAAGCAGAAAGGAAGGGACTCTTTTCAGAAGGGCTTACCCACCTCCAGCATTATGGGCAGAAACAAAAAATCCAGCTCTCCATTAAAATTAACAGCTCTCAAAAGTACCTCACAGGAAGCCCACACAGAGCCCACACAAAATGGCACCACAGCTTCACTAACAGCTGCAGTTACCTCACAGATAGCTTTTTCAAATATAACTGAGCAAAGTGGTGATTATAACCAGCCTGTCATGGAGGGCAAATTAAAAGAACTGCTAATCAATTTATGTATTACTCTCCAAAATGACCTTAGGCAAAACCTGTTAGAAATAAAGAGATTAGAGGCCTGCGAGATTTCCAAGTTGTACACTTGGAAAATAAGGCAGAGGAGACTGTTTCTGCACATAACCAAGTTGCGGATATTTGTACTAACCTAGAGAGAATATCACTACACTAATTGATTTAGAGGACCGCTCACATAGAAATAACGTGCGGTTCAGAGGAATCCCTGAAGACATTAAAGGTCTAGATTTGATACGTTTTTTAAAGACCATAACTTTAACAGTACTTCCCCAGGTCTCAGACCATTTGCTTACTCTAGACCAGGGGTCCCCAACCTTCTTTGCTCCTGAGCCACATTTAAATTTCAAAAAGAGCTGGAGAGCAACACAAGCATGAAAAAGTCCATGTGGATGTCAAATAAGAGCATTTTTGGTAGCCCCTATATGGACTGGCAGCCTACAGGAGAGAATGTTTGGGAGGACATCTGTTTTTTATGCAACCAAAACTTGCCTCTAAGCCATTAATTAAAAAATAAGCACCTGCTTTGAGGCCACTGGGAGCAACATCCAAGGGGTTGGAGAGCAACATGTTGCTCGCGAGCTACTGGTTGGGGATCACTGCTCTAGACCGTGCTCACAGATTACCCAAATCCCGCAATGCTCCAGTCAGAGCTCCAAGAGATGTTCTAGTACGATACCATTATTTCCACATAAAGGATGCTTTTCTTAAAGAGCTCAGAAATGTAAAAGAATCACCAGAACAATTCAGAGCTATCCACATATTTTCAGATTTGTCTGCAGCCACCCTGGCCCAACGTAAAGAATTTGCAGATATAACCAAGCTACTGAGGGCAAATATACAAATGGGCCTTTCCAACAAAACTGATAGTAACCAGAAATGGGAATACTTTTGTGTTCAATACACCAGAAGAAGCTCGTGGGATTACACATGAATGGGACCTAGCCAATACAGAATCCAATGGAGACCTTCTGGTAAAAAAAAAACCTAGGTTAAACACAGACTGGGAAAAAGCACAATGTACACCTGTAAAATGAAATACCCATCATTGCTAAAATGGATAGCATTGCAAGATACTTATAGGGGAATGCAATAAAAGTCGGTAACGGAAAAACTATTTGCAATGCGAAAAGTTATGCCTCTGCACAAACAATTTTTGCTTTGTGTATCTGTTTAGCGACCACTTTCGACAGTGGAAGAGAGTTTATGAATTTTACAGCTTGCGCCAATGCGCAATCAATGTAATAAAACTTCTTGCTGAAAAAGTCATTATGTTTGCTTCAAAAGATAACAACACCTTCAAGCACTTAAAATTCTCTATGCGCAATTAAAATTCGCAATGCAATAACAGTTTAAGGAACAATATTACATTGTGAGATGTGGATTTTTAGTCTTATTGATGTGTATTCTTTTGCTCTTTGCAAATTTAATTACATTGCCCCCATTTTTCTGGGCTAACTTTCTTTAGTCTATCTAACTGTATATATATATATATATATATATATATATATATATATATATTATATATATATACACAAGTTTTAACAAATGCACGTCCGTCCTAGAATAGCTTCATGGAAAAACATTTGAAAGCTCATATAGAAAATGTTTAATTCTGTATGGAGCAATGTTCACTGACTTTAAACTGTCAGATGGTTATTTTTCTTGATATGTTTTACTTACTTTTAAGGTTTTGTTTAATAAGTTTTTTTCTGCACCAGGGTAGTACAACAGGTTACCATTATACTTCATTGTACTGTATTTTATTGCTTTTAGGTCAAACTATAAAACACTCTTGACATTGAAAGTGAAATTGATCTGCATAATAGGAATCTATACAATAATTTCTTATTATTGATCTTTCACTTGATACAATACATGTAGTATTTCTGTGTTCAGCCTTCCACAAGGTCAGCAAAGCATTTTATAAATATTGAACATGACAACGCCAATTAAATTAGTTTCCCTAAACGTTAAGGGCCTTAATACCCCCTTCAAAAGATCTAAAACTTTTTCTCATATGAAAAAACAAAATGCAGATGTAATATTCCTGCAGGAAACTCACTTTAAAAAAGGAGAATCACCACAATTTTCTTAAAAGTATTTCCCACATTATTTCATGCAATGGCACCAGAAAAGAAAAATGGGGTATCCATAATGTTTAACCATCAAATAACATTTGAATTATTACACTGTGAGTCTGACCCTGATGGAAGGGACCTAATTCTGAAATGTAAATTAAATGATGAATTTTTCACATTGTGTAATATATATGCTCCAAATACGAATCAAATTAGATGCTTAACATCAATATTTAACAAACTATATATGCAGAAACAGGGGTTTGGCATCATAGGTGGAGACTTAAATATTATATCAGACTCCAAAATTGACGACAAATCAAATTCAGACAAATCCAGTCTCAAAAATGGTAAAAAAGGAACAACAGATTCACCCTTTGCCAAACTCTTAGCTCAATTAAATCTCTATGATACTTGGAGGATAATATACCCTAAAGCTAGAGATTATACATTCTTTTCTCACCCCCATGAGACCTATTC
This sequence comes from Xenopus borealis, assembly GCA_024363595.1. NCBI lineage: Eukaryota > Metazoa > Chordata > Amphibia > Anura > Pipidae > Xenopus > Xenopus borealis. The sequence goes on from CM044441.1 coordinate 39,415,060, forward strand.
AAGAATAGATTATTTCTTAGTAGATAAAATACTACTACAGTATGTTAAAAAAGCCAATATACCCATAACGTGGTTAGATCATGCTCCAATATCAATTTCCATAAGTGAGCCATTAAACAAGTTTTCTATAAATACATGGAGGTTAAATTAATCTTTATTAAATAAGATAAGTGATAGAGAATTTTACAATAATAGTTTGAGAGATTATTTTGAGATTAATTCTTCCACAGAAACTTTACAAAGCTTCCATACGTGGGCTCTTTATTCAAAAAGCTGCCTATTATAAAAGAATAAACAGTTTGGAAAGGACAATGTTAGAATGAAACCTAACTCAGTTAGAGACACAAAACAAACTAAACCCCTCTAAAAATAAAACTAAGGAAATGCAACAAATTAGAGAGAAACCTCATAATCTAGATCTCTCTAAATTTTAGTTTTATTTAAGAAAATTAAAAATTTTACAATATTATAAAGGCAATAAGTCAACAGATCATATGGCAAACTATTTAAAAGCTAGACAACTAAAATCAAAAATATGAAGTTACAGAATGGCAAGATAATCACTAATCTGTTGTCGATTGCTGAAGCATTTGCAGATCTCTTTATTAACCTAAAAAGGATAATACAGTATCTCAGCCTAACCAAGAATATATAGATACATATTTAAAAAATATAGATTTACCTTGTTTAAGTAATGATCAAATTATTTATTTGAAAGCTCCAATCTCTCAGCAAGAAGTTGGATATGCAATAAAATCATCCCCTATAAATAAAGCACCTGGCCCAGATGGATTACCTGTAATATATTATAAAACATTTTCACAAGTATTAATACCTAAACTCACAGAGTTATATAATTCAATTTTATTAGGAGAATATTTCCCAGAAGAAATGTTACAGGCCACAATTACGGTAATATATAAAGATGGTAAAGATCCATCAAATGTCACAAATTATAGACTAATTTCTTTGTTAAATTGCAATTTCAAGTTTTATACTAAGATATTATCAAACAGATTACAAGATATTGTTTGCAATATCATAGACAAAGATCAAGTAGGCTTTATTAAGGGTCACCAAACATCGGATAATACCAGTCGCTTTTTAGATATAATACATGCAATCCGACAATCCAAGGTTCCTACTATAGTCATGTCTTTAGACGCAGAGAAAGCATTTGACCGAATATATCATGATTTCATAGAAAGAGTCTTAGATAAGATTGGATGTGACAGCACATTTATACATGCAATTTCTGTGTTATATCAAAATCCATTAAGAAATTAATATCACTAATGGAACTAGACATGGGTGTCCCCTTTCTCCATTAATGTTTAATCTAACAATAGAAATACTTGCTCAAAAAATTAGAAACTCTAAGGAATTATCGGGTGTTCAAATTGGTATTAAAGATCATCGAGTTGGTTTATATGCAGATTATATTATTATTGCCTTATCTAACCCTATAGAGACGCTCCCAAAACTTATGGCAATAATACAAGAGTTTGGGAACATATTTTACTATAAAGTAAATGAAAATAAAACTCAGGCATTAACGCTCAATATATCTAATAAAGACCAATATATCTTGAAACGACAATTCAAATTTGATTGACGCAAAGATTACATATCTTATTTAGGCATAAGATTGACAAAAGACCCAGCAAAATTAATTGATAGTAATTTTAACACAATACTAAATACTAAGAAATAGGAAAATGTCATGGTTGAGTAAAATCTCAGTGATAAAAATGATACTGCTTCCAAAATTGTTATATGTTATGCGTACTATTCCCATTACAATCCCATCCACTTTTTTTGTTAAAGTTTATAATATGTTCAACCAATTTATATGGAACAATAAAGTTCCTAGAGTTGCAACAAACATTCTGCAGAGAAGTATATCTATGGCTGGTATTGGTATGCCAAACATTAAGAAATACTATGTAGTCAATATTATAAACCAGGCTACAAACTTATTATCAGTATCTTCACAGACCAGATGGTCAGAAATAGAGAGAACCCTACTGAACATCTCTTCCTTAGATACTATACTCTGGACAAATGAAACATTTAACCAAAGGCAACTGATGAACTTACCTGCAACTTTTAAGACTGCTAGGTCTGGAGAGATAATAGAGATACCACACTATGCTCTCCGTTTCCATCTCCCATGGCACCTATTTTAGTCTTGGAACCAATACTAAACATTGATTTGTCAACATGGTTTAAGAAAGTTCCATTAAAACTAATAGACTTATACTGTGCAGACCAACTAAAATCTTTTATGTGTCTTAAGAATGAACTATACTTAGAAAAAAATGACTTTCACGAATATTTACTAATACGAAATTATATAACAACACTTCCTTATTCTAAACTGAGACCACTATTGAGATGGTTTGAGCATAAAAAAAGGAATGGCAAAGATTTATGGTATTTTAGGAGAACTAAAGGAAATACAGAAAATTCCACACATGCTTAAATGGGAACAAAGACTTAAGAAAAACTTTACATTGAAGGAATGGCAAAAGGCTATCTCCAGAACAGTTCACTAGATGTGTTACGCATCTAAGGTCAATATATAGTTTATATGCATTGTATGAATTGTAACTACCCTGAGTGACTTGCAGATATAAAACAGGTTATACTGCCTTTTCCTTTTTTTTTTTTTTTAATTTTTGTTTAATTGTGTATATATTATTTTGGTTAACTCAGCGTGTATACTAGAACAGTATATGCCAATATAATGTTTGTATTGTTAAAAACTAATAAAAATTGTCAATGAAAAAAAAAAAGGAAAGGAGCTTGACCACAGATCCAGATCCCCACTTGCTGAGAGGATTTCCACATCACAACAAATAGAGATGGACCCTTAAATTCCTTTAATAAGGTCACTGTGTTTTATATTTAGAAATATATATAATTGAGATTATATTGTATAAAGGTCTAGCGTATATATATATATAGATATATATAGATATATATACACCCTCCTTTCTTTTTCTTTAGGAGGAGGCAGATCTAGCCTTTACTGGTTAATCTATTTACTTGAGTTTATTAAGCTGTAAATTTCCACTCAAGTAAAAAAGTTAAGTGTTAATGTTAAAATTTATTGTAAGTTAAACTATGTTGTGTTATTACTTCTTTATCTATACATTGTTTTTGAGTTTTATCACCACCCAAAATGTTGTTATTGTAACTGTTTCATAGTTATTAATGGTAACAAATGGTACAACGCTAGTGTATTGATGATATGACATACATTTTATTTTGAAATATATTTATATGGATCAAAAGGAAAAGAATTTTACAAGAACTAAAATATTACAAAAAAGGAAAGGAGCTTGACCACAGATCCAGATCCCCACTTGCTGAGACGATTTCCACATCACAACAAATAGAGATGGACCCTTAAATTCCTTTAATAAGGTCACTGTGTTTTATATTTAGAAATATATATATAATTGAGATTATATTGTATAAAGGTCTAGCGTATATGTATATATATACACCCTCATTTCTTTTTCTTTAGGAGGAGGCAGATCTAGCCTTTACTGGTTAATCTCTTTACTTGAGTTTATTAAGCTGTAAATTTCCACTCAAGTAAAAAAGTTAAGTGTTAACGTTAAAATTTATTGTAAGTTTAACTATGTTGTGTTATTACTTCTTTATCTATACATTGTTTTTGAGTTTTATCACCACACAAAATTGTCAATGAAAAAAAAAGGAAAGTAGCTTGACCACAGATCCAGATCCCCACTTGCTGAGAGGATTTCCACATAACAACAAATAGAGATGGACCCTTGAATTCCTTTAATAAGGTCACTGTGTTTTATATTTAGAAATATATATATAATTGAGATTATATTGTATAAAGGTCTAGCGTGTATATATATATATATTTATATATATATATATACACCCTCATTTCTTTTTATTTAGGAGGAGGCGGATCTAGCCTTTACTGGTTAATCTCTTTACTTGAGTTTATTAAGCTGTAAATTTCCACTCAAGTAAAAAAGTTAAGTGTTAAAGTAAAAATTTATTGTAAGTTTAACTATGTTGTTTTATTACTTCTTTATCTATACATTGTTTTTGAGTTTTATCACCACCCAAACTGTTGTTATTGTAACTGTTTCATAGTTATTAATGGTAACAAATGGTACAACGCTAGTGTATTGATGATATGACATACATTTTATTTTGAAATATATTTATATGGATCAAAAGGAAAATAATTTTACCAGAACTAAAATATTACAAAGCTGATATTGCTCTCCTTCAGACACACCTGAATGATGAGGAAAACTGGAAGTTGTGTTTTTCTTGGGTTGCTGATAATATAAATACCCCTGCAATAAATAAGAAAGCAGGTGTAGCAATATTATTTAGCAAAAAGTTAAGTTTCCATCTAGAATAGTGGTAGGTTTAGTCACATGGAAATCTTCAAAACCAGCTATGGAACATTTGCTCTTTATGCACCTAATAATAATAGACCTGCTTTTTATAAGGATATTATTTATAGATTAAATTAACTAAACTCCTTCAATGTGATAGTGGGAGGAGACTTTAATGAATCACATTTGGACTTTAGATAAATGTAATACATCATGAATATCTTCGTCAGGCAAGTAAAAAATTTTCACAGAATTTTTGAATCACATTAATCTTAAAGACGTTTGCAGAATTTAAAATCCTTCAAGCAAAGAATTCACTTTCTATTCTCATTCACATGGATCAGGGACAAGACTATTTACTCACGTCCATTATCCTACTTAGTCATGTTTCTGCTGCAAAGATAGGGGATTTACATTTTTTTGGATCACACCCCTATAAGCATTACGATAATAATGAATTATATTTCAAAGTAATATAGCCCTTGAATATTTAAAATATTTTTGTCATCTAAACTTGACTTTCAACAAATGCTCAAAGATAAATTGAAAACAACATACTTGACTCTAGCAACCCAATACTTCTCTGGGATACCTGGAAAGCATACATTAGGGGAGAAATAACCTAATTCAGATCTCAATTTACCAAGAAAATTAATTAAAAAATATTGGAACTAAGTGGTAAGCAAAAGAATGCTTATTTGGCATTTAAAACAAATCCAACACAAGTCTCTTGAGTGGAATTTGAAATTCCATAAACTAATTGAAATCTTGTTTATCCATTAAAGATGATATTAACCAGAGTTACATGAAATCTAAATATCTCATCTTTGGCAATAAATCAAATAAGATGCTAGCCAACCTGACAAAAAATGGTCTAAAAGCTATAAGATATCTGCTGATGATAAAATAACTCGTTAACAGAGATAGTGGAGATTTTCAAATCATATTTTGATAAACTCTATTCTCCCACTAATATAGATAGTAAGCAGAGACAAACACTTTTAGAGAGTTTAGACCAGGGGTGCCCAGACTTTGTTACACTGGGATCTACGCCTGGCCCCCATTAGGAGATCTTCCTTGATAATGTGTACACTAATTTCTGTGGCCACACCCCCTAATTACCACGCTCATTTGGCAGGTTATGAAAGTTTGAAACAGTAGTAAATTCATGGATCCGCACACAATGTTCTGTGCAGTCGGGAACAAGCCCCTCTTTTTATTATTATTATACCACCAACAAGATCAATGTTTCGGATGGTTTAACCTCGCTTCATCATAACACATTACTATGAAAGCTTGAACACACTCCCTTCCCCTCCATGCTTGCTGCTCTCAGCTCTCCCTTCCTTCAGTGTCTGTGCCTGCAGCCTGTCCTCCCTTCCCATCCATTCCTGCAGCCTTCCCTCCCATGTTGTTTCCCTCTGTGCCTGCAGTCCATGCCTCCCTGCTTTCCCGCTGTGCTGCTCTTGTCTCCCCACCTTCCATCCATGTTGTACCTTCCTGCCTTCTCTCCATGCTGTGCCTCCCTGCCTTCTCTCCATGCTGTGCCTCCTTGCCTTCCCTCTTTGCTGCTTATCTCCCTGCCTTTCCTCCATGCTGCGCTGCTTTTGTCTCCCTGCCTTCCCTCTGTGTTGCTCGTCTCCCTGCTTCTCTCCCTTTCCTTCAAGCTGTTCTTGTGCCCTGACCGAATCTTCCCATGTGTCTCTGCCCTTACAGACTTATTGCTCTAATCAATCAAGATGTGAAAAAATAATAGCTTACTGTCTATCCAAGATTCTACCAAATCTCATCTTTCCTGAACAAAGCGGATTTATCAATGGAAGAGCAGGCACTAAGAATATTAGAACCATAATTAAATTTATCTATAAACAAGTAATATGCAAACCACATTAACAGGAATTGACGTGGCGAAAGCATTTGACAACATTTGCTGGCAGCTTCTAACAGATTCTCTAAGCATTCGGTTTCAAATTCAATACAAGCAACTATATTCAACCCAGACTACTCAGATTTTGGCTGCAGGTGAACTTTCAAACACAATACATCTAAAGAGAGGAACCAGACAGGGTTGTCCTCTTTCTCCTTTATTGCTCAATTTATCATTGTAACTGTTAATTATAACATTAAAATATGCATACTTTTGTTGTTTGGAAACTTATGCACAAGAAATATAAATCAAATTATAATTTGACTCCATATTTACCTGTAATAAAGAATTCATCACTGCCTAGATCTTTCTTTTCTCCTTTCACTACCAACTGGAAACAAAAAGAGGTTAATTATATAAAGTATATTACTTCTCCATCCACAGGAAAGATTTTGGATTGGAATGACTTCAGAGATAAATTTCAAATTCCGGAAAAGGAAAAAATATATTATCTTCAATTGTCACATTGGTTTAAAAAAAAAAAAGAACCAAACTGATTTGATAGCTACTTATGATTCCCTCGTGTTATCTGCTCTAAATAGATCATAATAACATAAGAAGGATTCAGTCTTTAAATATGGAATGATTCCAGTGTTAAATCCCATCCAATGGAATTGATAGCAAATCTACAAATGGAAATCTCCCCGGAAATGTTAATCAACTCTATAAAATGTTTTAATACATTTATCAATACAGAAATATGGAGAAATCAAAATTTTAGACTCATTCATTTAGCTTATAAAAGATTTAACCTCAGCTCAATAAACACAATCTTACATAACAAATGCCCTAAATGCAGCATTCTTTTACCTTATACATTGCATCTGCTATGGGATTGTTCCTATATCAAAAACTTTTGGCAAGATGTTGAAGGTTATCTGAATACTAAGATATGTTCTAAATATAAACTAACCCCCAAAAAGTGCCCTATTAAATCTTTTGGATCACTCAATCAAATCATCCCCCCATACTTCAACATAAATTTGGGAATATATCATATTTGCTGCATTAGACACATTTAATATTAATTGCAGCAAAGAGAAGCATTCTCAAAAATTGGATTAAACCAGATCCTCCTGAGATAATGGATGTCATCATGGTAATGAAATATCTATGTACTAATGAAGCTATTGCATTTAAAGTTGACAGCATGAGGAATGGTATGAATTTCTTGTCAAAATAGAAAATCTTTATGAATAACTTTTCTCAAATTGATAGATCTAAGCTTGACTCAATTCTATATTTACCATAGGTCCATGGAATCCTTATTATATGACACTAGCTTGTACTATTATGAAAATAAAATCTAGATCAGGACTATTTTTCAGACAATAATCCTATGATATGCAATTTTACTATAGTATGTACTAGAAATTTTATACATTTGGTTTTTAAAAACCAATTTTATTAGAATGCTTGTATCAATGACCTTATTAATTCTTGCATTGCTTTGCATGTACTTTCTGTAATTGTAAATTTATGTTATTGTTATAACTATCTATTCATGAAAAAAAAGTTACAGAAAGAACTAAACATTGACAAATATAATTTTTTCAACGTTTCCCAATCAACCAGCCAATATCAATCCAATAAATCAGTATTTGTAAAGTTCCCTCGAAGTATCAGTTGACAATGTTTCCAAATAGTATTTTTTGCTAAAATGTTCAATACAGCAATCACAATGGGGCTCATTTATAAACATTGGGCAAATTTTCACCTGGGCAGTAACCCATGGCAACCAATCAGAGGTTTCATTGCTGAAAAAAGCCACTCATTGATTGGTTGCTATAAGTTACTGACCAAGTGCAAATTTGCCCATTGTTTATAAATGAGCCCCAATGACTTTATAAGGTTCACATGCACAGGGGTTTATGTAACATTACAGGGATTATTTATCAAAAGTTGAGTTGTGTTTTCCGAAAGAAAATCAGGTTTTTCAAGGATAGTTTTCAAATTAAAATTTTGGGGGTTTTATAAAAAAAAACCCTCAATTATCTTGAGATTTAATATGCCCCAAAGCTCAAGGTCACAGAAATCAATGGCAGAGGTCCCTTGAACCATTTGAAGATGTTTATAGTCTTCATTAACTTTTTCTGTAGCAAACTTATGGAAACCTATGTCTGTTCTGTGAGCATGTGGCTTTGAGCTGTACTGTGGAAAGACTGCCTTTCCATACAGTAGTTGCTTGTAATGGAAAGGTTCATAGCATAGAAAAAATCAGAGGGTAAAGTCAGAAGCACATGGTTTAAATCTTCAGACAATTTTATGGAAAATGAAAAAATAACCATTAGGCAGAAAATTAGGATTTAGGAACATGGGTCCTAGTTATATATATTCTAATGTTTGAACCTACAGTATTCACCCCCTTTGGATTTCATTAGTCACCCCTTTGTGAAACACTGAAATAAGCTCTGGTCCAACCAGCTGTCTTCAGACACTTAGGGGCAGATTTATCAAGGGTTAAAAAACCCTCCAATTCGACCATCGAATTTAGTTAGAATTAAAATCCTTTGAATTCGAAGGAGTTTACCGCAATTCGATTTATCGAACAATCGAATACGAAAAATTTGAATTTTTTTATTCGATCAAAAAGCTGGAAAAACCCTATGGGAGCTTCCCATACAGCAATTCAGTAGGTTTAATCTGGCGTACTAGCCAGTTGAATAAAACTTTAAAGGGCAAGTAATTCGACCATCGAATGATCGAATATATTTTTATTTATTTATTTTTTAAATTTGATGGTCGAAGTAGCCGCAAAAATTATTCAAAAATTCTAATTCAATTTTTTTTTAAATTCGATCGAATTTCAAATCATTCACATGAATTTAGTAAATCTGCCCCATAATTAGTTTAATGGAGATCCCATGAGAACTATTAATGTATATTTTAAAATAAATCTAGTTCTGGAAGGCTGCAGAGACAGTTAGAGAATATGTCTCAAATAAAAATTATGAAGACCAAAAAGCTACAAAACATGTTAGGGGTAATGTTGTGAAGATGTCCTAAACAGTTAGACAATAAATATACACAGTACACAGTTCATATAAGGACACAGAGTTTATGTGGTAAAAGACACAGTTGGACGGAGTTCCCTGCCCCGTAGAGCTTACAGTCAACTACAGCTAACATACACCAACAAATTGGAGGGGAGGCTTTGTGGGAGAGTCGCAAGAAGAAAGCCTTTGCTGAAAACAAACCACATCAAATCCTGTTTAGATTGAAGTGCATATGAGACACAGCAATCCAAAAATTGGGGGGGGGGGGGGAGTCTTTATGATCTGATGACACCAAAGCTGAGGATATAATAGCTAACAGAACCCATCACCTTGAGACCAACACTGAAGAATGGTGGTGGTGGCATCATGTTGTGGGGATGTATTTCATTAGCAGGAATGGAGGGCAAGATAGATGGAGCAAAATCAAGGACAGTGCTTGAACCTCTTTCAGACTGCACAAGACCAACAACTGGGGCAGAGGCCTACCATCCAGCAGGGCAATGATCCTACACACATAACCTGAGCTACAATGGAGTGGTTTAAAATGATAATAGTCCCCAGTACTACCAGATACAGGGAATGGTTGCTATAAGGTTATGTGTTTAACTGATTGACTTATCCCTTAAAGGAGACATAAACCATAAAAATAAATTGTCAAAAAAATCTTATTGCACCAGCTTAAAGTTTCAGATTCTCAGTAGCAGCAATGATCCAGGATTTCAAACTTGTCACCGGGGGCCGCCATCTTGGAAAGTGTCTGCTCAGCTATTGAAAAGCTAAACTTAGGGGTTGTCACAAATTTACAAGCAGAAAATGAGGGTTGTCTCTAACAAGCTGAAGTTACAAGACTGATTATTAGATTCTGATGCTAGTTGCACTGATTTCTGTGCTGCCATGTAGTAATTATCTATATTAATTATTAACTAGTCTTATAGTGTGACATTTATATTCTATGTGTACAGTATATTGTTGGCGGTAGGTCCCTAAGCTCAGTAAGTGACAGCAGCACAGAGCATGTGCAGTGACCCAGCAGAAAGAAGATGAGGAGCTACTGGGGCATATTTGGGGGTAAAGATCTTCCCTGTTAGAGGGCTGTGGATGCCTTGGGCTGGTTCAAAAGCACAAAACATCATGTACAACATTTCTAGCTACTGCTTTAGTTAGACTTTAGTTCTCCTTTAAACACAGGGATGTTTAAAGGAGGAAGAAAAACTTAATCATGGGAGGGGGTTGTGGTCTGCGAGTTCCTCTTTTGCTGAAAACTGCACCAGCCTATTGTAGAAAGCTCCATGTAATCTTTTTGTTTCCTGTAATCCTTGCTGTTGCTCCCGGTGGTGCAAATGACACAGAAAAAAAATCAGGCATGGCAGCATGTTTTCCCCCTACAATAGCACTCTGGGTTGGCCCAGATTCTGAGATCAGCTATTATACAGTTGTGCTCATAAGTTTACATACCCTGGCAGAATTTATGATTTCTTAACCATTTTTCAGAGAATATGAATGATAACACAAAAACTTTTCTTTCACTCATGGTTAGTGGTTGGCTGAAGTTACTTATTGTCAAACAACTTAGTTTACGCTTTTTAAATCATAATCAGCACACAAACTACCCAAATGACCCTGATCAAAAATGTACATACCCCAGTTGATACCATGTATTGCTCCCTTTAACATCATGACAGCTTGAAGTCTTTTGTGGTACTTGTGGATGAGGCTCTTTATCTTCTCAGACATTAAAGCTGCCCATTCTTCCAGCCTCCAGTTCCCGTAAATTCTTGGGCTGTCTTGCATGAGCCCAATGAATAGCTTACAACCTGAGACAGTATGCTATCCTATATTTTAATTCACACAGACACAATAGAAGTGAACTGATTTCTTGTTATGATTTTCTTGTAATGTCCTTATATCCCAAATGGCCATGCTTATTATAAAGGACCAAGGAATTCAAGTGTAAAGAAAGCTAGCTGAATTCTCTACTGCATCAGGTGCTGACGCTGTAGGTTTGTATTCATTGGAATTTGGATTTCTGCAATATTTAGGGGGAGCAACACTGCTGTGGAATATTTATGTCCCCTTGAATGAGTTAGAACAGTACACTAGAACTGGTAATAGAAATGTAATGTAACAGCTAAACTATGAGCACAATCAAAGCTTTTTCTCTCTGGAGAGGAGGGATTAGTGAGGGGACATGACAATTCTTTACAAACAAGTTAAAGGGCATTGGGACAAAGGACAAGATGACATCTGTTTTAGAGTGGAGGAAAGGCATTTTTATGAGCAGCAACACAAAAGGTTCTTTAAAACATTAGTGTAGTGTGACTGTAGAATGAACTAGCTAATAATGCTGTAATGGCAGATATAATTGATGCATTTAGTATACACAGGTATATGTGTGGGTATATATCTATATTGTGGGGGTTGACTGTCAAATGGCAGAAAAGACAATATTAGGAGACAGTGAAACCCAATGATGTTCTCTTGAATGACCCTGTATTTTTTCCACAACATAGGGTGCTTTTTCACTTCCACACTCCATTTTTTTGGCTGCTGCTAATAAAAGTTTTCTGTTATTGGCCTATTTTCTCATTTTATTGTAAAAAAACAAAACACTAGTTAGGTACTTAGGTTATACTGTTCTGACACGTTGATCTGGGAAGCAATACATTGCATGGGGGTTCAAAAGGTTCAATTATTGTTTTCCATTCTTCATCTCCTTAAGGGCTAGAGCAGACGGGGAGATTCGGGGGCATTTTGTCGCCTGCGACTTGTAGCG
>CM044441.1:39450119-39460490 GCA_024363595.1 Xenopus borealis
TGTTGATGCAGTCCTGCGATCTGACCGCCGTTATCGCCTCCATTCTGATCCGATTGTTGGGCCCTAGGGCCCACGTTCTGGTCAGATCTGCTCGTTTGACGAGCTTAAAGGGGTGGTTCGCCTTTAAGGTGCCTTTTTTTTATGTTCTAGAACTGCCAATTCTTAGCAACTTTTCAATTGTTTTTCGTTGTTTGTTTTTTATAGTTTTATAGTTATTTGCCTTTTTCTGCTGAATATTTGCAGCTTTCAAATAGCCGTTGCTGGCTTCCTTCTAAAAAAACAAATGCTCTGTAAGGCTACACATTTATTGTTGCTTTTTATCACTGATCCTTCTATTCACACCCTCTACTATTCATATTCCAGTCTCTTATATAAATGCATGGTTGCTAAGGTAATTTGGACCCTATTTACCTGCTTAAGATTCAAATTGAAGAGCTGCTGAATAAAAAGATAAATGTTATCTCAAAGGTGAATAACCCCTTTTAATCCTCCCTCCTTGGGCTTTTATCAGCCAGGGCTTGGAACAGGGCACCACAGGTTGTGATCCCTTTCCACATTTCTAGTTCCAGCCCCTACTGAGCAGAGGCCTATAAACGATCTGTTTCTGGTACAGCTAGCTTATTGAGGGGGGAAGAAATCTCTACATCAGTGGTTCTCAACCTTCCTAATGCCACGACCCATTAATACAGTTCCTCATGTTGTGGTGACCCCCAACCATAAAATAATTTTCATTGCTACTTCATAACTGTAATTTTGCGAATGTAATTTTCGTAATGTAAATATTGAGGAGTCTGGCAGTAGAAGAAAAAAGCAAAAATTCACCAATCAGTCACCAATCAGAGGAAGCCCATCAGGTAGTGTTGCCACCTTTAAAATTTATTTTTACCAGCAGCTGGGGTGGGGGGCGGGAAGAAAGGGAATGGGCTGTGACTAATAAGGGGCGTATCCTGCCGTAAAGGGGTGTGCCCTGGTGTAGATGGGCAGAGCTACAACCCAATACCGGGGAAAAAAGGTCCTTTTTTAGTGGGTTGGGGTGGGCCAGAGGCCTTTAATAGGGGTATTACAGATTTACCGGCAGCTGCATTCAGTCTTCAGCTCCCTCTACTCGGCTTGGAGTACTCTTACTTCCCGGAATCAGCCAATGGCACTAGGCACTCCCAGAATTGTCAGCTACTGTGCATTATGGCAGCCGCAACATTATTCTTTAACCCACCCTGTTTTGTAGTTTGGACACCCCTTAGGCGACCCCTGTAAAAGGGTCGTTCGACCCCCAGGTTGAGAACCGCTGCTCTACATACAGCCCTTGGGCAATAAAATCTGATATTGGTGTTTTTATTAAAATTCAAAGAGTGCCTGCTGAAATTGATACAAGCATGAATAGGCTTGGTTTAGTTTACATATGTGCAACAAGTACATAAGCAACTTGTCTTAAGTCAACAGTGTGCGTGTATGGTGTCTTCTGCCAATCCAGTTTTGCAAGGGCTCATACTTTTGGGTTGCTTTGAATGTCAGGCTTATTGGTTAGATAAGTGTATCCATATGTATAGGATGTTTTGTGTGGCCTTCTTAACTTCGTCTGGGCAAATGTTTTATCTGCCTTCTACCCGCATCCCATGAAGCAGTGGTATGTGTACATATACCAGAGAGGACATTAGTTTAAGCCCATAGAATTGCATTATACACCAAAATGTTTTTTGATTGACTGGTGTAGAGCAAGAAATGCTGCATCAAAGTTCACTGTCGCTGCCTAATCTATTAGCCAGTTTTTTTTTTTTTTTTATGGGATTTCATCTAAATATAGTTTTAGGGTTTTTTGTTTTTTTAAAATAGATTTTTAAGAATCATCCTTGCTTAGTTAGTTTGTATGAATGATAAGTTCTGTTGCATCTTTTCCTACACACAACCACCTATGAATTTTCAGTTACTACCCTGTATTTCCCATTCTTGTTTAGTCTGGCCTCATAGGTCATAGGCACACAAAGGTTCTTAGCACCCAAGCCAGAACGGCAGCACAGACAAGTGCACAATGTATCAAGGAGAGCACCAAACACCTGGACATGAACACAGTACTACATGAGAGCTATAGCAAGTTCCCATAGACTTATCCTTGTTGGTGACAAGGTTAGTTGTAATACTGAGCAGCTTGATATCTTGCCTTATTGACAAGTTCAGTTTTCATCCACATTGCATATGAATACTTTATCTGTTTCTTCTTTATCTTAACACTTTGGTGTGCTTAAAGGGAAACTGTCATGGGAAAACGTGTTTTTTTTAAAAACACATCAGTTATTAGTGCTGCTCCAGTAGACTTCTGCACTGAAATCCATTTCTCAAAAGAGCAAACAGATTGTTTTATATTCAGTTTTGAAATCTGACATCTAGCCATTTTGTCAATTTCCCAGCTGCCCCGGCCATGTGACTTGTGCCAGCACTGTAGGAGGAAACTGCTTTCTGGCAGGCTGTTGTTTTTCCTTCTCAATGTAACTGAATAATACGCAGTGGGACATGGGTTTTACTATTGAGTGCTGTTCTTAGATCTACCAGGCAGCTGTTATCTTGTGTTAGGGAGCTGTTATCTGGTTGCCTTCCCATTGTTCTTTTGTTAGGCTGCTGGGTGAGGGAAAGGGAGGGGTTATATCACTCCAACTTGCAGTACAGCAGTAAAGAGTGATTGAAGTTTATCAGAGCACAAGTCACATGACGTGGGGCAGCTGGGAAATTGACAAAATGTCTAGCCCCATGCCAGATTTCAAAATGAAATATAAAAAAATCTGTTTGCTCTTTTGAGAAATGGATTTCAGTGCATAATTCTTCTGGAGAAGCACTATTAACTGATGGATTTTGAAAAATGAATTTTTTCCCATGACAGGATCCCTTTAAATTCATCCAGCTTTTCAATTGGTCTTCATTTAGTTTTCATAGTTTTTTAATGATGTGCAATTTTCTTTAGTTTCTTTGCAGCTTTCAAATGGGGGTTACTGACACCATCTAAAAACAAATGCTCTGTAAGGCTACAAATGTATTGTTATTGCCACTTTTTATTACTTATCATTCTATTGAGTCCCTCTCCTATTCATATTCCAGTCTCTTATTCAAATCAATGCAGGGGTGCTAGGGTAATTTGTACCCTAGACACCAAATTGCTGACACTGCAAACTAGAGAGCTGCTGAATAAAAATCTAAATAACTATAAAACCACAAACAAACAAAAAATGAAAACCAATTGCAAATTGTCTCAGAATATCACTCTCTCCATTATACTAAGAGTTAACTCAAAGGTTAACAACCCCTTTAACAGTTTATTCATATAATACCCTAATAATGCCTTTTTATTTTCTCTCATTTCATTTATGTCTAATTAGTTATTCCTCCATAATAGTCACAGTTCCTGTTAGGTAACATAAGAAGTGGAGACATTCCTCTTAAAGGAAAACTAAACCCCTCCCAATAAGAAACCCTTATCTACTACCCTAGATAGTCTTCCACCCGGCATAGTTCAATACCCCTGAAAGTGTCCTGAAAACTTTGGTACAGAGTAAGTGTAGTGGAGTTCATGGGTGACATCTTCCGGATCTTCAGCCTTCATTTGTAAGGGAGCGTCGTATTGGCATATGTGCAGTTGGAGCAGTCCTCCTGTTTGTAGTAACTGTGCATGCGCCAAAAGTGATGCGAATTGCTCAAAGGGAAGGAAGAGGAACCTGAAGTGTGTTCACATACTGAGCATGTCTATCTTCTCGCTCATTATGCACATTTGGTGACCTCACACCATGCCCATAGAATAGATCTATTCGTTGATGCGATCCGACGTCCCATATAGGGCATATCAATGTGGGCATATCTGGGAGTGGTCAGCTGGCTTGGCGAGCGGATCTCTCGGTGCATGGCCACCTTTACACTAGTTCCGATTCTTGAAGTGTCTGGTGAGCAGCTGTGTATATATAATTACTCCAGCAGCACTCCAAAACCTTTTTTGCCTCCAGCAAAGCAATGTTTTGGGCTAGTCCAGGGTTGTAAAGGACTGGAGTAATTATTATAATTATTACCTCAACCTCTTAAGTCTGGTTCTTAAGGACAGTTTCCAAAAATATGAAGGCCCTGCAAATGTTTGTACAAATAATCATACTCCAAATATAAGAATCATGGGGCCACACAGACAATGCATCATCTAGAAAGGAGGCTGTTGAATTAATAAACTTTGCTCTGAAAGGTTTGACTGAACCCCAGGACAGTAATAAAGGAACTGTTGGAGATGGAGGCAATAGATACCTGAGTATCAGCATCCACCATTGGGTAATAGTAAATTTGACTAAGTTTCCGCATGGTATTGCTGCAAATATTTTTCCGCCAGGATATTCACAGCAACTAAGTTTACTAAGCAGCGATGCGATCAGAAGTCATTGCAATCACTTGCGGTTACTACATTCATGAACCAGCTTACGTTAGCGGTAATTTTAGGGAGTTTGCGAAAATGTATGCTATAAAAGTCTTGTTTTATGGCGGTTGTTATTGCAATTTTTACTGACATTTATGGCCAGAAATGTACCTTCAAACCTCATAAACCTTATTGACTGATGATTATACCATCCAACAACATTACCAGAGTAACACCATCAAACACGTATGCATCATATAAACGGATATTTCATCCATCCAGTCACAAACCCTTCTGCTAATAGAATCAGATCAACAAGAAATCATACCAGTCTCTCTTTGCATCATATAAATGCACGGTTTAATGTAGCCAGTCACAATTAAACTAAACCACCTGCCAAAAGTGTTGAGGCTGACGAATCCTTGGACTGTGAAGCCCACTGCCAATAATACGCCTCTGAGCTGAATCTGCTGTGATTTGAATCTGCTGTGATGCCAAAACATCCTGTTGGCAATAGCTACAGAACTCTCTCCTGTCAGAAATGGCTACAGCAAAGAATGAGGGGTAAAAAAAAAAGAATATTATGGAATATTTCCTACACATTGAAAATTTTCTGGCGAAAAAATATTTATGCCGCTACATAGGTGGTGGTAACATTTTGTGAATATTATCACATAAATTTAGTAAACCGTGCGTTAATGTGTACGTAGTGTTCTTTTCAGATCACATATTCTAGCTAGCACAAAAGAATTTGCAAATTTATATTTACCACAGGTTCGTAAACTGGCGAAACCATATTTGGCAACAATTTAGTCTATTTTGTGCGGACTTTAGTAAATGGACCCCTAAGTCACAATGGCCTCTACCCCTAGCTCTGCATTAAAAAAAAAAGCTAGATCGAAATTTGCAGATGATCCCCAGGTCCAGGATTAGGTTCTCTGGTCAATTGAAACAAAAATAGAACCTTATGACCATAATGATCATTACGATTAAGGGTAGAGCTACACTACACGCTGCAACACCATCCGACTTTTGTATTTACCTTGTTTTCAGTCACATTCGACTTGATGCCTGAGTTATGGTGTAGCGCATCAAATCTGGCACAAACGCGGGCAAATTGTCTGTAGGACTACCCTAATTAGGGAGGAAGGGTGTGGCTTTTAAGTTGAAGGAACCCATTGCAACTGTGTGTGTGGGGGTGGTGTCTGTATCATGATGTGGGGGGTTCCTTTAAAACGCCCAAATGAACATCATGAAGGAGGGTCATGTAGAGATTTTGACACTTAGGGCAGACACACAAGCAGATTCAGGGAGATTAGTCTCCTCTTCTTCTGGCGACTAATCTCCCCCAACTGCCTTCCCGCCGGTTAGAATGTAAATTGCTGGCAAGATGGCACTCTGAGCACTTTGTTTTCCGAAGTCACAAAGTTTCCTTGCTATCCCGCCGGCAATTTACATTCTAGCTGGTGGGAAGGCAGTTTGGGGAGATTAGTTGCCCCAAAGAAGAGATTTGTTGCCAGGAGACTAATGTCACCGAATCTACTTGTGTGTGTCTCTGCCCTAAGGCACCAACCATAAACGTAACACTTGGTTGGAACTTTTTCTTCCAGCATGGCAGAGATCCTTTGCCATTATGTTACATTGGAAATATTCAAAGTGAAAGAATTGAAGTAGCCACCATAGGACAGACCTGAATCCCGTTTAAAATTTGTCGAATAAACTAAAAAACCACGAGACCCACAAACTATACATATTTGAGGGATGGCAAGCGTCTAGTTACCTTTGGATGGGTGATAGACTCTTTTCACCATTGCCCGGTGTTTTGTTTTTTTGTGCCAAGAAATCACCCAGGTCTTTGAATCAGTCCACATATGCTTGTGTGTAAGCTTCCCCCACCCCCCTTTATATGTCCATTCCATAAGAGCCCACTTGCTACTGTTTTTACTTCTCTGCAGAACCACTTGAAAAACTCTTAATTGAGAAACAAAAACCCGCACAAAGTTTAAAAAGAAAAAAAAAAAAAATTGGTATGGTATTGCCTTTTTGCATTTACTACAAAAATATTTGAGGAGTAACATTCATTATTCTTCTCTGTTGCAGATATCCTTTATTCCTGCTGTTATTGAAGTATGCTGCCAAGGGATCAGGAAGGTGTAAGTAATTAAACAAAAACAATATTTGGATGCTTTTATACACTATTATAAGTTATACGACTTAACAGAGAATGAAATGCATGTACAGGTATGGGATCCATTATCCAGAAACTCGTTATTCAGAAAGATCCGAAGTACGGAAAGGCAGTCTCCCACAGACTCCATTATAATCTAATAATCTAAATGTTTCTCTGTAATAATAAATCAGTACCTTGTGCTTGATTCAAACTAAGATGTAATGAATCCTTTTTGGAAGCAAAACCAGACTATTGGGTTTTTATTTAATGTTTACATGATTTTCTAGTAGACTTAAGGTTTGAGGATCCAAATTACGGAAAGATCTGTTATCGGAACGCTTCTGATCCTGAGCATTCTGGATAATGGGTCCCATACCTGTACCTAAATTGTGACCCCTGGACTGGGAAAAAACGCACACACTGGCAGGCATCCTCTCAAACTGCAAAAGGTTTGTATGTGCAATTGCAACCAGTCTGAATGTGACTTCAGCTGTGCATGCTCAGTTTAGCTCCCCAATCACGGGCTGATACAAGAGGTCTGCAGTGTATGGGGTCCTCCAAGCTTTGCCAGATCGAGGACACCAAACAAGCAGATCTCTGCATGTATGACAATCTTACCTAATAGTAGGAGTCACCCACCAGCCCCGATGCACTATTCTGATTTTTGGGGGCAGGTGTGGATTGGTGTTGTCATGAGGGGGAGAATGGCCATGCCTTGGGTATTCTACATAGATATAAATCCATTTGTTTCTCATGCACACTCAGTGATGTGCTACATCAGTTTGTAATGGCTGAAGAAGCAGGTTGTGTTATATTGAGCTGTTTATATGGTTGAATATTATTATTATATTATTGCTCCATTTTATCTGGTGGTGCACAGCCATGTCACTTTGAAACTAGCATGTTTCTCATAGCTATGAGAAGTGGCGGGTCTGTATGCTGACCACTGCTGTTTTCCACCTGATGGCAGTGGTGGTCAAAGCATTCCATGTCACTTAATGTACAAAGTATATTTCTGTCAAGGTAAATTGCCAATTTATTTTTTCTTTATGTTTTGATGTACGTTAATAAAAAATACGTTAATAAAAAAAAAAAATGTTTATCCCATCAAATGCATTGGTACAAGCCTTTAAAGCTTGAGACAATGTATTTTGAAACAGAATGCAACAAATAATCTTTTTGTGTTGGTTGGTGTTTTTGTTTTCCTAAAATTTTAAAACTGAACATTTTCCCCATGTCTCATGTTTCCCAGTATATGGACTCTGAAATGTTCCAATATGATACATTAGTTGCTGGCGTTTGAGTCCTAAGGAGTATGTCTCTGGACTGGAAATACTGATGGCAAATAAAGTTAACAAACTAGGGAAAGTTGTGCTCACCATTAGGCGGGGGTGCAGTGAGGCTGTGGCCACAAAATACATATAGACAAATCCACAAGATCCTCTGCACTAAAGCCATTATCAATATATTTAAGACACCTTTTGTGCACACAGCTACTAAAAAATGCCTTACCCTTTAAACAAAACAGGGATTGTTTGGCCATATATTGCAATATATTTAAGCTGGCCAACTACATCTAAGTCATCCCATATCTGGCCAGTCCTACACTCCATTTTTATCCGATTCATTAAGAATTCTATTGCTTCATTATACATTTTACAAAGGGACTAGGTTTTACCTGCAACTTACTTGCTGCTTTCAAAGTAAAACTCCCAAATTTGGTTGCCCTTTTATTAGACACCAGTGGGATCACCTGACTATAGCTGGGAAGGGTGGGGGCTACAACAAGGAGCTGGTCACTGCTCCAGTATAACTATAACAAACAAGGCTGCTTTGTGAGTTTAAATGAGATCAAAATATCTATTTTTTTTTTTTGGGTGGTCGTGGTGGGGCTTTCCTAGAAGAAATATAAAAAAAAACTCTGGGCCATTTCTGGAGCACAAAGCATTCTCACTGCTGGGAATAAATTAAACATAAGCAGAAAAGCGTGAATGCTCTGTGCTCTAGAAATGGACCACCAGGGAAAGCTCTGGTACCCCAGCAGGCCAGTCTGACACTGATCCTAGGAGTAGCTGTACATACACAGATGTTAGAGCTTGTGTGCCCAGTTTAGAACATTAAGCAAATATTGTGGTCGAGCAGGTGCTGTTTTGACCCATAAAGAATACAGACATAAGTACTCCTTTATAAAAAAAAATGGCCTGTGCACATGCCGATATTATCATGGGCTGATCAGTTACTAAAACATACAATTGGTGAATCGGTGGCCAAAATGAACTTTTCTGCCTGCCGAAATGTGGCAAACAGTTGGCAACCAATTACTGCATTATAGATGGTAAACAAGTATTGTGTTCAGGCAAACAAAATTCACTCTTTACATATTTATTTTAAGTGGCC
Organism: Xenopus borealis; assembly: GCA_024363595.1. Classification (NCBI taxonomy): domain Eukaryota; kingdom Metazoa; phylum Chordata; class Amphibia; order Anura; family Pipidae; genus Xenopus; species Xenopus borealis. The sequence goes on from CM044441.1 coordinate 39,459,059, forward strand.
CTGAAACAGTGCACTTGTAGTGAATGGGGTTTCCCAAGGATTATAGTTTACCATTCTGCTAAAATACCTTGAAATAGGATATATTTTTTTTCGTTGTTTTGCAATGTTAGAAATCCTAATCTTTCTTCCTCTTATTTACGCTACGTGAACAGAAAAATCCCAGAGCATGTTCAGTCTGGTGATTTAGTTGTACTGTGTTTCCCTTCCTCTTTCTGATCTTATAAAAGGCAGCTTTTGCATTTGCTAACACTGTAGGGCACAGTTTGTGCTGCACTAATCCTAAAATCATGATCTTGCAGGAAACCATCTCTGTGTGGGTGCGAGACCCTAAAGAACAGAAAGAAGATTGGCATTCTTATGTGGATTATGAAATATGTCTTCATGTAAGTATCCGTCCACTCCTCAAATTAATGCTGTAGAAACAGGTCCTGTTATAACTTGAAAATCTCATCTTTGTATCAGGCTGGGTGCTAGCGGTTTAAGGTTGGCCTAATACTGTGTTGATTGTGTTGGTAGTTGGATCTGGTAACTCTTACTAATTGTCTGACTTACTGTACTGTTTAAACTAAGTATGCTTTCCAGCACAGCATTGCACGTTTAGAATTTTAGATGTTTAGACAGGCTAAATATGTGTTGTTTTTTTTCCCCCCCCAGACAAATAGTATGTGTTTTACCCTGAAAACTTCATGTGTAAGAAGGAGGTTTCGGGAGTTTGTATGGCTTCGACAAAAGCTTCAGAGCAATGCTGTATTAACGTAAGTCTTTTATTCTACCCATTGTTATCTATAGGCATAGGAAATGTTGTATGTGTACATTGTTTATACCTGCGTTACATTTAGACTTGTATAGTGTTGTGTGAGAAGAATTTTCACTACTAGCTACTTAAAGGAACAGTAACCCTAAAAAATTGGTATTTTAAAGTAAAGAAAATGTTATCTTGTGCTGCACTAGTAAAACTGGTGTGTTTGGATCAGAAACGCTACTATAGTTTATATAAACAAGTTGCTCTGTAGCCATGGGGGCAGCCATTCAGTCACAGGATACAGTATAGATAACAGTTACATTTTGAAGACTCCCAATTTACACTTCAGAACTTATTTGTTATCTGTGGAGTATCCTGTGCCTTTTCTCTCTGTGAATGGCTGCCCTCATGGCTACAGAGTAACTTGTTAATATAAACTATAATAGCGTTTCTGAAGCAAACGCATCCGCTTTACCAGTGCAGCACAATATTGCATTATAGTTTAATTACTTTAAAACACTTTTATATTTTGGTGTTACTGTTCCGTTAATACTCTGGTATAATAAGGCTGCTGTTATGCTGTCTTAATGTTAGTACTAAACTGTATTGGAAACTGGAGTGTTTATATCAAAACTGTTTTAAGCCTACTGTAAAAATTCAAATATATCTGATTTTTTTTTTTTTTTTTTT
>CM044441.1:39460577-39474725 GCA_024363595.1 Xenopus borealis
TTTTTTTTTTTTTTTTTTGTAATGTTGTATTTCTTTAGTCAACTACCAGAGCTACCTCCCAGAATCCCGTTTTTTAAAATCGGTAATAGTCATAATTTGGAGCAGCGTGTCCGTGGATTGCAAGAGTTCCTAAACAAGTAAGCATACAACCTTGTTTTACATATTCCCTGCAAGTAAGTTATTGTCTGATAATTCATGCACTGTGTAACAGAGCCATCTTGTGGTTATTGGCATATGGAACCCAAGAGGAAACTGGCTCAATTATCTGCTGTTTGGACTTCAGTAGCCTGGAAATAGGCCAGTGGAATGTTTTTCAGTGAACAATTTTTCTAACACCTCTTCCTCTTGGCCCATTTTATGCATTGTCCTTTTTATTTTATTTGCATGGGTGAAGAGGGTTGGCACACACAGAACATGAGTGCATGAAAAAAAAATTGTATACTTTATTGCAAAATCAGAAGTGTCTGGGATCATTGAAAGGATAAGTGCCTTTCCACTGGGGTAATGATGACTTTTTAGCTAGAAAGGCATTTAAACTGAACCAGTGAATCTTGGTACTGGCGTGAGACCTGTTATCCAGAATTCTTGAGACCTGGGGTTTTCTAAATAATGTATCTTTCCAGAATTTGGATCTCTGTACCTGAAGTCTAATAAAAATCTAATAGACCATTTGAACCAGTAGGTTTGTTTTTCCCTGAATAAGAATGATGTCTTTGTTAGGATCAAGTACAATGTACTGTTTATTACAGTCCAGTCTCCATAACTGTGACCTTGCCATTGAAAGTTTTCTAGCCATTTCTTTTTCACACCAATCATTCACTATCCAATAGACCAAATAGTTTTTATGTTTCTCAGATCTTTGCTGTGCTTGTTTTGCTGAGAGTTGTTAGACCTGATGCAAGCCTAAAATATCTGCATGGCATAAACCTGGTAAACTTAGTGGGCAGGGTTGGGGAACATGAACTGCTTTCAAGTGCAGTTACATTTACAAATAACTTCAAACCCATTTGGGGGGAAAAAAAGTTTTTAAATATTTATATATTCATTCATTATGCAAAAACACCAGCGGACAGCTTTAAAGCACTGTACTGAAAATGTGAGCACTAGGGTGACAATCTACTGAAAAGAATATTGAATGATACAAATATATTACTTTAAAGGGGCAAGTCAACACCAAAGTAAAAATTTGCTTAAAGGAAAACTATACCCTGAAAATTAATACTTGAGCAACCGTTTATATCAAATTAAGTGACATATTAAAGAATCTTACCAAACTGGTATATATATTTAAGTAAATATTGCCCTTTTAAATCTCTTGCCTTGAACCACCATTTTGTGATGGTCTGTGTGCTGCCTCCGAGATCACCTGACCAGAAATATTTCAACTCTAACTGTAACAGGAAGAAGTGTGGAAGCAAAAGACACAACTGTCTGTTAATTGGCTCGTGTGACCTAACTTTATAGTTTGTTTGGTATGTTTGTGTGCACCGTTGAATCCCAGGAGGCTGTCCTTATTTTTTAACATGGCAATTTTCCATTTATGACTACCCAATGGCACATGCTACTGAAAATCTATATTATTATGAAAATGGTTTATTTACATGAAGCAGGGTTTTACATAAGTTGTTTTGTGCAATATCTTTTTATAGAGACCTACATTGTTTGGGGGGTATAGTTTTCCTTTAATACAAGAGAACTGAATTCTAAGCAACTTTCCAACTTTCCAATATTCATTTATTTAAAAATGTCCATGCTTTTAAAGCTATTTGTAAAACCAATTGCTATTGCAAGCAGCATTTAATGAACTCCTAATTATTACTTTTTAATCAATGTTGCAAAAGTCTTGGTTCCCCAGCTGAGACAGATATGTTAATAAGCTGCCTTTTCTTATATTGTATCAACAGTCTGAGCAATCAGGACAGAGAATAGAAAAGCGATTCTTCTTTCAATAGCAATGTGTATATTATTATTAATAATAACATGTATGTGTATAGCGCCAACATATTTCATAGCACTGATACAAATTACTTAAAAACCATCGGAAATTAATGAATGTATAATGCAAATTTGCGTAAAATTGTTTTCCTTTAAATTTCAATCGTTTAATTTCTGGATTGACCTTCCCTGGCAAGCCCTGTTCCATTCTAATCTCTCCCTATCCACTGCTGACCTGTAATATCCTGCTCTGTACTAGGAATGATTACAGCAATTCTTAGAAATACTCTCAAAAAAGCAGAACACCATTAAAACACTTGGACTTTGGACTTCAGCCAGTAACTTTAACAGGCAGGTAGCATGTGCTTGAGAGTAAATTGTTAAACAAAGAGTCATGCTTTTAAATGGTGCAGAATTTTTTCTAGTAAAGTGTTGGACAAGCATAGGCCAATAGTTAGCCAATCTGGTCATTTTTCAGGCATCCATATAACAAACCTTTAGTTTTCTTAAATATTATAACACATTTTAAAGGAAATTTTTAAAAGCCTTCAGGGCTGCTCTGTGATGTGTTGGCACAGACTGGGTTGCCATACACTTATGCTATATGAATCTATCTTTAGGGGAGGTGTTCAAATCTGCCATTAGGCTGATGGCAAATGGTGCTGCCACACATTTCCCATTAACATATATGGGAGATGGTGTTATCTGTTTTGCTGCCTGTAGTACAATTGCCTTATGCACACGAGGCTTTGCTGGCAATTTATGTCTGGGATATATTTTTAAAGAAGCATTTGCAGCTTGTATGAACCATTATTCAGAAAAACCTAAATTTTTAAAATCTTAATCAATATTTATCCTTGAAGCTTCCCCTTCAAATCTATACAAATATTGGTGTATTCCCATACATGCCATTGTTTTGCCATAATTAAAATTTTTCTTTCAAACGTGTGTAAATATTTTTCCCCTTGAGCATTTTGAGACCTAGTGATTCCTTTACTATTGCTGTATGTTAAAATGATATATTCTTTATTCTAGAATGGCTAATTCTAAGCAACTTTTCATCTAAAAAAAGAATATGTTCTGCAATTGGGGTAATTGAACCCTGGCTACTAAATTGCTGGAGATCTGCTGAATAACAAGCAAAGATTCAAAAGCTGCAAATGATAAAAAATTTATCTTGCAAATTGTCTCAGAATATCACTCTCTATAGCATACTAAGCATTTATATAAAGGAACAGTTCAGCATAAAAGCTGGGTAAATAGGCTGAGTAAAATAAAAATGTTTCTAATATAGTTAGCCAAAAATGTAATGTATAAAGGCTCGAGTGACTGGATGTCTAACATAATAGCCAGAACACTACTTCCTGCTTTTCAGCTCTTGATTTCCATTGATTGGTTACCAGGCAGTAACCCCCTGACAAAAGGTGGCCATACACTGATAGATCTGCTCGTTTTGTGTTGTTGCCAGCGATATTGGGCTGATTCGATCGTGGGCCCTAGAGCCCAATGATCGGATCTTAATGAAGTGTAAACGGGAGTTTGGCGCTCGGGACCCCATCAACAAACAGATGCGTACTCGATCCGACGGGATTTTTAGTCCCTATCCAATTGACATCTGGCCAACTTTCGGCCAGATATCAATTGGGGAAGCCTGTCTGAGGGCCTCGGTCTTTCAGCAGCTTTTATAGGCCTGTGAATGGCCACCTTAACTGAGAGAGAGCTGAAAAGCAGGAAGTAGTGTTCTTTTCTGTTATGTTGGACATCCAGGCACTCCAGCCTTTATAAATTTGCACAGCCTATATATTTACCCAGTTTTTTTATTTTTACACTGAACTGTACTTTTAAGGGTGAACAACCCTTTTAAAATGGCTATAGAGTTCAGCCCTGCCAAAATTGGCATTTGGCAGTTTTGAATAATATGGATTTGATTTATTACATCCTTACTGTTCAGTAGAAAGGGAGCAGTAAGCATGTGGGGGAGAGCCAGATCTGGTATTTTAACTTTTCAGGTGTGTGTCAAACTGTAGCCAGTATACAGTGTAACATGTAAGCAATTTGAGTGGTAGACTTGATACCCTAAATCACTTGTCCCCAACCACCGGGCCACAGATAGTCCTGAACTGGGCCGAGGAGCCTAGCCCACAATTAACAAGGTGTGCCAAAATGGATGCTGGTGCGGCAAATTGGACACCCACTCCCCAGGTCCTTGAAATTTTTTTACCTTGACACTTGTCTCCAAACCAAAAAAGGTTGGGGACCTCTACCCTAAGTGTTTTGCCGCTATAATGACCCATTATGTAGGAGCAGCAGTTGCAAGCAGATAAACATGAAGAAACTCTATTGAACCCTCTGACAATGGATTGCTCCTATGTAATAGTGTGGATAGTAAGGCCACACTTGAGTTCAGCAATGTCACACCTGCATAGAATCTGCTGGTGTTGGTCTGCATTTTAAATGTTCATTCTGCTTTCGAGTCCTAATTTTTCCTTGTCACAGACCTAAAACAATATTTCTTGCCTCATTTCTTGTTGAAAGGTTCGCTTTTTAGATTACCATCAGCAGCTATACTCCTTTACTTCAAGTTGTGCTGGGTGATTGGCATGTGTGCAGTACAAACATGCTTTTGTATTGTGCCAGTGTGTTGCCAATGCAGCTATCCCAAGCTCCCAATATATTGATCCATGTCTGCAGCAAGTGATACCTGCAAATATGGCAATTGTTGAACTCATGCTTAGGTCTGGACTAGATTCAAAATAGTCCCCGGCATTCCATGTAAAAAAGAGGCCCAAACGGCCCCAACTAGCCCACTTAATAGTCACTTTCTATGGCATCTTACAGCAGCCCATCTGGCATTTGCCAGAACCCAGAGATTGCCAGTCCGGGCCTACTCATGGTGATGGCACATGTCAAATTGGATTTTTATAACCTATGGCACAGTCAATGGGTTACGGCAGTTCTGTTGTTAGGTGACTGATGAGGGTAATGGTTCTCTGGTCCTAAACAGGCCCCTGGAGCTGTTGTTAAATTGAAAAGCACAAAATTGCCAGAAAATTGCTATTGGGGAATGTTGAGTGTTTGTAGTTGAACGGCTATGTTTTCCTTTAGGGTCTTTACCTTGACAGTTCTAGTTTTCAGAGGATCACCTGGCTTGACTTGAGTATTTGATAAAGCTTTAAAAAAAAAAAAAAAAAAAGACTTGCAATTTCTGCTTATGAACTTTTCTCCCTCTACCGATGGGCTACCCACTTATCTGGTGAGCTGATTCCTTTTGTGTGAATATTGTAGCTGAAGATGCTCAAGAGAGGGCGCCAGAGCATTGATACATACAGCAGCCTTGTTCTTTGACTGTCTGGATGAGCTTGCTAATCATTAAACGTGTTTATAAGAGAGGTTTTTCAATTCTATGCAAAAAAAATAAGGCTATTCATAACAGGTGCTTATTGTACAAAGCACTGTGTTTTTAGCTGTAAAAAGAAGAAACTGCCACACGTAATATGAAGCTACCACTAATGCTTCAGTAATTACTTTTATTTATTCCTTGTCAGGCCTTTTTTTTTTTTTCCATGTGGGACCTATTATCCAGTAACCTGTTTTGCAGAATTATCAGAATTTTGGAAAAGCAGTCTCCCATATACTCCATTTTATCCAAATAATTCACATGACTGATTTCCTTTTTTGTTTTTAATTGTAAAACAATGCCTTTTACTTTTTCCCAGTTAAGATATAATTAATCTTTATTGGAAGCATAAACGTGCCTATTGGGTTTATTTTATGTTTATATGATTTTATATTAAACTTCGAGGTATGAAGATCCAAGTTACAGAAAGATCTGTTATCCAGAGCATTCTGGATAAGAGGGCCCATGTAGCCTAACAGAACAATGAGAAGGTAACGAGATAGTAGCTCACTAACCCAAGAGGGAGATCTAAGAACAATAGTGCAATGGTAGATCTAAGAACAATACTCAATAGTAAAAGCCAAGTCCCACTGAGACACATTCAGTGTTATTAAAGTGATACACTAAAAAATGAATTTTAACAAATGAATGTACATTAAATGTTACCTATAGGTCATGTTGATCATTTTTTGCCGAGAGGTTTGTTTTTGTATATAATTAGTAGTTGTAGTTCCTAAGCCTGACACTCTGACTTTGCCAACCTGACTGTCCATCTCAGCCTGTTCGTTACAGTTTCTAATACTAACAGACTCCTGATGCACAAATATGGCAGCCCCCTCATTCAGGGTAGTCTGTTATTGTTTGTGCACTTCAATTAAATACTGCCTGGGCTGAGATCAGAGCTTTGATTGGGCCCTTGTAGGGCATTCACTTGTTTGTGTAACAAACAATTTCCCTGGTGGTCTAGGGACATACCCCCATGCCAGACATGCCTCCGTCACGGACGCCCACCGCGTGCATCCTTCTTCCTGGCTGCTGGCATCCTTATGGCGTGCAGCACAGGCACTTCCAGGTTTTAAAGGCGCATGTGCGCTGATGTCATGATGTCGGCGTGCATTGGCACCAAATTCAAACTATAAAAAGGGAACTTAGTCTACAATTCCTTTCTATCTAGAAGTTCCTAGGTGCCCTTTCTGTGTCATTTCCTGCCTGACCTACTGTATATTGACCCTTGCCTTGCCTGACTACTCTGTTATTCTCCAATCCTGACATTAGCCTGTCCACTGACTATTCTACGCTCTCTAATCCTGATCCTGGCCTGTCTGACAATTCTACTCCACTTGTGCTGGTGCGGCCCGCCTGTTCCACTTGGTATTCTTTTATCCAGTATCCTTGGTGAGACGATCGTGCCCCTGTGCTAGCCAGAACTCTTAGCTTTGCACCTCCAGGCGGCATCTGAGTAAGCTGAGGGCTCCTTCCGAGGCCAAAGGCGTTCACTTAACTGGTGAAGCCGAGCTGAGACCAAGGTGCTTAGCAACCGTTCTGGTATTGGGTGCCGTTCGTGACCGTTTGTTTCTGAGTTGCTCCAGTGTGACTTTGGCCTATGTTTGGAATTGTATACCCACACTCCAGTTTAATCAGAGTGGTTGTGTTCTCCAGTTCCCGTGGTTGGGATTCTTTGTTGGCTTGTTAATGACATCTTTACTTTGGATGTATTTATGGCACCTACTCTCCAGGCTCTCTTCCAGCCCTAATTTATAGAAGTGCTCTGCTGTTATGATTTAATTTGGGCCATGTTTGTACTTTGTTATTATGTGGCACCTTTGATATTTATTCAAAGGATATGTATGACATTGTAGTTAAGATGACAGAAGCATTATTCAAGAGAAACCACTGCAGCTGTGATCCTTTTTACCGTATAAATTAGCATGATCAGGCCTTTGTATCTTAGAGATGCAAATAATACGCAGACATCCTTTCAGGCATTTGTAAGTGCATTGACCAGATCTTCAACAAGATAAGAACGCTGGTACTATTTACAGGATGCAAACAATGAATTAAACCATCTTTTCCTATGAATATCACAACAAGTACTTTACTAGTCATCTGTAGTTTGCCTACAAATCCCTGGCATATTTAGCTATAATAGTTTTTGCAGCAGTGTTATGGGACTGCTGTGTTTAAAGGAGAACTAAAGCTTAACTAAAGAATTCTGTACATTGTTTTGAGTTCTGTACCAGCCCAAGGCAACCACAGCCCTTTAGCAGTAAAGATGCCCCAGTAGCTCCCCATCTTCTTTTCTGCTGATTCACTGATTCACATGCTCTGTGCTGCTGTCACTTACTGAGCTTAGGGACCCACTCACAATATACAGTACACATAGAATAGAAATGTCACAATATAAGGCTGATTAGTAATTAATATGGATAATTACTATATGATGGCACAAAAACCCATACAACTAGCATCAGCCCTGTAGCATCGGCTTATATTACAGGCCAAACTAATTTTCTGCCTGATAATTAAGCTCAGCTGCTCAGAGCCCACTGAGCATGTGAGTGTCAGACACTTTCCAAGATGGTGACCCGCTGTGACAAGTTTGAAGTCCTGGATCATTGCTGCTATTGTCAAGCTGAATTCAGTATAGAAAATATGGCATTTTAGACAAATTCATTTTTAGGGTTTAGTTCTCCTTTAAGCCAGGCATGCATGTATATTTTAGCCAAAGTCTGAGCCATTCGCTCCACATTTTGGTGGTTGAGGGGAGATCATTTAGGAACAAGTAGAAAAAAAAAAAAAAAAGAGAGTACCACATTTGCCCTGTTCTATTTGCTACATGAATGTGTTTAGTTGTCAGATACCTTATCCAGATGAAGCCAGCCTCATGATGCCAGAGCAAATTATATCAAAACCATGTCATACATTGACTGTATATTTTCTCTAAACTATAAAAATCAGTGTCTTACATTTCTCAAGTAGGTGTCGCACAAATGGTTTGTGATGGGGCTGCCTTTTATAGCTGGACCTATGCCAAGATTTCCTATGTAAAAATGTATAACCTTGTTCTGTCCCTACTATATCCAATGGATAGATGCAAGTAACTGTTGTGTTTATACGCGTCTCCCTAATGTATAAACATGCACTCTGCTAGGACAGTAAGGTAGCCACTGGCCATACTTATTGGCTTTGCTTGCCAAGTCTACACAATATGCAGTACAGGTATAGGATCTGGAATGCCTGGGGTTTTCTTAAGGGATATTTCTGCAATTTAGATCTCATTATCTTAAAGGAATTGTTCAGTATAAAAGTAAAAACTGGGTAAATAGATAGGCTGTGCAAAATAAAACATGTTTTCAATATAGTTAGTTGGGCAAAAATGTAATGTATAACAGCTGGAGCGACTGCAAGTCTAACCTAATAGAACAGAACACTACTTCTTGCTTTTCAGCTCTCTTTTGTTTACACTGACTGGTTACCAGGCAGTAACCAATCAATGACTTGAGGGAGGGCCACATGGGTCATAACTGTTGCTTTTGAATCTGAGCTGAAAACTGAGGATCAATTGCAAACTCACTGAACAGTTATGTCCCATGTGGCCCCCCCTCAAGTCGCTGACTTACTCAGATTTAGAGAGCTGAAAAGCAGGATGTTGTGTTCCACTCACTCCAGTTTTTATACATTACATTTTTGGCTAACTAACTATATTAGAAACATTTTTTATTTTGCACAGTCTATCTATTTACCCAGTTTTTATTTTTACCCTGAACTGTTCCTTTAAGTCTGCTAATACACCCATTAAATAAACCAGATAGGATTGTTTTGCCACCAATGTAGATTCATTTAAAAAAAATAAAATGCATAATTTAATAAAATGGGAGATGGCCTTACTGTAATGGTGGCCATACACGGAGAGATCCGCGTATTTGGCAACATCACCAAAATCTACTTGATATGCCCACCTTGATCCCGCGGGATTTTTAGTCCTGTCCGATCGACATCTGACCGACTTTCAGCCAGATATCTATCGGGGAAGCCTGTCGGAGGGCCCCATACATGGGCCAAGACTCTGTTGGTCGGCCACCTTAACTCCATGCTTTCTAGATCAGGGATCCCATGGCAAAGTTTTGGATTTTCCTCAATTAAACTTCAATATAATGACCAAATCCTTGGCTTGAATCGGCAGAATATAATCCTTTTTATTAACAGGATTGCTGACTTTTACTATAGAAAAGTATCTGTGTTTCAAAGTTCCAGGCATAATGCTCACACCATGATACTCTTTATTGCTGATTCTGATTAACATCTGGGTGAAAATAAAAAGGAAATAAAAAATTTTAATTCCTATCACATTCACACTCACACTAGACGGAAACCAATTAAATTGTAATTTTGGATGAAAGTGAGTACCTGGAGGAAACCCACGCAGACATGGGGGAACATACACATATAGTTGGGTGTATCCAAAAGATTGGGGGCAGCCACATTGTTCCTTTTCATTGCATGCAGCATAAAAAGGGGAAAGATCTATGCTTAAAGGAGAAGGAAAGTCAAAAATTAAATGAAGCTATAACTATTGCCAAGGAAATGTTATCAGTGACATTAATCATTCATTCAGTACTTTTTTCAGTTGTTTTTGGTCCAATCAATTTTAAAATTATTATGAACATGTATAGAAACTCCTACCCTGTCTCCTGTCAAGAAAATGCTTTCAATAGGGCATACGCATACGCATGCGCAGTAGGTTACAGCAGTGCCCTGCGCATGAGCTGTAGAATCCTCTGAGTGCCGTGCTGACTTCTGATGTTGCGGTCACGTGACTTATGATCTTGTCATTGTTGACCTCTGTGCTCCTGCCCCATTAATTCTGCTACTAATCACGAGTGTGCAAAGTGTGCAAAGCAACAGAGGGAAGCTTTGAAGCTCCTGCACTGGATTTGATTCACAGTTTGTCAGCGAGCGCAGGAGCTGATAAGGGGATTGCCTGTCTGAGGTCTGTAAATAAATCTTTAAACTTTTTTTTTTGTAAATCATTTTAAACTAATAAATCTATCAGTAACAATCTTTTCTTACTGTGGTAAGCACAGTTATGCCTCCTTACTCGCATTCAGATGCGGAATGTGTGTGTGACTACGTCATGGGGTCACCAAGGAGTCACGTGCACTGCAGCTGAGCTCTGAGTGGATGTGTGCCTATTTAAAAATGGCGGCGCCAAACCATTACAATCACCGTAACTTCGGAATGTAACTGCACAGCTGCAGTAGTCATATGACAGTTTGTAATACAGCGTTTCAGGAGGGGGGCTGGTGGGGAACACAATGAGGTAGGAATCAAATTTTGACTTTCCTTCTCCTTTAAAGGGATGGTTCACCTTTAAGTTTACTTTGTGAATCCAGAGCAACTTTTCAATTGGTCTTTATTATATATATTTTTTATATAATTTTGCATTCTTCTGACTTTTTCCAGCTTTCAAATGGGGGTCACTGACCCCATCTAAAAAACAAATGCACTGTAAGGCTACAAATGTATTATTGCTACTTTATTACTCTTTCTGTCCAGGCCCTCTCCTATTCATATTCCAGTGTCTTATACAAATCAATGCTGGGTTACTAGGGTCATTTGTTCCCTATCAACCAAATTGCTGAAATGGCAAACCAGAGAGCTGCTGAATAAAAATCTTAACTCAAATAATAAAAAATGAAAACCAACTGTAAATTGTCTCAGAACATCATTCTCTATGCCATACTAAAAGTTTAACTCACAGGAGAATGTGTCATAATAATCTTAAAATAAAAGGTTTTATAAAATCTATTTTATCTGAATTGATACTGCCATCATAGGGGGAGCATTCATTTAAACAAAATACGTCCTGGTTCTTGTAAAGTAATACAAAATCTACTACTCTAAACAGATTTATTGATCGTGCTAGTTCATTTCCAACCCTGGTGCACATTACACAGCAGTTACATTAAATATATAATGAACTAGAACTATTAAGAAATCTGGATGCACTTTAAGACTCCTAAATCTTACTCTACATCACTTGGTATCATCTTGACCATGCATGAATGGCTCTGTAACGAACTGTGCCCTGCAAACTATGTTCAGTCCTCCATGTATTCCTTTCAGGGTTTTGCACTGTCCAGTTCTGCTCTCTGACAGCCGACTTCACCTCTTCCTACAAACCCAGCTCGGTGCAGAAGAAATGGACGCCTGCGCATCTGGAAAAACAGAATATACCGTCTTTGAAGCCATTCACAAGTTTGCCGACTCGAACCGGCGGTTTCCTGTGGAAGAGGACGAGAAAACAAGTCGTTACTTGTATCCAGAGAGGTACTTTCATGTGTGGTAGCCTCTTTATTTTATTTATTTTTTTTGTTTGTGGAATACTCTGATAATGAAAAAATTAATTGACTGAGATTTTATTGAGCTGTGACAGCTTTTCATAAGAGTCCTCGCACACCTCCACGCTGAATTAATGGGTGCAGTAGAAATTCAATTATCTGCATTCTGATTATGTGAATTTCATTTAGTCAGACTTGAATTATTCGCGTTTAAATTATCTAGCTAAAAAAAAAAAAACCCTAACCACACTCCAAATGGCTAATTAAAAGTCCAAATTTCCTGTCTCTCCTTCTGACTGGAGATAATTAAAGTTCTCCTCTGCTACTCAGCCTTTGAGTGTGTTGTGAAAACCAATTTCCTCGTTTTGACCCCCAGTCTTCAGATTCTTGCTGCTTCTACCCCCCCCCCCCCCCCATCCTTTTAATTATTTTTTTTTTCTTCTCCGCTCCCCCCACAGTTCATCCTCAAAGCTTGGACACAAGTGTGATGTCATTTCGTGCACGGATGAAATCTAGACAAAGATCGTGAAGACGTGTGGGCTACTATTCTGCCTCCAAAATAGTTTGGACTCTGGACATTTCTTAGTCTGTTCAGTATTAATATCAGTGTGGAAACTGTAAAAGCTGACAAACACTGACCCAGATGCCACATAGAACAATGCCAATGTATTTAAAGGGAACAACATTTTAAAATCTAGTATCAAACTTGCAGATTAATGAAGGCTAATTAAAAGAATTGCACTGTCTGTGGGTTTATAGCATGTATCCCGGTACAAAATCCTGGTGCTGCAAAGCTTTCCTTGTCCCTGAATCCACAGGAAGAGGTGAATGGAGATCTGCTGTAGCTCACGATATTTACAGCTAGCATTCACAGGCTTTTTCTGGCAGCGGCACGGCATGTGTCTGGAAGGTGCCCGTGTGATTCTGCACAAAGAAAAAAAAAACACTAGCAGCCTTTTTAAAAAAAACTTTTCCATATATGTCAGTAAAGTTTTGTGTGAACTTTTCCTTTAAATTAAATGGTTTTTTCTTCTGTGTTTAAATACTTGGTTGCTGAAACAGTCTGTAACAAAAAATAAAGTTAAAAATATATATCTGAGATTAGCCTTGAATCCTAGTAGATTGCACCCTGTAGTGGCATAGATAACTACTGGTTTTGCCTTCATTTATTCACCACTGGAGTTTCACAAAGAACTTGCAGTTTCATTTGACAAATTGCACCCTTTCCCTGCTTTTTAAAACAAGCCACTTACAATGCAATAACTATGCTTTGGGGGAAATAAAACCCTTCTGAATAGTCACTTGTTTGTGAAAATTATGTGCACTTTAGGGCTGCCTCCACATGAAGCCAATGAAATGTATTTTTTTTTTTTTCCAGATTGTTTTTAGTTTTTATTTGTGTTTTTGCTTTTTTACTGTGATTTTTTGTTTTGCTGCTATTGCCGACTACTTGATACATTTTATTTCTCTGTTTGTAAGCCATTATATACATTGTATGTTGTGTTCTAATTTAAGGACATGTCGAATAAAAACAAAGTAGACAAACTGATGTAGTCTTGTATTACAACTGTGTAACTGTAACCTGTACCAACTGCAGGGATGTCCTGTCAGACTGTGTTACTGGAGTGGTCTTTTGTATGTAGAAGCCTTTAGGAACAAGAAAGCATTTACCCTTTCCTCTAGAACACAAGCCTAATGAAATAGACATGAAAATGATATCCAGTTAGACATGTCACATGGTACGTATGTTTTGTTTTACAGATATATTGAAGGATGAAATGCTTTAGCATGGCTGTTACATACAACTGGACCGTTCAGCATTACAACACTGGGTGTGGGAACAGGTCCTTTAAGCTTTACAAATAGAAGTATCTGTCATATTTAAACCTTAAATATATAAAGTGAACTTTTGGGTATGCTTAGAAAAAGGGCAGTACATGGTGTCCAAAGGAGCTTTAGGGGTTGGCACTGTAATTAAGAAAGTTCACAGACAGGGCAATAATAACCATACCAGTCTGATGCAAACAGGAATTGACCTAAAGCAGCAGTGGAAGTGTAAAATTCCATGCCTCCCCATACAATGAAAAGGGGCTGTAACTGTGGGATGGCTTTTTATCATAAGCCCAGATTGTGTCCGTAATGGCAGGACTGTCCAGTATTACTGCCTGAGAAATTGCATAAATACAACTTTGACAGCTGAAAGCAGGAGAGCTGCAGCAAATGGGATCTCAAACAATAAGAATACAACTTATTCTGCAAGTGTAATAATTCATGGACTATTGTTAGGGAATATGGAAATGGTGTAGGTCTCTCATGGCTACAGAGACTGGATCTCTTAAAGGGATAGTCATGGGAAAACATGTTTTTTTTTCAAAATGCATCGGTTAATAGTCTTATTCCAGTAGACTTCTGCACTAATCCATTTCTCAAAAGAGCAAACAGATTTTTTTATATTCAATTTTGAAATCTGACATG
>CM044441.1:39495559-39548059 GCA_024363595.1 Xenopus borealis
CCCCCCCCCCCTCCTTCACTTCACACACCAGATGATGATTTCTGAGAACTATTTTCAGGTCTGTTGATGAGTACATTTAAAAGCAATTGGTGTTAGAGAGACATTCAGTAAGGAAATGTGACTGAAAGTGTCACGGCCTGGGATACTCTCCATATACTGTAGGCACCTTCAGCTTCGACCTGCAGAAACAAATTATGGAGAAAAGAAAGGGAAAAGAATTATTCTCTCATTGATTTTTTTCCCATCTTCTTGCCATTCAAAGACTAGTGGTTACTTAAAATGTCTTCTTATACTTCAGGAAGTCTCTTCTTCCCAGGCAGAAGCAAAATAAGGCTTGAAGGAGCCAGTGGGTCAGCTTTTAAGAGAGATCAATAGCTCCAATGTAGAAAATCCTACCTGCAATATCATAACAATTGTGTAAAATACACAGGGCTTATTGTAAAAAAGGCAGTACAATAATTTTAATATTTTCTCTTATGGCTGTTATGTTTCCATGTTTGCTGCTACAAAATTGGTGGCTGCTTATGAGTCTTTTATATGACATTTAAATTACCCACCCTGTACAACTCCCTTATCCACCTATTGAAACTGGCATCCATGTAATTAACTTACACGCTGCTAAAGGTAGTAAACACAAATAACTGAGTAAAGACCCTCATGGGATTTAGGATCTACACTGATTCTCTTTTATACAATGAGTATTAGTAGTTACTGGGATTTTCATATACAGGTATGGGACCTGTTATCTGGAATGCTCGGGACCTGGGGGTTTCCGGATAACAGACCTTTCCGTAATTTGGATCTTCAAACCTTAAGTCTATTAGAAAATCATGTAAGCATTAAATAAACCCAATAGGCTGGTTTTGCTTCCAATAAGGATCAATTGTATCTTAGTTAGAATGAAGTATGAGGTACTGTTTTATTATTACGGAAGGAAATAATTTTTTAGAAATTGGATTATTTGGATAAGTCTGGGAGACTGCCTTTCCGTAATTCAGAGCTTTCTGGATAATGGGTTTCCGGATAATGAATCCAATACTTGTACATGAAATACTGTATGAATTTGAAAGTTAGCTATAACTGTACATAATAAGCATTATATATATATATATATATATATATATATATATATATATATATATATATATATATATATATATATATATATATATATATATATATATACATAATAAGCATAGAAACAACTTTATTCTTCTGAAATTATTCAGAAACTATAATAGTAAGAAAATCGGCTTAGTGCAATGGCAGTTCTCTGGCAAGATGATTTTCTGGGGATCATTGTATAGAAAAGAACTTATGGACAGTCAATTCTAACTCACCTATCGTGTTGTAAATGTTCCTATAAAAGTTATGTGATGTGACTACCTGCATCCTAGATATCAATAAAGAACATTGTGCAGCTAACATTGGCTCTACCTACTCTGATACTGAATAAAATGAAGTTATGCTTATTTCATTGTTACAAACCATTGCCTCTAGCATGCACAAATTAGCAGAGAACCCAAACTGATCATTTTATCTGCTGGACAGAAATACACCGCTGATCTGGGTGTGTTGCCCGAGGCATCAATTTGAATGCAAGCAAAGTAAGGCAGCTGTAGGAGCCCAGAGTTCACAGCTGGTAAGCCTAAAGGCTATCTGAAAGCACAGAATTTTATTTTCTGAAAGCTGAGTTCAAACAGCCTTAGTCTATAGCTTCGCTGGAGTAGATTAGCATATCACAGCAGGTGCAATGGTCACTGTCTTCGGCTGCACTTTTGCATGGCTATATATGTTCTTTGGTAATTACACAATATCTTTCTTTTTCCTCTAATGCTTTAGTATGTGGTATAGTAATAAAAGGTAGAAATGCATCCAACGGTGTAATAACCAATAGCAATCAATCAACATTCAATTCAGTAAGCAATATCTGCTTTCTAATAGGTGACCACTAATTGCTACCTGCTTGGTTGCTATGGGAAACTAGACCATTAGCAACCTTTGTAACTTTTATTATATTACCCTACTGGACTGTTTTCCTATAAAAATTGTACCTGTCAGTAGAAAGTTGTAGTTAAATCATGACTTATGTCTGCTATAGAATGGAGGAAGGACCTTAATGGATGCAAAATGCATCAGTTAATAATGCTGCTCCAGCAGGATGCATTGAAATCCATTTCTCAAAAGAGCAAACATATTTTTTTATATTTCATTTTGAAATCTGACACGGGGCTAGACATAGTGTCAATTTCCCAGCTACCCCAAGCTCTGATAAACTTCAATTACTCTTTACTGCTGTACTGCAAGTTGTGATATCACCCCCTCCCTTCCCCCATCCTCAGCAGCCTAACAACAGAACAATGGGAAGGTAACCAGATAGCAGCTCCCTAACACAAGATAACAGCTGCTTGTTAGATCTAAGAACAGCACTCAATAGTAATAACCCATGTCCCACTGCATTCCATTCAGTTAAAATGAGAAGGAAAAACAACAGCCTGCCAGAAAGCGGTTCCCTCCTAAAGTGCTGGCACAAGTCACATGACCAGGGGCAGCTGGGAAATTGACAAAATGTCTAGTCTCATGTCACACTTCAAAACTGAATATAAAAAAATCTGTTTGCTCTTTTGAGAAATGGATTTCAGTGCAGAGGTCTTCTGGAGTAGCACTATTAACTGATGCACTTTGAAAAAAACATGTTTTACCATGACAGTATGCCTTTAAAACATTGAGCAATATGCCCTGTCATGAAAGGCAGTTTCAGAAAGTTACCAATTAAATGAATAGAGGGACAAGTTTGAGTGAACACCCACCCAAGAAGCTATAAAAAAACAGGGGTAAATAAATGACAACAAAACACAACAAACAAAAACATTAAATGGGCTACTAAAACTATTGATGATTCCCTGGTGGTCAAAATAAATATGATAAGCTTCCCTGTTGCATTTTATGTGTGTGTCTCCTTGCATTCCACTTTCTGTTAATTGTGTGATATTTACCTGACACCTGATGAAAGAAACCAGCACCAGCGTTATTATTAGGAGGGGACTTGACATTTAGGGCTTTAGCATGTAGAGCATCAGAAGTAATACTCTAAATATTAAATGGGTTATTTACAAATGGAGCTGCAGGGTGCAAAGAACAAAGAAAACAGTTATGTTTTTTTTCACTTTGCATTCTTACCCACCCTACAGGTATATGCGCTGCAGAAAAGTGTCATTCAGACATGTAAAGTAGGGAAGGTTCAGAGTGTAGCCATTTCCCAGGCTTTTTATAAATGAGCCCCTTTAAAAATCTGCATTTCCCTTCCTACTGACCAGTAAGTTCAATAATATCCATTGTTAGTAACCCAAAGCCCACTCTAAAATAGTGTTGAGCATTCCAATACCAGTCTTGTGTGTCTTGCCTGTTCCATTGTACCAACCTCCTGTCAGGAGCCCAATGCTGCCCCCTCACCTGCGCCGCACTTAAAGGAGAAGGAAAGGTGAAATTACTGGGGGATGCTAAATATCAGTTAGTCCCTAGTAAATGTATTAACTTGAAGAACATGACTGTGACTTTGTAGACTCAGAGATGAAAACACTCACATTCAATTCAAGTGCAGTAGCTGTGGGCAAAGTACCAACACAACATTGTTGACAGAAACTTCCTGCTACATGAAGATAAAAAGCCTTACCAATTAGTATTGAGATTGCTAAAGTACACTTTATAATAAATTTGGACAAAATTGAAAAATGTTGTTGACCGAATGCCTTCCACAATTGCTGAAGCTTTCGATTTTTTAGTGTGTCAATTCATCACTGTCCTCCTAGTTAAACTTAACACTTTCCCTTGCTTCCAGCATGTCTAGTGAGAGTCGCATTGTAGCAAGCTTCACAAAAGGCAAATCAGACTATTGTGTGAGTTCAGGCTTCCCATCTGTCCCCCTATAGGGGAAAACAAATGTAAATACATTGTGCTGTGGGTTCATACCCTGAATTTTTATAATATGGATTTGAATTATGTAATAGAGATTCATTTGAGCCTTTATTTTCCAAATGTGAAAGTCTGGATCTTTAAAACAGCACACCAAAACTTTGCTCCAAAAGTGTGAAATATGGGCATGATATTCCTAAATTCACATTTCTGCAGTCAGCTCTGATTTAGAATCAGTTTGTTGATACTGAATGAATGAGGCCCAAGGATAAAAACATTTCAGTCTGTTTTATGATACTTTTAATTGTTTTATTATTTATTAATTATTGATAATTATTATTTGTTATCCCCACAAAGCACTAGTTATAATTCACAGTTTTGTCTCCTGAATTCTTTAGACACAGAAAAGTAGAATGTTAAAATTGATATTTAAATTGTACTTGCATGTAGATTACACACACAGTCGAATTCATCAGAAAGCCAACAAAATATCACAATGCACAATGAAAAAGAAATGATTATACAGATTTATGGTATAATTTGGCTTTGAAAACTTGCCTGAGGCATATGAGGAACACAATTGCTTAGCCTTGTTTTAGACAAACACCACTGTGTAAGCAAATGGGAACAGTTCCGTATTAATTTATTGAAGCCAAAAGAGATTAGTTTAGGCAGTACATGATCAGTAGTCGGATCTCTAAAGGTTTGCTGCCTGGCTTTGAACATCTGACCCTACCAGTATTTCTATTTAAATTGTGTATACCACGCAGTATTTCTATCCAATCGAGAGTAGGACGAGGTAAAGTAACAATTATGACTGTTTATTACAAAAATAAAAGAAGAAACACCCCGTTCTATCTCGAAAAATCAAACCATATATGAGACCCACAGGATCGTTCTATAAACAATATCAATAACCACTAATCTGATACCAAAATTACTATCAAAAAGAACATTGGGATCCACCAAGGTTAATGACTTACTTAAAGTGCCATGTGCTCAGGTAAGTACCTGGATTAATATAATAAAGTGTAACAAAATTCTACCAAAATCACTTGGTCTACTTAATTGCTGTTACCAGTATTTCTCTAAGTCAAAGCTATGACTTTGTTTTTTATGAGGATACTCTGCATTTGAGAAATGTGCTGTCAGGAATCTACACCAGAGTAGAACGTACATACTTACTGCACAGACACCCACCAGCCTTCCACAGCCAATTCAGGATATGTTTCTAATGCTATAAATAAGGACTGTCCAACTTAGGGCCTGCAAACTAGATGGAGCCTTCAAAGATATTTTTCTTCTGAATCTGTTCAAATGCTCCACAGACTTATTTGAATGATTTACAAATTGAATAGAATCCTTAAGCATTGAGAATTGGCCCACTACATGTATAAAGATGAATTGCACTGCTATATAAAAAGTCCATTACACTCACTGCTATCATTTGGTTGCCTTCTGCACCTGCATATTACTTGGATAAGAAAATCTTGTGTCCCAGTGGTTTAAATGTAAATTGCAGCATGTTATCTTAGGAACCTTAGTTCTCCTATGAGGGCATATATTTGTGGATTTTGTATACAATGTTCAAATGACTTTAAAGGGGTGGTTCACCTTCAAGTTAACTTTTAGTATATTGTAGAAGGGCCAATTCTAAGAAACTTTTCAACTGGTCTTCATTATTTATTTTTCATAGTTTTTTAATAATTTGCAATTTTCTTCTGTTTCTTTGCAGTTTTCAAATGGGGGTAACTGACACCATCTAAAAACAAATGCTCTGTAAGGCTACTAATGTATTGTTATTGCCACTTTTTATTATTTATCATTCTATTCACTCCATCTACTATTCATATTCCAGTCTCTTATTCAAATCAATGCAGGGTTGCTAGGGTAATTTGTACCCTAATTTGTACCCTAGAAACCCTAGAAACCAAATTGCTGACACTGCAAACTAGAGAGCTGCTGAATAAAAAGCTAAATAACTATAAAACCACAAATAATAAAAAATGAAAACCAATTGCAAATTGTCTCAGAATATCACTCTCTACATTATACGAAAAGTCAACTCAAAGGTGAACAACCACTTTAAATAAACAATATAATCATAAACTATTGATTATTTATATGTCCATGCATTAATGCACTCAGAAATATTAAATCCATGTGTTGCAATTTTAAAAAAAATTGCTTATCAGTGTTGTTGTTAAACTATAGTAATAATGATTGCTTTCAGTGTGTGACTTTGATGTTACTGCAGCTGACAAGAGTGTGTTCAATGATGTTCAACTTGGGGCCAAGATCTTTCCAGGAAAGATTGTTCATTTCAATGCACATGTAGAGCTGAATTGTCAGATAAACAGGTACAAAAAATAGAACTCTACCTGTATCTGACGATTCAGCACTAACAATGGCCGATAATCGGGTGCCTTCAATGGTGCCCGATCAAAATTCTCCAGCCGGACCGATCAACTGATGACCTATGGGCAAAGTCACTATGATCCAAAGTTGTGCCAGCGACAGCTTCGCTGCACTTTGCACGGCGTAGTTCTGCCAGCGCTACGCAAATTCATTAAAATACGAAGTTGCGCTCAGGGAAGCAAACAGTAGTAAAGTTATGCTACCGTTACTTCATCAAACAAAGCGAAGTTACGCTACATTACATTACACAAGCCCAGGAAACCTTTAATAAATAAAATAATAATAAATATTGCTCTACACATGCCCACTGTATGGTTGAGTTACCATATGTTCGGAAATGTAGGGGGGAAGGAGGGTACCCAAAAAAAGTACGATCTTTTTCAGCCTATCACACTTAAAAAAGTAAAAGATGGCAGCGTTTTTTGAGACTTAGAAAAAATGTCAACTTTTTTAAAGAAACTCCTATCTACTCTATTGGACTTCACCTGGTCTGAGGTGGCGAAGTCAAGTCTTGGGCAAGAGCCAACTTTCAGTAAAATCCGCGTCTTAGTGCATTAGCGTACTTATGTCCCTTTGTCAGTGCGAAACTTCACCTGGCGTAAGGATGCGAAGTTCGTTTGCAAAGTTACGCCAGGGACCATTAGTAAATTGGCAAGGTTCTGAAATGACGTCACGCAAGCTAATTTGCGTTAACCACTTCGCGCTTAAGTGAATTTTCCCCCTAGTCTATCGACCAGCACGTTTCCCAGCATACACCCACCAAATATCCTACAAAAAATTATTTCTGTATGACTGCTGTTGTGTGTATATATATGTGTATATATATATATATATATATATATATATATATATATATACTCCTTGTCAGAGACTTTCTTCTCCCAGGGTTCAATTGCCAGTATTCACCTACTGTATGCGACGTTCCGACTCTATAGGTGGAACCAATAGATGGCCCCTTCGAGGATAATGCCTTCTGTGACTCCTGAATGGAACACGTTTGATTCTGGCAGGTCCGCTTTCTGCATCAGTTCCAAACCCGAGGCCTCATTCATGGCAGGTGGGGATACTGCGTCAGCATCAGACTTACCGAAGATGTTGTTGTGTCCACCCTCACACTGCTGTTTAGAAGTTGTATGGGGAGACCGTTTCTGCATATTTCTGTTCTGGGCTATCATATAGACATGGTGTGCTGGTATTCGATGAGGTGCTGGATCACAATTGCAGCAAGGAACATTGTCGGGTAATTAAACAGAATGGGATCTGTGTGAAGTTCCAGCCAAACATATCTTACTCAGAATTTACATTGGCATGCCCCATCTCTTTCAAGTTACTTAACATCAAATAAATAATTGGAATAAAAATATTTTTCTAACAAAATGTTTTATTTAAAGTTTGAACTATTTGAAGCTCATGCCACATTTGTTTTAGGGTGGGATCATTTTAGGTGGCATCTGTCTTCCTTTTGCCTCCTTGGGCATTTTTAAAATGAAGTGGCCACTTCCAACAATTTCACCAACATCACTAATAAATACATACACAACCTTTATATAACCACTGAATTGAAATTGACGCAAGCATAAGTTAGCCAATTTTCACACCAAGGAAGTTTCGCTGGAGAACATTTGTTATGAAATTTTTGCTCCAACGAGACATTGCTGACGAATGTACCTCAATTTTGTATTTTGATGAATATGCGTATTAGTCACTAAATATATGTATCTGTGTGGAGTATGGCGGAGTTTGCCTCAGAGAAAATTCACAGGTAAGTAAGTGTGTTCCAATGTCTTTCTTGGAGTACTTCTTGGAGCATGTTTTGATTATCAAGAGCTACTTATACAAAGGCTGGCCACAGAAGGGCTGCTATTGGTTGCTCACTTTTGACAGAGTTGATAACTGGCTCCCCTAACTGATATGATGCAGGAAAACTCACGTGCACACTCAGGCCCTTCCTTAATGCTTGGTGCTTGAATGCTTTAGGGAGACGGTAATCCCAGGAAATCGTAGATACAACAAGTAAAGCCAGCACACAAGGCAGGTGCAAGCCGGGGTCAGGCCCCTGGTGTGTTTATTGCGTCACAACGTTTCGGGGGCGGTCCCCCTTCCTCAGGTGACCGCCCCCCTGAGGAAGGGGGACCACCCCCGAAACGTTGTGACGCAATAAACACACAGGGGCCTGACCCCGGTTTGCACCTGCCTTGTGTGCTGGCTTTACTTGTTGTATCCCCTAACTGATATTTCATTGCAGCTTGGTCAGATATCCACCAGGAAGGCTAGAAAATTGTCAGGTTACAGAACATACAGTATATGATATTATGAATACATATTGACCTTTCTTTTGCATTTCTCTTGTTTCAGTATTGCATTTTTTACTTACTATTGTAGTGGCTATATAAAGGCTGCATTTTGTAGCAGTGTGTATTGTCTCATAGAAGAAGTAATTTACCATTCCTTTCAAATACAATTTATGCAATGCATTAGATATTTTTAACGTCCAACATTGTTAAAGAGAGTATATGTTTGGTTTCTTTGCAGAGTTTGTTCAGTGTAGGAAATATGTGTAGGAAATAAGTCTGTGTCAGTAAAATTCACATGTGAAACTTATGGACTTAAGTTTATTTTTAATAGAAAATCTAATTCATCAATCCAAGGAAGACTGCAATCCACCAACTTGGGTCTTGCCACAGACAAATGGCTGCAAAAATTTTAAATCAATCATTAACAGATTAGCTGTAGGAGCAAAGTAAATAGCAATCAGCTTATTAGGCACCAGGCAGAGTGAGATAAAGCAGGGGAGTTATTGAAAATGAGGATGTTGGCCATGCTGTGCTGATGGAGCAGAACATTAGAAGCTGTTCCTTTGTTGCGATTGCAGTTGCAAACAGCGAATAATCTATACACTATCTAACTTAGCTGAATAGCTGCAAGGCACTTGTTTTCTATCTGTATATATTTTAATTATAGAATCATTTCAGTGACACTTTAATTCCTTCCCATCTGAATCATTACTATACTTAGCCAAGTTGAGGGACAATGTATTTTATGACAATAGAAAGCTTGAGGCCAATTGTGGTGGGTTCATTTTCTGTTATGGATCATACACTTATTACAGCTAATTACATAAACTCAGACACATAAGCACTTTGCTTGAGCTTAAGGTTAACACATTTTTATTTATATATATATATATATATATATATATATTGTGAGCTTCCGGTAGCGAAACCCAAGGCCCCGGCACAGATTTCAGCACAGAAATGGACACTGACACAGCCTTTTATGATTAAATTGCAGCTTTGCTGGCATTTATTTGCAACTGAACACAATTCTTCAGCCCACTGGCTTCACATGGGAATCACATAAGTTTTTAACATAAACAGTCCCGGTCCTAACACCCTCACTTGGTGTTCACTTTACTCACATTTGAGTTTGGCTCTCACTGGCTTTTCACTTGGACCACAAATCCCAGAATCCTCTCTGGACACACTTGAGACACTCTGATCTCCTGGGAGTAGTTTCTCTGGGAGTAGTTTCTCTGGTCCTCTCCCAGACCTTTGAATCTCCCTCCAACTCAGGGGATCACTCTCTGGTTCCCTGGTGCTCACCAGCACTCCTTCAGTGGCCCTCACTCTCCTCCACTCCAGGAGGTCTCTAGAGGAAAACAGCAGCAGCCACAGCCAGCCATGAGGTGTTGCTCCACACCTCCTTTTAACTATCCTTAATTAGCTACCTAGTTTAGGCAGCTGCAAACCCTTACATGGAGCAAGGGATGGAAGCCCACCCTGCTCTCTTCCATCTACTCCAGGGACCCTTAATCCAGCTTTTACTGAGCAGTTCAGAATCAAGCAGCATTACTTGCTTCAGTAACAAAGTTTTCCCTGGAGTTTAACATTTCACCAGCCTAATACTGGTGAAATACAACTGATATTGTGCCCTTTAGACACCCATATCTTACAATATATATATATATATATATATATATATATATATATATATATATATATATATATATATATATATATATATATAAATTATCTAACTAAAGCTCTAGCTGCTATCTGAAGGGGGCCACAACACATTGCTCATTTGAAACTACCTTAAACCTTAACACAATGCATAAATATCATGACAGCAAAAGAAGACAGTGTACCCCTGCGATAAAGGCGGTAATCCTGTTTGTGGGGCTAGCAAACAGGAGGAACAAGGGTACAGTTTCGGACAGAGGATTTATTGATGATATTGTAGAAACAGCAACAAAAAACATTTGTAAAACTGTCTCTGTATGCCACCTTTATTAGCCAAATAATGTTGGCATGTAAGTGTCATAAACTTTGGTGTTCTGTCAGTGAAAGTACATTCTTGACAACTAATGTGTCTGACATTGCAGGGCAATTAAATTAGCAACCATGATTGCAACTGTAGGCAATGTTCTCAAGTACAGGCTGTTAAGTGAGTGGGACACTACAATAGAATGGAAGTAACAAAAATGTATTTGAGTAAAATGGTGCAAAGAAAACGATTGGTTGTCTAGGGAGCTACAGGAAAGCAGCCCTATGGGACCTCAGCCATCCTTTGCCCAAATAAGGTTACAGTGATTGTTTTCCATAGTGGGGAATTATGAAATTCTGGAAGCTAGTTTATGGTAGTTTATAGATCCACTATACTAAAGATTCAAAGGTCAATGAAAATACATGTCACCATTCTAATGCTGAATCATTTCCAACTTAAGAAGAGTACAGTCAGTGTTCCCCAGCCACAGAGAGCAACAGGATACTGAATGATGTTAAAAAGATCCAAGTTCCAATTTATGAAGATTATGGTGCCACATCTGTGTTTTCCACCAATATCAACAAAACATGAACCAATGAAATTTCTTGTTATATATATATAGATGTTGCTTTGGTTGTATATTGACTTTTCTTTTGACTGATTCAAATCTGGGTACTTGTAGACAGTTGTCGGACTGGGATGCCAGGGGCCCACCAGAAAACCTTAGACCAGGGGCCCAACTTTCCAAACTATTATTCCTTCTCTCCTCACTTAACCTCTTTATTCTCCTATTCTTTTAGATCTACTTACTATACTCTATTTTTCCACATAATGAAATAGGGAATGAACATGAAATAGGCCAAATTGTTAGAAGCAATAGACCACTGACACCTGGGCTCACCGGGAGTTTTCCTGGTATCCCTGTGGGCCAGTCCAACACTACTATATTGCTGTTATGCTAACTAATTTAATAGTTTTGATTTTTGTAAGGAGCTTTGTTGCAACAAACAGGGCATACTGGCAGTTTTGGTCTACAACTTAGACCTTTTGTAAACCTTAAAGACTGACTTACTTTGTGGTGTGTTCCTTTTAGTTGTGGTGTGTTCCTTTTGGTTATCCTCCATTGCATAATGACCTGATAAATGACAAATACAGAAGGGTTATTGCTGTATGGGAACATATGTATTTCTAGTGACATCAGTTTTTTTTCTCCAGACTTAAAAATGTAATTCCCACACTAAAATCATTTGTTATATTACTGAATGTTTGCATTTTTACTTGAAGAAAAAAAACATGTCACAATAAAAACAAATAATGATCACTGCAGTAGTTTTTCATTTCCTACAATCTTAGCTTAGGAGATATTGTCAGTGAGACATATCTGAAAAACAGCATTATTGGACAACTGCCTTTACTATCAGTACAAGCATAGTCTTATAGATTGCACAGCAATATTTCTGGTCTAATTCACCTGAATCATTGCCATGCAATTTATAAAATCATGCCCTCTCTGGTAATGATTGTTAAGGTTATGTGTCCTTGGCAAAAGATTACAATTGGCTTAACTACTAGTACAACAGAGAAACATATCTGCACTTAAATTAACAGATTACGTGTCCCAAATAAAACATCATATTATTAGGACCTTCTCTTCAGGTTGCTCCTCTATAAAATAAAAATGTCCATTTGAAATTTCCTATAATTTTTTTGATTGATTGTACTGTGTATAGTAAGTAAGTGGTCTTACCCATTTTAAGGTCCACTGTCTGAGTAATACAGAGTGGATGGTTTCTTAGTAGCATAGGTATTATTTAAATAAATACTTTTGCTTAAAATTAAAGTATGATCAGATTAAACATCTTGAATATAAACCATTTTTTGGTACCACATGCTATTCTTGAAGTAGTGTCCCAGTGCTATTGCAAGTGTCATTTAGACTGGGGAACTATTGATTAAACACAAGCCCTTCCTCTAGTTTGAAGTGGGGACATGTTGTTATACTCAACTTCTAATGAGAGCAATGCATCACCTGACCCCACGTACTGATAAGGGGTTCCTTTTGCCCAGGAGTAATGATGCTTAAACTGTCACTACAGGGTACTGTGTGTGGGCTGAGCTGTTATTCTGTTATGACTGGCAATCTGTGGTTTCTGACAAATGCCAGCGGGGCTGCTGTAAGTTTCCACCTACAGTCGCTATTTAGGGTGGTGGCAGACAGAGAGATAAGTTGCCCAGTAACAAATCTCCTCTACTGTGGGCAACTATCTCCCCTACACTGCCTACCTGCCGGCAAAAATATGAATTGCCGGCGGGATCACTTTGGATTTCACTTCGATCCTGCGACTTCTACCCCCCTATCTGCCCTTGGGCTGGTGGAGGGCTGTTTGGACCTCTGTGTCCCTGAAATGCCAAGGCCTATTTTGATTCTCAGTCTAGACCTGGCAGCTGTAAGTGGGTTACCTCATTTGGCTGCCATAATTCTTCCTCTGGTAAATAAAAAGAGCCATCTACCATTGAACATATGATGAAAGTTTTACAAGTTCTTTACAAACCACCAATATCTTATATAATAATAATGAATAAATTGCATTAGTGATGGAGGGGAGTCACAGATTAGATACCAATACAGGTCTATTAAGGTTTAGTTAGATACTATGGATATTGACTTTGTGCTGTAAACTGTAAATTAAAATAAATATTACACTAGTATTAGCATTTCAATAAAAACAGGAGCTGGACAGATTATATATTGGTTCTATATAATAATAGGGAAAAGGGGAACCCACTTTTCACAAAACCCTTTCATATGTTGTGCAGTTACACTTAAAGAAGTGAGCCCTCCTAGTTCTACCACTTTTTTACTTTGTGGCATAGTGGGACACTCCAAATATGTCATGCTTGTAGGTTTGCCCATTTACCATTAGTAATTAATAATGTCCCATTTTGAGGCATGATAGAGCTTGACCATACCCCTCAATCATGCCACTGCATCTAGGCTCATGTAATCCTTATTGTTTAGGAAGGTTTTCATTTATAATTTGGTAATGATATGATCAGTTTTGTGCTTAAAGATAGTAGTTTATATTTATCATGTCATAAATAGTGATGGGCAAATTTATTCACCTGGGTCGAATTTGCGGCGTATTCCCGCGTGCCATCTGTTTTTTTTGGATGCCAGTACGAATGTTTGGATGTGCCGGCATCCAAAACGAGACGCACACGTCCAAAACAAGACGCACACGTCCAAAACAGGACGTCCATCGAGTTTCACGCATTTTTTCTCCAAAATTAAAAAAAAATTTGGCAAAGCGAAACCCCACAGATTCACAAATCTCTAGTCATGAAGTGTTGACTTTCAGTTGTGCTTTATATTTGCCATTCTAGCTATATGTATAACAGCATTCTTTTGCAATCGTCACAGATCCAATCAGTGTCGGACTGGGACACCAGGGGCCCACCCAAAAACCTTAGACCAGGGGCCCACCATAAAACCTTAGACCAGGGGCCCACCCAAAAACCTTAGACCAGGGGCCCACCATAAAACCTTAGACCAGGGGCCCACCATAAAACTTTAGACCAGGGGCCCACCATAAAACCTTAGACCAGGGGGCCACTCTCAGTACTAATATTCTTCATCTCCTCAATCAACCTCTATTCTCCTAGTTTATTTTCTTTACATACTATAATCAATTATTCCATCTATTTAGCCTTCTTTGTTCTCATAGAAATAGGGAATGGCCATGAAATAGGCCAAAAGTTTAGCAGCATGAGGGCCCACTGACTGTCTGACACCTTGGCCCACTGGGACTTTTCCTGGTATTCTGGTGGGCCAGTCCGACACTGGATCCAATCTGAAATCCATAATTGCAGATTTAAGAGCAACTAATTGTTGACTTGCAGAGCAAAGGAATAGAAAACTAAACCACATTAGCTTGTAAAAGGTGTAAAACAGTAAAAAATCTTATGAAAGTGAAAACTATCCAGGACATAGTGAAGCATTACCGGTGATCTTGCCCAGAGCAACCAATCAGCAATTAGATTTCAACAGTTGCAAAACAAAAGCATATGAGCTACAACACTCCACTTTTTACACAGCTTCACTCCACTCACAGCAACACTCAC
The DNA here is from genome assembly GCA_024363595.1 of Xenopus borealis. Taxonomy (NCBI): domain Eukaryota; kingdom Metazoa; phylum Chordata; class Amphibia; order Anura; family Pipidae; genus Xenopus; species Xenopus borealis. Next base: position 39,510,278 of record CM044441.1, read on the forward strand.
TTTTTACACAGTGGTTGGCTTTGAACTCTGAGTTCCATCCTGACCATGGCACTATCTATAAAGAGTTAGTTGCTCTCTGTATCTTTGTGTAGGTTTCCTCTAGGTACTTTGGTTTCCTCTCACATTCCAAGTAAAAAAAACATACAGGCATGTTAATTGCCTTCTGATGAAATTGAGAGTATGTGAACGTGATGCAAATGATGAACAATCCCTATAAAGTTCTGTGTAAATGTATCAGTATAACTTAAAGGAAAAGTATTCCTCATAACAAATATTTAATGAGATCATATTATTTAATATTCAACCTAACACATAATCTTAATAAATTGTTTGATTTATATAAGAAAATAATTCCTATATTTACCTGAATCATCATTTTGTGATGTTCTGTGTGTCACCCACTGGCTGCTGACAGGAAAAACTCTAAACTATAACAGGAAGAAGTCCTGGAGTAGCCAATGTCATGTACTACTAGTAAAGTCTATTGTTCATACAGCTTTGTCTATTTATTGACTGATATAATTGAGTGTGTTGATTTTCCCTTTGGACTATGTGTGAGCACAGTACATCATACGAGACAGATAGCTTTCCAATATCGATTTTTTTGATGTGGCACATACTACTAATAAACTTTATTTTTTATGTATAACAATGTTTTACTTATAGGCTATTTTTTGTTATGCATTTTATAGAGATTTGCAATCAGTGACTAAAGAGTCTGACATTTGCTGGTGTCACAGCTGATTTTCTACTATACCTTCTATAAGGGTTAGTACCATTGACTAATTTCACCTTTTTATACAAAAACTATACAACAGAACATATCAAATAGGGGCTTAACTATAGAGGAAGCAGACCCTGTGGCTGCAGGGGGGGGCAGGACATATAAGAGCCCCATGAGGCTAGGGTTGCCACCTTTTGAAAATTTCCTTACCGACCGGCGGGGGGCGGGACCAAAAGGGGGCATGATGTGACGTGAAAGGGGCGGGACGTGATGTCAAAGGGGGCGGAGTCACACGAGCGATCGGCTGAAGACGCGAGAAAGGTAAGTTTTTTATTGGATTTAAGGCAAGGCAAGGGCCATTTTTAAGGGGTATTACAAATTTACCGGCAGCTACATTGCCGGTAAATTTGTAATACCGGCCCCGGCCTTGGCTGGTGTTTTACCGGCTAGGCCGGTAAAATACCGGCCAGGTGGCAACCCTACATGAGGCCCTAATTCATAATCAGTTTCAATAAATATTGGTAAACAAAATTAAACCGCTAAACATTTTCAGGGCCTGAAAAATAATTTGCTGTGGGGCCCAGTGACGTCTGTAGAGACCTTGTAGGCCTTAGATAAGTATCCTGTATAATCACAGAAAACTCAAGATCTGGAGTTGTTACTCTGTAGAACACTGAGTGTTTTTTCCTATACAGGTATAGCATCCAGAAACCCATTATCCAGAAAGCTACGAATTACGGAAAGGTCATCTCCCATAGACTCCATTATAATCATATAATTCGGATTTTTGAAAATGATTTCCTTTTTCCTTGCAATAATGAAACAGTACCTTGTACTCCTTCCCAACTAAGATATAATGAATCCTTGTTGGAAGCTAAACAATAATTTTGGGTTTAATTCATGTTTAATTAATTTTCTTTGATGACTTAAAGGAGAAGGAAAACCTGTAGAAAAAAAACCCTTAGTGCCCACACCACGTAGACCCTCCTCCCCCCCAGGCTAACTGCACCCCCCCCATACACTATTGTTACCCCTAGTCGCCAATTCTGGCAGAGGACTTGACATCATCCATCTAGTAAGATGAATGGGAGATTGGCATGGTGGCGCATGCACAGTTGGAGCAGTTTGAAGAATCTGAGATGAGGGGTATAAATAGCATATGGGGCATTTCCCCAGGGGAGGGCAGTTAGTGTGGGGGGGAGGAGGGGGGTCTACATGGGGTGGGGGGTACATTTGTTTTTTTTTCTCCTTTAAGGTATGAAGTTCCAAATTACAGAAAGTTCCCTTATCCGTAAAACCCCAGGTCCCAAGCATTCTGGATAACAGGTCCCATACCATGCCTGTCAAAAAATCAGGAGTTTTTTGGAAATTGCTTGAGAGCAACCTTTTTAATTTTCACTCCTTTTTACACAGTTTCCAGTTTTCTAATAATTTATCGATTACTTCATTACTTCCAAAGGTGTAAATGTTAAGAAGTGGGAGTGATTGTTCCATTTTCATTCACTTATCAGATATATTTGTTTCTTCAATATTTCCCTAACTGGAATTGACTGTGCTATAATTGCCAATTTCTTTGGTCCATTGGTTGTTAACCTTGAAGTGAATAGGGTAAAACTGGTGAGGCCTTCCCTGTCAGGCCTGACCTCTCACTGTGAAGGAAAGAGGCTGCCATGACAACGGCGACAGATGTCAGCTAAGCAATATGTACCACAGAAAGACTCTTGTATTGAGAAAATCGATCTTGCAGTGGTACTACTGAGCCCATTCAGTGAACTGCCAAGCGTTCTAGGTTTAATCATTTATTTCATCTAACAGAGGGAGGAAAACATAAAAGAAATGAAATGAATTTGACCCCTGTTTCACGTTGACTATAGCACAAGACTGAATGCAGCGACTGCCTCTCATGAATTAAAAAAATTACATTAGGAAAAACATTTTGAAGTGAAATGACTGTTATAATGCCAGCCCCGGCAGAACATGTTATTTTAAATGTCAGGTACATAATAGATATTTGCTTGTTTTTTTAAGCATGCATCTGGAGGCTATTCTTATATTCATGACATATTACTGGAGATATGAGCAATAAGATAAAAATGTTATCCATTCGTTTATTACACTTTACATGTTACAATTTGTCTGCAATTACGTATTTACATAATTACATTTTTTTTTATTATAATTCTTTCCTACAGTTTTCAACAGTAAATCCCTGTGCAGCGTTATATAATTACTGATGAAGCTCCCAGTTAAGTGGTGCTTGTGCCAAGGGTCATGTGATAATGGCTGACCATTATGGCTTTTTTTGCAAAAAAGAGCAGAACATGATTCAATCCATTGTTGCTATGATTCCTCAAAAGCCTCCTTATAATTTATTAGGGAGCAATTTTTGTTCCCCCGTCACCCCAAAAAAATATTCAAAATCATAATTTATCACATTAGTCGAGCAAAATGTACATTAATTACAGTATATAAATTTTTTTAATCTTGTTTTCTTCAGTCTGGAAATTCATAATTATAGCAAGCAGGCAGGAGCCATTTTGTGGACACTGTTTTTAAGGCAAGCCTTGCATCATCTCAGAATCTTGTTTCTGTCTATCCCCATGTCCTGGCTACACAATTAAATGGTTAAGAGAACTGGGGGAATGTGTGGGAAGCAGTGGCATCTAGGAAGAGCTGAGTGGAAAGTGAAAGTAATTATCTGCCCCACCTCTATGCCTAAGGCATAGAGGAGTGGCAGACAATTTTTGATTGACAGCTGAGATTTTTAAACGAGCTTAAAACAGTTATGAATGCTTTAATAAAAATTTTAAATTGGATTTCGTGTTTAATTTGAAAAGGAGTTTTATTATACAGATTTTTGTGTCTGGGTGACGGGTCCACTTTAAAGGAGAATTCAACCCAACATTTAAAAAAAAAAAACCCTACCCCCATCCCCACCAAGACCCCCCTCCCTCCCCCCCAGCCTAACTGTTACCCTAAGTCCATACTTACCCCTCCATGCAGATTCAGGCATCGGACTTCACAAGCACCATCTTCAACCGCTTTGGTAATCTTTGGAATGAGCGGCGCTTTGGCAATTTTCATCTTTATCGGCAAATGCACAGTTGTTGCTAAGCAGAAGATTGCCCCAACTGCACATGTGCCAAAACGCCGGTCTTATTCCTAAGATTACTGAAGCAGCTGAAGATGGCACCCGTGAAGTCTGATGCCTGACTCTGCACGGAGGGGTATATGTGGACTTAGGTGCATTTGCCCGGGGTAACAGTTAGGCTGGGGGGAGGAAGGAGGGGGGTTTTGATGGGGATGGGGGTAATGGTTTATTAAATGTAGGGTTGAATTCTCCTTTAATGTTTAAAGATAGACCTCTCACTCTAAGAAATAATTCCAAATAATTTTTTATGATGTTAGTTAAATCAAATAAACTTTAGTTACATTATATAAATTTTGTTTCCTTCTTGGAATTCACAGTTACAAGCAGCAGGCAGCCATTTTGGCCCATTGTTATTATGGCCCATTGTTATTAAGGAAAGCTTGGTATCTTCCCAAAATCTTGTTTATGTGCCACAATGGGGGACCTGATGCTCATTCCAATGCATAGGCTTCACAATGGCAATGAGTAGGAATGTGAGAGTTCAGGGACATCTAGAAAGTGCAGAATGGAAAGTGAATGGAAAGTGAAAGTAATTGCCTGCTCTGCCTCTATGCCTAAGGCATAGAGGAGGGGCAAGTAAAATATGATTGACAGCTAATATTTTTAAATAACTTTATAACAGGTATGGATGCTTTATTAAAAAAAATATTTGGGTCTCATGTTAATTTGAAAAGGACTTTTATTATAGATTTTTATGTCTGGGTTAACAGGTCTCCTTTAGGTAAAGCATACATGCACAGATATGGCCAGTCAGCTTGGCTAGTTTCAAACATACTACCACACTGCTTGGGCATGTATGTCATCTCAGCATGGCCATCAGGCCATCCTGCAATCCTTTAGTGATAATAGGTGCCTATTATAGCTTTCTCTCTTGAGAGTTTTAAACAAGGAACAAGTAGAACTCAACATGACAAGGGGACTCCTCAATTGACCCTTTGCCTTCAGCCATCCCATTGAATCCCATTGTTACAAGCCCTAATGAAACAACAGGAGCCAGAAATGACGAAAATGGCATTTATTCACATTTTATCAAATATATAGGACCTTGCCAGCCTCACCCCAAGGCGATATTCAAAGCCACAATTCCATGAGGGAGGTCACTACTATGCTCTCACTTAAGACAGTAAGCAGTATGTCTCCCAACATGGGAGATATTCAGCAGCCTTGCTTCCGGTCTGGAATCTGCAGTCTGTCGATTATAGTAAATCCAAGCAGGCTGTCACCTAGCACAAGCAGTACTAGTGTCAGTATCAATCAATCCACTGTGCAGTCACAGGACAGAACCTCCTTTTTCCTTCTTCTAAATTTATCTGTGTAATACTCTGGCAAGGTCCTACCGCTGCTCTAACAAATAAAACTCAAAATACATTATTACATATACACTGATCCAGAGGAAGGCAAAAAACCCATCCTGAAGCCACTAACAATTATGCCTCAAGAGGGAAAAAATGGTGATTGGAAATATTCCCTGGATCAAGCATTTGACATTCATTTAACATGACTAATAACTAGTGTAACCCTTTCTTGGCTAATATTAACCAAACCAACTAGCAATGGTAGAGCATTGGTTACACGCGACTCTTTCACTCTCAGGTAGGGCTTTCGCTAAGTGGAAAATCACGTGTGAGGTAGTTAAACTACAACTCGATACTGCATATAGTGTGTAATAAAGGTTGTTGGACGCCAGGGGTTCTTTGTACAAACAAGTAGAACAGGTTTATTTACATGTAGATCCACAGGGTATCATATACTGTACTCACATACAGTGGTAATAAAGTAGCAATGCTTAGCACCGGTACAGCGTAGCTTATGCCCTCAGGTAGGATACCAGGATGGGAGTTGTAGTTGCACCAGCCAGGTTATCAATGCCCATGTGGTCCGGATCCCACCAGCAGGTTCAGGTGACTCAGGGGTTAAATACTCTTCCTGCAGTCCCTATGTCTGAGGTCCCTTCACTTCAGGCAAGGTAGAGCCTGGGGGAGAGCTACTCCCTACTATCCTCCTTGATGGGGCTTTGAGCTGCCCTTTCTCTCTATCCTCTCTATCTCACCTCTCCTAGAGAGTGCTATTACAGGAATATGCTCACTCTGACTATTCCTCGTTCACGGGGCCCTGTTCCCCGACTTAATACTGGTAGTAGTACCTCTAAAGGTGTGCTGTCCCTTTAGGGTAGAGCGCCTCTGGGGCCCGGTTGGCACCCAGGCTCAATGGAGCACTGCCCCTCTCCTCTGCTGCAGGCCAAAGAGGAAGTGCCACTCCCTGCAAGTACTTTTATTTAGCACTGCAGGGGGGGTGGTCACTACCTATAACCAATAAGTGGATACATTATAGCCACCTGGACTTTAGTCCAATAGAAGGCAGCTAATGTAAGGGCAAGGGAAGAAGCCATAAGGGCCATGCTACTTATGGGTCCCTACACTAGGGTTGCCACCTTTTAGCCCAGTGGAAACCAGGCAGTGATTTCAGGAGGCGGAGCTATGGTGCAGGTATCGATGATTGGCCTATAGCCGTGTCAAGGTGGCCATATCGCCAAACGAGTAGATCTCTCCCCGACATGCCCACATTGAGGTGGGTGATATCGGGCTGATCCGATCATAATGGAGGTGATACAGGCAGTCGGATCGCAGGACCGCATACAAACAGAAATGCGCCCGCGATCCGACTAGGTTTTTTTGACCTGCCCGATCGAGATCTGTCCGGCTTTCGGCCAGATATCGATTGGGGAAGCCCGTCGGATGGCCCCACACACTGGCCAATAAGGTGCCAGGTCTGTCGGCAGCTTTTATCGGCCCTTGTATGAGGGCCTTCAGTTATACTGAATGCTGCCCGTTTTTCCTAATTTGGAAAACCGGGTAGGCAGTTTTGACCTGGGCAACCCTTCAAAAAACCAGGCTGTCCCGGGCAAAACTGGACAAGTGGCAACCCTGATAATAACATGCAAACTCTCTCATATATATATATATATACTGTATTACAGTACTGAAACCACAAAATAACAATGCATGCAGCAATACATGCACTCAGTCTGGATTAAAAAAACCCCAAGGTTAAGATAAAATTGGTATGAACTGTCTTAAAAACAAAGCTGCCAATGCGCGTTTCGCACAAATGCTTTTTCATAGGCAAGAAGTAGGCAAGAAATAGCACTTTAAAATCTTAGCAGTAAGCCGCCTTAATGATACAAGGTGGGTATTCTTATTTTTAGGGATGCACCGAATCCGAGATTTGGTTCCGGATTTGGCCAGGATTCGGCCTTTCTCAGCAGGATTCAGATTTGGCTGAATCCTTCTGCCCAGCCGAACCGAATCCGAACCCTAATTTGCCGGGCGGGGAGGGAAATTGCATGACTTTTTGTCACAAAACAAGTAAGTAAAAAATGTTTTCCCCTTCCCACTTCTAATTTTCATTTGCAAATTAGGGTTCGGATTCGGTTCAGTATTCGGCCGAATCTTTCTCGAAGGATTCGGGGGTTCGGTCGAATCCAAATTAGTGGATTTGGTGCATCCTTACTTATTTTGCTCTAGTACATAATTTAATTAAATAATTTAATGTGAGAACTCACCCTGGTGGTCTATGGGTGGCACAGCGGGGACGCCCACCGTGCCATCGGCGGGGACGCCCGACACGTCGTCCTCCTCCCTCGGTGCCGGCTTCTTAGTGCGCGCCACGCCGTGCACCTCCGCAATTTATATACGCGTGTTTACGCCAACGCGCAATTTAAACAGTATTTAAAGGGACATTTTTTATTTTGTGATTGCCCGTGATAGGTTTTGTTCCTGGTGCCTTGTACTTTGTGCTAAAAGCTTCTAGTCTGTTTGATACCCGTGTTTTGACCCTGCCTGGCTGTTTTTGACTACTCTGATCTCTGGAACCTGACCCTTGCCTGAAACCGACATTGATTTTGCCTAACCCTCCCGATTGAAATTCTGGTTTGACCTCTGCTTGTTATTGACTCAGATTCTGCCTCTTCCCATCTGATTGTTTTCCCGGATTTGACCTTAGCCTGCTTGACGAACCAAGTTATCTGCCTGCCTCGACCCAGCCTGCCTGACTATGCTTTTGTCTTATCCTATTGTACCGTGATCTTCGGCCGTCGCACTACTGGTGAAGCCGAGCCGAGACCAGGGAACTTGGCATCAGTTCTGGTTTAGGGTGCCGACCGTGACATTTAACTACTGAGTACCATCTCATTAAGGCCATTTTTCAATAACATTCTGATAAAGAGGGATTTCTTTTTGTTCGAATTCACAAATTTTTAAAATTTCCCTTGTGCCAATCCCCATTGCTCCTGTCCCGATGATGAAAATTGAATTAAGGGGAGGGGACAGGGGCTACCAACGGCAGTGGGCCTAAGGGCACCTGCTATGTAAATCTGGTACTATTCTTCTTACATCCCAAAAACATATAAATAATTTAATTCCTAATTAAAGTTACTGTGTTATATGGTAAGGATATTAGACTGTGAGCTCCACTGAGGTAGAGACTAATATTAAACATACTGCATCAGCCTTTGGCATCTCTATAACAGTAATCATCCAGGTTTTCAAAGTTGTCTATAAGTGTTCACTATCTTGGATTCTGTTACGACAGAATCTTACAATGCATATGTTCAGTGCTTCTGTACAGAGTATGAAAACAATAATATTGTGCTCAAGGGAAGGTGAAAAGAATGGGTCACCTTTAAGTCTTTAAGTCAACTTTTAGTATGTTATAGAATAACCAATTCTAAGAAACTTTTCAGTTGGTTTTCATAATTTTTTTGTAATATTTTTTTAAATTATTTGCCTTCTGAAGCTTTCCAGCTTTCAAATGGGGGTCACTGACCCCATCTGAAAGTCAAATGCTCTCTAAGGCTACAATTTATTATTATTACTACCTTTTATTACTAATTATATTCAGGAGATATTCATATTCTTGTAGAAATCAGTGCATGGTTCAGACCTTAGCAACCTGATTGCTGAAATTGCAAACTGGAGAGCAGCTGAATAAAAAGCTGAATAAAACCACAAATAAAAAAAAAGAAAACCAAATCGGAATATCACTCTCTTCATAATACTAAGGGGCAAATTTACTAAGGGTCGAATTTGAAGGATTTTAACGCAATTCGATTGGTTGAACGATTGAATAGAAAATATTTGATCGATCGATAAAATCGTTTGATTCGAACGATTTTAACCATTCCATTGAATTTTTTTATTCGATCAAAAATAATGAAACCCAATTGGGTAGCTTTGATCTGGTCGAACTGGGGAATAAAAGGGGAAGTAATTCAACTGTCAAATAGTTAAATATTTGAATAGATTTTTTATTCGAATTATTCGATTCGATCAAATTTTCAAAATTCACTGGTCGAAGTGGTCTTCAAAAACATTCAACAATTAGAATTAGAATCTTTTTGAAAATTCGATCGAATTTCGAATCCTTCATGTGAATTTGATAAATCTGCCCCTAAAAGTTAACTTGAAAGTGAACAGCCCCTGTAAGGCATTTGTTTACTAAAGATCCTAAAAAGGCATTTCACCATTAATGTAAATTTTCTTGCTTCAAAATTAACACCACTCCTAAAGAGTTATTCAGCAAATTTTCGCTGTGATAAATGATCTTATTTACACACATAGCAGTTTATTTCAGTGTTTTTTCATGGCACTCCATAATCTGTTTTAAATTTTGCAGATTTTTTTGCAGGACACTGCCAGTGACCACAATATTGAGTAGTTTATAGGGATAAGTAAAATATTTTGCCACATTTCACCACAACAAAACACCCATAGACTCTAATGTATAGTAAAAAATAGTCACACAGTTTGAAAAAAAATTGCACAGTATGTAAAAAGTTGCACAAAGAAACGTCCATTATCCTCAATGTGTATGGCAAAATGGGTCAGAAAGACTCATCACTAATAGTTTCTATGAAATAATATTTCAAGGCAATTTATTAATATATTTAAATTATCAGTGAATTTACTAATAATACATCCCTAAGTATCCTTTTTCCTCAATAGACTAATTTTCGCTGCTCATGTTAAAAAACTGCCATCTCTTCTACTACAATTTTTGGCATCTTAAAGTATAATGCCACTCTCTGTATGGCAATACAGAATAGAATTAAAATACAGAATAGAATTAGAAATTGTGGCACTTGTTTTTAGTATATCTAGTCTTCATTTTTAACCTCCAGTGACTTGATTATCTGCAAGTTTCTATGTAAAATAGCAAACATGTTACCAGTTCAGCTTGTTAGAGCTAATGTTTTGAGCTGGGCTCTTTTAGTAATACTGTAGATCTTCACAGATTCTGCTTTAATTGTCTCACCAGTTTACTTTGGCTACCATTAAAGGAGAAGGATGTTGAACTAAAGAAGTAGGTAGAAATGTTGTACATGATGTTTTGTGTCAACCCCAAGGCAACCACAGCCATTTAGCAGTAAAGATCTGTGACTCCAAAGATGCCCCAGTATCTCCCCATCTTCTTTTCTGCTGATTCACTGATTCACATGCTCTGTGCTGCTGTCACTTACTGAGCTTAGGGACCCACTCGCAATATACAGTACACATAGAATAGAAATGTCACAATATAAGGCTAATTAGTCATTAATACAGATAAATACGACATGGCAGCACAGATACCTGTGCAATTAGCATCAGAATTTAATAATCAGCCCTATTGCATCAGCTTATATTACAGTCCAACCTAATTTTCAGCTGGATAATTAGTGACGACCCCTAAGCTTAGCTTCTCAACAGCTGCTCAGAGCCCACTGAACGTGTGAGTGTCACAGACACTTTCCAAGATGGTGACCCCCCTGTGACAAGTTTGAAGTCCTGGATTATTGCTGCTATTGACAAGCTGAAACTTATTCATTATTCATTTTTAGGGTTTAGTTCTCCTTTAAAGGGCACCAAAATATTCTCCTCCACCAAAGGTGCAGGCTAATAGAGCCCGCGCTGGGGTTGGGGGTAATAGTAATGTTCCTGTAAAAAAATTGCCCCCTCGTCAAGACTAGGACACATGCACTGGGAGAGAGCTCCCTGTTTGAGTGGCTCTGTTGGGGCACTCATGTGCATAATGAGTAAATGCTGCAATTCATAGGCGGATTTTCATTAAGGCTTGGAGAGGCTAAGCCTTCCCAAAACTGTTTGCATGAAAAATTTTAAGAAAATTTCAAAGAAAAAAAATTAAAAACCTCTGACTGACCAATGTGTCTATTTGAGTTTGTCTGGGGGAGGGGCAATTGGTGATGCTGTGGTCAGGGCCAAGAGACAAAGCAGTTTCTAATCCTCCATCTGCTTGTTTGGTATGTGGGGAGTGTTTCATACTTACATTACACAAAAATAAATACCATGAATGGTCAATAGTAGTTCCATTGATCTGTTCAGGTAGGTGTTATCTGAAACTGGAAAAGGTATAAAGGTGTGATGTAGCCATTATATTACCATTGTGACCAGATCTCCCTTTCACACCTCTGTGAATTTTATCCAACACCTATTTGAATAGTTCAATGGAACCATTGTGATTGGATATTGGTGACTGTTTCTTTAAAGGGGATGTTCACCTTCCAGAATGTTAAACAGAAATCAAGACTTTTTTTCAAATGCTTTCCTTCTTTTACTTTTTACTGTTTTCCCAAAATTGAAGTTTAAAATGTAATATTCCTGTATCTGGGGTTTCAGTCTGGCAGCTCAATGATCCAGGAGCATCTGAACTATAACAATTTGATACAATTAGTTGATACAATTAGTTAAAATATGTATCAGCAGTATATGAGGGATATTAGCAACTATTGTATCAATTCAATTCACTTTTCTCTGGATCAGCTAACAGATCAGTTTGGCTACTTTCACTTACACACAAATGTTGTGTTGATGGTAGAATGCTCATCTACTATTATATTGTATTACTTTGATACTGCAGTAAAAAGGCAGCTGCTGTTTTTTGAGGGGACCACAATGCATCTGCATTATACTTTGTATGTATATAATCTCTCATAAATGACAATTAACATATCCCTTGTGTTTTATGTCAAAGTAGACCAATAAACATGCTTTAATGTTAAAAAATCAGAAAAATAGGAATCACCCGGAGAGCGTCAGTATTGCTTTTCAAATCATCTGTGTAATTTATTGCAATGAAGCATGCACGACATGTTTCGGCAAACTTGCCTTCATCAGGTGCACCATTTATGCTACTGTAAAGACAGTTTCCTGGTTTTCAGGTACCTATTACTAAATGATAGATTGATGGATACACCAGATTATAATGATACTGTTTAAATATTTTAATTGATATCGAGTGAATGCATTAGAAAAAAAGTAAACAAAAAAGTATTTACATTTCCCACTGTATTTGATGCTTTAGAACAGTCTTTTAGAGTATAAAACCATATCCATTTAACCAAAACATAACCCAGACATGCCATTTTAATTACTATAAAAATGGATACACGGGGTGAGGAGAGCAGCAGTGGTATGGGCTAAGAGGGAGGCACAAAATTACATAAAAAAAAAAATGATTCAAAATTTGTATTTTTCATTGGCTGTATATGCACTGAAAAATACAAATTTTGAATGATTGCACCAAATCCCAGTGTTGCTGGTCTTCTTGAATGCTACGTGTACCCTTTACCGGGCACCTGGGTCTTCAATGATTGTAGCGGTGTGCCACCCAGCGTGAAAATTATATATATATATATATATATATATATATATATATATATATATATATATATAGCATTCAAAAGACCAGCAACACCGGGATTTTAGTGAAACAAATAAAAAATTGTATTCATATGTGCATATGTGTATATATTATCATTGATAATCTTATTGTATTTGGTACTATGCTAGGGGAAAGAATGGGTAAGGTTGCAGGAGTGTTTATAATAGGCAAGGGGGGGTGGGTGAGATAAAGAATTATGAGGAAGCTAGGGTAAACGGGGCAGTGGGATTAGTAAGGGGTCATAGGGTAGGAGTGAGGAGGGCATACAGTTCACCAGCTAGGGAGGTCCCTCTGTTACAAGGTAAACAGATTAATACTAACTTAACATATAATTCTCCGCTAAGTAATGCAAATTTTTAAAGTAAAAGTAGTGACCTCTGCTGTATGCTGGCAAATGCACAGAGAGTGTCAGGTAAAATGTGAGACCTGGAATTTATTGCATGTTCTAAAAATTATGATATAATCGGTATCATTGAGACCTGGTGGGATGAAACATGTGACTGGACTGTGACTTTAAATGGTTACACCCTTTTTAGGAGGGACAGAGGGATTAAAAAGGGAGAAGAGTGTATCTGTATGTAAAGCCTGAATTAAAGTCATGCACTTTAAAATGCTGCTTAATAAATATACATGTCAATATATTCCCCTTGTAAGCAAGGAACATGGGTGCAAAGCAAAATCTTTTTGGTTCAATAGAAGTGTTGGTGTTGAGGTGGGTAAGAAAAAACGTGCTTTTAAGGCTTTCATGTTAGCTGGGACAGCCAAATCATTTATAAGGTACAATGAGGCCAATATATTATTAAAAATATGTTAATAATAAAAAAAATTAAGCAGGAAGGGGTGGGCCCCTTAATTTCAGAGGGGGGTGGGCAGCTGGTTGATGAGAACAAAAAAAATCTGGGATTCTGAACTCCTATTTTTTCGTCTATCTACAAAAATGAGGAGCCAGTCAATGAAGGTTTCCTTCTTAATAGTCCCAGTTCTAGTAATACAACTAATGATGCATGGTTCACACATGAGGAAATTCAAAAGAGACATGTTAAGATACACAAAGGTCCGGAGCCAGGTGGTATTCATCCCAGGGTACTTAGCAAACTTAGCTCTGTGATTGCCAAACCTCTCTACTAAATTTTTCAGGATTCATTGAGGTCTGACATGGTGCAGAGAGACTGGCGTATTGCTAATGTGGTACAGCTATTCAAAAAGGGATCCCCTTCTCAGCCTCAAAACTATAGACCAGTTAGACTGACGTCAGTTGTTGGAAAGCTTTTTGAAGTGTTAAACCAAAAGATACTAGACTTCATAGCAAATCATAAAACTATGAGTTTGTGCCTGCATTGTTTTATGCGTAATAGCTCTTGCCAGAATAACTTAATTTCTTTTTATGAGAAGGTAAGCAGGAACCTTGATTCTGGGATGGCAGTGAATGGAATTTACTTAGACTTTGCTAAATCATTTGATACAGTGCCACACAGAAGGTTGCTAGTTAAATTAAGGAATGTTGGCCTGGAACATAGTATTTGTACCTGGATAGAGAACTATAGAGATAGAGAAATATAAACTACAAAGAGTGGTGGTTAATGGAACATTTTCTACTTGGACCAGTGTTGGGAACTGCAGGGCTCTATATTAGCTCCTTTGCTTTTCAACGTGTTTGTTAATGACCTGGGAAACTGGGCAGCAAACAGGAAAATAAGATTCAATGTTGATAAATGCAAGATTATGCACTTTGGCAAAAATAATATAAATGCAAGTTATACACTAAATGGCAGTGTGTTGTTAGCTTCCTTAAATGAGAAGGATATATGGATTTTAATAAAAGTTGTCTAATTCTGGGCATTGCCATTCTGTGGCTATTGAAGCAAATAAAGTTCTGTCTTGCATATCAAAGAAAAGTACTTTCATTTGAAGCAGCGTAGGTGGTTCTTCACAGTGAGGACAGTGAGGTTGTGGAATGCTCTGCCGGGTGATGTTGTGATGGCTGATTCTGTTAATGCATTTAAGAGGGGCTTGGATGATTTCTTGGACAGACATAATATCAAAGGCTATTGTGATACTAAACTCTACAGTTAGTATAGATATGGACATATATAATTTATGGGAAAGTATGGAGGGGTATGTGTATGGATGCTGGGTTTTCATTTGGAGGGGTTGAACTTGATGGACTTTGTCTTTTTCAGCCCGTTTTAACTATGTAACTATGTAAAGATCAAATGGCTAGAAATCTGACGAAGTATAAAATTTAGCACTAAAAACCCCCTGTAATCGCTACATTTTTCAAATGCAAGTTTTCCAAAAATGTATTGGAAATTCCAATTAAAAACTAAAACAAGTACAGCTACATTGGAATTTGATTGTTTAATAAACAGGGGTCATGTACTGCATGGCTCTCCACAGAACTATATAATGTATACCGCTCTCATATAAAATATGCATTGCCAATAAATAGTTTATTTGTAGGTTTAAAATCAACAGGTACAAACTTGAGATGAAAAAAAAAATATTTCCACATTTTGGCTTTACTGGTCCTTTAATGACAGCTATGCGTACAACTGTAGCTAAAGTCAAATTATTGGTTGACTGCTGAAATGTCTAAGCATAAAATGTAGATTTTTACATTGGGTTAATGGAATAGCCTGTTGGTCTTTTCACAGCCTACACTTGTTTATTAGATGTGATACACAGTTTTGAACTCTGACCAATTTTTGTCATGGTTTCAATTAATTCCAGCAATAAAAAAACAAAACCAAAGGCCCCATTATATTTCTGGTAAAATCTACAGCAAATAGCAAAATTGCATCATCCAAAGCTTTTTCAGCATCATGTAAACTCTTATTAGTGATTTCTAAAGGCTGTAGTAAATGGTTTTTAATACGACTGTCCTGGAAATTACGGCAAGCCTAGTTAAGCACGAACAAATGCATTCCCAGAATCCACTGCACTTTTGACCATTTTATAGGCGTCAAAGCACCAGAGCAAAATAAAAATTCTAAACATAGCAGTGAGATAACCTTGTCCTAATGAATAAATAGCACTAGAAAATGATAGGGTAAAAAGAATCCCTACAGGTTTTCAAAGCCATATGTCTGCCTCTCCTGCTACAGGAAAATTTATTGCATTTTTGCCCTCAAGTGTAGCTGATGGAAGTAAGGATTGTAATTTAAATCAATAAGAGGCCTTAACTGTGACCATAAAATACTTGGATAAACCTTTGAAGTGGCCACAGCTGAATGCACAGTGAACACAATGTAAATGCTCTTTCAGATATATTGTACAAAGAACAGGGGGGCAAAATGCCAGTGAAAAGGAATCAATGGTTTTAGCACCTTTAGTGAATTATGGGAGATTGTTCCTGTCCTGTTTTGATCATTTTCATTCACTGTTCACTGTTGGCATGTAAAGCTGTTATAAACAAGCACTCATAATTGGCACATTACCCCAGCTGCAGCTGTCAGCTTCTCCCAGGAACAGTCTTTCTGTCTGACAGCTTTCTCGGGATCTGCATCAAGTTCTAAACCAATAATCCACATCTGATATGTTTTTATGTCAATTAGCTTTTTATATTTCACTGACGGCTTGGGGAATATGAAAAGGGTATTTTGTTCATATAGCTTTACAGCTGCATGAGCTGACTTTCCACTAAAGTTTTTTCTCTTCACCTAGTAAATTTTATACTGCGAACTCTAGTATATTGCAGTAAATATCGTTGGAAGGTTTCCAGGCCTTCGGATTGAATAGCTATGTCATTAAGTTAATAAATATACAGTAAAATTGGAAGATTAAAATAAACATAGTTTTTTTTTCATGATATATGCACACACAACACCGATTAATTATAATGGTTGGTCATAATCTTCCAAATTGTGAATTAATGGACCAGGTTACAATAAAAAAGGGATAGAATAAATAGAAGATAGATTAGCTGTTTGTGTGTGTGAGATACATTATTCTGTATTTCCATTTTATATTCAGTACTCTAGTTCTTAGGCTTACCCACCCTGATCTGCTTAAATCCAGCTTAATTATCTCCTTCATACTGTATACATGTATAAAAATACATATACTTGACTAGCATACATGAAATGCAAGAGTGGCCTAGGAATATTTTGCTAGAGACAAGACAAGCAATGCCTTATAAAGTGGTAGATAGATTAAGACAGCTAGTGGTGTAACATTTTAAATGTAGCTTTCCCAGAACATCAGCATTATCATCACATTAAGCTCTCCTGCTGATCTGTCTGCAGTTTCCACTTTGCTGCAGTTCCAATATAGTTTTCCCCTTACCTGAACAAATATGATGTGATGGACCATGTTTGCGGCACTGATGTGAGCAGTGGTGTACTATCCCAGAATAAATTGCCAACGTTAGGGCATTACAATTTCATGGTAAGTTTGAACAATGCTTCTGTGTTGCTGAAACCAGACAGCCTTACTTCACTCGCTTATAGTGGCCACCCACATGTGGCAGCAGTGTTACTATTTCAATACAGAGTAATTAAAAAACACATTAAATTAAGTGAAGAGCCATGCTGAGCTAAATAGTTTAAATCAAATGAACCCATTAATTTACCTAATAGGTGTAAAGTACAATGTTTTAGGTGGGCCCACCTACCCCAGATCCTGCCCACTCCACACCAGTTCAAACACCACACAAACATCAGCGCTAAAAAAGGTAACCCCCCCCACACACACACACAAGTTATAAAAAGCTATTGATGGTCAGGGCCCCTTTGTAGGTTGAGAAAAACTACCAGAGCCCTCCATAAAAGTTTTTTTTAAAAGATTGGGGGCCAGGGCCCCACTACAAGTTAATACAAATAATTGTTGACCAGGGTCCCCCTATAAATTAAAAAAAAAAAACATTGGCGCCAGGGTCCCACTTACAAGTTAAAGAAAATTGGGGCCCCAGAGAATATTTTTTAAAAAAACATTGGCGCCTGGGCCCCCTTGCAAGTTAAAAATATTTTTAAAAAAACATTTGTGGCAGGGGACTATAGAGTGTTAACATAATATATTGGTGGCCAGGGGATTAAAAAAAATAAAAAATTGGTGTTCAGAATTGATGTCATATAGAATTGAACTCGTGGCTTCAGGACTTCAACTTCACCTCCTTTCGTTACTTTTGGTCTTTTTGCCGCTTCAGGACTTCAATTTTGGCTGTTTTTGTGACTTTGGGTTTTTCACCACTTCAGGACTTCGAGTCTTTTCGCCAATTTGGGTCTTCTGGACTTTTTGCCACTTCAGGATTTCAGGTCTTTTTGCCACTTCGGTACTTCAGGTCTTTTTCACCGTTTTCAGGACTACAACTGTTTGGCTTTTCAGGGCGGAAGAGGAGGCATGGCTTCAGTGTGGTCAAGGGGGGCCTGACTATTTAGAAAAGTGCAGCACAGCCGGGCCCCTCTTCAGGCTCAGGCATGGTACAGGAGTACCCCCTGTGCCCCCTTGATGGTGGCCCTGGCCGCTCCTGCCATAAGGCAAGGTGAGAATCTTGCCTTGGGCAGCACAAAGTGGCCAGTTACCAGGGGCAGCAAAAAATCTCCTCTGGTAATTTTGAGAGCCAAACTTCTGTTTATAAAACAGGGCAATAGTACCCAAGCACTAGCGATGGGACTTTTCATCAACCCACTTTGACGCTAGAAGTTAAAAGGATCGGGAGGGGGCGGCATCAGGGTTGCTGCCTCGAGCAGACAGTTTATGTATTACATGTCCTATTTATTGTTTTATCAAGCCACCTTTTTATATATTTGTCATGTTAGGGCAATAAGAACTTGTACTTAGGTGTACATGTCCATTAAAATGCTGGCACTGGGGGTAATGGAACCCAAACTAAAAACCTTTAATAAAGCCCTACAAACAAACATTACTTGACATTATCCCACGTAATAAAAGCCGTTTTCACAACTCACTTGCCAACCCAGTGGCATACTTGTCAATCTCCCCTTTTTATTTATCTGATGTAAAAATGTGCCAGCTATTGGCATACGTGATTAGCTGCTAATGATTCATCTTATGAGCAGCCAGGTTCAATTAACCCACCAAGATGTCAGCAGAAATATCCAGCACCACTGTCCTCTTCCAGCTGTGCCTCCTGCTGTGTCTAAAATTACTGTTTGCTTTCTCCTCAGCAACAACCGCATGCTGATACTGCCATGTCAGGTACAGAACTGTTTGTGACACCATTAGAGTAAAGTTTTGGGAACTGCATTTTTATTTGTTGGCATTCACAAAACAAGGGACAATCAAACCATATCAATGGATGTTTACAGTGGACCCATCACCCCAAAAAATATTCAAAATCATATTTTATCACAAAATGAACATAAATTACACTATATAAATTATTTAATCTTGTTTCCTTCAGTCTGGGAATTCATAATTATAGCAAACAGGCAGGAGCCATTTTGTGGACACTGTTATTAAGGCAAGCCTTGCATCATCTCAGAATCTTGTTTGTGCACCAGAATTGGGAACCCAATGTCTATCCCTATGTCCTGGCTACACAATTAAATAGTTAAGAGAACTGGGGGAATGTGTGGGGAGTAGGGTTGCCACCCGGCCGGTATTACAAAAAACACCAGCCAAGGCCGGGGCCGGTATTACAAATTTACCGGCAATGTAGCTGCCGGTAAATTTGTAATACCACTTAAAAATGGCCCTTGCCTTGCCTTAAGTCCAATAATAACTTACCTTTCTCGCGTCTTCATCCCATCGCGTCTGTGGCTCCGCCCCCTTTGACGTAACGCACCGCCCCCTTGATGCCACGCCCCGCCTTCTTTGACGTCACGCCCGCCCCTTTTTGGCCCCGCCCCCGCCGGCCGGTAATAATTATTTCAAAAGGTGGCAACCCTAGTGGGGAGCAGTGACATCTAGGAAGTGCTGAATGGAAAGTGAAAGTAATTATCTGCCCCGTCTCTATGCCAAAGGCATAGAGGAGAAGCAGACAATATTTGATTGACAGCTGAGATTTTTAAATGAGCTTAAAATAGCTATGAATGGTTTAATAAAATTTTTAAATTGCATTTCATGTTTAATTTGAAAAGGACTTTTATTATACAGATTTTTGCGTCTGGGTGATGGGTACACTTTAAAGGCCAGTATACCTTCATTGTTATTTTGCCCCTTGTATTTATGAAATAGAAATATTGTTAGGTGAATATTTAATTATTTTCCCTTTCATCTTACAGTTTCAGCCTCCTCTAAACTTCTATTCTGAACTGCCTAACTAGCTAACAGCTTTCCTGTACTGTTCACCAGAGGCACAAACTAACCTAGAGGGTACACCTTGAGTTGAGAGCATTACTAGGTGACCTGACAGAAAATGGATCTAAAGGCCTAGCAAGTTTCCTTATAGCCTATATATTTCTCCTTGTATTCCATTATATAAGCTATGCTAATTGTTTTTGTAATGTGCCAAATGTTGTAAATACAGGTATGGGATCCATTATCCAAAAAACAGTTTTCCAGAATGTTCTCCCATAGACTCAGTTTTATCCAAATAATCCAAATTTTTAAAAATGACTTCCTTTTTCTCTATAACAATAAAATAGTACCTTGTACTTAATCCCAACTAGGATATAATTAGTCCTTATTGGAAGCAGAACCGGTCTATTGGGTTTATTTAATGTTTACTTGATGTTCTAGAATTTCCATATTATGGAAAATCTGTATCCAGAAAGGGAAAATAGTTGGTTTAAATTAACTTGAATAATTGAAGTGAAATCTATTTCTCAAGGAAAAAGAATAAACTGTAAAGTAATTTGTTACAGAAATTATATATCAGCAGCATGTCAGCCCATATGCTTTTTTATAGCTACTGTAAAAATATATTAGACAATAGTATAAACGTTATATAATGCCACACAAGCCATAAAAGCGTATGGTTTATCTGAAATAGATGATATTGTTACTGTTTGTCTCTGCTAACATTTATACAGTTGCTCTTTTATCAAATTGCACTTTTGTCACATTTTCTATACATCTTTCTATGTGGTTCTTATTCACCCTGGAGTAGTAACTGACTGATCTGTCTTCTTTTAAAAGGTGGGTGTTCAGGGAAGACTGGTCCCCAGGGATCTTATACAGTATGTTTCCTGCTGTTAAAATCTCTGAAATGTTTCGGTAATGATTGTTTATGGGCTCATTTTCTAAAAGTAGAAATGACTTAGCGCTTCTAACCTGGGAACTGTCTACATGGAGTTTGTAGTTTTCATTGGGGTTTCCTCCACACACACAAGCAGGTTATTTGGCTTTAGTTAATATTAACCCTTGTGTAAATGTGATCAGAGCCCTAGATTGTAAGCTCCACTGGGACAGGTTGCATGTTGAGCAATCTCTGTGAAGTGCTACATAAATGTGTCACTGCTAAATAAGTAATGCCTAGATTTATTCTAGGGATGCAGTGAATCCAGGATTCTGTTTGGGATTTGGCCAGGATTCTGCTTTTTCCAGCAGGAGTCAGGCAAATCCTTGTGCCTGTCCTAACCAAATCCTAATTTGCATATGCAAATTAGGGGTGGAAAGGGAAAACACATAACTTTTTGTCCAAAAACAACACTTTTTACCTTCCTGTCACTAATTTGTATATGCAAATTAGGATTCAGATTCGGTATTCAGAATCTTTAATGAAGAATTTGGGGATTCAGCCAAATTCCAAATAGTGGATTCGGTGCATCCCTAATTTATTCTGCAGAATGTTTTACCATATCTGAGTAAACAGCTCTAGAAGCTCTCTTTGTTTTTTAGGATAGCAGCTGCATTAGCTTGGTGTGACATCATTTCCTGTCTGAGTCTTTCCCTGCTCACTCATAGCTCTGGGCTCAGATTACAGCAGGGAGGGGAAGATAGAGAGGAAAAGGGAGGGGGGAGTGGGAGAGAGGAGCAAAGCATGCTCAAGCCCTAGCCCTGGAGGTTTATGCTGAAAACAGGAAGTCTGATACAGAAGACCACGTGTACACAATAGACTTCTGGCCTTAGCTGCATGCCAATTTTCCTTGGAGCTGGGCAGCTGTCTACTGAGGACCCTACTCTGCTGCTGAGACTGTGTGCACTGTGCCTACACATAAATTCTACGTTTTAGGCAAGAGGCAGCCAACTAACCGGAGTCCCTATACCTGGAGCATTATCAGTCAATGCTGACATTTTAACCCTCCCTGTTCCAACTATGGATTTGTATACGCCCTGATTTCATGGGGCCTTAGCACCAGAATATCACATACCTTTCGCTTTCTCTGAAATCTATCTCCTTCACTCATTTACTCTCTTTCTCTCCCCCTGCCAACTGTATCTCTCTCACTCATGCATACTCTGTATTGAGATTAATAAATTAAATATTTATCATGCACTAGACCAGGGAGTCAGAGGTCTGGACTCTGAGGGGGCAGGGTACTGCAGGTACTTTGCAGCCTTGGTGGGCCTTCAAGGCTCCAGTCCGACCCTTTACTAAAGTGTGAAATGGCAAAATTGTATTATTTTCTCCAAGAACCCAAAACGCTCCACAACACTGACAATTAACTAAATGGAATTCTGTACTATAAGTTTTTACATAATGGCCCGATTGTGTCTCCCTCTCTCTATAATTATATATATAATTATATATTAATACCGTGTAATACATTTTTTTTTTTACCTTGCTGTAGATCTTTTAGCACAGACCGAACTCTTGAAAAACAAAAGTGATATTAATAGAAAACTCTTAGAAATACCAATTGGGAAGCTCCGAATTCAATACTTTATTAGATGCGAGAATGAAATGAACGGCGTCACAGCTTAACTTCAGTATGTACATTTGATGATAGTTTTGCAGGCTGAAAGCCTTTCAGAATGGCTGACATCCTTTCAAGTGAGATGCTATAAAAGCAAATACAAACAGCACATGTTTCAGAAAGGATCTGTCAATCAGCTTTCATTCAGCATGTTCTCTGTGACACTTCTTTTCCTGGTTGGTTTATTTCATATTAAAAAGGCTGTCAGATTGATTCAAAATAACACATATAATGTTCCATCACATATACACACAGAAATACCAAAAAATAAAGCTTTGCTGGGTTTTAAATCTAAATCCTTTCTAAAATTGTTATGTATGATCTATCTCTCTCTCTCTCTCCATGTTAGTTCCATGTTAAAGATATAGTGACACCTGAAATTAAATCTTTTTTTTTTTAATCTATCATAATATTGTCTTTGCATTCTATTTATAATATTGCCATAAAAGTATTTAATGATCACTTTATTTTACCTATCTGATCCCCCATGTTCCCCATATTTGTGCAAGAGTAGTCTGTTAGCATTAGAAATTCTAACAGACAAGTTAAGAAGGGACAGGCAGGTTGGCAAAACAGTCAGGTTTAGGAACTTTAAGTAACAAATACTTACAAAAGCAGACCTATTAGAGAAAAAACGGTCAGCATGACCCATTGGTAATTTTTTGTGTACATTAATCTTTTAAAAAATAGTTTTTTTTAATGTCCGTATCACTTTAAAGTTCCATTTAATTGTTTTTGTAAGGTTATAACTTTTGGTCCAGAGTCCATGTTCTATGGTAATTAATGTTTCTTGTTGTGCTGTTCAATGCATGTCCCCCCGCGCAACAATATGGAAAACATGCAGTCAACATATAGGCATATTTTAAAGATATTAAAGGAACAATAGACCCTAAAAAAGTTATGGCTAGAAATGACGTATTTTATATGCAGAAGTTGCTGCACCAGCCCAGATATTCAGCAGCCCAATAACAGTAATGATCGAAACCTTTAAATTTAGGTGTGTCCAGGGGCGCTCTGCCAATGACACGAGTTGAGGCACTCGCCCGCTGCTCCTGGTAACTAAGAGTCGAATTTCCGGGTTTCAACCCGGAAATTCGGCTCTTCTAGTGCAGAGCGCACACTTGCCGTTGACCCCCCCTACCCCTGTCCGGCGCTGAAAAAGTGACACTGCACAAGCATATCACACTATGGCCCAGGTTCAATTCCGTGAGAAAAAGGTTTATCACCTGTAAAATATATGTCTATGGAAAAAAACTGAATTTGGAAAAAAAAAATTTCTCCTCAAATTGATTCTCATCCATGAATTTTCACGTGATAAACCATGAGATAACTTTTTCTCACTGAACTGAATCATAAGGAGCCTTGGTCACTACAAGCTTTTTTGTGCATTTTCTTTATATTTTTTTTCTTAAAACTGATGTGTCATATTTACTTGGCAGAGAAGACAGATTTCCTTGCCTAAGGTGCTAACACTACTTGGACCAACTCTGACCCTGTTTCCTTATTTTCTGGATCTATTGTGCTCTGAAAAAAAGGCTATGTCCATGAGAGTGTTGTAAGTTGTTAACACCACAGCCAACACAACAAGGGACTCTGTCCTATACCAGGGCAAGAGGTTGTTGGTATGAGAACAGGGCTCATATATATATATATATATATATATATATATATAAATAAATATATATATATATATATATACAGCACTCAAGTCAGATGCCTTGTCCCCCTATCCTAGTTCTGACTAGTATTCCTACACTCCAAAAGAATGCAGGGATTGAGGTGAGTGATGTATACTACAGAATATGTTGGTGCTATAAAAATAAAGGATAATACAAATTCTTTATTTTATTATACAGTCTTATGTTGGGAGCCATTTCAGTGCAGTACTCATATATACAGAGTTCCCTTGAGCCTTACCAGAAATGGAAGATTTTCCACAAATTCAGAAACACTTCCAGTACATAGGGTACTGGAAGTTGCTGATCAACAACTACTAAGAGGACAGTTGCAGTTTCCACATAATTGTATTTTCTAATGCTTCATCCAGAGGGAAAAACACAGCAGAGAATGAAATCAGTATACACAAAAATCAGATTAAACGGTAAGCCCATTGAAGCCTTGTCTGATTCTTAGCATGTATAGTACCTTGCTTTTTATTATTAAAGACTCCCGAGATTATTTCTCGCTCTCTGCTTCTATTATACAAATTTTACTGATTTTACGTATTCTATCCTCATTACATGACTGTGCTTGTCACATGTTCTCAGAGGAGACATTCATCACCAGGGTCAGGGGGTGAAACTCATGATCTATTATGCACACAGAAACCTAATGAAAAGCCACATAATTATCCAATTTAAAGGGATGCATGTAAAAAGAAAAGCGCAAGGCAAAGGAGGGGCCTTTGCTATAATTTAAATTGTTTTGTTTCCCTGAAGCAAAATTGAGCAGATGATTGACAGCATGTAATGATAATTCTTTTTGATATGGTGATGCTAATTGTGAAGAGATACTTAATAAGTTCTGGAGGTAAATGCCTGTTTTAACCTGAACCTGAACCTACATTTTGATGCGTTGTGAAGATGAGGTAACGATTCAGATAAGTGAACACAAGTGGATTTCCAGTCTAGTGTGGCAGAATAGAAATTGGAATCTTCAAAGTCTATTAGGAGCATAATTCTGTGCATCTTTTCATTTCTATAAATTAGAAAGACTGCAATACAAAGACACAATTTGGGAAATTCAGACTGACAGAAATTACATCTGAATTTCTTTGTCCTCAAAAGAAAATTATTTCAAGGGAAAGGGATTTTTTTTTCTAGCTAACAACATTTTGACAGAGCACATGAAGCTTGGCTTGATGAAGCTCATATTAAAAGTGTAGATTATCTCTGTTGACACTTTTTTCACATAGAATTGCAAAATATGTCACACCTGTCTGGCTATAGCTTTCTGAAAGTATAATGCTATACAGGCCAGCCTCTGCTACTCCCAGCAGAACACATTACACCCAACTCTCTCCCTTTAAAGTGACCCCCTTACTGGAGCAAAGGACCTTCAAGATGATTTTCACACTTTACTGATTTACAATAACTTGGGTGTCAGTCGAATGCTGCTTAGCCACTTTATTTCACTTTGTTTTCAGCTAGTCTCAATTGACTTGAATGTGGAGCAATTCTAAGCACTGATATTATGCTTATAATTTTGCTTCCTCGTGTTTCTCTCCCAGGTGAATGGGAGCTGTTGAGGGCATTTAAAGGCAACCAGCTAAAATACAGTTGCTGAAAAGTGATGTGTCCCCCCATGGGCCTTAAATAACAATGAAATGCTTTATCACTGGAAGTTGAGCACGGGTCATTTATCAACACTGGGCAAATGTGCCCATGGACAGTAACCTATGGCAACCAATCAGATTGCTGCATTAATTGTTTTACTTGCAGCTGGCTTCAAAAAGCTAATCACTGATTGGTTGCTATAGGTAACTGCCCATGGGCAAATTTGCCCAGTGTTGATAAATGAGCCCCACTTCTAATCAACAGCTGGTAACAGATCTTTCTCTCAGATTACAAACAGGTATCCACAGTAACGTAACTATATGTTGCAGGGCCTGGGTGTAGGCTGTACAGCCGAGCCCCCTACCTCCCCACCACACACGCGGTGCTTGCATTAATTTTCCTTCACTGAGTGTAGCGCGAATGAGCCTAACAAAGTTATCTGCTCCCTTTTATAGACTAATGAAACCACCTCAGAAACCCCTAAAGCCAGGAAATTCCAACATCCCACAGGGCATGTCTTTCCCCATCCATACTTCACAAAACCATCCTATCAGATAGGGCTATATCTGACATAGACAAAGGGAAAGACTTTTAAACAGGTGACCAGTAAATGCTACATGTTGATTGGTTGGTACATTACCTACTAAAAGTCTTCATGGTTGTTTACCTTGAATGCAGCATTATCCCCAGAATTCTGGTCAAAACGATCACAAAAAATGGTTTTAATCTGCATTGTTCTTGGTGTCAGATGGAACTTATGTTGTTCTCTTAACGAACTCACCTGAAATGAAGTGAATGATAAGTGTGATCAGGACTCCCAAGCAAATGTATACTAGATACTATATTGGGAAATGTAGTCTGGAGAAAGCAAATAGATGGGGACTGAAATGTCTGCCTGTTTTCATTTTTATTAGGTTGATAAAGTTTTTTTACTAATATATTTCACTGTGTGCACTTCTATCTTTATTTATTATATATGCAGGGTGGAACAAGTGCTCCCAGAAAGAGTACTAAGGGACATGATCTTACACAAGCTCTTGCTATTGTGCTGCTCCTCCAGGTCAAGAATGGCCCCTACTGTTTAAGCCCTATAGTGCTTTAAAAATAAGGAATTAGACTGAAAAGCCACATAAATTATATAACACCATAGAAAAGACAATATTAAAAAGATCTGAATGCAGCAAGCTGATTTGTGAACTGTGTCAGCGATCTGCAAGCTTCTGGGTTTATGCAATTCCCTTAACCTTAAGAAATGATGTCTGGTTCCAATAATATACATGCATATTGCAGCTTGAATATAATAACTCCAGCTGTATATTAAACAAGTAGCATAAGCTCAAAGGTTTAGCCTTACAGTGTTTCACTGTATTTATGGCAGTCTTACAAAAAAAAAACATATAGAGCACAGCATGACAGCACTTTACAAGTCAAAATAAATAATTACTCAGGTTGTTCCTTTGGTATTTGTAGCAATAACATTTATCACGGCAAACTCATTTGGTATTAATGTGAATATAATTTGTGTGCAGGAGATCTATAGCAATTTAACACTAGGAAATGTACACTTGTAAAGTAATACTGAATAATCTCTACTGTCTGTTAATTGCAAAATTGCTATTTTTCACATTATTATGACCTCTGGACATTTTTGAATTAAAACCCTTAAAATGTAGTTGTAGATTAATGGAGTATTTAAATTATGGTCTGCTTGTGCCCAGACCAGCCTTTTGTACTTTCTTGTAGGATTGTAAGCTTTTCTCTTCATTCTCTTGTTCTAATGGACCTTTACGTTATGTCCTCAATGCTTCAGAATTATCTAAATGATAGCAATAAATGTTGAAGACTTACTACTTTCATAACATTTGTTGGACAGTATTCCCCTGATTGAGCCTTGAATGAGCAGTTCATCCTCTGATTAAGTTTTAGAATGCTATAGATTTACCTGTTCCTAGTAACTGGTCAATTGACTATTTTTTAATTGTTGTACAGGTATGGGATCCATTTAGGGTTGCCACCTGGCCGGTATTTTACTTTACTTACCATTTTTGATGGTTGATCCAAATGTTGTTAATAGGAAAAAAAGATAATTATATAGGAATGTCGGTATGTTTTTCAAGAAAAGGTGGCAACCCTAGATCCATAATCCAGAAACCCATTATCTGGAAAGTTCAGGAACAAAAATCTGGTGAGTGCTTCTTCTCTTATCCTCCAGATATTTACAGCTGAATGCATATCATTCTTTCATAACATATTTTAATTTCAACATATACAGTAAGTGACAGGAAACAAAGCTTAAAATTATATCATCCTCTAAGGCAGTAGTTTCTGGCAGTGGCATAACTAGAGTGTGTTGGGCCCCCCTTCAAGACAATATTTACAGGGGCCCAGCGCACTCCAATTCCCATCCCACTTAACACCCATACTCTGCCTACTCCCTACCAGACTGCTCACTATCCGTCCAGTGCCAACGCAGTCTGCCAGTCTGATTCCCAGCTGCAGGTAAGAGAGCGATGGGGGGGGGGGTTTCTAGTTGGCTATAGAGGAAGCAGACCTTCCTCTATAGTTATGCCACTGGTTTCTGGACTTTTTTTGTTTTTTAAAAACAAATGAAAAAAAAAAATGTATTCAGCCATAGTTCCAACAATAAAAAAATGTTGCCTAAATCTCACAGTAATTAACCTTGGGCTGGGCTTCTATGAATGTATGCAAGATTGAATTGCCATTCTTACCAAAGCTCACCATAATAGGTCTTTAAAGGGATGCTGTTGTGGGAAAATTTCAGTTAATAGTGCTGTTCCAGAAGAATTCTGCATTGAAATCCATTTCTCAAAAGAGCAAACAGATTTTTTTTATATTTCATTTTGCAATCTGACATGGGGCTGGACATATTGTCAATTTCCCAGCTGCCCCAAGTCATGTAACTTGTTCTCTGATAAACTTCAATCACTCTTTACTGCTGTACTGCAAGTTGGAGTGATGTAACCCCCTCCCTTTCCCCCACCCAGCAGCCTAACAAAAGAACAATTAGAAGGTAACCAGATAACAGCTCCCTAACACAAGATAACAGCTGCCTGGTAGATCTAAGAACAGCACTCAATAGTAAAACCCATGTCCCACTGCGTACTATTCAGTTACACTGAGAAGGAAAAACAACAGCCTGCCAGAAAGCAGTTCCCTCCTAAAGTGCTGGCACAAGTCACATGACCGGGGCAGCTGGGAAATTGACAAAATGGCTAGCCCCATGTCATATTTCAAAACTGAATATAAAAAAATCTGTTTGCTCTTTTGAGAAATGGATTTCAGTGCAGAAGTCTACTGAAGAAGCACTATTAACTGATGAATTAAAAAAAAAAAAAAGCTGCTCCCTTCCAAGTGGGGCAACCCCATGGTTTAGGGACAATTTTGTTATGGTGATCTCCTAGTGATGGGACTAGTCAACTTGTTCTTGAACCTTCATACCACTAAGAAAGGTATCGGTCTACTTTGTGCAAATATTTACTGGTCCCTCACATGAGGCAATGAATGGAATTCACTCATTATACTGATGCTAAGCTCATATAATATTAATACTAATCCATATACAGTATATGACTGATCAGGCTTATTACATTATTCAGAATTGGTATCCTGCCTTAATGGAATAGCCTGTATATAATGCTCAACATTTGTTTTTAGTTGTAAATTGCAACATAAAATTAAAAAAATATCGTCCCTGTGAGTAATGTAGTATTAGTGTGGTTGTGTGGGCTATGCACAGGGTAAGTGAGCTGGATAGTACAGATTTTTGATAACCACACCAGAAGACCATGAATATAAATATTCCAGATGATTTTTAACTTGATTTATTTTAATATCCTATTTGTTTGATGTGTTTTTTTCAATCATGAATAAATACGGGATCCCTAATCATTAGCTAGCAAAACATCTACATTCATAGCTGTATTTTATTTTCTCTTTAAATGTATATTATGCATTTGGATTAATTCATTATTTGTCCATTACCCATATATGTCTGCTAAGTAGAGCTTAGGGCTTCTAAAGAATATTAGTTGTTCATGGTTCATTTGAGCAGACGCAGGAGCTACCTTAAGAAAGCTAGCCTGACACAGCATGTTCTTGTTTTTGTTATGTGAGAAACATTTGCGATTCCTTAGCAAGGTGATAGAAATACTGATCTTACTGTTAGTTTCCTGTTAAAGGGCAACATTTCATTACTTTTTGATTTATTGGAAATGACAGCTAAACCGTGAATATCTGTAGTTAACATTTCTTTGTTTCTCTGTTGCTCAATAATAACTGGATGGTTCAGCTGTGAGAACTGGAAAATGCATAGTTGCATAGCTGCATGGCCACAAACAATACAAAGTTAGAGTGCAAATATTAAAATAGCCCAAATTGAGCACAGGTTAAATAAAGTTGCTGATGCCCAGGGGCATATAACATAACCCATGACATATCTTGGTGCTCCTATAAAAAACAAAAATGAAATAACACATAATGCTGCAGAAGGTCAAGAATTGAATTGAGATGCTGGACCAGACATCTGCAAACACATGTTTTAAAAATTTTGGAGGCAAAATTAAATAGAATAGAAATTATAGTAGGGAGAGAGCTTGGATCAAGGCCAAGTTTTTTAAGATAAGTGTAACTAGAGCACAAGAAGGTCACACACACAACTGATTTAAAGCACCAGTAATATTACACATTTGTGGACCTTATGTGGATATGTATCTGTGCATCCATCACCTAGAAATACACTATTATTGTCAAAAATGTTAGTATTTCATATAAGAAAGAATTCCAGTCTGTAGTCCTGTATTGAGCCTTGAACAGCATTTGACTCTTTTGTATTTTCCTGTGTAAGAACAAACTCATAGTATTCTACAGCTTACCTGTTGTCTGATGTTAGGGTTTTTAGTTACAAAGTTATGATTTTAAAATTCTCAGTCCACCAAACCCCTTTTGGTAGTCCTAACTATTTGCCTCTGGTCATATACGTCATAGACTGGTACCTCCCTGGATGGCTGCATTAGTTGTGAAAACTCTCCACTGACCTGAGCGTTGGTCTTACTCACAGGTTTGATCCTCCCCTGTCATTAACTTTTATAAGAGAGAGATTTCCAAAACCACAAGAATGGTTACACATGCATAATTACATACACTGGCATTTAAAGGAAAGAAATCACCCATTTTTAAAGACATAAGATCACAATTAAAGTGATGGGTGGGTTTTGATTTATGTTTGGAAATTCTTTGACTTACATTTTGCAACTCCTTCCCCTCCTTTTTTTTCACTACACCTTCATGGTGAAAACTCAATAAAGAAAAACTACAAAGTAGTTCAGGTGTGGGGAGCTACAATCACATAGAAGTTTGGCTTTTATTCCTGTAGAACAACTCTACTAAAGTATACCATTAGACAAAAAAAGGAAGGGGGCAGGATGTGAGAGCACTCCAAGGCTAAGTACAATTAAGTACAGGTATGGGATCTGTTATCAAGAAACCCATCATCCAGAAGTGTGGTGTTTATACAAATGGCCTGCAGTGGGTCCTTTTGCAGACGCTCCTATAGACTGCAGATTTGCTATAACTCTTATAGACTATTAAAGTAAATGGCCAGAAATTGCATTTGTTTCTCATGTAACATCAGCTACAGTAATAACATTTCTGTCAACAGTCTTCAGCAGAGAAGGAAATCCAAAGGAGTTAATATTAGACAACGGACCACAGTTTGTCTCATATGAGTTTGAATCCTTTCTGAGAGAGAGGAATATTGTGCATAGGAAATCTTCAGTGTATTACCCACAAGCAGATGGAGAAATCGAGCGATTCAACAGAAGTCTGAAAGAAGCACTACAGACAGCAAATCTTACTGGGAAATCTTGGAAAGTATTTACAACAGAGTTCCTGCATAACTACAGAGCAACATGTCATGCAACAACTCAATCATCTCCAGCTGAATTATTACATGGCAGACAGATATGCACTAAGTTACATGTTGCAGACGTCAAACTTCCACCAAAGACTATTCCTACAAAATCATCTACTGCTGACATTGTGAAACATCACCAAGCCAAATGCAAGGCTTATACTGACATAAAACGTGGTGCAAGAGAAGTACACTTTCAGCCTGGATCTTTAGTCAGAATTAAGAAACCAGGAATACTGAAACAAGGACAATCTAAATTTACTACACCACTTGAAGTGAGACGCCAGCGAGGACCATACACATATGAACTGTCTGATGGACGCATATGCAATGCAAGTCGTCTTGCTCCTGCTAGATATGACTTTGGAAATGTTCCATTTGATGAAGGACTTTTCCCTACTCCTGATGCCAACTGCAATAGGGCATAGGAAAGTGAACCTATAAGGCATACTAAGAGAATCAGGAAACTACCTGCATGGACCAAGGACTATGTCATGTAAAGAATATATATATTGCTTTAAGATACATACGGTTTAATTGTTACTGTTTATATATTTGTCCAAATGCTTTCCTACTATAGGGGGAATATGTGGTGTTTATACAAATGGCTTGCAGGTGGCACTGTGCATACATAGGACTTTCTGTACAACTTGAAAGTGAAAGTAAGACTTACTGCTGTTATGTAATGGCTGCATGAACCTGCTAATAAAGCATTGTTATACCCTCCTCATCCTCGGCTACCAAACACAACAAGAAGGCTCAGAATTATGTGGAGGCCATCTCCCATAGAATCCATTATAATCAAATAATCAAAATTTTTAACATTATTTACTTT
Source organism: Xenopus borealis (assembly GCA_024363595.1). Classification (NCBI taxonomy): domain Eukaryota; kingdom Metazoa; phylum Chordata; class Amphibia; order Anura; family Pipidae; genus Xenopus; species Xenopus borealis. Next base: position 39,542,668 of record CM044441.1, read on the forward strand.
TTCTCTATAATAATAAAACAGTAGTTTGTACTTGATTCAAACTAAGATATAATTGATTATATTGGAAGCAAAACCATTGAGTTTATTTAATGATTTTTTAGTAGATTTAAGGTATGAAGATGGAAGTGCAACTGATCTAGCTGAATAAAAAGTTATATAAAGCTAATGGTGGGGAGGAAAATAGTTAATTTCAAGGTAAATACACCTCTTTTGTATGCCTGTAGCTACTTTAATCAGATCAGTTACACATTGTACTTACATATTTTACTTAGCTTCCACAGCCCCTTTTTTGTACATTATTAACAAGCACTCCAAAAATCTTTCTCCATCAAGGCTTGCCATACATATAAAAATAAAATGCATAAGCCAGTTGGCTTCCAAATTTGTTAAGATCCCCCTGGCAGCATGACACATTCCTGAATAAATTCAATTGTTCTACATAATTTTGTAACATGGCTTTCAACATCATAAAGTCATTAATGAACAGATGAAATAAAAGAAGCCCCAAAATCGAACCCTATCAGTTAGTGAATGTATTGTTGACAATTGCTATGTCTTTAGCCATCTTTCGCTCCATGTCAGAATAGCACCACCAAGACATAAAGGGGCAAATTCACTAAAGCGCAAAGCATCTAATGCTAGCGCTAATTCGCCAGCATGATGTCATTTTGCAACTTCGCAAATTCACTAACACAGACTCTGGTGAATTTTCTTCCCCCCTACATTTCCTAACATATGGCAACACAACTATACAGGGGGCACATGTAGGGCAATAGGACAACTTTATTTAATTTATTAAAGTTTTCCTGGGCTTGTGTAGTGGAATGTAGTGGCTGTAACATATACTTCTATTATAAGTTAAAGTTCCTGCTGTATGCAAATTAGGCTTCGCTAGCATAACATCGCTCTGCCTAGCGAAGTAACACTAGCGCAACTACGATACTGTTCGCCGACCTGAGCATAATTTTGCACTTTAGTGAATTTGCGTAGTGCTGTGAATATTCGCCTGGCGAAGTGTGGCGAACACTAGCGAAGCCAATGCTAGCGAATTTGCGCATCTTAGTAAATTTGCCCCAAAGACTTTGGCATAGAAAGCTAATTTTTAACTCTGGATATAATAATTCATATTATATTATTGCATTGCTTTCCATCTGTTGTGTTACTGTATTGTTTCAATGAACAGTGCTACATATACAGTACAAGTACATAAGAATATATTCATAGTAAAAGCCTTAAAACGTGTAGTTTTGCCACATTTCTGGGGAAAAACTGGATTCCTATTTTTTTTATCTTTGTCCCCTATTAATAATATTGGAATCAAGTATAATATTTATCTGCCACTCTGAATACTGCCCAAGTGGCAACCCTAAACTCACAGGCCTTTCAGCTGCAATATTTTATATTGAAGATGCTTCCATGGCTTGAGTGCTTGGTGATTTAGGGTGAAACGTGCTTCCATCATGTTTATAAGTCTGTTTTTTTTTTAAATTGCAATTTAAAGAGGTTGTTTACCTTTAAGAACTTTTAGTATGAAATAGAGTGATATTATGAGAAAATTTGTAATTATTTAAATTTTTTATTATGTGTAGTTTTTGAGTTATTTAACTATTTATTCAGCAGCTAACCAATTTGTAATTTTAGCAGTTTGATTACTAGGGTCCAAATTACCCTAGAAACCATGCATTGATTTGAATGAGAATAGGAGAAGCCTGAATAGAAATATGTGTAATAAAAAGTAACTATAACAATATATTTGTGAGAAATATTAGTAGTTACATGTATATATTTTAGATTTGTATCTTAAATTGACAGCATATTGAATACCTATTAATAAAAAGGGCTTATGTTACAGTGCATGTTGAGGGGTTGATTTAGGCTTACGCTCACTTTGTGAGCAAGGAGGGATAATGAGCTTAGTCTAATGTATAATAAGCTCCTAGGCATAATAAATAAGGGAGAATTCATTACAGAGATGCAAAATAACGGGGACAGAGAACAGGGCTAAATCATCTCCAGTCCTTCAACAAATACTGACTTTAGGAGGGTCAGAGGATTATACTGCAAAACCATTCTTCATGCACCCTCTGCATGAAAAGCAAAGAAAAAATAAAAAAGTCCATATTATATAAATTAAGCAAGAACTAGAAGTGAATTAGGAGTAAAACAGAAATTACAAGTTTAACTCTCTCAAAAACACAAATGTAGGCCCCATAAAGTTTCTCGGTCCCAGTGCTATAGAACAGGATGCACTATGGAAAGTTCTGCCCCTGAAAGCAATCTCACACATCATACCTTTATTGACATTTATATGCATTATTTCAGTTAATGAATAATATCACTGCAGCTGGTAACGAATATACTGTATTTTTACACTCACATTCCTAGTCAGCATTTAATTTTATCAGCACATAGGGAATGAAGTCATGTAACACATATGAACAGGGGTAGTCAATATATATTTAAAATAAAATGGTCAACTAAAATAGGTAAAACATAAAAAGAATTTGTCCAAATGTTCACATTTAGTGATGGGCGAATCTACCCCGACGCACGACTCATTTTTTCAGTAAATTTTCGACAGGTGAATGTTTGCTGGCGTTTCGCGAATTTATTCGTCAGCAGCGAATTCACCACAAATTCGCCCCTGGCGAATAAATTCGCCCATCGCTATTCACATTTACAAGAATTAAAAATCTATACTATTGGGAGTTTTTCCTGTTGGGTTAAATACATTCACTCCAGTATTGTCAATTGGATAAAACAAGTTGTATACTGTTTTTATATCAGTCTCTTTCATGGGGGGAGATTCATCAAAGAGTGAAGTTCCACCACTAGAGGGAAATTGCACAGCTCTCAATTCATTTCTATGGGATTTTGAAAGGCGTATTCATCAATGGGTGAAGTGACAGTTCACCTTTTGATGAATACGCCTTTCAAAATCCCATAGAAATGAATGGAGAGCTGTGTAATTTCCCTCTAGTGGCGGAACTTCACTCTTAACTTCACTCTTTGATGAATCTCCCCCATGGAGTTTCATGGTGAGATGAGCAATGTTACATCCTTTGTTAATGTGGCATAACAAGAGAGCATAGTACTCACCAACAGAGGCTTATGGGAATGAGGGTGAAAAGTGGAGCTGTATAAATAATACAGGTACAGCACCTTTAAGAGATGACAAAACTGTAAAGAAGTACAGACAACAATTAAGTGTAATTAAATTATTTAAGGTTATTACATGTATTTATTTTTTGTATTTCCCCATTATATTTTCTAGCCAAGAAGTCCACTGTGTGGCAGTGGTGGTGTATAATAACCAGTCTTTCTTGTATATTTGTACAATATTCATCTCTAGAACTAACCACAGATTATTGCACAGGTGGTATCGCCATCATGTCCAAAAGGAAAAGGGTTGGGGGTCAGTAGAATTTAGAAGAATATGTCTAATTCCTTATAGTTGCTCCATGCTGCAACTAAATTAGTGAACAATCCAAAGGCAAAAAGGGAACTCCAGCAGCTTGACTGCAAAAAAAAAAACGTTATTCAAGGTTGTGGTAACACAACATGTTTTGGGTCAATACCCTTTATCTGGCTTTTATGACTTTAACCTATACAACCCAAGGCACTCTGGGTAATCGACTATGGGTATCCCCAACATGCACTTTGCTACCTTTGATGGTAGTAGAAAATTAGATGGATGGATATAAGGAAGTTTTTTTTCTCTCAGTAATACCGTGCAATGTGTTGCTCTATAGCCTCAGTACTGCTTATCCCTTACTATCTGCTATTACAGAGTGGCAGCATGTTGGCAGCAACACTGGGCCGCAAAGCCATTATTCGTTTATGCAAGGTTGCAATGAGTGTCTCCGGATGAGTAATAACAGCAATTATTGATGTAAAACAGTTAATAGGAGATTACACTGTCCTTGAATAGAAAAACAGAGGTTAATAATCTTGGAATCAATTATCTAGCTAAGATTTTATCACTTTTGTGACACATAATAAGCTAGCAGCCGCAAAGGTAAGCAAATAGTTGTTTTAGGAACTGTACAGCACATTTATGAATTAGAGTAAAAAGCTTTAGGATCAGCATTTAGACCAAAGCAGAATCTAGCTAGGAACACAGCATGTTTATCTGTGACATTATACCACAAGTGTCATTTATTTTAGAAATGTTTCACTACCAAACTTAGGAAGAGGAGCTTTTACACACAGTTTCAGGTAGAACCCTGAAATAATAATAATCATTATTAGATTTTATTTTATAAACACAATATTTTTGTTTTTCTTTTTTCATCATAGCTGTACTTGGTTGGCTAAATTGACCAATCGCATTTCTATTCCCACATAAGCTGAATCATTGGGTTACACAGGAATCTTGAGAGAGGTATGCCCCTATCTAAGACCATCAGCTAATAGTGGCCTATTTATAAACAAAATGATGAGATATTTTAATTTACTATAGACATTATAGGCAGGTATAGAGTAAGGATTAGCCAGTTGAGTGAAAATGGAGGAATCTTGTTAACTATGCTATTTGTGGCTTTGTTTTATATGTTTCCATTTTAGCGCAAAGGCAGCAATGGAGTAGAATAGTCTACTCCAGCTCAGATTGCCCAGAGTAACCAATCAGATGCTTGCTTCTGAACAGTAGACCAGTAGTGATGGGTGAATCTATTCAACAGGCATGTATGAGCATAAATTTCTGCATTTTGCCACCCACAAATGTTTTCGAAAAACTCCGCCGAAAATTTGTCAACGAAAAATCCACCACGACAAAAAAAATGTCAAAAGTCAAAATTATTTGGACCCCCATTGACTTTAATGCATTTGGTATCAAAAATTGTTGCGCATCAAAATTATTTGACACCCATTGACTTCAATGCTTTTTGCACTGAAGTCAATTCGCCCATCATTCGCCCATCATTCGCCCATCAATGTAGACCAGTAAATGGCATCTTTGGTTTTTAAAAATCTAAGTAATTATCATATCAAGAACTTTTTTAACCAACAAACCATGTCTCCAAAAAAGAATGATGCTATAAATTCACACACACAGAATAACATTTTGGATATTAAAAACAAAGACGATGGAGTGGAGAATATAGAATAAAACTGCTGCTTTTAATTATAAGGTACTGCAGATTTCACATCAATACAACCTTTACAATGTAAGCTGTGGCTTCTCTTCTCCTTTGACTATGCAGTTAAAAAAGGAACCTTATAATAAAATCTGAATTTTCTGTATTGATTTAAGCAATGACTGATGTGAAACCATTTGAATTCATTTTACTTATGAGTGAACATGTTTCCATCGCAGAGTCTTCTCATTTAGATTTAAGAGCAACTCAACAGAAAAAAAAAAAATCCGTGTGGAGATAGACTGCATTAATCT
>CM044441.1:39550559-39593707 GCA_024363595.1 Xenopus borealis
AAAAAAAAAAACATTTGCTGCCACTAAATTTGGTAGCTACTACACATAAATTGGACAAAATCTACCTTTTATTACATGTTGGGATAGGGGAAAACCCTCAATCTAGGAATACACTGTACTTTGATAATTCTTAACACACTGAATTCATGTTTAATGTAGGTGGAAAAAGGAAGTGGGCTTTGATTCTAATTTATTGGGGAGTTCAACTGAGGAGTACCGTATCTGCTGAAGTGTTTTGGGGAGAAATGTTACATGCTGCGGCCACATTCCCTGATACTCCAGCTTGGGGAATGAACTTCTGTTCTCTTATTTGATCCACTATAGATTTTTGACTTTGGATTTGACTAGTCAATTCTTGAATTGTTATTACAAAGCAGCCAGTAAATAGTAATCAGCTTGTAGTTATTGACAGGTGAAAAGTTGAAAGCAAATATCAGATTTGCTGTGGGTTAATAGCTCTGGTGCAAAAGTTGTGACATATTACATATATTATGTACATTATTTATTATATAACCCAATGTGTGCAGCTAGTAGGCGCCAGGTGTCAATAGAACCACATTCATTGGATCTGGCTTATACAGCATATTTTAAACCTGTTCTATTTTAGTTATATGCTGTTGTCAATATTTGGGGAATCTGACAACACATTACAAATGGTCGAATTGTCCCTAATGTGCATCAAAATGCTATGCAATCATTCTGTTTCACTAATTTAACCTCGATGATCCCTTGAAACTATTTGTTTTTTCCTTAATGTGTCTATAACATCTAATTTGAATCCTCAATTTCCATGGATAGTAAGTTTTGTTCAAGGCTAGTCCCTGACATGAATTCACATGGAACATGCCTCAGGTGACTATTTCAGAATAACTGCTGTCTTCAGCAAAGCCGCACATTTAGCTGAGTTAAAAAAAAAAACCTTATTTAGGAAATGAACATTTATTTTGGCATCATTTAACAATTAATTAGTCTCTAATGTGACCATTATAAGGGATTACTAAAGTTTTCTAATTGCATTGCAATTACTCCCCGTACCATTCCAACACTGAAAATACCCAGTTCACTCTCTTTGGCCTCTGTATGAACATCAATTGACAAGTTTATAATATTCCTCCTCTAACCTTCCACTCCTACAGGTGAATATCTTTGCTCCTTCCTTTAACTCTCAATACAGTTTAGTCCCAATGCTTCCAGGATGTATTTGTTATATCTAATGTACTGGGGACTGCCCAGTTAAACGTATCCCAGATAATTATTTTTGCCTCAAAGCATGAATTTCTTCTGCTTGAATTTTTCATACTTGCCCAGGCCTAGATTTGTGGGGAGGCTACAAAGTCCCTATCCACATTGGTTCTGAAACCCTGGGTTTGCCAAGGCTAGGATATTTATTAAAGGGATACTGTCATGGGAAAATGTTTTTTCAAAATGCATCAGTTAATAGTGCTGCTCCAGCAGAATTCTGCATTGAAATCCATTTCTTAAAAGAGCAAACAGATTTGTTTATATTTCATTTTCTGACATGGGGCTAGACATATTGTCAATTTCCCAGCTGCCCCAAGTCATGTGACTTGTGCTTTGATAAACTTCAATCACTCTTTACTGCTGTACTGCAAGTTGGAGTGATATCAGCCCCCCCCCAGCAGCCTAACAACAGAACAATGGGAAGGTAACCAGATAACAGCTCCCTAACACAAGATAACAGCTGCCTGGTAGATCTTAGAACAGCGCTCAATAGTAAAAACCCATGTCCCACTGCGTTCCATTCAGTTACATTGAGAAGGAAAAACAACAGCCTGCCAGAAAGCAGTTCCTTCCTAAAGTACTGGCACAAGTCACATGACATGGGGCAGCTGGGAAATTGACAAAATGTCTAGCCACATGTCAGATTTCAAACTTGAATATAAAAAAATCTGTTTACTTTTTTGAGAAATGGATTTCAGTGCAGAAATCTACTGGAGCAGCACTATTAACTGATGCATTTTGAAAAAAATATGTTCTGGATCAGACTAAGGAAATTTGCTAACATGTAAAAGGGGGGGGTGAGGGGTAGTCAAGGTGGGCTTAAGGGAATTTTGGGGAATTGTTGGTACTCCCCAGTACTACATTACCTAAGTATGTTTTCACCAGTTTGAATGTGAATGAAGAACACTGCTCCCCCCTGTTCTCTTTATATTGCCATGCTCTGAAGCTGCTTATGCACAAACAAAACACTTTAAAATATTATATCCATAAAGACTCTTAAAGGTAGTAAAGTGTATATTTTAGAGAGTACGGAATTCACTGAATTACAACAGTAATAAAGCAGTTGTAATTACTAACATTTAACACGATCCCTGAATGCTGTGAAGTCCTGGATATAATAAAATATTTATGATTAAAGAATTATAATTTTTTAACCAGTAGATTTAATATAATTATGTTTTTTTCAGACCAACCCTTAAGTATTATCACATTTTGGTCCTCTGAATTGTCCAGCATTCTCAAGTTTAGTCCCACGACTGTGTAGTAAAGTAAAATAAAAAGCTAAAATTTTTATAAAATAAGCTGAGATGATAACTAATTTTATTATTTTTAAATATCGAATATTTGGAAAGGTTAGCACTAGTGATGGGCGAATTTATTCGCCTAGCTTGAATTCGCAGAGAATTCCCGTGATTCGCCGCCAGCGAATAAATTCGCTAAACGCCCATGAAAATTTGCCAGGAAAAATTAGCTGGTGTCAATTTCAAATTTTCCTGATTTTGCGCTCGAAATTCAAAAAAATTTTGTGAAATCGTTTGAATTTCACTCATTTTTCGTGGAAACGGTCGAATTGTTTTGTGAACTTTCCGATTTCACTATTTTCACAAATTTTTCACCATTTCTGAGAGGTTAAACGCCCCAGATTGGCTCATCACTAGCTAGCACTATAACTAGCCTAATGTTAACTAAAGACAAAGAAAATGACTGATTTAGCAATGTGTGTGTGAGATGGGACAAAAGCTTCAACAGTGATCTATTACTAGGAATAATAAGAGGTTTTTCCTTTACTTGGATCACCACATATTAAGGCTGCTAAAAAAGTCACCAATAAATAAACCAGATATTATTATTTTGCCACCAATATGGATTCATGCAGTTTTGTCACTATCAAGTTTAAAGGGCACCTATCGCTACAAAATTTACCCCCAACCAAAGGTGCGGGCTGGTAGAGCCCGCATTCCGGTTGGGGAAAACAGTACTTTTTAAAAAAAAAAAAAATGCCCCCCACCAGTGCAGGCAAACTCGCACCGCATATATACGCGTGACGTCACGCGCATAGTGAAAAGCGGTCGCTATTCGGGCTTTTCTTAATGCGCATTTGCATCCACTGTCATGGTGGCTCACACCAGAAGCTCCCGGTCCGAGTTTTGCCTGTGCTGTTGGGGGGCATTTAAAAAAAAAAAAAGTACTGTTATCTATTAGCCCGCACCTTTGGTTTGGGGTAACTTTTTTTAGCGATAGGTGCCCTTTAACATCTTATTTTATTGTTACTGAGAAAAAGGAAACAAAAAAAATGGACTCTATGGGGCAAATTCACTAAAGCACGAAGCGTCTAATGCTAGCGCTAATTCGCCAGCGTGACGTCATTTCGCAACTTCGCAAATTCACTAACACAGACTCTGGCGAATCTTCTCTAGCGAAGTAGATAGACTTGCGCAACTTCAAACCCTTACACCAGGTGAAATTGCGCACTGACGAAGGATCGTAACTTCGCAAATTCACTAAGATGTACATTTTCCTCAACGTTAGCACTTACGCTAGACGTTACTTCGCCTGGTCAGACCAGGCGAAGTTCAATACAATAGATAGAAGGTTGAACATTTAAAAAAAAAATTGCCGTATTTTAGCATAGGAGGGTGATGGTCTGAAAAAGATCGATAATTCTTTGGGGAGTTACCCTCCTTCCCCCCTACATTTCCTAACATATGGCAACACAACTATACAGGAGGCACATGTTTAGGGCAATAGGACAACTTTATATAATTTATTAAAGGTTTCCTGGGCTTGTGTAGTGGAATGTAGTGGCTGTAACATATACTTCTATTTTACGCTTAAGTTCCCGCCGTATGCAAATTAGGCTTCCCTAGTGTAACTGCACTTTGCCTGGCGAACGAACGGTAGTGCTACTTCGCTAACGTTCGCCACCCTGAGCGCAAATTTGCATCTTAGTGCGTAGTGCTGGTGAAAATTCGCCTGGCGAAGTGCAGCGAACGGTAGCGAAGGCAACGCTAGCGAATTTGCGCATCTTAGTGAATTTGCCCCTATGGGAGATGTCTTTACTTTAATTTGAAGCTTTCTGGATATTGGTTTTTAAAAAAGCATGAATGTGAAATAAATACAAAAACCTTGGAATCGTCATTTACTCAAGATTTTCCATGCGATTACAAGAGAAAAAAGCTGGAAATAATATAAAATCTCAAAGTAAGTAAATATTTTACAACTTGCAAAGAACAGCTACAATTGACTTCTATATAGTCTTGTCAGCTTTTAGATGGCAGAGTTTTCTATTAGAGTTTTTTTGTGCTTTTTTGTTTCATAAATATTGAAATATCTTTGATGTATGATGTTCAGTGTTGGACTGGCCCACAGGGATACCAGGAAAACTCCCGGTGGGCCCAGGTGTCAGTGGGCCCTCTTGCTTCTAACAATTTGACCTATTTCATGTTCATTCCCTATTTCTTTATGTGGAAAAAGAGGCTTAATAATGGAAGAATAGAGTATAGTAAGTAAGGAATAATAGTTTGGAAAGTTGGGCCCCTGGTCTAAGGTTTTCTGGTGGGCCCCTGGTCTAAGGTTTTCTGGTAGGCCCCTGGCATCCCAGTCCGACACTGATGATGTTTAATGATTATTTATGCATGATTTTTAGCACGAAAAAAAAGCTACAAATCACCCCCTTCCTGTCAAAGTTTCTTTGACACTTTGCCAGCTGTAGTTTCGCCAGCGCTACTCATTAAATAAAATGCGAAGTTGTGCTCAGGGAGGCAAACGGTAGCAAAGTTGCGCTACCGTTACTTCATCAGGCAAAGCGAAGTAACGCTAGTGATGCCTAATCTGCATACGGCACCAACTTTAAAGTATAATGGACGCATATGCTGCACGTAAACTAAAAATTACGATCTTTTTCAGCCTATCACCCTTAAAAAATTAAAAGATGCAGCGTTTTTTGGGACTTTGAAAAAATGTCAACTTTTTTTTAAAGAATCTACTCTATTGGACTTCGCCTGGTCTGAGGTGGTGAAGTCAAGTCTTGCGTAAGAAGTAGCGTTCAGTAACATCTGCATCTTAGTGAATTAGCGTAGTTACTTCCCTTCGTCAGTGCACAACTTCGCCTGGTGTAAGGGTGCGAAGTTGCGCTAGATCATTAGTAAATTGGCGAAGTTCTGAAAAGACTTCATGCAAGCGAATTTGCGCAAGAGTTAGTTGCTTCGCGCTTTAGTGAATTTCCCACTATGGTATGATACAGAGCTTTCTTGATCATGGGATTCTGGATAATGGATTAGGCTTGATGACCACAGTAACAATTATCTTTTTTACAGCTTCTATTCTAATTCACAAGGTGCAAGAGGCTACAATTCTGTGCCCCAAATCCTCTGGAAGTGATAGGCATTCAGATGAAATGTGAGATTTTCCGATTTCAAATTTTTTTTACATTGTCTGTGTTGTTTTTCTGTCCCCTCTTTTTTACGCCTCCTGCATAAAAAAACAGGTTTTACACTTGAACTGCAGCTAAAGGTTAGTCATTTTCAGCAGAGCCATCTGTACCTTTTATAGCTGCACCTGTTTGGAGTTAGTGCTTTGCATACAGTAAGCAGCTGCTTCTATTTACTGTCAGAATGGGTAATGAATAGTGAGCTGCTCAAAAGAAATATGGATACCCAAATCAGAATTCATTTTTAAAATCAAAGGTCTAGTAATACTTGGAGATAAGCAATTTATATTTCATTTTCCTAATGCGCCACTTGTGCACTAGAGTGAGTCCACACACTACTTCCATACACTTCAGTCTCTTAAAGGAGAAGGAAACCCTAAAAATGAATACGACTAAAAATGTCATGTTTTATATGCTGAAACTTTTGCTCCAGCCTAAAGTTTCAGCTTGTCAATAGCAGCAATGATCCAGGACTTCAAACTTGTCATGGGGGGGTCACCATCTTGGAAAATGTTTGTGACACTCACATGCTCAGTGGCAGTTTTGGACTGGGTCAGCGGTACCCATTCCTCCAGATGCCCCAGACCCGCTCCCCCAGAAAATGTAGTCATAACCACACACATGCGCATTGCTTGCACATGCACACAGCCTGCTCACGGAGCTGGGCAGGGGACTGGAAGTCAGAAGGAGGCTCTGAGTCACGTCTATTGCACGCATAGTGCACATTCGTGGTGGCAGCTGGAGGTCAGGAGTGGGGACTTGGAGACGTCTGGGAGGGGGGCCCTGGGGACCTCTGGGAGGGCGGCACAGTGACAGCAGCCCCTGTGGGATCTGGGCCCCCCAGTCCGACCCTGCTCAGTGGGTTCTGAGTAGCTGTTGAGAAGCTGAACTTAGGGGTTGTTGCAAATTATCAAGCAGAAAATGAGGTTGGCCTGTCGTACAAGCTGATGCAACAGGGCTGCTTATTTAATTTTGATGCTAGTTGCACTGGTTTCTGTGCTGTCTTGTAGTAATTATCCATTTTAATTACTAATCAGCCTTATACTGTGACATTTATATTCTGTGTGTACTGTATATTGTGAGTCTGTCCTTAATCTCAGTAACTGACATCAGCACAGAGCATGTGAATCCGTGAATCAGCAGAAAAGAAGATGGGGAGCTACTGGGGCATCTTTGGAGACAAAGATCTTTACTGCTAAAGGGCTGTGATTGCCTTGGGCAGGTACAGAAGCACAAAACATAATGTACAACATAATGTACAACATTTCTAGCTACTTCTTGTCCTTTAAAGGAAAATGTACACCAAATATATATGCGCAATGCCATCCCCCACCGTGCTGCCCCAACGCCGAGAGAGTGCGCTTGTGTCGCGTGTATGCGCCTGTGCACAAGCGTATGCTCTCGGGAGAGTGGCAGCATGGTGGGAGGGCGTTGTACATGCACTGAGTGGTCTGCCCCCACAGCTGTGGGGTCTGGGGATCTGAAGGGGGGCCCTGGCTAGCAGCAAATTGCGGATCTTGGCTGGCAGGGCCTACAAAGGCCGTGGGCATCACCGTACTGGAGGCGCCACCAGGGCCACCATCAGGGGGGACAGGAGGGACAATTGTCCCCCAGGTTTTATGTCTTAGGCTGGCTAGGCCATTCTGCACTTACTTGATTAGCCGGGCTCCCCCTGATGTCTGAGAGCTGCAAACTTCGGAATGGAGGCTTTTAATTGGTTCCTGAAGTTTAAGTCCTGGAAAAGCTGCATGGGGATTGAATAGGCTGGAGGGGAAGTTCAAACTCAACCCATCCAATCCCTGTGCAACTGTACCGGGACCAAGTGACCAATCTGCAGAAAGAATATGCAGGCATCTGAGCTTATGCCCTCCCTTTGCCACTCCCTGATAGCAGTGATGGGCTGAAAATCAAGTAAGTCAAAAAAACTTTCACCATGGCCACCAATGTTTTTTGAACTTGTAGTAGTAAATGAATTATGTTTGTTATTTGAAGTACTGTGTAAATGAATTGGCACTATAATGATTTGTAAAATGCATTTTTTATATTATTCCCGTAAATGCATTGATAGTAGAATGTGAACGCATTTTAATAACCTCAATTACTGGGAGTGGGATGTCTTACTGGCTGGCAGGTCATAGGCATTTCACAACACAATCTATTACCTCAAACACTGCTGCTACCACTAATGTTTAAGAGCTATACCTTAGCTATAGCTAGGATAACCTACTTACATAGAAATAAATGCTATGTGCCAAAAAAGTCCTTATCCTTATAATTAAATAAGCATTTTAGTGAAAAGAAATGGAAGAGAAAACCACATTAAAAATAAAAGACGTTTCCCTTTAAAAAGTAAGTAATGAAGGAATGAATGACACTGAATCTCATTATCAAGCTGGTTTTCAGACAAATCTAATCACCTACAGGCCAAATGTGGTAGGTGTTTAATTGGGAAACGTGCTAGTGCTTTTTTATCAGCACATTTACTGCCGCAGTCATAGTAATTTAGTACACGAAATTAAAATACAATTCACTTCAAATCAAGCGCAAAGGTTTATTCCCAGGAAGGCTTAAATAGTTTTGGTAATTAACGCACCGAAGGCAGAGGACAGTAAAAGAAGTTAGATTATGTATTAAAAATGGATGGCATATCTTTCTATTATCTGGAGCAGTATTTGCAGGTTCAACCTGAGGGCGAAGAGAAGGAAAGTCAACCACTTTTAAATCTGAAGTCTGATTTAAAGGTGTATGATTTAAAAAAATGTTACAGTTATTAAAGGACTATATTGTATGACATAGGGGTGGCTTAGGTTTTTAGTTGCAATAAATTCCAATTAATTGAGCCAGAGGGTTTACTGAAAAATGGTTAAAGGTATGAAACCTGTTATCCAGAATGATAGGGACCTGGGGTTTTCCAGATAAGGGATTTTTCCATAATTTGGATCAATTGACCTTAAGTCTAGTCTGAAAGGACTATTTTGCCTCCAGTAAGTATTCATTATATTTTAGTTGGGAGCAAGTGCAAGGTACTGTTTATTATCATAGAGATTTTTTTTTCAAAAAGTGAATAGTTGATTAAAATTGAGTGTATGTGAAATGGCCTTCCTGTAATTTGGTGCTGTCTGGATAACAGGTTTCCAGATAACGGATACAACACCTGTTTTGATCAGAGGTGTGATCTAAATTATCTGATTTTTTAATGCTTAAGTGGTCCTTGTGCCTCTTACACAGCCAATTAAACTTAAACTGGACAAATTCAAAATAGTACGTTACCAAGAATAGAAAGGCTTACAAACTATATGAAATAGTTCTTGGTCCTCCCCCCCCTTTTTTAAAAAAAAAGAATGCTTTTTATTGAATTTTATAACAAGCAAATTAATAGAAGGAAGAAAGAAAGAAGAAGAATAGACAGTTGATTGGAGGCCGTTGGTGCCATTACAATGACGTTGCAATGATATTGTCGAATTTCCCCGGACATCCTCTTGCCAAGTAGGTAAGCTTGTATAGTTCTAGCTGTGAGCTTATCAATGTAATCCATTTGGATAAAGTTGGAGGGGACAGGCCCATCCAGTGCAATGCAATAGTTTTCCCATAAAACAGGAGGAGTCTCATTAAATTCCTAGCATTTGTTCTGGGTACTATTGAGTCCAGGAGGCCCAGTAGGCATGTAGTTGGGTTAAGTATTTGCTGTAGATCCAGTTCCGTGCCCATAAAGTGTATAATTTGTTGCCAGAATCTCTGCACTACCGGGCAGTTCCACATTAAGTGCATAAAATCAGCAATCTGTGCTGTACATCTCGGGCAGTGCGAGGAGTCTTGTTTACCCATTGCCTGCCGTTTTTGTGGTGTAAGATATGTTTGATGAATAATTTTGAATTGTATGAGTTTATCTCTAGTGCTGACTAATGGTATGTCAAGATTGTCTATGATCTCCTCCCAATCTTCAGGGTCTACCTGCATCCCTCCTGCTTCCCATTTAAAGAACAAGTAAACGTTTTTTTTTTCTATCTCTAAATTTGCTCTAAACAGCCCCTCAAATTAATGTACCTTAGTCCCTGCTGCAAGTCTGCTCTGGTTTCTGTGTTATCAGCAGCTTGTTTCACCTTCTTCCTGGTGCAGAGTGAAGCCCAGCCCCTTAGCTTTCTGAGCTGACCTTATATCTTGGACTAGTCCAGGAGATCATTTGCATACTATGACATAGCAGAGAGCAGTGTGTGTAGCAGCTTTTGCTTGGGGAAACTAGCTTACTAATGAAACACTGGCTCCCTCTTCCTCTCTATTGTGGAACAGCAGCAAATGGACTGCTCAGTAAACTAAGGGGCTGGGCTTCACTCTGCACCAGGAAGAAGGGAAACAAGCTGCTGATAACACAGAAACCAGAGCAGACTTGCAGCAGGGACTAAGGTACATTAATCTGGGGGGCTGTTTAGAGCAAATTTACAGAAAGAAAAAGAAAAACATTTACTTTTCCTTTAAGCTTAACCCTGGGTCTTGGATCATACTTCCTAGACATTAATAGTTTATAGGTACTGGAAAGGAGTTTACTCTTAGTTGGTTGGGCTATGAGATTTTCTAGATCTGAGTACTGAACCTGTGGCGGGTCTGGGAATTGTGCTAAGCAAAGGTGCTTTTTTTGCATATATCTGAGTCTGGACTGGGAAGTGGCCTGTTGGAGGAGTGGACGTGTGCACATTTCCCCATTTGGTTACAGGTGCTTGATACATTTTACCCCTAGTTTGGCCCATGTTCCCTCTTCCGGAAAGGCTGCAAAGTGCGGCAAGTTGCTGTTTACCCATAAAGGCATATCTGGAGTTTTGTCTCCTGTTCTTTTGGGTCCTCCCCCTTTATCCACATCACCTACCTTGGAATCAAACTGGCAACTTTGTATATATGTTGAGCATGGCATTTATTCTAGTGATGACGGCAATTTAGCATTGCACTAATATTAATCACAATCTGGCTGATCTGCACCTTGCAGTTATTAATGGTAATCTAATGGTAAAGGGACATTATTTGCTCAGCTTTTATCAGGGGAATTGTGCTTAGTACAGAGTAACTTTTCCATCATATATTAATAGTATATTTTATTTAAAGTACCATTTACTGCCCTTCTTGACTGCCTATGCCCCACCCTTGCCACTGTCTGGCTTTGTGTA
Source organism: Xenopus borealis (assembly GCA_024363595.1). Lineage (NCBI taxonomy): Eukaryota > Metazoa > Chordata > Amphibia > Anura > Pipidae > Xenopus > Xenopus borealis. Next base: position 39,561,384 of record CM044441.1, read on the forward strand.
AGCACCTGTGGCTGGCGATAGGGAGTTTGTAGCCATCCAGATAACACTATGGCAAAGCTAAAACTTTAATATCAGCTAGTTACAGCTTCTCTGAAGCTTTGAAAAGTAAGCACATGTAAATAAACATAATAAACTATTTTTTTCACTAGGTAAATAAAAATGGTCATTCAGTTTTTGCTTGTTACATTCCATCATGTGTAAGAGTACTATATTTTATCTAATATGAATACCCAAATCCTCAAGTCTTAGTTAGTTGAGATCATATTGGTTTGCTGTAATGACAACTTCTTTGTCCCTTTATAGGTTACATGGTGATCTAACTGGTCCTACTTTTAAGGCCTTAGGGCCCTTACACACTAGCGTTTCTTACCTGCCAGGGGTGCGCAGGTCTAGACGCACTCAATTAGTTTCAATGGCGTTGTACCCACGAGATGCGTGTAAGCACCGAATGGGCCAATATGGGCCCATGTTGTTTGGATGCGTATTTGCATTTCTGCATATGATGTAAAGCTGCTATACTTTTCCTTTACATCAATGGCGTTGTACCCACGAGATGCGTGTAAGCACCGAATGGGCCAATATGGGCCCATGTTGTTTGGATGTGTATTTGCATTTCTGCATATGATGTAAAGCTGCTATACTTTTCCTTTACATCGTGCATTGTCCAGACACCTCAACAGAAGATTAACTAACATGCTTGCTCTCATTTATATGCAGGAATGCAAATAAAAAATCTTCACACTCATAAACTATTAATTCACTCTTTAGGTCTATAAAAGAAGCAGAAATAAAAGTCTTTTGCTTTAAATGATTTTCCCATTCTAAATGCATAATTCACCCATGTAAAACAGCTCCAAAAGCCCAGTAGTCATCAAATGGATATTCTTTATTCAATTAATATCATATTATGAATAATGAGATAATGTATAATAAAGACTCTACATACATTCAGCAGTGTACGATATTGTAACATTATGCTCTGACTACTTAGGTTCAGGTTACTGTTGAAAGTTTTTTTGGCTCTTGTTTACAATGGCAGGCCTATAAAATGTGGTGTTAAGGAGAATGAAGAGAACAGCTTTGCTTTGCTTTTACAATGTGAATCACACCACTTGTTGAAAGATCCAATCACAGCCTGACTACCCGGCTATGGAATGTAAAATCTAAAGCGCATTATATTAAATGAAATGAAAGCTCTTGAATCTATTCAGGACATGTACTTCATTACAGACTTTGCAAATTAAAACACAAATAGGATTAGAAAGGAAAAATGTAACAATTTCACAGGATGGTCCCTGGAGCATTAAGTCATAAATTGGCTTTGCATTAAATTGTGCCTGCGGTATTGAATGTAGGAAAAGGGCTGTAGGCCAGAGATAAAGCTTGCTAGCTATTCAGCACATATGGTACCAACACCTTCATAGTCTTGCATTCTCTTTGTTGGACAAGATACTGTACTAATATTTAGTATCTCTTTGCAGAATAGAAATAAAAAATTTGAATCACACAAAAAAGGATACAAAATCAGAAGGTAGTTTGTAGCAAGAATGCCACTTATTGTGAAATGTTACATATATGCATGCCATGTACATGTTTAACATTATGTATATATATACATATATATATAGACAAATACAAGAGGTCCTCTTCACTCAACCCATTATCAATATATTTAAGACATTAAGACATTTTGTGCACACAGCTTCTAAAAAAATGCCTTACCCTTTAAACAACAGGGATTGTTTGTCCATATATTGCAATATATTTAAGCTGGCCAACTACATCAAAGTCATCCCATATCTGGCCAGTCCTATGCTCAATTTTCATCTGATTCATTAAGAATTCTATTGCTAATTATACATTTTACAAAGGGACGAAATTTTTTTACCTGCAACTTACTTGCTGCTTTCAAAGTAAAACTCCCAAATTTGGTTGCCCTTTTATTAGACACCAGTGCTCACACACACACATATATATATATATATATATATATATATATATATATATATATATATATATATATATATATATATATATATATATATATATATTTTTCCAAATGACCAGCAACTCCAGGGTTTTAGTGTAAAACATTGTATTTCATATGTGTAGTTACAGCAACTGCACATAGCAAATACAATGTTTTACACGAAAACCCTAGAGTTGCCAGTCATTTGGAAATCTGTATGAAGCTTAACCATGCACCCGGGCAGGCCGGACCCGGACTGGCAATCTGTGGTTTTGGGCAAATGCCCGATGGGCCGCTTGCGTTAAAATGTAAATTGACTGCTCACATAAAAAATGCAAATTAGGTCTGTCTTTAATATGTAATTGTTCCAATGACTTTAGAAATGTAAATGAGCTGTCCATAATAGCCAGCCACAGCTAAGCTGATGCCTGCAATTGTTAGTGCTCATGTCAGTACTGGCATATGGGAGGAACCAGGAATTCTGACCAACTTCAGCTAGCAATATTAGAGTTGCTTGCTATATAACCAATCCCTTATGGTTATGATAGGTATGTTAGCAACAGGAGGATCCATGCTCAGAACAATTACTTCAGCCTGTATTTGGAACACTGGGATATGTAGCATTAATTCCATGTGACACATATGGTAATTAGTCCAGGGTGCATGGTCTAGCTGGGGGCACACAAAGGGAAATTTAGAATATACTGTAAGTATAGGGTCACTTATCTATCACATAGAAGAGTTGTGATAGAAACTAGGGTGAAATATGTGTTGCAAGGGCCAGTTCCAGCACAAAGTGTGTATAATATTGCTGGGGATTATATGGCAATGGACTCTTAAAATATCTATTTATAAACACTAGTTCTAGTTAACCTTGGGGGTTGGAAATATATATCATACATGGGCTGCTTTGATACATTTGCCAGGGCTGCTTTTTCCTCCCAGTCTGAGTGCATATATATATATATATCTTGATCTTGATATCTTGATAAGGACCCCATTGAGGGTCGAAGCGTCGATCTGAATAAAGGATGATTTTTTAACCTCAAGCTAAAAGTCCCTTGAGTGCAACAGCTTTCTTTTTTCTACATATATATATATATATTCTGTTGGCACCAGGGCATTTTTCCCTTTGAAGTGTGTGCAATAGTCTCACAATCTATATATATATATATATATATATATATATATATATATATATATATATATATATATGTATGTTGCTCCAAAACTGAGATAAATGCACTATCCAAAAATTTTGTTGCAATATGTTCTTGAAAATTTATTTGTACAGTTGCTGACCTTGTTAACTACTATGTTTTAATAATAAACGTGTTTTAATAATACACTATTATAAACTGGTTGGAGGACTTGAGTTATGAAGAAACACTTGCCAAATTAAGTCTGTTTTCATTAGAAATGTGCTTTCCAGGGGCTATGATTAATCTGCAGAATACAGCCAAGGTCAAGTAAACAGAAATCTCATTGAAACTCTTTATTCCCAAAGCTATGTAGGATTTTACAGCTGTGGGATTTCTTGCCCTAGGGTTTGTACTGGCCGATTTGGTTGAAACAATGTACAGCATACAAGGTTGCTATTTTTAAGGCAACTGAATTTTGCTGTGCTTAAATAAAATACTCAATTATTTATTGATCCAATGAGCTATGTGAGTACAGTATTATTCAGAAATCTCAAAAATACTGCAATGCCTTCTTGCACAGTGGTCTACTTAAATAAACAATTGCTTTATGTCTACAATAACAACACATTTTGTACTACTAGATGTTTTCAGTAGCCTATAGGTAGTGCTTTTCAAACTGCTGGGCTGGCCCTCATTGGGGCCATGAAGCAGTGGCTGAGACGGTTCAGCCTGAAGACTGACCCAGTCATTTTAAGAGCCAAATCACCACTGCTTATATATGTATGTATGTATAACTTTATTTGTAAAGTGCTGTTAAGGAGTTGCAGTGCATAAAAGTACAATATATATAAAAGTATACACAGGAGAAACAAATCATATAATAAATATACAGTTGTTCTCATAAGTTTACATACCCTGGCAGAATTTATGATTTCTTAACTAGATAAATAGAATATGAATGATAACACAAAAACTTTTCTTTCACTCATGGTTAGTGGTTGGCTGAAGCCATTTATTGTCAAACAACTGTGTTTACTCTTTTTAAATCATAATCACTACACAAACTACCCAAATGACCCTGATCAAAAGTTTACATACCCCAGTTCTTAATACGTTTATTGCCCCCTTTAACATCAATGACAACTTGAAGTCTTTTGTGGTAGTTGTGGATGAGGCTCTTTATCTTCTCAGACAAAGGTAAAGCTGCCCATTAGTGATGGGCGAATCTCCCGAGTTTCGCTTCGCCGAAAAATTAGTGAATTTCCAGAGAAATTCGTGAACTGGCGAAAAATTCACGAAACAAGTCGCGGCGCGCTTTTGACGCGCGGCACGTCAACTTCGGCGCGTCGTTTACGATGCATGTCGCATCGTTTCTGTCGCGCGTCTCGTCGTTTTCGGCGCGTCGCGTCAAAAACTACGTGCGACTCGGTTTTTTTGCCGAAATTTCGCCAAGCGAAATTCTGCTGCCGTTTCGCGAATTTATTCGCCAGCGGCGAATCGCGGGAATTCGCCCCTGGCAAATAAATTCGCCCATCACTACTGCCCATTCTTCCTGGCAAAATGCCTCCAGTTCCCATAAATTTTTGGGCTACCTTGCATGAACTGCACGTTTTAGGTCTCCCCAGAGTGGCTCAATGATATTGAGGTCAGGAGACTGAGATGGCCACTCCAGAACCTTCACTTTATTTTGCTGTAGTCAATGACAGGTTGACTTGGCCTTGTGTTTTGGATTATTGTCATGTTGGAATGTCCAAGTACATCCCATGCGCAGCTTCCAGGCTGATGAGTGCAAATTTTCCTCCAGTATTTTTTGATAACTTACTTCATTCAATTCTGACCACATTTCCTGTGCCTTTGTAGCTCACACATGCCCAAAACATCAGCGATCCACCACCATGTTTCACAGTAGGAATGGTGAACCTTTCATCATAGGCCTTGTTGATTCCTCTCCAAATGTAGCATTTATGGTTGTGGCCAAAAAGCAAATTTTTAGTCTCATCACTCCAAATGACTTTGTGCCAGAAGGTTTCAGGTTTGTCTCTGTGCTGTTTGGCATATTGTAAGTGTGCTACTTTGTGTCATTTGCGTAGTAATGGCTTTCTTCTGGCAACTCCACAATGCAGTCGATCTTTCAAGTGCCTCCTTATTGTGCATCTTGAAACAGCTACACTATAGGTATTTCACCTGAAGTTATTTGTGTTTTTTTCCTTTCCTTTTGTGTCAAGTCGTGTGCATGTTATCAGGCCAAATCACCAGGGTATGTAAATGTTTGATCAGGGTCATTTGGGTAGTTTGTGTAGTGATTATGATTTTAAAAGAGTAAACACAGTTGTTTGACAATAAATGGCTTCAGACAACCACTTACCATGAGTGAAAGAAAAGTTTTTGTGTTATTATTCATATTCTCTGAGAAATGGTTAAGAAATCATAAATTCTGCCAGGGTATGTAAACTTTTGAGCACAACTGTATACAGAATCATATGACAAAGAGCTTCAGTGCTATGTGGTAAGAGACATAGTGGGAAGGAGGTCCCTGCCCCGTAGAGCTTACAGTCTAAGTGAATACCAATGTAAAGATTGAATAGAGTGAGGTTTTTGGTGAATGCTGAATTTGCTAACCGAGATATTTAGGAACTATGGCAACAATGTAACCTTACTTTCAGCAAAGGACATGGGTAGTCCTTCTGATCAAAATCTGGTCTTTAAACTGAAACGTCTGAAAGTCTTTACCTTGAGGTATGATGTAGGTTGAGTAAATTGTTTCACCTGAGACAGATTTCAGCAAGTTTGCTAGAAGGTCACCATGCAGTTTTTCTGGAAAAAAAAAATTTTTTTCTTGACCGATAAATGTCCATTGACTCCAGTGCATTTGGCACAAGAAAAAACATGGCAAAAAACACCCACTGACTCATGAACTTTTCCCACAGTTTCCCAAATTTTTCAGCAAAACAGGGTTGTTTCTCTCATCACTATTACGGTGCACTATGTCAAAAAAAGATCTTTAAACCCCTCACCCAAGCATTCCAGTTAATTTATGCCATAGCTGTACAACTCATTGCAATGTAATTCATTACAAATGTCCTCAAGGTCAATAGAATAAATATTAACATGTAGAAATATCTCCAGAGCTAATTTCATTTAAAATTCCAAAATTCTAACATTTTAAAACATTTAAAATTTGTACTATTTAATTAAAGTAATCATATACAGGTATTGTTTTGTTACATTTTATAAAAAAAATCTATATATTTGACAAAAACATCACATTGTTTAAATAAATAAATTATATTTATATTTAGTATTTTGTTTGGAACAAACATGGAGGAGGTGCATGGAGGCTGAAATGAAGGCAGCCGGATGGACATGGGCTCAGCTGAAGAAGACCGCTGCAAACCGAGTTCGTTGGAGGAGTGTCGTTGAGGCCCTATGCTCCCCGCTGGAGCAAACGGACTAAGATTTTGTTTGGAATTAGTTGATGCTTCCTAGCAAACAAATCTATAGTTTCCATTATGTGTCAAACTGTAAGAGGCTCTGATCCATTAAATGCATGTTAGTATCAGATTTGGCAAATCTTTAAACGGGATGTAAGGTCAAAATTGTTAATCCCACTTTGGCTTTGGGGATAGAAGGATTTTTCAAATTGGAAATATAAATTTTTTTTGCAGTTTTTTAGTTGTTTGCAACCAGGGCCGTTTCTGGGGCTGCCGCCACAATTGCGCTCTATGCATTAGGGATACTGGCCCCTTTTGATCCGCTCCGACGCTGATTTTTAAGCGTGGAGCGGGTGAAAAGTGAGCGGTATCCCTAGTGCAGAGAGCGCAATTGCACGTTTTAACCCGGAAATTCGGCTCTTAAAGTTACAAGAGGCGGCTTCTTGCCGCCCCTTGTAACCGGCCGCTCCGTGCCGCCTGAGGCAAGGTTCTCACCTTGTCTCATGGCCGGAGCGGCCCTGCTTGCAATGCAGTCATATCCCCCACACCTGTTCAAGCTTCAGCAGAGCGCAAAACCTTCACGGCCTGTGTGTGTCTCTTCTTCTTGGCCCGCCTGCCTCTTCTGCTAGTTCCACCCGCCTACCAATGAAAAAGAGTAAAAATGAGCTTCACTATATCCTATATCTCGATAGTATACTGCCCATTTTTGCCTATGAATAAGCTTTTTTTGCGAAACGCGCGTCAGGCTGATCTCTCTGATTTTAAGAGCACTTGTTCTTTTCTGTTAAACATTTCTTACCGAATCTTTGAGGACCGATATTTTTAACTGCAAGTAGTAATTCTCACTGGTCCTGGTACCTGATTGGCGGGTTCCTTCTGTATCGTAACTTTGTATCTCTTACTTTTTAAGCTAATTAATCTATGCGCTCAGGGGTTTGTGGTTCTTTAGAACAGTCAGTAACAATTACAGCTAGCGATAGTTAAATTACCGAGACCACAGCCCCTGGGTGGCAGACTTCTCCACCTTTGTGGGGTCCCGAAAAAACTCAGATAGCTCTACACGGGACTTCCCCACCCCTCTCTTTTATTCCTTTTCGCCTCTTTTTTCCTTGACGAATACAGTGGAACGCCAATTGATGCATTACTTTTAGAAATTGTTCAAATAATATTAACACTTGAATTAATTTATTTCTTAATGAATTGTCATCGAATGATTATTCAATTGTGGAGCACATGAACTATTAATAACTGTATTTATAATCTTTTTAATTCATACACTTAAGTATTAATTCACTTGCACTAGCACTTTAATTAAGTCTCATACAGATCAAGAGGAGATTCTCTGTTCTTTCCTCTTTCTCACTTATATCCTATATCTCTCCATAGTGTGATTTTCCCATTAGAAACCATATACTTTTTTCATGATTTATTATGGGTTGTGCTCCCTCTGAGCTGGTATATATATCACATTTTTGTGAGCAGTGCTTTCCACAGTTTTTATCCTGTGAGCCCCAGGCAATACCCTGTGTCTGTATTAATGTAGCCTCAATGTGCTGAAGAGGACAACCCTCTATCAGGTCCACTCTATTCCATTTATAATCCAAGCAAAGGAAATTATTCTATTAATTTTACAAAAATACAAACTACCATTTCTACCCTACTGTCATGTGAAATGGCATCAAACTTTGGGGGCAAGTCTTACCTTTGAGAAGTGCTTGCAACTTTGGTGACATCTTGGTGGACCACTTGCTTCATCTATATGAAAGTATCTTCCTATTTGAAGAGAAAAAGAGAGAAACAAGTTGAGCCAATGGTCCAGAAGTTATGCATTTTTTGTATATACTGTAGGATGTGTTAATGAAGTACTATTGTACTGAAAATTGTATAGATAAATAAACATAAAAAATGTTTTTGCATCTAAAGGTGAATGGCAAATTGTTTCCATAAACATCAACAACAATTGCTCCTCTAACATACTTCAGTATATGGTGCCCCGACAAAATGATAATGAAACTGGCAAGACACAGATGGTCTATATAACACAATTTTTTAAAGAAGCCAAAAATGTCTTGATCTAAATTAAACAGAAAAAAAAGAAAATAAAAAGTATTGCTTACATGTAGAGAGAAAAAAACATCCTTTTTAAAAACACCTACTTTGAAATATAATGTCATCTAGCATACCTATTATTTCAGGTCAATAGTGCAAGTGCTAAAATATATGTTTACAATGTACAAAAAAGGCAATAAACAATCATGTATAAAGCAGGGAGTAAAATAAGGGAAAGTGTAAAACTGTCATGAACCTAAAAGCTTTTACTGTGATTGATTTAAAAAATAACAGTCTGTAATGTTCTATTAAATGAACAGTTTGTCAGGGGTTAGTGTTTGCAAACAGCAATTTGTAATCATGAAGGCAGCGAAAAATGCAACCCGCTATCTGACCTGGTCAACTAGTATTTATTGATCTTCAGCCATGGGAGAAAAACAGGTATAATCACTGATTTGATTCCTTTTTTAGCTCCTGTGACCTGAAGTAAGCCACTTATCCTTAGAAAAAGGATACAATACTGGACTGTCAGTTCTATGGAACAGGGTGTTAAGATTCATTGCACAGTGTGGTGTTGTGACTGCAACTATATGGAAGTGAATAGATAATATTGCTTTTAAAAGAATTAAGTATATCACCTGTGAGAGTTGTCTATCAGTTTTTATAAAATCGCCCATGGTGTGCTTTCTCAATCAAAACTACAATCCTTTTCAGTTCCAATATTTGTATATTTGTAGCAAACTGCAGCACTAGTGACTCTGTTACTATGTAGCTAATCAATTTACTAGAGAGCAGAGCCAAATTGTTAAAAGGAACAAATAGATAGATTACAACAAACTGTGGCAGAAAGAAAAGTTTTAGTCAGTTTTAGAGCCATTCCATGTCCCCTGTCCAAGGAAGGTTATTGCTGTATAACATTGTGAAATTCATTTAAATATACTGTTCACAAATTGTTCCTGCAATATATTCTATATAACTGTGATGTGGAGAATGTATAATATTGCTTTAAGATGCCTATTGTTTCACTGTTACTGTTTATTACATTTGTCCAAATGCTTTCCTACCATAGGGGGGAGTTGTTTTCAAAGACTGATGTCTTCTATACTCCATGACATACATGGTGTACAATGCTACTTGGATGATATAATTGTCTATGCGCCAACTATGGGTCTTCATGACAAGTACCTAAAAAAAGTTCTGAAATGCATTGATTCTGCAGGACTGAAAATGAACCTTTCCAAATGCCACTTCAGACAAACTCAGCTGTCATTTCTGGGTCATATAATTTCCCAAGAGGGATTAATGCCTCACCCTGACCATGTCGACACTGTTGACAAGCACCTACTCCATCTGATTTCCACACCAAGCTCGTAAGCTTCCGTAGGTCTTTCTTCATGGTATTTTACGTTTATTTCCAACTATGCTTCAGCTGTGGAGCCACTTCGAGCACTACTACGTGGAACTTCAAGTCTGGTTTGGTCAGAGACTGCTCAACATAGCTTTGACATAGTGAAACAGTTAATTGTGAACAGTCCATTGCTAGCTTTATTTGATGCTGCACTACCCATTATGGTTACTACAGATGCTTCAGACAATAGGGTCAGTGTAGGTCTTACACAGATCCATGCAGATCAGAGAAAACTGTTGCATTTGCATCCAGAACACTTAGAGACAGAGCGTAAGTATTCAACTGTTGAAAAAGAAGCTCTAGCGTGTGTTTGGGCAAGAGAAAAATGGAGAACCTACCTATGGGGTAGAAAATTTATCTTATGCACTGATCATAGCCCTCTAACTACACTACTTACAACAAAGGGACTGGGAAGACCTGGAATGCGTATAGTTAGATGGTCAGCAAGGCTCCTGAATTTCAGTTACAAAATGCAACACAAACAAGGTTTGGAAAATGTTACTGCTGATTGTTTGTCACATTTGCCTTTACCTGCAGCTTCTGATATGCTGGATGAGGACATAGAAGTTGTAGCATTGACTGATGTAATCAAACTTTCCTCACATGTCCAATTCAAGTAAAACTATGGGACATCTTACAAAGCAAATGGCCAAATGCTGAGAAGAAACTCAGTCCTGATCTTCAACCTTACTACAGGATTAGACACGAACTGTCCTTAGTAGATGGTTATGTTGTCCGTGGAGCTCACCGTTTACTGGTACGAGAGACCTATAAGAAAAGAGAAAAGCTCATACAACTTGCACATGAGCGTCATTAAGGAATTTCATGTACAAAACAAAGACTAAAAGAACTATACTGGTGGCCAGCAATGGATGCCGATGTGGTAACTGCCATTCATTCCTGTGTTACTTGTCAGAATCATGGCAAAACAGCTATCACACATACACCAACACTTCAGCCAGTACTATTGCCTGATTCAGCATGGGAAAAACTTGCTATTGATATTGTGGGTCCTTTTGCAGATGCTCCTATAGACTGCAGATTTGCTATAACCTTGATAGACTATTATAGTAAATGGTCAGAAATTGCATTAATTTCTCATATAGCATCAGCTACAGTAATAACATTCTTGGCTACAGTCTTCAGCAGAGAAGGAAATCCAAAGGAGTTAATATCAGACAATGGACCACAGTTTGTCTCATCTGAGTTTGAAATCTTTCTGAGAGAGAGGAATATTGTGCATAGGAAATCTTCATTATATTACCCACAAGAAAGAGATAACTTTTAGTATGATCAATTCAAACGAAATGAAGGAGGCCAAAACAACTGCAGATCTGTGCTGCTACTGTTTATTTCATGACACGTTTCGGATCAACAAGGACCCTTTCTTGTTGATCTGAGATATGTTGTGGGATAAACAGTAGAAGCACAGATCTGCAGTTGTTTTGGCCTCCTTCATTTCATTTGAATTGCTTAATTTCTGGTCTTTATGGTGTGACCTGTGAAGGTGAGCCCCCATTTGAAAATAAGTTGAAGGGTTTGCTGAGAATACGTATATGATTTTAGTATGATGTAGAGAGTGATGTTCTGAGACTGAATTTGCAATTGGTTTTCATTTTTATTATTTGTGGTTTTTGCATTATTGAGCTTTTTATTCAGCAGTTATTTAATCTGCATCTGAAACAATCTGGTAACTAGGATCCAAATTACATGATTTGCATTGATTTGAATAATAGACTGGAATATGAATAGGAAAGGGTCTGAATAAAAGGATCAGTAATAAAAAGTAACAATTACAATAAATTTGTAGCCTTACAGAGCATTTGTTTTTTTAGAAGGAGTCAGCGACACCCATTTGAAAGTTGCAAAGAGTCAGAAGAAAAAGGCAAATAACTATAAAAATACTCTTGATATCCATTTATTGTCCGTTATATATTGTTCTCCCTTGCTTCAGTTGTAGTTTTTCCACTTATTTTGTGTGCTGAAATATGAAGCCATATGGAAGATGTCACAGCAGTAATTCTTCATGTGGCTAAATTATGGACCCCTGAAAGGACATCGGATACACTATTTGATTTGACAGCAGTTAGTTCACGGTGTTAGAAGATTAATGCAGCGTTACCTTTCCATAGAGCAGAGGTTATGTAATCGCATATTGATTTTATACTTCATTTTTTTTCCAGCAAAAGGAAATGTGAACGTCTCTGATATATCCTTTGCTTGTGTTAAATTCAGAGAGGCAAATAAGAAGAATGCATTAACTCTAATTGAGTGCTTCTATTTAAATTATGAGAGATTCTATATGTTGGGTCTTATGACTGAATTAACCTGTTAGAGCAGAAAGCAAAATGGTGCTAGAAATTCATAACTATTTCTCTTATACCTTTGCTCAGTGTTTATTTTTGACATTTCATTCAGTTATAGGATCATTAGAACTGAACGGAGATATTACAACTTACAGCAAAAATTACTTCTGTTAGCAGTTCTACTGTATACGTATATATTTGTCCTTGAGCGTCTGCAAAAAAAAAAATCAGATTTTCAGAGGGGTTCATGGACAAACTTATCAGACTGGCACACCCTATGGAAAATCACCAACAACTTTATTTATTGATTTAAGAGATCACATTCAGATAACTGTTCACAATCTATAACATTATATGATGTAGTGATATGACCCAGTAGCACAAAGCAAATGGCACTCCAAATAAAATATAGCTGCTGTTACATGATATAAACCCCTTAGATAGCACAGTCTCACAACACAGTTTATGATGTTGCTTAAATATTCATTTTGGGGGTAAAATTTTCATCGAATCTTTATTGGAAGCAAAACCAGCCTATTTGGTTTATGTTTGCATGATTTTGAAGTAAACTCAAGGTAGGAAGATCCAAATTACGTAAAGATCTGTTATCCAGAAAACCCCAGGTCCCAAGCATTCTGGATAACCCGTCCCATAACTGTATGTATTTATGCATGTTTATACAATGGTATGCTTGTGTAAGAACCAGAATTACTCAACTACAATTTATGCTGCTGCATATGCCTGTAATAGACTGCACCTTGTGCTGGATAAACACCCAGTGAGAAGTGCAGTGGGTGCCCTGCCCTTACCACCTGCCATAGGTACAGGGCTCCATTTCACTTTGCACCTTTCAGTGCTCCTTAACTTGTATATGCCTCCCCCTGCATACCCTTCATGTCTACAATGCAGGGAGTTCTATATTTGTGGGGCGAAACAGTTCTCTGTGGAGTGCAGAGAACTGCTACAATTCTTCAACTTAAAGGGCAAGATGCAAAGTGCAAAAAAAAAGCCACAATGGATTGCACTTGTTTTTTGAACTTCTGTCTACCCTTCCCAGTGTGGCCCTTAAAATTATTTTCATGTCAGTAAGAAATAAATAATTGGTAACGTGATTATTTTAAATCTGCATGAACATATACTAAGTTCTGCAACTTCTTTATTCTGTACAAAGAGCAGAACAACTAAGAATGAGTTTGATCAGAATGAATAAACAGCATGTGGCTCTTTACATAGTACTGCAACCCACCACAACAAAGAAAATGTGAGCTAACTGTATAATGTCTCAATCAGTAAGGCAGAAGAGAAATAATTTATCACCGCCAGAAGCATCATCCCAACCTGACATTGACATGACAGCCTTTCCCTTGGGCCACAATAGACACAGACATGAAACACCTGCGTTGAACATTTTTGGGTCAAGATGAGAGGAATAGGATCAACTTTAAACAAAGGATGGAAGCTCCATGAAGGAATGTTGGAACGTGACTAAAGTCTTCCCATCAGCACTGAGATCGAGAGTGAAATATATGTATGGCTTTGTGTTATTAATTGAAAATATGAAAAATTTACTTTATTGACATATGGTGCCAAATCTAGGAGAGTATGTGCAATTTTCTGCATGCTCTCTGCATAAACTGCTTTTGTTAATGTAATTTGTAGAAAGCAAATAGAACTTTTGTGTACTTCTACAGTATATGCAATAATGTACCACCTAAGGATAACATAAGGATATTAAAAATCACCATGGGATCTATGAGAAAATAAGGGCACAAGGCTAAATGCCAAATCATGCAACAACTCCTGTACCAAATGTTTCACTATAGGACATATATTATTGTTTATACTATAAAATACTGGTTTCTGTATTGCCTTCATACACAAAACCTCATATAGAATAAAGCTATCACAAGAAAACCACAAAAAAAAGTTGCATTGGCAAACTAAATTGTCTCTACAAAAGGCTCCCATATTGCTACTGGGCTATTGTTTTGAACTTCTTCCAAACACAGTGCCCAGACAGCTTCATAGACAGACAGGGGGTGGTCTTGTTAGACTCCTTTTCAATTGGTTTATGTGGAAATCAAGGGGCGCATAACATTAGAATTTTTTCAGTGCGAAATACTGCCCTTAGGATTTATCAATGGTTGAATTCAAGTTTTTACCACAATCCAATTAGATGTAACAAAAAATTCGGCTTTTGAAAGCTGCAGAATTCATTTAGAGATCAGTGGGTTGTCCTAGGCATAATTTAAGAGATTTTTTTTTATTTTAAGCTCACTTTGCAGCTTTGAGAGTTTTTTTTTTTTACTAAAATGTAATACCTTTGATAAACAGGCTTCCTAGTGTAGGGTCAAATGATCAGATGGTAGAGCACAGGACTACATGTATCTGGGATCCCTCAATATGGAACTGACAACATAGCTCTTAAAATTTATATACTCTATTAGAACAGAGTTTGTCAAGTGAAATTAAATTTATTAGTATTAATTGTTCACCTTTAAAACATAAACCATTTTAGAGTGACTGAGATATATTCCAAATAAAGGAAATTTTTTCACCTCGGGACATTTATAGGCTGTTCCTCTCATGGTCTCTGCTTCCCTCTTAACATCTACTTCCACTTGCCATTATATATAGCTTTTTCTGCGTATTCCATCTGTCTAGCTTAATTCCCGATCATGTTCTTGCCTCCAGTTGTATATTATGTTACGGATCAATAGATGTTTTGCAAAACTCAAGACTACTTAACCAAAAAACAGCAGTGACTCTCAGCAAATGGGTCTTAGAAATTGGTTTGTTCATGATTAAAGAAGAGAAAAAGAAGGAAAAGAGTTCAGTATCAGTCTTTGTTTGATGCATGGTATAAATTATTTTTTAGGACTTAACGTGTGTCTAAATTTTGTCATAAATGTTCAGTTTGATTTAGAGTTGGGATCAAGCACCAGACAACAGGAATTTCTGAGCAGTCAGTTGAGAGCATCTTACTATGGTGTTGATGTCTTGATTGATGTTTGAAGTTAGTCAGAAATATTTGCTGAGGGTTAAGGAGTCAAAATTGGCATAAATCAAATCACAGCATGATGTATAAGCAGATAAAAGCAAAATGTAAAACAACCTGATTACAACACAGATAAAGATTCTTAAAGACAAAATCCTTAAATAATTGCACCCCAATAAGTTCAGAAATGATCTACCATATTATTTACCATATATGTATATGGTATCTGTTTCATCAGATGGATTATTATATATCTGTGATTTATGAAGAAGGCTAACTAAATTATTTATACAGGGATCCAACTAAAGAAATACTTGCTAATATGAGTCGAATTCCATAATATTCTGCCAACTGATATCTGCAAGAGTCCCACCATCAAGGACCAAGGCATCTAATTAAATACATATACTTGTCAAATACCTACACCTTCACTCATAAGCTAAAGATAGTGGTAAAGTAAACCAGATCTTATAACATAGCATAAGAAGAAGAAATGAATAAAATCATTTCCAGAACACGACTGAGTATCCAGGTTCTTGGTACTATGTGAGTTCTTAAATCAGTAAGTGAAAGCCTTTTTTTATCTGAAGCATATGATTAATATCACATCATCATCTTACTGAAGAAGTTCTGATAAAAGTCTTACACAGTGATGATATTTGCCACAAGATTTAGGTTACTCAAGAGAGTTGGAAAGATATATGTTTAAAAGAAAAAAAGATTCTCTGCAATATTATTTTTGTAGTCTTGACACAATTGAGATAAACTATAAAAACAAGAGGAGATTGGAGGTTTGGGACTGGGAATGGAATACAAAAAAAAATGGTTGAGGAAGCAGATGTGGGAGAGAATCTTTAATTTTCTACATTAAATAAATGGTAAACAAACAAACAAATATACAAACATCCACGGGGTGCAGTAAATAGATAGATACAAACTACAGCAGTGGAATAAATGTTTAAGTATGTGAGAATATATTAAGTTAGGTAGATATGTTATGAGACATAACTTGAATTGTTTAGGAACAGGCTTGTGTAACTTATTTATTTATATTTATAATTTATATTTAAGTTGTAGGGTCTGATTTATATACATAGATGCTAAATTGCAATGGTGTAGTAACATTGCAACCAATTAAAAATGTGCTTTCATTGTCTTACTTAGGCTTAACGGAACAATAACACCAAAAAATAAGTGTTTTAAAGAAATTAAAATATTATGTACTATTGATATGCATTGGTAAAAGTTATGGTTTGCTAAAGAAAGATAACTATAATTTATGTAAATAGCTGTTGTGCAGCCATGAGGCAGCCATTTCAGCTAAAATTGAAAAAAAATCTATTTTACATCTATGATAATATTGCCTTTGAAAGCTACTTATAATTTTGCCGTACAGTATTTGCACAATGCTTTACATTACCTGTCTGATGCCCCATTTCCTGTATGAGGGGGCTGCCATATTTGTGCAACTGTCCATTAGTATTAGAAACTCTAACTGACAGGCTAAGATGGGACAGTCAGGTTTAGAAACTTTAACTAATAATCACTTACAAAAATAAACCTCTCAGCAAAAAACAATTAGCATAACCTATAGGTAACCTTTAACGTTCGTTCATATTTTAAAAAGTAGTTTTTGAGTGTCAGTATCACTTTAAGCTCTGTAATAGAATAGAATGGCATTCTACAGAGTTTATCTGGTATCCGCTATGTAACCTGTGCTTGAATGGCTGCCCCCATGGCTACACAATAGCTTGTTTATATAAACTAGAGTAATGTTTCAAAACCAATTGTATTGGTGCTGGGAAACAGTACATTATATTTTAATTACTTTAGAAAACTTAAATTTTTTTTCGTTACTGTTCCTTTAAATTGGCTGGTTGCTATTTGCAACTGCACTTATGCAATTTACAAACCATGATAGTAAATGAGCCCTACAGTGTTTACAGAAAACTGGTATGGGAATTTACAAGGAAATATAACTACTAATATTGTAGGAATAGCAGTTAGCATTTGGTCATTGAGGTTACAAGCGAAAAAATTGACCCATATAAGCATTTGGCTTTCATACTAATTCCCCAAGGCAGATGATGATCACATCTTGTGAAGCTGAATTCATTGGCGGGATCCACCACATTATAATCAATGATGAGTCATTAAAAATGAAATATATGCTATTTCAGTTACAAAGTTGGCAGTACATGTATGGGATCTGTTATCTAGAAACACGTTATCCACATTACAGAAAGGCCGTCTCCCACAGACTCCATTTTATCCAATTAATCCAAATTTTTACAAATGCTACAGGTCCTGAGCATTCTCAATAGAAGTGTTTAAAAAAAAAATTTTCTGAATGCTTGGGACCTTGGACTTTCCTGATAATGGACCTTTCTGTAATTTATATCTCCTAGAAGTATTTTTAAAAAAATACTTCTAATCTACTAGAAAATCATTAAATAAACCCAATAAGCTGATTTAATTAATGATTTTCTAGTAGATCCAAAATACAGAAAGGTCCATTATCTGGAAAGCCCCAGGTCCTGAGCATTCTGAAAAGAAGTAATTTAAAAAAAAAACCCAGACCCAATAAGCTGGTTTATTTAATGATTTTGTAGTAGATCCAAATTACAGAAAGATCCATTATCTGGAAAGCCCCAGGTCCTGAGCATTCTGAAAAGAAGTAATTAAAAAAAAAAAAAAAACAGACTACTTTTTCACTTATAAGTGACAGTAGCAATTTTCGTTCTTTAAAGCTGTTTATTGGAGAAAAAGAAGTTTGGGGACTTCATCCCAATTCTAAATAAAAGCTTCTTTTTTAGGGCTCTTACACACGGGCGTTTTTACCTGCGCTCCCCTGCGTTCCGTTTTGCTGCGTTCAGCCGCAGGGGAGCACAGGTATAGACGCACTCAATTATTTTCAATGGGGCTGTACTCACACGAACGCATGTACAGATGCAGTCACTTTGGATTGTGAGTTAAATGCGTCGTGACTTAACTCATCTATCCCATTTATCTCACTTAGCACAGAATATTGTGTCACAGCATCCCATCCAATTGAAGAGTTCACCATTGAAAACAATGGTGCTTTGGTATGCTAATGAAAAGGTTAAATGCATTAAATGAGTTAAGATAACTTTAGATAACACAGTTTCTTCAATTAGCCCTGAGTCACGACGCATTAAACTCACAAATCCAAGTGACTGTATCTGTAGGTGCCAAACGCAGGAAAAATGCAGCATGTTGCGTCTGAATCTGCGTTCGGCGCTTACACGCGTCTTGTGGGTACAACCTCATTGAACAAAATGAGGTGCGTCTAGACCTGCGCTCCCCTGCGGCTGAGCGAATTCGCGAATTTTTCGGCGAATCGCGGGAGATTCGCCCATCACTGCTAATGGTCGAATTTCGAATTAAAAAAAAAATTCGAAATTTGACCATGGGAATAGTGGGGAAGTAAAATACTTCGAATTAGACTATCGAATTCGAAGGATTTTACCGCAATATGATCGATCGAATATTCAAATCGAATTCGAATTGAATATTTGAACGATTTTAAGCGATCGATCAAATTTTTATATTCGATCAATGATAATGATACCCAACTCGGTAGCTTTGATCTGCCGAAGTAGGTGGTTGAATAAAAATTTAAAGCGGAAGTTATTCGACCATTGAATATTCGAATAAAATTTTATTCGAATCATTCAAATTCGAATATTCGATGGTCGAATTTGCCTAATTTGCATATTTGAAGATTCGAATTTAATACAAATTCGATCGAACTTTGAATTCTTCATGTGAATTTAGTAAATCTGCCCCTAAGTTTAAAGGAGCAGTATAAACACATGAGTGCACTGAAAAGGGTTTGTGCTAAACATGCTTTTTTACATATTTTTTACCCACTATTTTATTAAAAAAATGTATGCTTTTTTTATTTCTTAAGCTAAAAATTTAATTTAATCCTTGTTTGGTAGATAGTTAGTACAAGTATGAGACCTGTTATCCAAAATGTTTAAGATCCAGATAAGGGATCTTTGCATCATTTTGATCTTCATACCTTAAGTCTACTAGAAAATGATGTTAATATTAAATAAACCCAATAGGCTGGTTTTGTTTCTAATAAGGATTAATTATATCTTGTTTTGGATCAAGTACAAGGTACTGTTTTATTATTACAGAGAAAAAGGAAATCATTTTTAAAAATCTGAATTATTTGGATGAAATTAAGTCTATTCAGCTTTCTGGATAATGGGGTTTCCTGATAAGGGATCCTGGTAGTTGATATGGTAGTTGATGGCAATAGCCTCCTTTCACAGTTACCTAAAATATACTTTAACCTTGTTAGGAGTTCTCATACATAGAGGTTTAGGAAACCTATGCCACAACCAGAATTCACTGGTACTAAGCACTGTTCTGTGTAATTTTGAAGGTATATTGGTTCCTAATAATTATGGATATTAAAGGTTTACTGATAACCAAACAGGTTGGGGCATGATGTTCAGCTCTGCTATCACAACTTTGCTCCCATATGCTGCTCATTTGAACAGTAACACAGCCACAAGTACCTTGAAGCCTATTACCCACATGCTTCTAATGAGAAAACAAAGTATCCATGCACAGTGTGCTGTTTGCAGTGAATGTGGTAATCAGATTTCAGCTTAAGGGTTTGAAATGAATCTTACTCTGTGAAACGCGGCAGGATCTTATAGTAGCAGAGGAGTTAATGGGGTACAAAGAAGCAATCTGTAGTTTGTCTAATGTAGAACATTTGAATGGAATGTTAATACTCTTTTGAACTGGGGGCATATAGTTACCATTCCAAAAGTTTTAAAGAAAAGTCAAACTTTATGTCCTGTGTGGCAGACTATCCTGCCTTATTTTTGCTTTTATTCAGCAGATATAGGAATTTCTTGCTCTCAAGTGCTTTCCAGGTATGTTTGATAAGCACAAAACTAAGAAAATTTAGCTCCTGTGTCGTTTTCTGACTGGGCACAAATCGTTAAGGAAAAGAAATAACAGCTTACTTTCAATTTTTCATGGAATAATTTATCATTTCTTCTTCCACCATATTAGACAAGAGCCAATGTGCCAAGTAAGTAGTCATTTTAATAAAGATACAAATAAAGCATACATACCACTGCAGAAAGCACTAATGAGGGCAGGCAAAAGTCTTAGTTCACATCAAGGGTCAAGGGAGGGCAGCAGACAACCATTATCAGGAACAGGCCAAAGGGTGGGACAACAAGCAGAGGACTTGGAGTCTATGGGTATCATTTTTGTGGTGAAACTTGGCCAAAATTCACTCATCAATACCCGGGAGATCAAATACCAGAGGGAACAAGAACAGGACAGGAATAGGGTTACCGGATGGGCGTCAGGAATAAGATCAGGAACACAGTCACAGAAACAGGTGTAAGATGGTCACAACACAAGGCTTGGAGTCAGCATGAAGGCCAATGATCTGGCAAGATGGAGTCTGGGAAGCCCTTTAATGAAATATTGCCTGCAGATGGAAAGGGGAGTGGAGGGAGGCAGTGTCACAGAAGATATTCTGTCAGAGGCAGGCTGCCATCACACTGCCTCATCTGACAAGTGGGAGGAGCAGTGGTGGGGATACAACAGGTCCTGATACCCTACTTTACTGTTTAAATCAAAGAATCACAGGTAGGTAAGATATTGCTCAAATGGCTTATTTTAAAGAGGGTCAAGGATTTTCTTTTTCAATTCTTGACCAGCTACAATGTTTCTAGTAGTAGCTTGCTAACTGGAAGAGAAGTGATTAGAAACTACAGGATTAGGAGGTATACATGGACAACATTTTGTATATATAGCCTCAAAGGAAAGTTAGGCATTAGGAACTATTTGTCAAGCTGTGTAAAAATATGAAGGTGGGCAGTTTTGGTAGATGAAACCATCATGTCACTGAGGTTGAATCTTCTGTATAGCTGTAAATAATTGTAATTTGATCCCATCAACTTCGAAAATAACCCCAGAACCTAGAAATGAACTGGGAAATTATATCATAAAAAAGTCTTAATGAAAGCCAGGTACAAATGTGTTCAATGAACTGCTGAGATCTTCTGGGTTTGGATGGGAAACTGATGTAGACAAGTAGACGACAGGAAAGTTCTGGTATGAGGGAAGTGACATTTTGCAAGAGCAAGGATATGAAAGTAGGTGATTACACAGAAATTTCACTTAGCCTAGTACAATTTTTACATGTATATACAAAATCAGTGGAGAGTATTTGATGAGCTATTTAACTATAACTATTTTTTGAATATAATGTGAGACTGGATTTGGAACAAAGTTTGTAAAGTGTGTTCTATCCTTTATACCATTTACAACCTATCATCTAATAGTGATATATATCTTAACACTTCAAGTCTCTGGGTTATGAACACAATTAACCGGCACTAATTCTATATTTGTTTGCAATACACTTGAGTGAATATGAGCCAAGTAATTTACACTATATATATTTTTCATCTTGTTTCTCATGTGGTTCTTTGCTTGGAGACAGCCAAGAGCACACTATTTTGGAATTGGACGATATTTCTTCTGTTCACCTGTTACTATATTTATATGCATCATCATTAGTAAACATTTTTTGATCTCTTATAGTTGCAGTCAGTTTTCTTTCACCTAATTTTTCACATGTATGTTACATTTTTGTACTTTGGAGCTGAGGCTGGTTCACCTGGTCGTTGTACTTTAAAGCATGGGTCCCCATCCTTTTTTACCCATGAGCCACATTCAAATGTAGATAGAGTTGGGGAGCAACACAAGCATAAAAAAGTTCCTGGGGGTGCCAAATAAGGGCTGTGATTGGTTATTTCAGTGATTTTCATCCTTGTACCTCCAGCTGTTAAGAAACTACAAGTCCCACAATGCATTTGCCTGACTGTGGCTGTCAGACTCCTTCATTGCATTGTGGGACTTGTAGTTCCTTAACAGCTGGAGGCACAAGGTTGAAAATCACTGGGTTATTTGATACCCCACTATGTGGACTGGCAGCCTACAGGAGGCTCTGCTTGGCAGTACATTTGTTTTTATGCAACCAAAAATTGCCCCCAAGCCAGGAATTCAAAAATAAGCACCTGCTTTGAGGCAACTGGGAGCAACAGTCAAGGGGTTGGTAAGCAACATGTTGCTCAAAGCTACTGTTTGGGGATCACTTCTACAGGGCAGCTGCAGCACCTTTATTAAGGATTTATTATTACTTTTTAAAGAGCATCTAAATATTATGCTTCTTCAGCATGAAATGGATTTGGCTTGTTCGTCTAAACATAATCCAGTACTTTGCATTACCAGTTGGTTTTACATGTGCCAAAACCATTTACCCTGTACCTCTTTTCAATACGTGGATGTACAACCAATGGGCATACAATGAATCCAGACTAGTCTCATTAGATGATTTCACCTGAAACATAATCTTATATACGTGTGGGGCAAGTATATTCTCTGATCTAGCATTACGCTATACATTATATGCTTGTATAAATAATGTTTCTGATTCTATGGAAGTGGATGAAAAAATGCATATAATGGCAGGGCTGCATTAGCATAGGCACCATCGGTCATCTACCCCAATTAGCTAATGGATTAGAAACAAGGAGAACCCCTCTATGGCCTCAATTAAGTTGTGCCTTTTTAAATAGGCAATGGCAGCCTGGAGAATGTTGCCATAAAGTAGAGAAGTGCAACATTTGGCAAGTTTCAAAACTGAACTATGAAAGTGGGATGAATCCTAGAAAATAATTTTTAAGACTTCCAGGCTAGAGGTTCTAGGAAACATCAGGCACATCCGTGGTTTAAAAATGATACAACATTGCCTGGTGTATCTGCACAACCTTCTGTTTTAGAATGGATTTGTGAAGTGCTGAACTGAATGCTTCATTAATATTCCCATTACCGTCCTGCTCATATTCATCATAGATTTAATAGCCGGGTGGAGAGAGGTTAAAGAAAGGACAGATGTCTTTCAGTCCTCTGCAGCATGAGGAATACAGTACATTTTTTATGTACTGAACTTGGACTACGTCTTCAATGCTAGTATAAAAGTAGCATGGGGGAGGTCAAGCACCCTGCCATTGAGTGCCCTTTATATAGCACACTTATAGCTTATATTACTTTTCCTAAATTAGTTGTTAGAAAAGACTTAGTAGGTATATAAAAAAAGCAGTGAGGTACCTCAGGGTCAATCTTTGGGGGAATACTGTATCTCTAACCATAACCATATCTCAAATGGATATACTGTATACATCAACTAGTTACACAAACATTTTCAACATTTATGTAATTCATTAAAGAAATGGTCATATTTTTTTCCTTTCTGCTTCCAGCTTTGAAAAACATCAGTGAGGATGGAAGATGAGAAACATGCCAATACATGCCAATAACTGGAACTTTATTGATCAGTTGCACTTATCAATAGATAATGGTAAAGGGTTAGGGTGTACAGTATAAAGCACATGAAGATGTGACCTACCTCCCTATAGAACAAATGAACATTGTAATTAAGGACATATTAGAGGCACTGAGGAAATTAAATACTATGGGGTTATGTAATAAAAGGGTTAAAGCTGGTTACAGGTCTAGTCGCTAGTGATGGGCGAATAAATTCAGCGGCACAAATACATTTCCAATTTCTGCATTTTGATGCCAGCGAATATATTCGGTGGTGTCAAAAATTTTTTTGAAGGCGCTTCAGAAAAGTCACTTGCATCAAAATCAGTGTTCATCAACACTATTCTGATGCCCATTGACTTTAACGCCAGTGGCAGTTTGGACACGGGCATCAATTTGTGATTTTCAAGTTTTTTTGTGAAAATGTCCAAGTTTCACGATTTTTTGTGAAGCTTTCCAATTTTATGATTTTTGTGAAAAATTTTCACCGTTTTCGCGAATTTTATGGGAAACGGGAGGAATTCGCCCATCACTACTAGTCACTTATAGAAACCGATCAGAAGGTTGCATATGCCGCAGATACTGCCCATCTGTTTGAAAGCAAACATGTTCTTTATTGCTATCAGTTACTGCACCAGCTCTATATTGTATTGTTCTTTTGTTTCATAATGGACCCATTTACTGAGATAGCGGTGCATCTCTCATAGGGCAGGTGGTACTATTGTGCTGTGGTCTGGGTGTCATTAAAGCAATATCAACACATTTCTATAAAAATCATAGGAACATGTCAGTATCAAGTAGGTTCTGCACCCAGAATAGTTCCCCTCAAAGCCGCCCACTGACACTACTAATGGATCTTCTGCATTGTTTCTGTGACACTGGGCTTGGGGCAGAGCCATCATTCCATAGGCTGAAGCCCTGTTTTCATTTGTAATTAGCCTATGGAACGATCGGACCGCCCCAAGTCCAGCGTCACTGAAGCAGTGCAGAAGATCCATTAGTAGTGTCAGTGGGTGGCTTTGAGGGGAACTATTCCGGGTGCAGCACCTACTTCATACTGACACGCAGGGGCATAAATACAGAGGAAGCAGACCCTGCAGCTGCAGGGGGGCCCAGGAGCTATAGGGGCCCCATGAGGACCTAATTCATATAAAATTACAATATATATTGGTAAAACAGTTCAACCACTGGACATTTTGGGGGCTGGAAAAATTATTTGCTGTGGGGCCCAGTAAGATCTAGGTATGCCACTGCTGACACGTTCCTATGATTTTTATAGGAACATTTCAGTATTGCTTTAAAGAAGAACTAAACCCCCATAGACAAAAGCCCACATCCACTGCTCCCCCCACTCCCTCCCAGTCCCTGCAGAGCCTATTTCAAGGAAAAGTGTCCCTATTTTGTAAAGCAGAACCCCTGAACCCCTTCCCCTTTAGTTCTACTTTAAGCTCAGCAAGCTGGGGGATGGATGGGAAAGGGAGGAGGCACACCTAGGTGCTTTTTCATCCTCTCCTCAAGAATACAGTGCTTGAGAGCACAAACAGGATTGTATTAATTGACCCTGTGCTGTAGGAATTCATGTACCTACTGTGTTATTTAACATTCATAACTCAATGTAATGTGTTAGCTTTTTAACTTTAGAATCCAAAAAGGAAAAGAAAAGCAATACAAAATGGTAGCTGTGGGTGTTATAAGGGCAACTATTGATGATGGTACAATGTATTTTTTTTCTTCCTTAGAATGTGCACAATTTTGCTATAGTTGCAATGTATTCAGCATACAGTAAGGCATACACAGAAAACAATGTGCTTTATGTTGGATTTGTTAAATCTCAGGGTCTTTTTCTTATTACATGCTTCTTATTAGAACTTCTGTTCTGCTTATCTATAGCTGAAGTCCTGGCATGCCCACTACCTCTCGTTCTGCTTTTGTGTTATCCTTGGGTATCAACTTGGAACAGATTTTATAGGCACCTGAAACCCACATGTTATAAAAGCAATTCCCCTCAGTTTAGAATTATCTTCATTTCTGTGGAGACACACACCTATTTCCCTAGCACTGTAAGCCAACAGATATTAACTGTTACTTGGCTTGCAGGCCATCTGCTGTACTCTATCATCAATGTTTATGTGCAGCAAGCAATACAGCGCATTAAAGCTTTCATTTCTAAATGGACTAATACTGATTCCTAGACATTGCAAAGCAGATTTTCAAATGATCTTTCTTTGTCCCCTGCTCCTTGCTCATTCACTCACGATTTGCTTTCTTCCCATCGCTCTCCTTAAGTTATCATTTTTTTCACAGAAAACAGATAAATGTGCTGCTTTGCCAATGGAGTTAATTATGAAGCACCCTGATTGTAAAGCATATATCCAAAGAAGTATATTGTGCTATATAATGATATTGATAATGATAATGAAAGAAAATCACAGTTACAGATCCAGTTGAACAAATAATATATCTACAGTCTGACACAGGAATTTATCATTCCTTGCAGCTAATGCCATTACGCCTCCATTTTATTTACATTAGTGACATATTGTGTTACAGTACATAACAGTTTGTAAAATTGCCTATTTTCCCATTCATACTGTACTTTTTATTCAGATATATATATATATATATATATATCAAGAAAATCACATAAACCTTACTCGCAGGACTTTTTTTAGTGCAAAATATTTGTAGTTTATTTTGACGTTTCGGCTCATAACTCAAGACGTCCTCAGGAAGTGCATAGAACACAAACAACATCCCTTAATAAAGCCCCTAGTGGCGCCAGATCCAAACCGCAATGGAGTGTGCATATCATTAGTGACATCATAGTATCAGAAAAAGGAGTTACGTGGGTGTGCTCAAATAGGGTAACCATCGATTTAGAGCGGTCAAAACATATTATATAAATATCTGTGTTGTATATTGTGGTAGAGTGACAAGGAAAAGGAAGAAAAAGGTCACTTTACCTTAAGTTTCTCCCCAGGGACTGAGATAGGCTCCAGGAAGGGAGTATCAGTGCTCTGTTTAAAGACTTTAATAGCCAGGGACTCCATTCCGCAGATCCAGTCCAGATATTGGAATTCAGCTTCCATAGGAAATCTGTCCTGTGGAAAGGCTATTTAAAGTTAATTTGAATGGGAGAGTGTGTCTCTCAGCAGGGCACAGAAGGTAGGAAACCTGGCTATGTAAATAACTTCCAGAGGAGCTGGGAGTGCCGCCTCATATTGCACTAAGCAGCGGGAGCCTATGACCCTGACAAAGTTGTGACTCTCATCAGCTGCCTCTGGTAACTTTGAGAGCCGAATTTATTTTTTAAAATGGAAATTTGGCTCTTCTAGTGCAACGAGCGCAATATTGCTCACTGCACTAGCGATGAGGTCCCTCCTCGACCAGCTCCGACGCTACAAGTTAGAAGCACGGAGCGGGAGGCTGGGCAGCAGACCCTGAAACCGCTTAACTCTCAAAGAGAGTATTGTGAAGAGAGTGAGGAAGCCAGGAGGCTGAACACACCAGGAAGGATTCATGTGAGTACAGGGGTGAGCCACAATATTGCTTTGTTTGCTGGTAGTTCACAAGGTAGTGCCCAGTGGGCTAGGTTTCTTTCTATGATTTGTTTGTATGATACAATGGTCACCCTTGTGTATAACTGACAGTTTGTTCAAAGTGGTAAAATAAACTGCTGTTTTCCTTGAAGAAGCTGTGTCTTTATGCTCCTTTGTCCTATGCTGCCTGCCCACCATTGACTAATACCCCAATAGTTACATGTGCAAGCTGCCAGTATGCCACAATATATTATATTATAAATATATTATAACTATAGACTATAAATATATATTTACCTTTGTACCATTGTCATCTGTTCTCATTCAGCTTCCCAAAAGTGTTGGGGGAATGGTGTGAATGCCCTTTGGACGTTGTCATTTCGGAATCACTGACCAAAGGTTGCCACAGACGCACTGATGTACAAAACAAATTTTCGTATGATATCCGGTGCATGTATGGTGGGAGAGGAGCTGACCAATATCAGCAGAAGACTTGGGTATCAGTTTGCTTGCCGGGCTGGGTGGAAAATATTGTTTGGGCACCTGAAAATTGGTCATTTTTAGTGCTTTATATCGGACGATTCAGCTCTACATGTGTCTATTGAAACAAAGAAACAAATCTTTCTAGGAAAGATCGTAATTGTACCATCTATGGTCACATTAAGGGTATAGAGGGACTAGCCCTACAGCCGTGGTTGCCAAACATTTTCAGTTCCAATTGAAAGTCCAATCTTTAGCTGGGTTCCCCTTCAAATTTCCAGTCGTTAGTGTGCACCCCCTGTGAAATGAGTGCAATAAAGGAAAATACAATCTCACAGCTCAACTTAACCAACTTTCAAGTTGGGCTTTTAAATATATCTAAAAGAGCAAATTCTCCCCAATTATCATCCTAAGTGGCCTTCCTAAGGAGCACCACGTGCCACTGCTTGATCTCCCCCCCCCCCATCCAGACCACAGAGTTCTTCCTGCTTCTTCCCTCTTTGCTTTGGGTGTGTATGCCCTGTAGAGTGAGGAATGAATGGCACTAGCCTGGGGCCATTAAAGAACGTGTAAGGAGAAGAATAACATTGCTTCAAGGTGCTAGCTCACAAATAACCTGGGTTGGTGCAGTTTTCTGCTAACAGGAGCACTGTCCTGGAGAATCAGGTTAGTGATAATGATAACTGAGGAGAAGTTAACTAACATTTGGCTCCCCCAAAGAGAGACACAAATTATAGTGTATGTATCTCTTTGTACTTCAAGGGCACAACTTTGACTGCCACCTCTTACCTGCTGTTTTCCCTCTTAATTAAACCAATAGACAAAAAGGCACATGCCCTATTCATTGAACTCATGGTGAAAAGGGGTGTGTAATGTCTCTTTAAAGGGTGACTATTCTCTCTGTAGAATAATCATATAGACAGTAAGATATTAGTGATGAAATAAAAAAATAACAAGACTGTATCATTTCCTTTCACCAATTTACATACAGAAAAAAATTGTATTTGGTAAAAAGTATGTACTGTATTTTTTTATTCATGTAAATCAGATTTCACAGCAGAGAGTGCTGTGTGTGTATATGTATATATATATATATATATATATATATATATATATATATATATATACACATCAGTCTGCTACCAAATTGATTTGTACATTGTACACTCCAAGAATTGTACAGTATATACATTTTAGGAAAGATGGCAATTCAGTGATCTGAAAACTCAGGTCAGTATATTGCAGGTAGCAGTAATTTAAGATTCTGTATCTTATCTAGAGTACATAACATAACACATAGCACTGTCAATATCTGAATTAGTGAAGCCTCATTAACAGGATACTAGCAATTCAGAGTTTTTGTTTAGCAGTGCAGAAATTGGTTCCTGGCTCTCAAATTTATGGAGCCAACCTTTGTGAAATTGTTATGCACTTGCCAATGTACTTTGCTTTGTGTTTCTATCCAGCTCTGTTCAATTTTAATAAGGGAACATTTTCCTCTCGCTGTCACATAAATAATAAAGATGTAAAGCAGAGCTGTATGTACTATGGAACTATCAAATAACTAATCATTTTCTAGATAATTTGTCAATGAATATGAGCATTTTGATTTGCAAAGACCACACTATGATTTGCTGATTTACAGGGCATGTTTTAAATGCATTGCCTTATTATTTCCATACCTTCACTCTTATGTTACATTTAATAAAAGATATTGATTGGCCAATTGTTTTTGGTCTATACCCACAGAAGCATAATCCATTTTCCATACTAAGCAACTTAACAATTTGTCAGATGAATTTAGCATTGCTTCAAAAATGTATTGAATTTGCCATAATTCTGCACAATGTGACTTAAGACTTTGTGAATCAATAATGCAAAAAATGCAATAGAAAAAGCCACAAAGTACTTACATTTTAAAAGTCTGAACTGATTCAGCTTTGTTTAGGCACTTGAAGTGCTTCCTGTAAATCCATGGATAAAATACATATTTTGCTATAATGAATCAATACAGTTATGGGACCTGTTATCCAGAATGTTCGGGACCTGAGGTTTTCTGGATAATGGATCATTCTGTAATTTGGATCTTCAGGCCTTAAGTCTACTAGAAAATCATGTAAACCTTAAATAAACCCAATAGGCTGGTTTTCCTTCCAATAAGGATTAATTAAATCTTAGTTTGGATCAAGTACAAGCTACTGTCTTATTATTACAGCAAAAAAGGAAATTATTTGTAAAAATTTGGATTAATTTATTATAATGGAGTCTATGGGTATATTTATCATAGAGTGAAGTTAAGAGTGAAGTTCCGCCACTAGAGGGAAATTCCGCCGCTCTCCATTCATTTGTATGGGATTTTTACAGGCGTATTTATCAAAGAGTGAACTTTCACTTCACCCATTGATAAATAGGCCTTTCAAAATCCCATAGAAATGAATTAAGAGTGGCGGAATTTCCCTCTAGTGGCGGAACTTCACTCTTTGATAAATTTACCCCTATGGGACACATCCTTTCTGTAATTCAGAACTTTCTGGATAACGGGCTTCTGGATTATGGATCCCATAGCTGTATTTGATTTAATTACATGCAGTCAGATAACTTAGCCAGTAACTTGCCTTTAAAAATAAAAATAAATATATATATATACATATATATACATATATATATCAACATTTTCAAAGGACCTGGTAATCTTATAGTGGAAGACTAAAGTGGCATAACTAGATGTTAATGGGCTCCTCAGCAAAATCATTTTAGGGCCACCCAAAATATCCAGAGCTTATACTTCAATATATATTGAAATTACTAATTCATTAGGGCATCATGGGGCCCCCGTATACCTCCTGGGCCCCCCTGCAGCCACATCATCTGCTTTGTCTGTAGTTATGCCGCTGGTAGGAGGAGCATCAACTGATTAAACCAGTGTCCCCGAGACATGAAAGAATGCAAAGAATGCATAGACATAAGTAAAACCCTATTGTATACATTAAGGGGTTGTAAAACCAAATATAACAAGTGCCACATTCAAATCAAAACATTATTTTATAGTTTATCTTTTGGGCATGCTTGAATTTGAAGAGAAAACACTTTTCTAGTAATTCTGTCCCAGTATTTCCCATGGGCTTCAGTAGAGTGAAGCTACATCTCAATAGACTGCATCTGTTTTTATAGGGAAATCTAAAATTGAGTAAGAAGATTAGTTTTTCCCATTAAATTGAATCTGGTCCATTATGTAATTAGATCAAATGTAATACTAAGCATCTTTCCAGTATACATTAGGAATTTTCATCAATTATTAAATAATTTGTAAATCTAATTGCTACTGTCTATTCCTAGAATTGCTGGTCCTGACTGCCATTGAAATAATATTGCAGTGGTAATCTCCCCTCTGTCCAACACTGCGATACCCACAGTGCCTGAACCTTTTTGTGTTATTTTCTTTGTACAACCTTAGTATTCAAAGAGCAATATTGTGGAATTGTGGAAAGATTTTTGCAGGACTGCTGCACAATGGTTTCAATAATACATGTAGTCAGAATCATCAATGCAAGGAATAGCAAACGACGGGGATATCCGACTTTTAATAGCAATTATATTTATAAATTTGAAAATCATGAACAATGTTTCATGTACAGACCTTAGACCAAAATTTACTTTCATTTTTATTACATTACAACCCCTTTGATAAGGATAGGTACTTATTCTTGAAGATAAATTAGTTTCACATTTTTAAGGAATACAGTTATGTAAAATGGATTTTAAAAGCATGAGTTTTCATGTTAAAGCGACTTAATGCTTCAGGCAATACTAGCTATTTGGATAACATTTGGATAAATCACCTGTACTAAATCATTAGTCAGCTGCAAAGTCTTGTTCATGCTAATTGGACAAATGCTCTTACACTTTCTATCCAGTTATGGAAACATCCTGATGTATAGTATGGATTCCAAGTTATGATTTGTGTATCCTTTAAGAAAACCTAACACCAACGCCTAACAACACTAACAACGCTACAACTAACGTCTGATTTTGTGGAATTGCCACAGGTTATAACCTATATGGTACAGGCCACACAAACAACCCATTACAAGTACAGTAGAGAACATTATAGATGGATAGCAGGGGATCCTGTTTCCTATAGACTTTAGAATAGAAGAAAAGTATTTTCATTGTCCTTCACAATGAGGACAGTGAGGTCAGGGGATGCCCTGGTGGATGATGCTGTAATGACTGATTCTGTTAATGCCTTTAAGAGAGGCTTGGATGGTTTAATATAAAATTCTATTGTGATACTAAAATTTACAATATGGGACCTGTTATCTGGAATGCTCAGGACCTGGGGTTTTCTGGATAAGGGCTCCTTCTGTAATTTGGATCCCCATGTTTTAAGTCTACTTAAAAAATCATCAGTTAGAAAAATAATAAACAAACCCAATAGAATTGTGTTGCCATGAATAAGGATTATTTAAATCTAAGTTAGGATCAAGTACAAGGTACTGTTTTATTATGACAGATGAAAGGAAATCAATTTTGAAAAATGTAAATTATTTAATTAAATTAATTTGCCTATGGGAGATGGCTATTCTGTAATTCAGAGCTTTC
>CM044441.1:39593770-39630577 GCA_024363595.1 Xenopus borealis
TTTTTTTTTTTTTTTTTTTTTTTTTAAAGGGGTTAACAGTTCAGTTACTGCCACATGGTCAACCATATTTCACTTACCTTTGTTTAGGAAACAGTCCAATTCATTTAAATACATTTACGGAAATAGATATAACCATTGGCCATTGGATTGTGTGATACGTTTAATTTTCTTAACTTTCCAAAAGCCTTCTTTGTAGAATGAAGCAACAAAATGACTAAAACCAAACATTTTCTCAAATTCCATGGAGATACAGTATCTATAGGAATACAAGTGCAGAATATCGCCTATAAGAAGGAAAGAATTGGCCATGACACCTGATGACCCCTCTACCTTTACCCATCATTACATTCTATTTTGGACAAGTTAGTTAAAAATTCGTTTTATTTTTTGCTATTCTATGGATTGTACTCATCAAAATGGCTCGATGTTGTATCTATCTCATATGAGATACACCAGGACTATTCTGACAGCCAATCCCCATGTTTTTATGGTTGGACACATGAACTCTCTTGGTCCACATTTTGGCAACACTAGAATAGTCTACAAGATGCATTTGATTGCAATTCTTTTATTCCTTTGAAATAATTATACCCATGGTATGAAGAAAATGTTTTCTATAGCTTATTTCCCATGGCAAAGTAATTGCTACATTCAATTTTAAAAGCAGAAGAATGGAGAGGCGGGCATTGTGGGTCTGTAAATAAGGTTGCACATCTCAGTGTTCTGCAAATACTTAGGTGGTCTACATCTGTTTTCTCCCAGTTGTATTTTTCTAACATGAATTTCCATTTTAAAAAGAGTCATAAAATCACTACTGTTCCTCCACGGATCTATTAGCAATAAAAGAGCCAACTGAGGGTTTCACAGCCATGGAAAATGTACGGTGATAATAGGCCTTCCTGCTGTTACATGGCTTATACAAACTTTACATCCATCACAGCAGAACTATCTACCCGCAGGGTCGGAACACAGCAAACAAGGGAAGAAAATACGCCAGAAAGGAAAAAGCTGCTTCACAAATCTTTCTAGGATGTGCACCTCATTAATCAGAACCACATAATTCCAGTTCTTGTAATTTTTTAAATTCAGAAATGTGCAAACACCATTCTTCTCAATCACAAAATACATGTGGAAAGATGTAGTTGTTCCTGGACCTGCTATGGTGCAAGAGTAATGTAACCCATTCCAACTAACTAAATATTTGTTTTCAAACAGCATACCAGTACAGACTTCCTACTGGTTGGTTAATATTTGTCCCCTTTAAATGTTAGAACATGCCATTAAATGGAAACTGACATGATATAAGGCATATTAACAGATACAATGACAACCACATCTTATTGGACTAAGGCTACCAAGAATCTCATGTAATAGCCTGTTCCCTAAGTGAAAAGCAACCTATTAAGTAGCATTGACTGGTCATATTGGTTGCTAGGAGGTACTGCTGTGTGCAGTTATGGCACTAGTTATGGCACTGATTGACTCCATTGCATTTGGCATGAAAAAAACACCTATTGTCTCCAATTTATTTGGGGTGACTCATTGACTCAAACTTAATTTCAATGTAGGGTGTTCAATTGTAGGGTGTTATTCAGTAAAATGAGAGATTTAGTCAAAGGTCTAAATACTCCTAGCTCAATGCATAACAAATGTAACGACAGAGGCAAGAGATTTCTCCAATTTGAATCTTCCGCCTTGGGGGTACATAAGTCGTCTTGATGTCATTTAGATTACTGTGCACAATTAGTTGCTAGTCAATCCTACATTGTGATCAAAATTCAAAATGGAAAGATGCAATTCTGTGTTGAGATAAATAAAAGTTCTTTCTTGTCTTTGGAAATGATTATGGCTCATTTTGGATGTAAAAGAGCAGGCAGGACAATTACTGGAGGATTCTTTTGCACCCTTTGAGCTACTGATGGTGGAAACCTTGAAAAACAAAATTCATTGTGTAGTGTTACTTTAAGAATCCAGTTCTGTGGTTGCTGGACTACAACTCCCAATATTCTTTGGCACATTATCAATGGGAGATGTAGTCCAGCTCTCAACATTAGTCTCTGAACTCCTGGGTAGCAACCTGTATTGAAGCATGAAACCAATTAACATGTTTTGTCTTTTGGGGTATTGCAGAGAACGGCACCACATTTACATTTTCTTATGGGTACAGAGTCTTGCTCAGAATGAATTCCATGTAAATGCAGTCCCTGAGTCTTGGGCATCTCAGTCAGCTCATCCTTAAAATGTTCAAAACAAAATCCCTTGTTTTTACCAGAGAAGGTCAAACTGTTTAAATATGCAAATTTCATGCACTGCATTAGATGCTGATGAGATTTGTTTTCCTATATAATCGTCAGCAAAGAAATTTTTCATAGTGTCAATGTGAAATAAATTAAAATGTTCATCTTCATACGGCTGGCTCCATTGCATTAAAATAAATGTTGCAAGCTCATTTAATTAGTATAGTTAGGAATGTCTTTTCTCTGCTTCACTGACTTTTCGAATCACAAGTTAATTTGTCAAACTCAGACCATTGTTTTCCCTTCATTCTTCATTACTGCAAAGACAGGCACATTTAAATGAATGTTTATGGTACAGAAAGCAGGACCAAATATTTTAATAAGTCTGAATCAAGAAGTCAGAGCACACTTACCTGCTGTGTTTGTTCCCTCTCAGTTCTTGTCTGCTTGGTTGTTTCTACATGATATTTGGCCTGCCGAATAGCTGCAGAATTAAGCAATCTACTGTTATAGATGATCTACAATTCACCATCTTTCATGCTGGCAGCTCCATGTACAGTCTTCCACTGTGTTTTTCGAAGACAAATGATGACAAAAGATACAAT
Source organism: Xenopus borealis (assembly GCA_024363595.1). Classification (NCBI taxonomy): domain Eukaryota; kingdom Metazoa; phylum Chordata; class Amphibia; order Anura; family Pipidae; genus Xenopus; species Xenopus borealis. The sequence goes on from CM044441.1 coordinate 39,596,613, forward strand.
CACTATAAATTAACCTAATCCAATCTTTCTCCTCAAGACCTGTTGAGATGCTTTATCAATTAGTCAGTTTGCCACATGTGGGAGTGCAGCAATTTGCATGCCACTTACCTGCTTGGGAGATAATAGGGCCTATGCATCAATTTTGATTTCAAATAAAGAAAAAACCCTTCCATTGTACACGAGAAGCATGCAAATATATATAACCCATTACAGGGAAAATAATTCAAAATGATAAGTAGGCTTTATCTTCTTGGGGCCTGACTTAGCAAATCATACTACATAGATAGAAATACTAACAGCAACATCTCTAAGGGTACTTCTTGACAAACCAACATATTCCCCAACTCATGGAACAATCTCGTCAAAATGTCCAAGTTGCTCTACTGCTAAGAACATCCATGAAAGGTTTATTGACACATGTTTTTAGTCTCAAGGGATCATTTCCACTTTTTTGTTGCTACATTTATAACCCACAAATGTAATAAAAGGCACTAAGTTTGCCCAGGAACTGTAATTTATAGCAACCAATTAGATGTTTGCTTTTAAACAGATGATCAATAATTGCTACCTGTTGATTGGTTGCTATGGGTTATTGCTCCTGGGAAAACTTAGTTAGTTGTGTTGATATGGCAGTCTACTGGCAAGGAGAGAGTTAGTCCACACCAGGTTGTAACCTAGAAAGTTTGCAGTGATGTAAAGTGAACTCTTGCGTCTGTGCCCACAAACTTTCTGGAAGTAAATGGAACATAAAATCTACAAAAGTGAGAAGCTATTTATCTTGTAATAGAGGACATTTCATTAAGTCACTTGAAATACTTTTAATAATATATTCTGGCAATGACAGAAAAGAAGGAGTAGCTGTCAACGAGCCTATCATTTGACAGAAACATTAATATTAACTTAGTTTTAGTGGATTATTTCTGCCAAACTGAACCGAAACCTCATTTTAAAATAATTTTGGAATATTCATACAATGTATGAATTGATATGAATGTTGGCAAAAATACATTCGAATCATCCTCCAGATAATCCCCATCAACTTAATCAAATGGACACCTAATTATTGGCCATTTACTCCTACAGATTATATGTGTCTGACACAGGCATCACGTCTTTGCCTGTACCTTCCAGATATGCTGGACATATCTTTGAATATATTGAAAAAATACTTGTTAGTATGTTAAGATACCTTCTCTCACTGTAAGCTTCTGTTATAGTATTATATTGTAGTACAGGCATTGGACCTTTTATCCAGTATGCTCAGAACCTGGGTTTTTCCAGATAATGGATCTTTCCATAATTTGAATTCTTAAACATTAAGGGGAAGATTTACTATTGTGAACAGGTAGGGAAGTAAAATCCTTCGAATTCAATAATCGAATTTGAAGAATTTTATCGCAATTCGATTGGTCGAACGATCAAATAGTAAATATTCGATCGATCGATCGATAAATCGTTCGAAACGATTGATGGAATATTTTTTATGTGATCAAAAATAATGAAACCCAATTCGGTAGCTTTGATCTGGTGAACTAGGTGGTCGAATAAAAATTTAAAGGGGAAGTACTTTGACAGTCGATTTGATCGAATTTACAAAATTCACTGGTCAAAGTGGTCTTCAAAAAACATTCAAAAATTCGAAATCGAATGTTTTTGAAAATTCGATCGAACTTCGAACCCTTCATGTGAATTTAGTAAATCTGCCCCTAAGTCTACTAGAAAATCATTAAACAGTAAATAAGCCCAGTAGGATGGTTTTGCTTCTAGTACATGGGTATTCAAACCTTTTGCAACAAGGGCCAGATTTGGTGAGGTGAAAATGTTTTGGGGCTGACAATTCAGGTCTGAAATCCATGGACGATTTGCGCACGATCCAATGCAAAACAGCTGTGTGGGGCTATGGAGGGTACAATATATTTGCCCTTATCACTTTGTGTGTTGCCCTCATTCGTAATTAATGAGGAAAAACAATAGTGAAGGCAAATTAATATATCTGAAGCCCTGGAATCTAGGTTGAGACAAATGGCATTTTATCTAAAACTAAAGAAAAAAATCAGTCAAAATGTCCCCTTTAAATAGACTTATTATTATATTATTATTACTAAATTAGCAATGGGCAGAGTCCCCCCCTGCTCCCATATCCTTTTTGACATGACGTTTTCTCTGGAACCGAGCATTTCAAGTTGGGCCGCATTCATATCGATCCTGGGACGCAGTTTGGATACCCGTGATCTAGTAGGATTAATTATATCTTAGTTTGAATCAAGTACAATGTACAGTTTTATTATTACAGGGAAAAAGAAAATAATTTGTAAAATAACGGTTTCTATTCCGATAATAGATCCCATACCTATAGTATAGTGCTATAGTCCCATCCACTAACTGGGTTTGTGACTTTATTGAATTAAATCTAAACAGAAAAATTTAGAAAAATCTTTGTTCATCACTGTACCATGGTAATGGCTTGCTTAGATAAAAAGTAATTCTGACTTATAATGATCGGCACCTAATGTTTTAAGTATTTTCATACTTTGTATTATGAACATTACAAGACTGTACATGACAATCACCAGAAGGCTACTGAAATTAAAATTAATAGATTGTACAAAAAATACATTTGATTACAAGGTATGCCCTTTATCATTTTCCTTTATCTGTAGTGCAGACCCTGTATTCTGTGATTGACTGGGACCAGAAGCTGTGGAAGGCAGCAGTGCCACCGTAATACTAATTATCCAAATATCAACTTTGCTGTTGGCAGCCTTATTAGCCTCGGATATTAGAAACTGGGATCTAATGAACAAGGGAGTTCAAGAGTGAATCCATAGAGACTGAAATAACATGATGTTAATGAACTGTAGCTTTTATATTTCTAAACTACAAATGCTCCTTAGGTTGACAAAATTCTAATGATTTTCAAAATGTTTATTAAACTGTTGTATGGTATGTTAAAGTGATACTGGCACCAAAAAACTACTCCTGCATTCATGTAAATTACAAGCTACCTATGGGCCATGTTGATGGTTTCTCCCTGATAGCTCTGCTTTTGTAATTAAGTCATTGTTTCTTGAAGTTCCTAAACCTGACTTTGGCCAACCTGACTGTCCCTTCTCAACCTCTCAGAATTTCTGGGGAATCTGATAAAAGAATTGGGCAAATACATTAACAGGAAAATTAAAAAGTCTGTGCAAAGAAAATGTTAAATAGACAAAGAAAAAAAGCCATCTGCCCTCCACCTTTTGTTTATATGAATTTTGTGGTCACCCCCTCATTACACCCTTACTGAATTGTTTAAAATTTTGTGGTGAGCACAACTTTCCCTTTTCTGCAAAGAAAATGTTATATAGTTGTGACAAAAATCTAGTTTAAGTCCTTTTCCCCCCTGTTTGCGAATGAAAAACAAAATGCAAGCTCACAATACACTATGTCAAAATAACCGAGTTTTAAATTGATATTAACATTATTTGTAAAATAAAAAACACCCCTCCCACAATTGTTGAAGGCACCCTCTTTCATTGAGACTAATATAAATAAATAAATGCCAGCAGACCTTATTCCAGAACAGACTCCTGTAGACACTAATAAGTGGACATAAAGGGGAATGAATAATAAAATATATGTATTTAATTATAGCAAGTACTTAGGAATAAGCCACCTGAAAGGAATACTGTCCTAGACCCTGAATAAACAATATAGTAATAGAAGTAGTCAAGAGTCTCAAACATAAAACATTTATTTGCTGCACAAACCATCATAGACATCCAAAATTAAAAAAAATTAACCATATCAAAAGGACAGGACTCCTCCCTCGTAAAGAATTTTGCGTGATTTAACACATCAGTTGAGTATAGAGGAGTATAGAGGAGTTTAGGGACCATGGAGCACTGTGTAATCTCTGTGTTTTTGGTAAGGTTCAGTTTTTTAAATTTTGGATACACATTTACTGTACAGATTTATACATTCAGTCTCTCTTCCTAAAATCTCTTCCTTAAAAACTACTCTACCTCATATTGGCTTAGGCTAGGTGTTCACATTAAATCCCTTGTCCTTTCCTCCTCAAACAACCATGCTGCATCCACAGTATGACGGTGTGACTTAGTTAAAGGAACACATTAAAGGACTTATCAGTAAGATTAAATAAAGTAAACTAAAAAATATCCTAAAGAGATGCCACAACTTCCCCCCCATCATGGTCGTCCTCAGAAACACAACATAATAAATGAAGCATAAATAATTTGCACCTTTATATACCCCACCCCTAGCCTACTAATTGAGAAATAATATAATGAACCTTGATGGAAAGCCCCTAATCTAAAAGAAATGTCCTTTCACTTACTTTTGTGAATTCACTCATAACTTTGCATTAAGAAGCTGTCCTTACAATGGGGGAGATAGTGGTATTACAGTCAGTAATAGTGAGATTTGCTTTACTGAAAATATAGCAGGGACCATGTCTTCTTAAAGGAGAACTCAACCTAAAAGTAAAAAAAACCCTACCCCCCTACCCTACATAGACCCCTATCCCTCCTCCCCCCAGCCTAGCTGCTACCCTGGCAAATGCCCCTAACATTTTCCTTACCCCTCCATGCAGATTCAGGGATCGGAGTTCACAGCAGCCATCTTCCATGTTGTCGGTAATCTTTGTGAATGGAGCTGCCTTTTGGTGCATGAGCAGTTGGATCAGTTTGTGAAAATTGTGCATGTGCCGAAATTGACGGAAGTTGATTAAGCACTGGTAGAATACGCAAAGTTTACAGAGGACATGAATCTGCATGGAAAGGTAAGTAAAAAGTTAAAGCATTTGTTGGTTGAGTATCTAGGATGGGGATGGGAGGAGGGAGTGGGGTCTATGTAGGGTAGGGGGGTAAGATTTTTTTTTACTTTTGGGTTGAGTTCTTCTATATGACCTTCATAAAAGCAAAACTGGATTTAATCAAATATAGACCACAAAAGGGTGGCTTAGACCAAAGAAAACTTAAAACCTGTCTTCAGTTCTAGGAACAAAAATAAATATAACCACTTCAGTTAAAACAACTTAAAAATAGAGCAGCCCATATGAATTGCATTTAATATGAGCAAGACTGGCTGTAAAACTAAAGACTAGTTTGGCAGTTATGAATGTGAGGTTTGTCTGCGTCCCTTGAGGAAAAAAATAATGTTCTTTAAAACACATCCCATTGCGGGTGACCTTAGTTTGGCTCTCTCAGGCATTCTAATTGGGGAACGTTAATCATAACCTTTCTTTTAGCAGCTACTGTACAGCAATTCAGTTATAGCAGTAAAGATGTGAGGCTACACACAAGCATCAAGAGCCTGTCACATCCATTGACTGAGACATGGCCTGCATGTTCTGCTCTGTGCATCTGGAACTGTGAGGGATGTAAGGAGACCAATAGCAGGTTTGACATATAGGCTGTTCATCTTACTTTAACATGAATAATTGAAAATCAAGCAATGATTTAACTGGATAAATACTGACCTACTAGCAACCCTAGTCATGACATACCCATAAAAAGTAAACCCAGTTGTATGTGTAAATTATGACTTTGTGGCTATACATGGCTCATCCTTTTATTTCTGTTATTACTTTGATACTTATTTTTTATATAAGTGGGCCATATAGATCTGGGAAGAGTACTGATCAGCAGCTGCCAGGAGTGGGGCTAAGAATGGCTGTTGCACATAATCAATTCTCAAATAAGTAATCAGGTTAAGTTACACTACTTTATATACCAACATTCCAAAGCAGAGGATTCAAACTCACTGAATTACATCACTGGCTTCAGAAAATTGAAAGATGGAAAATAAATGTCATATTGATGCTTGTATAGTTTCAGGAACATTCATTCACAATCCAACTCCTGTGGCATTCCAGCTGGGTCTGTATTTCAGTGACATTCCAGTGGTATCCCCTGAAGGTCCTCACGTCTAAGGTGCTGGCTATTGAGCTGCTTTCACTGTTTTTAGTATGGGTGCAGGATACCTACCTAACCTTTAATTAGCAAGGAGGTGGAACCGCTTCTACCTGGACTACACAGGAATAGACAGTGTCCCTCCCTCCCTCCCGCCCTGCCTGTAGGGATGATTTGGTATGTTGCAGCTTTTGGGTATTCGAAAAAGTGTTAAGGTGAGGTTGCTGTTGGATAGGCCTGGGCTAGGCTTAAGGGCAAGTAGACATCTTAGGTGAGGTAGTAGGTGGTGGAGGCTTAGTCTTAGGCTGGAGAACTGGTTTTGGTTAAGAGCAGTATTGGTAACTCATTGTATTGCGAACAAAATGGTAGCCTAAAACAATTCAATAAACATTCGATAGTCGAATGCTTATCGAATTGCGAATTTGGTCGAGCAAATTTCCGGGAATAATTGTAAATTTGCCCCTAAGTCCTGCTCGAATACCATTCGTACGATCGAAGGGTTCAATCGTTCGAATCGTATGAATTTTTCGGATGCTTGAATGAAATTTTACAATTTTTTTTCGTGAAACGATCGGTATCCGATTGTACGAATTCATTGAGAAATCGAATATCGAGCAAAGTGATAATCTAAAACAATTCGATAAGCATTCGATGGTCGTATGCTTATCAAATTTCTAATTTGAATGAGCTAATTTTGAGGAATAATAATAAATTTGCCCCTAAGTATCCATAATTGCCATTTCCATCATGCTTTCCTTTGTCTTCTCCTATTTTCTCCCCTTCTGCTGTAACTCCCCTATTTTTCATTTAGCAGACTATTTTATTGTTTGCCATTGTGTCCTATTTTGTGTGCTGGTGTCCCTTTTGTGCTCCTCATCTTTTTGTCTTTTGATTTTTTCTCTTGCATACCTCTCCTTTTCATTTTCTCACAGGTTTAGCTGTTTGTTAAGAATGAATGTAATTACCCTAATACATTTTATACCATTTGCACATAACGACATGTTACTGTATATTCAGTGAGATACAGGAAGTTGATACGGGGAATCCAAGCACATTATATAAAGTTAAAGGGAAACTGTCATGGGAAAACATGTTTTTTTTAAATGCATCAGTTAATAGTGCTGCTCCAGTAGACTTCTGCATTGAAATCCATTTCTCAAAAGATCAAACTGATTTTTTTATATTCAGTTTTGAAATCTGACACGGGGCTAGACATTTTGTCAATTTCCCAGCTGCCCCAGTCATGTGACATGTGCCTGCACTTCAGGAGGGAACTGCTTTCTGGCAGGCTGTTGTTTTTCCTTCTCAATGTAACTGAATAGTACGCAGTGGGACATGGGTTTTATTATTGAGTGCTGTTCTTAGATCTACCAGGGAGCTGTTATCTTATGTTAGGGAGCGTTATCTGGTTACCTTCCCATTGTTCTTTTATTAGGCTGCTGGGTGGGGGAAAGGGAGGGGGTGATATCACTCCAACTTGCAGTACAGCAGTAAAGAGTGATTGAAGTTTATCAGAGCACAAGTCACATGACATGGGGCAGCTGGGAAATTGACAATATGTCTAGCCCTATGTCAGATTTCAAAATGAAATATAAAAAAATCTGTTTTCTCTTTTGAGAAATGGATTTCAATGCAGAATTCTTCTGGAACAGCACTATTAATGGATGCATTTTGAAAAAATGTTTTATTCCCATGACAGGATCCCTTTAAAGGAAGTGGGTACCTGTGTTGTAAGACTATTATATACACTGAGAGGCAGCAGGTGTGGCACCTAGTACATTAGGTACGGTGAGAGCATATGGGTACAGATACTCCAAGTAAATTATATATAGTGAGACGCAGTGGGGATGGACATCCCAAGCACCATTCTCCACCCAAGAGGCACAATACCTAGAGCCAGAGCTATGCTGCTATCTATCCAGCAGGAGGGAGAGCTGCACTATGACTGCAGTCATTAACTGGCAAATTCAGACAACTGTCACTGTACTGTTTTTTCCTACTGCCAGTTACACAGCAGAATGTTGTATGTATCATATAAGTTACAGTTCCACCAGTGTAGTTCTGGCTGTTGGGCTATTCAAGTGACATGAGGCGCCAGTATACAACCATATACTGTACATTTTACATACAATGTATTATACATAATCTGAAAACGTTGAGTTTTTTGGGCATCAAATCGAAAAATGATTCAAACTCCAAATTGAAAAAGTCCATTTGATTTTATGCATAATTTTGTTGCAACATTGCCATTTCCATCATGCTTTGCTTTTTCTCCTCTTATTTTCTCCTCTTCTGCTGTAACCCTATTTTTATTTAGCAGACCATTTTACTTGTTTGCCATTGCGTCCCGATTTGTGTGCTAGTGTCCCTTTTCTGCCCCTCATCTTTTTATCTTTTGATTTTTTTCTCTTGCATACCTCTCCTTTTACTTTTCACACAGGTACCAGCTAATTTTATACTGTCCCATTTTCTCCCCTCTGGCATGTGCTCTTTGCCAGCCCTTTAGAGTGTACAAACAATGAATGAACTGCTTTGAACATGTTCAATTTCAGTTCAAAACACTGCTGCAGCAGTATCTAGCTATTCTATAAGCTAACGTGTCCTACAAGTTAAATATTAATTGTACAGATAGACCGGCCCGGATTTGCAGCAAGGCCGAACCTAGGGCGGCATAAATTAAAGGGCAGCATGGCGTCCAGCCGCACAGTAGTTAGCTTCATTCTGGAGCACTAAGCATTAGACACTTAGGGGCAAATTTACCATTATTCCCGGAAAATAGGTCGACCAAATTCGCAATTCGATCATCAAATGCTCGAATTGTTTTAGGCTATCGATTTCTCGATAAATTTGTACGATTGGATACCGATCTTTCGATTTCACGAAAAAATCGTGAAATTTCCTTCGAGAGTCTGAAAAATTTGTACAATTCGAACGATCGAACGCTTCGATCGTACGAATGGTATTCGAGCAGGACTTAGCCTCAGAAGCCTATGGGGAGCTTCCCATAAACTTCTATTACAATTCGGTAGGTTCAATCTGGTGAAGTAGGCAGTCGAATAAATTTAAAATTTTGAATCCTGTGATCATCGAATGATTGAATTATCAAATATCCGATCATTCGATCTATTCGATGATCGAAGAGGCCAAATTTGCATATACGATTTCACGAAAAATTTGTACGATCGGTATTCGATCGAATTCAATCGAACTTCGATCATTTCACGTGAATTTCGTTAATCGGCCCCTTAATGCTCCAGTACGAAAAGGATGCACATGCATGCAATCCTGTGGGAGGGAGGGGGTGCCAGAGGAAACAGGCACCCTCGTCAGATACTTGATCCCAACTAAGAAATAATTAATCCTTATTGGAAGCTCTATACCTGTAATATCCAGAACTTTGGAATGAGCTTTTCCCCTTGGTGTCATGACCCTTTGTTATTAGCACTCTTCTACTTCACATCCTTTACCTCTAAAAAGTGATTCTCTTTCCCAGCAAACTGTCTTTTCTACTTAAACTGACCTCCAACTGTACTTGTATGATTTTTTTTTTACCTTGCTTCATTAGCACCTTTAAGTAAATAGCTCATCCTGAGCCTTTTAATGGCTATAACACACTTCCATCCCTGGGCCTACTAATGAAAATAAAATCCCTACTGGTAAAGCAGGCTGTGCTGTAAATGACTCTGTACAGGGGGCAGTATTAATGAAATGCTAAGTGCACCTTTAAGAATAGTCAGGTAATGCTGTAGGTTCTCTCATTCTTTTATCAGCAAGACCTGATGTGTCCAACAATGAGAAATGATAGTGAAAAGTAGGGCAGCAGTTAAGTCTTAATATCTTTAGGGAGTAGTTAAAAAAAGGTTTCACTGTTAAAGCTGCTTCTTGAGAAATGCATGTAAGGTCATCAAGATTGTGTCCCACTCTGTCCCATACGCTGATAATTGCAATGATCAGAATCCATAGCTTGGAGAAGAGTTGAAAAAAATGGAAAGAAAAATACCCTATACTGTATACTCTTTCTAAATTTAGTAATTGTTATTGAATAAATGGTGATTGTTAGTGATGGGCGAAAAAATTAATGAAATGGTGAAAAATTCACTAAACGCACTCGTCAATGGGCGTCAAAATAATTTTGACGCACAACAATTTTGAAATGTGTCAATTTTTAAACCTGTGCCTTTTTTGTCCAAATGCATTATGGTCAATGGGTGTCTGAATAATTTTGATGAGCTTCAATTTTTTTTGTTACGGGGGATTTTAAGCCGGACGAATTTCTGCTGCAATTTCGCAAATTTATTAGCAGACGGTGAAACTCAGAAATTCGCCGTGAATCCTAGCCTAGCAAATGTATTCACACATCACTAGTGATTGTATAATCTTTTTATCGGCATACAGTGCAGAGAAGATTCATTCAAAGGAGCTCCAGGGAAAAGGTTCAACCCTACCTATCCTTTTGCGGTTAAAAAGGCTCATCTAAGGCACCAATAATCAGTATCTGCTTTAAACATTCACATTACAGTTTTTTCCTTTGCTTCTCAATTACTCTTTCCCCATATCCTGCACCCCTTATCTCCCCCTCTACAGATAAGATTGCTTACCTATATTAGAGATAATTAGTCTTTTTTTGCTCTTAAACTGGGTTCGTGGTTTATATCTGCCAGAATAATACCACCACCCATGCTGATGTCACTTACCTTTTCTCTCCTGACCACCATGGGGTGGAACTAGGGTTGCAACCTTTTCTAAAAATGTATACCGGCCAATGGGGGCGGAGTCAAAAGGGGGCGGTCCCTGATGTAAAAGGGGTGGTCCCTGACGTAAAAGGGGTGTGACGCGCCGCGAAAAAGGTAAGTATTAAAAGCGTTTTATGCAGGGCAGGGGCCTTTTTTATGGGGTATTACAAATTTACCGGCAGCTACATTGCCGGTAAATTTGTAATACCGGCCCCGGCCTTGGCTGGTGTTTTACCGGCCAGGCCGGTAAAATACCGGCCGGGTGGCAACCCTAGGTGGAACATGGCCAACTATCTCTCAGCCAAAATTATATACAGTACATACATATATATATATATCAATATATATATACATTTTATGTTACCTAGTCTTAATTATATCGAATTGACTTGTGAAATTTAATAGGTTTTATGTTCTGGGACTTGCCTATGAGCAGTGGTGTAACCACTTGGGCTTCAGGGGAGGGGACCTGCACAATAAGAAACATTTAGAGCGATCACATTCTTATATTTTCTGAGAGCATTGTTATTATTATATGTATTAATAATAATAACATTAATAATAATAATAAAATAGCTTCATGATTTTCCCTAAAAAGGATGAATAAAATCTATATTTATATCTAAGTTCTTGCCTTGCAGAGGTCTATTTGTTGTCCTGTTCAGCTAGCCAGGACCCAATGATATCAGATTGCATCATCAGACAATGCAAAGGCCAGCTAGGTTATTCTTCTTGGATTCTTTCGGGATTATAACATCATGGAAATAGAGGTAATAAAGAATATTTGCATTAGACAAATTCAAAGGTAAAATTATGTAGCCACGCAGTTGCTTTGTTAAAATTTAAACAGACAAATATATAAATAAAACTGCCATTATCTTTTGGGCTTAGAACACATGCATTGGTTTTCTTTTTATACATTTATAAAAGAAAAGATGCAGTTCCAGAAATAAATTCAAAATCAACAATTCTATAGTTAAAAAAAAAAAAAAAAACCCTGAAGGGACTTGACACTGTAATCTTCTTGCCTGAGCTAGGTGTATATCCATTGTACCAAAAATGACTGATGCTCATTCTAATTTGGATTTAACAATTTGCACTGTTACCATTTCCCGTGAAAGAAAGAGCAGTTTCCAATTACTCTAAAAAATAGATATCTTAAGATGTAGTACATTAATCCACAATGATAAGATTTGAATAGCTATTAATGCAATGAAATGACAGCTGCAAACTGGCAAATCCCCAATATGTTAAATGAATCTTTCTGTCCAACTACAATGATGATAAATCAATGTCCTGCTAGATGCATGATAAAAGTACTCATACTGCGTGCATTATCATTATTTAATTAGCAAGCAATGTGCCATAACCCTACAAAGTTTGGCATTTGGGAGATATTTTACCCTTAGTTTATGCTGGAGCATTTCTGATTTATAGAAAGCCTTATAGGTACTAAAGCTGCAGAAGTATACTCCGTCACTCAGGCTTTTTTCTCCAGTGTGGATTCCTTTGTCTCTGGTATGAACAGTAATTCTAATCTGTACAGAACAGAGACAATTTAGCTTCAGTTATATGCTTGCTGCTGCAGGATCTCGCTGCCGATTAACTAATGTGCTCAACTCACGCAGAAAAACTTTACGTATGTTTCCATTTCACTCCTCAGTACTATGATCTTATGTGCAGTTTTCTTTCTTGCTGTCCCAGATTGTCTTAAACAAGCACAGGTGTACAGGGCTCACTTTCAATAGCTGGGGCCACAACATTAAAATATATAATTCATGGCGACACACAGCATTTCAACTGTTGTTCAACTACAGCACCCAGCATGCCCTCTGCCAGCAGGATGAGACTGTATAGGTACACAGGTTACAAGACTGAACCCTCATATTCAAACGTTAGTTGGTGTGCACTGTGCATTGTGGTGCAAAATCAATAGTTAAAGGGATCCTGTCATGGGAAAAAAACTTTTTTAAAATGCATCAGTTAATAGTGCTGTTCCAGAAGAATTCTGCATCAAAATCCATTTCTCAAAAGAGCAAACAGATTTTTTTATATTTAATTTTGAAATCTGACATGGGGCTAGACATATTGTCAATTTCCCAGCTGCCCCAAGTCATGTGACTTGTGCTCTGATAAACTTCAGTCACTCTTTACTGCTGTACTGCAAGTTGGAGTGATATCACCCCCTCCCTTTCCCCCACCCAGCAGCCTAACAAAAGAACAATGAGAAGGTAACCAGATAACAGCTCCCTAACACAAGATAACAGCTGCCTGGTAGATCTAAGAACAACACTCAATAGTAAAATCCCATGTCCCACTGCGTACTATTCAGTTACATTGAGAAGGAAAAACAACAGCCTGCCAGAAAGCAGTTCCCTCCTAAAGTGCTGGCACAAGTCACATGACCGGGAAAGCTGGGAAATTGACAAAATGGCTAGCCCCATTTCAGATTTCAAAACTGAATATAAAAAAATCTATTTGCTCTTTTGAGAAATGGATTTCAGTGCAGAAGTCTACTGGAGCAGCACTATTAACTGTTTTGTGTTTTTAAAAAAACATGTTTTCCCATGACAGTTTCCCTTTAAAATGTTGAACAGTAATAAAGGCATGGGACATTTGTGTTATCCAGAATGCTCAGGACCTGTTTTTTCCATAATTTGGATGTCTATGCCTTAAGTCTTATAGGAAATCATTTTAAAATTAAATAAAACCAATAAGGTTGTTTTCCCTCCAATGAGGATTAATCATATCTAATTTAGGATCAAATACAATGTGCTGTTTTATTATTACAGAGAAGAAGGAAATCATTTATAAAAATGTGACTTATTTGAGTCTATGGGAGACTGCCTTCCTGTAATTCAGAGCTTTATATATAACGGATCCCATACCCGTATGACATAGCCACAGTCCAGCAGCAGGGCATTTCAATTTACTGTATGAAGGTTAAACAACAGCCTTAATAGGGCAACTGGGGATCTCTTTAACCTCCTTTTGGTCCATGCCTACAGCATACACTTACACTGGGCTCCTGACATTCAGACAGGCTGGCTGGAGAAGCAGGTAGACAGTTTACAATCCCTGACCACAAAGTTAAGTGGCAGGCACAATGAAATGGTGTGTTTATTTAACAAATCATAAATATGCCTCTAGATAATTACCACTTACCTTAGCCAAATAATTTGGCAGCAGACTAAGAGCACTACACCCCACTCCCATAGTGCAGTAGGGTAACTATTATATCAATTAAATCAGTGGAGCAATTCTCCCATAGTATATGCCACCCACCTTCTTGATGAAGCTCAAGGCTCTCCAATATAGACTTGTTGACTTTCTCCAGCTCACTGACATCTGTGCTGCACAGTAGTTCCACGCTAATGCTGAGCCTCAGGCCTAATGTAATGGAGGGACACATAGCCTGTTCCTCAGGGATCAATTTAACTTCAGCCTTCTGCTACTACATAGCTGGAAAAGTTAAAGAGTAGTCCCTCTGTTATATATTTATTCACAATGGCTCATGGAATATAATAATCACAAAGCATAAATATTATGCTTAGAGCAGCAGCATTATGGTGGTGTAGTGGTTTATAGCCAACAGGAATGGTAACCATCCAGATATGGGGGAGTACATGGGCACTATATCTGCATTGACCAGAAGAAGTTACAATGTGCCAGCTGAAGAGAAGCAACAGAGTCAATTAATTCTTATAACTCTGCAGCAACAAAAGACTTTAAAGTAGTTTAAGTTGGACCTAAAGATGGCAGATTTTTCCTTAGCCAAACTAACAGAACCAAAGCAATGGAACATATCGGGATAAACAAAATGTTGATTAAACAACTATATTTCAAGATTTATCACATGAAAATGCCACTTAAAGGGGTTATTCACGCTTAAATTAACTTTTACTATGAGACAATTCTCATTAACAATTTTCATTAGTTATTATTTTTTGTTGTATGCGTTATTTAGCTTTTTATTCTGCCGCTCTCTAATTTGCAGTTTTAGCAATTTGGTTGCTACATTACATTGATTTGAATGGATGGATGGATGGATGGATGGATGGGAAAATGCATAGTACAGGGCCTGCACTGAAAGGCGAGTAATAAAAAGTAGAAATAACAATACATTTATAGCCTTACAGAGCATTTGTTTTAGATGCAGTCAGTGACCCCCATTTGAATTCTGGAAAGAGTCAGAAGAAGAAGAAGAAAAATTATTCAAAAACTTTAAAAAAGAATAAAGTGAAGGCCAGTTGAAACATTGCTTGGAATTAGCTATTCTGTAACATGCTGAAAGTTAACTTAAAGGTGAACCACCCCTTTAAAACTATAGTAAAATTTTAATTGTAATAGGAGAAATGTCTCATCTGGCCCATTATGTGGTAAAAGTCACAATGTTTGTAGTAGCTCTAATAACCCATAGCAAACTATGATAGCTTTTAAACAGAGGACCATTAAATGTTACTTCCTGATCTGGTTTTGCTTTCATTTATTAGATCTGGTAAAAATATGCTGCCCATCAACAGACAATATACCCACTCATGGCAATGGAAAGGAAGAAAATCATGTTAAAACCATCAGTACCATTGTTGGAATATTACTGTTATACAAATGCAGGAGCAAACATGTAAACACATGAGGGCAGTCAGTGTGTGCGTTGTCCAACAACTTTACATGATTAAGCCACAGCAGCATTGTAGCAGCAGCAATGGTATAAATGCCAAACAACAAAGAGCATTCACGTATAAGATCATTTCAGAGGAGTTTCGGTATCTTCACATATTTCTTTTATCACAGCAGAATTCTCATTTAACCTTGAATTGTTTGTCATTTCTGAACGATTTGATACCTCACCTGCTTGATTCTGAGAGTCTGCTGCACTTCAAGCATTATTAATTAAATGTTTCTGAATCTGGATCTCTGCCAGTCTGTGTGCTCTTGCTGGGAAATTGCAAGGACCAAGTTCCACGAAATGATCTCAGAGGAATTATCTGTCTGTACCTTGTCGCTACCTTGACTTCACATGATTTAGGCTCAGTTTATGTTTTGCCAATGACATAGAGAAACGAACAAGCAGAGTTAGTGTAATCTGTCCCCTTTCTAATTGCTGTGATTTGGCTTGAATAAAACGTTCATAAGAAAATACAGCAAAAATTAAGAACGAAAAAAAACGAATTAATCCTAGATGAGTAAAGATGTATTCCTATTATTTTAAGCATTATTGTTGAAAATATGAAATAGTGGTCCTGCAGACAAATATAAAGACATTAAGGGGGAATTTGCAAATAAGACTACATATAGAATTACATTTGAATGGGAGACATAGGTGAAACAGCCAAAAGAACATTACATTGGAAATGCTGTATACTAATCTAGCTGTTTTCGGGCAACTCTTTCTCTGTGATGCATTGACAATGTTTCTGGTATATTTCTAGTCACTACGCAGCTCTGGGTGGTCCTACAGAAACAGGGCTAAGCAGGAAAAACTGCACTAATCCACCATTATTCTCCTGGAATAGAGTTTTATGCTTTAAATGCCCTGTACTTAAAAGTAGGATGTTAAGAACCCAGGAGTTAGTATAGTAACATACTTGAAATGAGGCAATAAAAATGCCACATTCATAAGGTTCAGGCTCAGACTGGCAATCTGCCTGTTCTGGCAAATGCCCGATGGGTTAGTCTATTTGATGTTAAGCCCCGGGCTGCTTGGGAACCACAGAAAGCAGCTGAAGCAAAAGCTGAATTTGCTGAAAGGAGCCAAAACCATGGAAAGGAGCCAAAACTACCAAAGCCAATACAGCTGAAGGGAGCCGAAGAAGAAGCAGCTGAGCACCAATGACAATTTTAAAAAAACCTCTAGCCACCAGTGTTTTATTCACCTTTTATGGTGGGACCCAGGCCTCCAATATTTTTAACTTGTTGGTGGGGCTGGCCACCAGTGTTGTACATTTATTTGTGGGCTGCTTTGATTTTTGCCAGGTCTCCTTTAACTCCCAGTTTGGCCCTGATCAAGCAAAACCTTTCTTGTCTAAGCAGTTAGGCAGGTTCTTTAGACTCTAAAGTAGAGTAAATGATTATAGTATGTAAAGAAAACAAACTAGGAGAATAAAAGAGTTTGATTGAGGAGATGAAGAATATTAGTACTGAGAGTGGGCCCCTGGTCTAAGGTTTTTGGGTGGGCCCCTGGTGTCCCAGTCCGACACTGCTGGACGCCAACTCATATACTGCTGTGGGCCAACCAGCACAGAATTTCTGTATAATCAGTCCATGTTGACAATGTTTTGGTCACCTGATGAGCTTGGTGTGGTACTACTTTTGGGGTTCTGCCAGAGCCTTGAGTAATTATAAAGTGAGTTTAGAGAAGGATGTGTGCTCCTTTCTAAACTCAGTTTTAAGAATTTCCGGGTACAGATATGGGATCCGTTATCCAGGATGCTCCAGACCTGGGGGTTTTGCGGATAAGGGATCTTTCCCTAATTGTGATCTTAAGTCTTCTAAAAAAAACATTTGAACATGACATAAAACCAATAGGCTTATTTTGTCTCCAGTAAGGATTATGTAATTGTATCCTAATTAAGATTAAGTACAAAGTACTGTTTCATTAATACAGAGAAAAGGGAAATATTTTTAAATTAAAATGGAGTTGGTGGGAGAGGATATAATAAACGGTTTCTGGATAACGCATCTCATACCTTTATTTAAGATCTTAGCGTTGAACTAAACAGAACCAAGCAAAAGTTAAAACACCAGGCTAATTCATTAAATGTCATAATTGCGTCATCATTACAGTTGGCACTTTTTACTTTTTTTTTTAATTAGCATTTTCTGAACATTTTTTTCTGGTTTAATGGAGGTGATTTTTGTATTTCTGCTGCTGGCCGTCTATACTGTTACTTTATGTTCACCATTCCTGTTTAATGTCAAATCATTTTCACTATAGGTTGGAATTGTATATTTAGTTGTGTAGCAACGTCAAGTTAATCTAACCAGAACGAAACGTTGGGTACTCCCTCAATGCTGGGCTTCCATGTCATGAGGACACAACAATTAGAGGTGGAGCTATTTTTGCATAATAGGGCTCTGCTGGAAAAAAAAATGGAGGATTGCTACACCAGCTGCAAGTGGGGAAGGCCTGGTTGGGCCACGAGTAAAACCTTGCTATCAAAATCATTACTGATGTGTTGTTGAATAAAGGTTCTATTCAAAGCTAAGAATGCTTGAGTTCTTGGTTACAAATTGGAGTAAGGCCTGCCATCCTATGTATGAACAGAATCACATTGTGTCCAGCATCCTGTGCCAGCATGAGCCATAGGTTGACCATCTCTGCTACAGTTTTTGACTAATCTCTCTTTCTATTCCACAGCAGCAGCAGCGTGCCAGGGGCTTTTTAAAGTATACTCATGTTATTCTAATTCCTAATTACATTTTACAAAATTCAATTGTGAGATAGAAAATTACCATTATAACAAAATAATCTTGCAGAGCACAGCAGTTTTAATATAATCAACAATAGAGTTCATAAATGGAAGAAATCTTGTCATTCTTATTACTTTTGCATGCTTCATTTTTATAGAGTATTACAGTATAAATTGAAAATTTCACTTGATTTAATAAACTGCCCCCCCCCCAAATGTATCACAGTTTAGTAACCACATCATTATAACAAATGGTGATTCATACTCATAAAATGTGCTGCCAGCTGCCTTTAATTCTAGGGAAAAAAGAAGGATCTTGACAAGACAAGAAGAAAATTCAAGAACAAGAAATGCATAATATATTAAATATGTTTCTGCCAGTTTATGTAGTGCACAAAACATGCGGCACAGAAAAGACAGCACAGATGGGGTATACACATAGACACTGGCATGCCATCAAATTTTCCTTTGAAATTAGATGTATACAAAGCAGGTATACTGAGAACATTTAGTTGCAAGGGTATACAGAGGAGAAATGTTCCCCAGTACCAATACTAATGCTTGTTTTGTAGCTGTTTTTGTGGATTTCAGATTTTCCAGCTATGCTTTGTGTCATAACTTTCCCAGATTGTGAGAAAACTGCAAAAAATATATCCACAAGTAAAATGCAGATCTGGATCTGTTATCCAGAAATCTCCAAATTACAAGAAGGTGGTCTCCCATAGACTCCATTATATTGAAATCATTCAAAATATTAGACTATTCGATGGAATTGGGGATCATTATTTTTGATCGAATAAAAAAATTCGATCAATCGATAAAATCGATCAAATTTTTTTCTATTCGATCGATCGAATTGCGGTAAAATCCTTTGAATTCGATATTTGAATTCAAAGGATTTTACTTCAAATGGTCGAATTTCGAATTTTTTTTAATTCAAAATTCGAACAATAGTAAATCTTCCCCAAAGAGTTGTAATTAAAAATAAAATGACTTTTATGTTAAAAAAAAAACACTTTAACGTATAATGGACTGATATAACTGGAATACCAATTTAATATAGTTTTTGACCAGGTAAATGTAGAAAATAGCAATCAGGCTACTATGTTACTAAGCTAGTATGTTAGCTAGAATAAACTGTCCATATAGAGGTCTAGGGACTTCACAAACAAAAATCACAGTTTTTCATTTCTTTCCAATGAGGCTAAAAATCTTGATTGTTTTAATAAATTGGGAAAAAAATAAAATAAAGTTGGGACAATAACCATTGGGGCAAATTCTCTAAAGCGTGAAAATGCACTAGCGTGGCGTTCGCCAACGCTATGCAAATTCACTAAGATGCAAATGTGCACTCCGGGCGGCGAACGGTAGCAAAGTAGCGCTAGTGTTACTTCACCAGGCAATGCGCATTTACTCTAGTGATGCCTAATTTGCATACAGCGCAAACTTAAACGTATAATAGAGGTTTATGTTACAGCCACTACACTACACTACACAAGCACAGGAAACCTTTAATAAATAAAATAAAGTTGTCCTATTGCCCTGAACACTTTTTTTTCAATCTTCTATCTATTGTATTGAACTTCGCCAGGTCTGACCTGGCGAAGTAACTTCTAACGCAAGAGGTAAAGTTCAGTAAAATGCTCATCTTAGTGAATTAGTGTAGTTACGTCCCTTCGTCAGTGCGAAACTTTGCCTGGCGTAAGAGTGCGAAGTTGCACAAGTCTATCTACTTTGCTAGCGAAATTTCGCCAGGGACACTGTTAGTGAATCGGCGAAGTTGCGAAATGACGTCACGCTATCGAATTAGCACTAGTGTTAGATGCTTCGCGCTTTAGTGAATTTGCACCATTGACTCTTCAATGTATTTTTACAATTGCTCAAATCAGAGATAGATGCTAGAACTATCTTTTAGTAGTTTGGGGGTCTAATAGGGGAAGGCTCTCCACTGACGTTCCCCATTTGAACCAGTTATGAAACTTACACTTTTATTGAAGACCTGACCTTTTATTGACTACCTGCCACCTGCTATAGAACCAGAATTGCCATCCTCAGAGCCATGCAAGGGCAGGCAGAAAATGGTAATGGAAGTGGAGAAGCCTAAGTACGTATGTAGAAGCTAATTATGATACACACTGCAATATCCGTAGCTCATGGCCATCTCCTCCTTAGCGTGATTCTGAACAATGCACTAATAGAATCTCCTCATGTTAATCAGATGCATGTAAAAATGAGATACTTTTCTGAGATATTCACAGTGCTCCACTGAGCAAGCTAATGGCTGGTGAATATGTAAAGTGAAGTGCCAAATCTGACAAGCATGAAAAGTCATTTTTACTTGAAAACAAATGTGGAAAAAGTGGGATTTGTCTTTAAGGAACACTACTAAAACCCCAGTTTTATGTGAGTACAGTACAGTATATAGCTCATCAGCTGTGTATTAAAATACAGTGCGTGAAAGAAGCATGGCTTTCTGACTGTACAGCTCAGTCTTGTCTCTCTGTGGAGCTGGCTCCGCCTATGTGCCTTTTTTTGTATAACAACTTTATTAACATTAACAGTTATCAACACATCAGCCCATGAATAAATGGCATTAGGCACAAAACACATAAGGCTATTTGAAATAAACCAGATTTCTATTTTTATAACCACTGCCTGATGTATTTTCAGGCTCTCATACATACTGTAACTCGGCACCACAGTTAAAAATATTTTTTTCCCCTATGCTGCTGAATCTTTACAGAAAACTTCCAAACAAGAATTTAGAATTTCTGATTTTCCAAATACTAAATGCTTGCAGACTTTTGATTGCTAGATGTCTCTAGTATTACCCAAGTACAAAGAGAGGTGACCAACAATTTAGAAAACGAAAAAGCAATGCCGATGAGTGTAGGGGGGGAAACTGTTTTGAAAGCTCTGGATTTCTACGGTCAAAATCTAGTTTATATACAGTTTATATGTAGTGCATAAATTGTAACTACCCTGAGAGACATATAGATGTAATACAGCTTACCACCTTTTTTTTTTTTGTTTAATTTTGTGTCCCCAACCTATTTTACCCATGAGCCACACTCAAGTATAAAATAATGTTGGAGATGGTCCTACAGGAAAAGTTATGCTTTGTCAGGTACACTTGTTTTAATTGCAGTATTATATTACTTATGATTAGGGGTGTTAGCATCTGAAATGCATAAATTAACATTAACTAAATTAACAAGCTCTGAAGTTTGGCTGCTGTCCACATATTTTTATTTTGAGACTGGGAATGCTTTGGGAATTTGCAGATCCTTCCCATCAGTTAAAATGAGGGCTTGAGCTGCTTTCAAAAAAACTTTTTTTGTCTGTACTTTTATTGGTGGGCCATACTCTTACCAATATGGTAGCTTGGGTAACCCTGAACCATTGCCTACCCCCTCTGAAAAGTTATTTTACAAAACCATTAACCCCCATTTTGGATATTATTTGATTTCCCCAAGTATTTCCCACCCTGATGCAGGGTCAACTTAATAAAAGGCATGGGGTATTAGCTAGTATATTATTTATGTATTTAAATGTTTACAGAGTTGCCACAGACAATTGGAAGATTGCCCTTTGTTGATGTGATTCACTGGTCAAGTTTTTTCCTTGGCCCAAGGTTAGTGTTCTTTACAGCAACCTCAGATAAATGGTACATAGGAGTTACAGTACCTTCCTGTCTCAGTTTATCTAGAAATAAGCTAGGGTTCGTACCCATGCCATAGATATGGCTGAATATGTTATGGGCATGCATTTAAATCACAGTTGCATGTGGCATTGAACTGACCTGCAGTGGATTACTTTCACCTAAAGTGAAGGCCTTTTAGTGTATTTTTTGTCTTCTTGAGTGCATTGATTTTTGTCTTCAGTTTCTTTTTTAAACTTTCTACTATGTCTTCATTTAATTATTTCAGCCTCGTGTTAGCAACATAACAAACAGCCACAAAGTTGCTAATGCATTTGTAATGTGCCCAAAAGAATTCCAGTTGTTGTCATTTTAATATGAATACCTGAAAGTGACAGGATAAAATGTCAGAAGTAATTTTTCATTGCTGTGTGCATCATAATCGCTTTCTTACTCGCACTCACGTCTAACAGGCAGCAATAGAATTAATTATACTTCATTTTGCTGTCTTTAACAGTATTGACCAAATTTAAGGACAAATGAGAAGCGCTTATCAAGCTTGAAGAAAATAATCCATCAGTGGCACAATTTAAATTCTCTGCAGTTCTCTTATTAATCAAAGTAACACTTACTATCCTATCTCCACTTCCCATTAACAGTCATTAAGCACTGCTGCTGATTGAAGCAATTTCTTTAGGGATCTCAACCTCATTTTTAAGAGAACCTTCTTCAGTGGAAAACAATATCATATTAAGGGAGAGACATAAAGTGAGACAGTGTGTTCCTCAATCATAGTCTGACCTTGACATTGTTTCTACAACACTAGTTTCCCAACTAAATGGCTAATAGGTTTAGCACTTCACATTGAATATTGTTACAGAAGCATGCTCTGCAGAAAGCTGCCAGAATTCTAAAGTTTTCCCATGTGGAACTTTCCAAGATCACAAGTTCGCCAGTTACATGGTGCAGCACACAGAGAGTGAGGATGACAGTTTAATTATATCTTGCAGTTGACAATTCCACAACTCTATCATATGTCACCACTGGATTCGCTGACAAGAGCAGTGTTACAAGACATAATCCTCACTTTGCATGTATAAAGCTGTCTACATCACGTTTACATGGCTGTGACTGAGTTACTTCAATCCCTTAAATCATGCAGCCATACAGAGAACCTTAATGTTGAGCAGAAATCTCCAACCTGGTGCTCAACATCTGTCACTGGACTACAAAATGCAGAATCTCCCCACGGGCTGTTATCAGGGGTATTCTATCTGTTGCTGTTTAGCAATTTAGATGATCATAAACAAACTTAACATAATAAAATGATGCTATTCAAATGATCTTTTTTGCTTGTAAATGTGCAGTAATAAACACATATTTTTCATTTAAATCAAACAGGCTTTATGATATATGATACATTTTAGGGCTCATTTAGTCCAAAAAGTTCAAAATCAGCCATTTTTGCTGTTTGTACACACTGATCTGCTATTGTAGAATAGCCACAAGCCATTCTACAACAGAAACCCACAGCTGGCCCCTTTAAAATAGAATGCTGCCTGTGTTAGACAGCACTCTATCCAAGAGGGAGGAGGAGGGGGATTCATCACTGTAGAATCTGTTATCTCTCTCAATTATAGAGGCCCCAACACTCTACCATTTAGTCAAAGTAACTCATACTTCTATTTTTATACCAAAATGCATTACCATGAGCATTGCTTGCACAAATAAGGGGTAGGCAATCTGGCAAATAGATAACACCGCCACAGAAAAAGTTTATTGCTGTACATTTTATTATCCAAAAATATTTAACAAAAACAAATGCTGAGGAGTCTAAAATGGAGAATGCATATTTAAACAATTCATAAAGGTATTTGGGTCCAAGCATGCTCTTACACGTCCACGTGGTTGCCATCAAATTCATCCATAGACCTGGCAGTAGCTCCAGGTTTCCCAAATGGGTGCCACTTAGTCCATCTCTAGACCTGGCACTAGCTCCAGGTTTCCACAGTGGGTTTTATCAATAAGCACACCATACTCGTGAATGGGATGCAAATGCTGTTCTGAATGTGCCCTCCGGAAAATTATACAGCACCAACTAGATTTAACTTTTAACTGATTTGCATCAAAACACAAGCATAATGCTTGAACTATTGGGAAAATGCTGAATTGATGCACTTAACTTTCTTAAATGGCCCCTCTCATCTCTGCTGTCACTTCCTGTCCACATTTTAAAAGTAATGCTGTTTTGACTTTTAGTAGAGATGTTGTTATCACACATAGCTGAACCACTTGATTTATAAATGCAAATACTGTATAGAATACATACATGCATATGTACATATAGCAAAATGTTGTGAGCACACAAGCTCATGTACATATTCCCAGTTTAAAGTAAGATAAATGAAAGCTCATCTCAATGTCTAAACAGAACATGTATTCTCTTTAAAATCCTATTTTTTTCTGTACCTGCAGATTTGTGAGTGCTTTTATCCAAAACAAGAAACAAATTAAAACACTGGAACCATATCAGACTTGAACGATATGCAGCTGATTGAGCTTAAGTGGAAGATTTGGAAAGCCGAGAGAAGATTTAAGATAGCAAAGCTCAATTCAAAATTAATTTGATCCACTTGAGAAGAAGGACCACTTAACTTCCTACAGACCTAAATATATAAATCTCTTGAGCACAGAATGCATTGCTAAGCTTGCTGTTGGATCAATGCCTCACCTGCAGTTGTTAGAGCACTTAAAAGGGAAAATGCCTACAAAGTGTCTTATTAGTTTGACAAATACACAGAAACACTCATAAACAGGATGTGCAGCAGGAATAAGATTGCAGGATAGATCACAGCATTAAAAAGATGTTTGCTCATTTTAAGTTTATTATTACTCACCTACGATTTGCCACATTTGTTAGGAGTGTAACCCCACACACAAGCCAATATCTGAAAGGCTGATTGTGAAAATAAATGGCTGACCTTTATTCTACCATTACAGTTCTCATTATCTGAACTTGCAAGTTATTCTCTGCCATGGTGCTACTTTGGGAAACTCTGTTTTCTGTGTTGGGCTTGTCCTGGCTATACCAGAAATGTAAATCTTTGCTATTTTTGTGTATTTACAGTTAATGGAGCTCAGTACCGCCAACATATACATACAAACAGTAATAAAAAGCTGCACTTTCATTATGTGGTTTAAAATTCAAACTGATGATGATAGCACTTGGCTATTTGTATATAGCAATGCTGTCCCATTTTTTTACCCAAAAGTAAATAGAGACAGACTCTATAACTGCCTACAATATTAATGAACAAATTAGGAAAGAGAGTACTTAAAGGAACAGTTCAGCGTAAAAATAAAAACTGACTAAATAGGCTGTGCAAAATAAAAAATGTTTCTAATATAGTTAGTTAGCCAAAAATGTAATCTATAAAGGCTGAAGTGACTGCCTAACATAATAGCCAGAACACTACTTCCTGCTTTTCAGCTCTGAATTAGTCAGTGAATTGAAGGAGGGCCATGTGAAATAATTGTTCAGTGAGTTTGCAATTGATCCTTAGACTGAAGCACAGATTCAAAAGAAAGCAGTTGTGAGCCATGTGCCCCCCACCTCAAGTAACCAATTGGTTACTGCCTGGTAACCAGTCAGTGTAAACCAAGAGAGTGTTCTGGCTATTATGTTAGACATCCAGTCACTCCAGCCTTTATACATTACATATTTGGCTAAATAACTGTAGGGACTGTTATATCATATTAAGTAAATATTTTAAGTGAGTTTTTTTCCCCACAGAGATATCATGCTACAGCCAATATAATGTATTATGTGTGGAGTTTTTATGTTCTCCCTGTGTCTGTGTGGGTTTTTGCAGGGTTCTCTGGTTTCCTCCCACACTACAAATACATACAGGCAAGTTAATTTGTCCCTAATGAAATATGAATATAGTGTTTGCAATGTGATAGGGACCTTAGATTGTAAGCTTCTCTGGAGCAAGGACTAATGTGAATAATGTATAATCTCTGTATAAATCACACTTCTGTGTCTGGTGACAATAATATTCTTTGTATTTCATTCTTGCAAAGAATATAACCTTATCTTTCCATTATGTGGATTTGCATTTGGATGTGTCATTTGTTTGCTTTCTGCATAAAGAAGGAGCAAATGCTGATATGTGCATTATTTCCAACTCCAGTTTTCCCTACTCGTGCTATTATATTTATGATGCTTTCCTTGTTCTTTAATGTAAAAGGGTGTGTTTATCCTGCCCATTTGCCAAGTCATGCTAAGGATGAAGCACTATGGCTCATTTAAGAGCAGGGCCTGCCACATTTAATCCATAGATTATTGTTCTCTGTAAAACTATGGATTATATGATGGCACTACATAAATAAAAATGATAATAAATCTGGCAATAATGTTAGTATAGAGGAGCAGAGCCTTTTTTTATTTGGAACCTGATTCAATTCAATGAGAAAAACTCTCATGGGCTTTCTCATGAAAACTCATTGAATTCTGTGGGGAAATATGAAATTGAATAAAGAGATAAGTTTTCATGGCAAATCAAATCTTTGTTCTTTATTCCAAAGCTGCACTGACAATGGAAAGCAGGCCATTTTATTTTTCAGTTTTAAGTGCAAATACATACAATTAGCATTTGGCGTAGGCTTTTTCTCTACTCAACGTAATATTAGCGCCCCAAAGTTGATAGTACTGTAGCTGTTCTGGTGGTGTGGTGTCCAGTCAGTTTAATTGCCTTCCTACAGCAACCACAATGGATGACTCACAGACAATGAAATAGAATTCAATATCATTTGCAAAAGTATTTTCACTTAGCAAACTGCTAAGATAAAATTATTGCCATGACCTTTTTAAAATGTAAAAGAGCAAATCAATACTCTTTGTGAAATAGGATTCCACAAGCAGAATATGCCATACAGTAATGCTATGTATTTCTACGGCTGAATACAACTCAAATTGCAATTATTGCCAGTCAAATTCTATTATGTATGTATGGCTGCATGCATATTTAATAATTATACAACTAGGCAAAGTATTCAGCACTTTGCAAAATACAGGAAAATATATAAAATGGATTTACAGTAATTATTAAGTAATAAAGACAGACACAAATAGAGCCTAGAAGAGCAGGAGCCATTATATAAGACTTTGAGGGGATTTGAGAGATGGAAGAAAACACCCCAAGCATTAAATATTCCTGTCCCAGGTTGGGGATCCCAATGGAGAAGAAGCTTGGCAGGGATGCTCCTATGATATAAGAGGGAAAGTGCAATCAGGCAAAAATATCTCAGAATTTCCCTGCGAGGGACTGGCACCCTAAGAAACCTTTGTTTTGCTATCATCGAGCCAAGTTTTATTTGGTTACATAAGAAAAAAATTCCACCTTTAGTTTAATCCAGAGGCTAGAAAATCCATTTTAATAGTGATGTGTTTGGACATAAACCCTCTAAGCAAAATTGGAGGTGGATATGTAACTGGCATCCCTTCAAAAGGGAACCCATCAAACACTTAAGCTAATGCAGGGGGGCAGGGGCACTCTTATTTCTAATTTTCAGGGGCTGCACAAAGGATTAAAAAAAAAAAAAAAAAAAAGTAAAAGCATCCAAAAAGAACCTAATTATTGCCCTTGCAAAGTTGCATCAGGTCCAATAGCAACCAATCCGCAAGTGGCATTTACTGGTCACCTGTTTAAAGTGGACCTGTCACCCAAAAAAAATATTCAAAATCACAATTTTATCACATTAATCAAGCAAAATGAACATTAATTACACTATATACATTATTTTAATCTTGTTTTCTTCAGTCTGGGAATTCATAATTATAGCAAGCAGACAGGAGCCATTTTGTGGACACTGTTATTAAGACAAGCCTTGCATAATCTCAGAATCTTATTTGTGCACCAGTATTGGGGACCAGATGTCTATCCCCATGTCCTGGCTACACAATTAAATGGTTAAGAGAACTGGGGGAATGTGTGGGGAGCAGTGACATCTAGGAAGTGCTGAATGGAAAGTGAAAGTAATTGTCTGCCCCACCTCTATGCCTAAGGCATAGAGGAGTGGCAGACAATATTTGATTGACAGCTGAGATTTTTAAATGAGCTTAAAACAGCTATGAATGCTTTAATTAAAATTTGAAATTGGATTTCATGTTTGATTTGAAAAGGACTTTTATCATACAGATTTTTGTGTCTGGGTGACAGGTCCACTTTAAAAGCATACAGCTTATTGGTTACTTTAACTAGGCAACCCTTAGAGTCTTTATTTAAAGAAAGTGGGTTGTGGTGTTTACACACAACAGGGGTATGTGTATAAGTAATGTTAGAATGAGGGAATAAATAAGGTTTCCTGATAGAAAAAACAATGGTAGCTACAAAGAATACAGAATACAGAGTATTGTTGAAAATTCCCTAATTAATTCCAGTCTCTCTGTTTAATAAATTTGTCTTGCCCTCACGTCATTAACTGTAACAGCTAATATGTAAGAAATGATTCTGTAGCACACACCAATCCAGGAACAATCAAAATACACTCCTGTTCCCAACCAATTATTCCAGTCACATCTCCTACCCCTGGCACATAACCCAGAGGCAAAGAACCATCTGGTGCAATTACCATCTGACCCTGTAATTACTGGGTTTGACCTTGAAGGTCATAGTAGCCATAGTAGCCATCTACTGAACCAAGTCAACAATCACTTTATTGGCCCCAGTGGAGTCAACTCCAGATCAATTTTGTTTCTGTCTGGAAAAGAAACGAGTAGCTAGGAGAATGGTTATTTTCTCAGTAATAATAGTAATGCAATCATAACAGTGTTCTTTCACATTCTGTGAGTGAGGCTATTTAGGCACATGCAATCAGGTCCTATTGAAGGCAGATGTGTAATGACTATAATATACACATATCATGTCA
This sequence comes from Xenopus borealis, assembly GCA_024363595.1. Taxonomy (NCBI): domain Eukaryota; kingdom Metazoa; phylum Chordata; class Amphibia; order Anura; family Pipidae; genus Xenopus; species Xenopus borealis. The sequence continues at coordinate 39,625,240 of CM044441.1, forward strand.
ATATGATCAGACCCAAATATAAACACCTTGACTTACCATGGATTTTAGCAACCAGTAAATTATATCATTGTTGTGCTGCCCCATGTAAGAGGTAATTGATATAAAAGATATTGCTCAGCAGATTCAACCAATCTATCCTTTAAGATTGCTAGATTAAGATTTAAGATTTCTAACTAAGCAATCTACCACTTCAGATTGCAATTTGTTCATGGGGGGATACAATTGTTTGGAGTCTGAGTGTTACATTTCATTGAAATACCAGGGCTGCTTCATATGAATAAACACATTTATATCATTAAGGCAAGTAGAATCTTGATCTCTTTTCCAAGTTTTCATAGTGTCTGATGCGGTTGCACATAAAAAATACAGGAACATGGGGCAACACAGACAAGGAAGGTGCGAGGCTTAGAGCCACATTTATTTCAGAAAAGGGGAAGTGTACAACATTTTGGGGGTAATGATACAAAAATGTTTTTTTTTTTTACTTTACAGGTATGCAACTTGTTATCCAGAATGCTGGGGTTTTCTGGATAATGGATCTTTCCGTAATTCGGATCTTTATACATTAAGCATACTAGAAAATCATTAAAACATTAAATAAATCCAATAGGCTGAATTGCAATACAGATTAATTATATCTTAGTTTGGATCAAGTACAAGTTAATATTTTATTGTTACAGTTAAAAAGGAATATTTGTTTTTGAAATTTGGATTATTTAGATACAAGGATGTCTATGGGAGGTAGCCTTCCTTTAATTTGGAGTTTTCTGGATAATGGATTTTCAGATAACCAATCCCATACCTGTGCTAAGGGGTCGCTGCTGACTTACTTCTGGAGTCCTGAACCTTTTGAAATTCCCCCCATATTTTTCTTACAATTCAGAATTTAGTCTGGCTATTTGTTTTTTTTTTTTTTTTCAAACTCCATTAGGTATTAGTATGACCCCATCATTTAGCCCTCAGGTTTTATGGAATCTTGCCGAATTGGAAAAGCCAAGTTGGTTGTTAAACCCACAGGCTGAATCACTGGAAGATAAAAAATGTTTCCTTTTCACCCACCTAATGGCACAATGAAGGGCAAAGATGTGTGTGTGTATAGAATATATAGACTGTGTTTGGAGTAGTTTTGAAGGAAGATGAAACAAAGCTACAGTGGCACAAAGAGTTTGGGAAATACAGCACCCTCCCAATTTATTTAGGCAGACCAGTGGCCAAGAATAAAGAAATCTAATGAATCCACCAGAGCAGATCTGCATATTTGGGGGCTTGTGAGCTGCAAGCTGCTCTTAAAGGAATTTGTATGACCCCTCCACCGGCCCCCCAGGACTTCCCAAGAGATCTGTAGCCTTCTGCTACTGGACCTTCTTATTTTAGTGGGAGACTTCTAACATCTGGACCACTCTGATAATTGGGCCGCTGTATGCAAAAAGCTGAACAGCTCTGCACTACATAAACCCCTATCCACTGGCAAAAATCTATTTGCTCAGCAGCTCAGCAGAACATCTGCATATCATTTTTTTCTCCAGAATTATTATTTATTGATGGGCAACACTTATGGTAGTGTTTTATGATGACCTCCATACACTTATGAAACATCCTAGAGCGTTTTACCTACTTTGGATAACTACAATATCTTTTCAGTTGTCCACATGCTAAGCTAATATTGATGAAGCCATTGGGCTAATATTTCAAACCATTTGATTTCTTGTTATTTATTCAAATACAATTGGAGGGCTATGGAAGCTTATGATATATAAGGGAGTTTATTGCTGGACCCTACAATTAGACACGCCCTAAGAACTTTAAGAACATTAACAATAATGTACTTCATTAATATACATTATTAACTTGTTTTACTTCTTTAAATTAAATCCTCCAATTAGACATTACTTATATGTTCATTTTTATCTCTTATGAAACTCTTATTTCCTTCTTTTTTTACTGTAAATGGTCGGGCATTGCAGAGCAACAAGCAATTTCACTGCATGTCGTACTGTGTATGATTGTGTATGTGACTAATAAAATTTTAATTTGAACTACAAGGTTGTAGAAGTTGCAAGGCAGCATATGATCAATTAAAAGAAGGCTGGACCATAGAAGCCTGCCAGAGCAGACCATGAGGAGTAAAAAGAAGAATCCCAAAGCGAGGGAGATACCTGAAGGCCTATAAAGCTGGATGAGTACACTGGAACCAATCCTTAGAAACAGACTAAAGCTGGCCATACACTATAAGAGCCGCTCGTTTGGCGACATCGCCAAAGAGCAGCTCTTTCCCAAATATGCAGCAGGGCAGCAATGGGCTCTGACGTGTAGGTGAGCAGAAAAATTAAACTTCTTGAACAATGTCGTGGGCAGATATCAATTGAGAAGACCCGTTGGAAGCCCCCATACACAGGCAGATAAGCCTGTGTTTAGAATTGGTCTAAAGGACAGATATTGGCAGCCTTATCTGCCCATGTATGGCCACCTTAATACAATGTAGCTCTGTCCAGTGTCTGGAAAGATCAACATCCTCTGAGAAACCTTGACTGGAGGAACAACAACTTGCAGGGGACACCCAATGAAATTGATTTTATTCCTGTTGTGCTGGCAAGTTAACAAGCAATGCCTTTATTTCCTCTTTTCTAAGGGTTTTGTTTTCCCCTTTGATTTTAGATAAGGAGTTATTAAGTTTATGGTTTAATTTTCATACTCAGTGGGATCATCCGTAACACTAAATACAATGTGAAGTGACAAAGGAGCATCAGCCACCCATACCTTCAGGTGTGTGCCACAAAAGACATGTAACACCACTAAAAGTGACGGGAGTGTTGGTCACATATTCTTTTATCTGTTATTTATATACATATATACATATACATAGTAGAAATATATTGCATAGATTGTTCATGATTCACATAAGTCCTGCACTAGTGACTCTCATAATCCTTGATGCCTTTTATATACACACCCTGTGGTCATTTGGTCAAGTTTGTGGCTCTGTCTATGGCCCTTGTCTCTTCTATAACATTTACAAAGATGAGGCACCGCTGAATGCGATTCACAGTATGTATTTGCGCTTGTCAGCCAGGAATCAGGGAAGTATTATGTGAATTGCTGGCAATATACAATCTCATTTCTCCTTAATCAAGTCACCAAACAGCAAACACAGATCTCTTATGCACAGAGTAAATGCTTCATTTGTAACTTTTATGAATGCAGAGCATTAGGAGAAAATTCTATTGACTGCTGATGCTGACTTAAGTAACTGGTTTCCATTTGTTTACAGCAATCCATTTCTGTAATGCAGTACACTAGTTGTTCCCCTAGAGTCCTCCTTGTAATGCTAAAAAAGTGTCAGAAATAATGACCGTCTATCTATATCTGTAATAAAATGTAGAGCATGGATTATTACAGTTGTAAGTATCAAAGATTTATTTTGTGACTCCAGGTGATGATGAATCTCATAGCACAACTAATGTCTGGAGGAAACCTTTCTTCTCCACTGAGCTGTCACAAGAACACTATTTATAAGGCCCTTAGCGCTGTTGGGTTTTAGCATAAAGAGGCAATGTGTCTATAATATTGCCGAACAGGAATGATATCAGTGACTTGCTATCATGGAAGATCCTCAAGCGGAAGCCATTTTCTTTTGTCTTTATTCCCCCCCCCCCCAATAAGGAAAAGGACAGCTGCTTAGCATCCAACCATTAATCCTATAGCATTGGCCAGGTTTTAGTGACAATCCAAGTCCAACAAGATGAGCCATTTTCCTTTGCTTGGTGTAAATGCCGCAATTTGCTGCTGATTTACAGAACAGGGTCAGGTCATTAGAAACTTGGCAATCTTTTATACAGCTGGAAAACAATATGCATAATAAGCTAAAATTCAATACCTCCTTGAACTAATTAAATAGGTTCCCACCAGGACAAAATCGCAAATTACGATACAAGGTTTTTCTGCATCCCTATGCATTTTTCTAAAGAAGTGACTGCGCTAAGCAGACTTTTCTATTTTGTGTTGTCTTCAGTTCTTCCTTGCTGGAGTTTGTGTTTTTATCTGCACTATCATATATTATTTGGTTCTGTTGCAAACTGACCTACATAGGCAGGTGGGGAAAGTGGAGAAAAATAAAATACTGGTTTAAAATGTTTCTCAATACTATAACTTTGCAGCTATGGGCTCAGGAATATAAGAATACAAGAAGTAGGAAATGCACTGACTACTAATGTATAGCATTTACTATTGGTACTTGTCTGGCAATACTTCGGATTAAAGGTCACACTACAGATTTGAATTTGACATTCACATAAGGGGTCATTTATTAACACACCCTCATGCATGAGTGCCCTAAAATGCCTATTGATATGAAACTAGGGTTGCCACCTAGCATGTATTTTACCAGCTTGGAAGGTAAAAATGATGGGTCACCCCAATGTTATTAATAGGGAAAAAAGATAAAAATATAGGAAGGGCAGTATTTTTTTTCCCAGAAAACATGGCAACCCTACAAAGTGGCAACCCTATATGAAACACATTCCTGCACTTTCACATAGAGTCCATCCTGCCTCTACCGATGAATGGTTTGCAACTGTGCCCTATAACACTGGGGAACTCTGGAGGTAAAAATAACGGAAACAGACTTTGAGCCAGTGAATCCGATGCAAAAGGGTGCCCTCCAGAAGAAACACAACTCCCAGGTGCTAGACGCAAATCACAAGCAATTTACATTAAAATTCAAGAGCAACTGAGTCTGTTTTGACACATTGGCCTCAGTTACAAGAGAGTTATAGGTAAAGAATGCTGCATTATGGGTTAAAAACATGTCGATTTGTATCCGAACGCACCCTATGCAAACTGTACTTAAGTTTGTAGATCTCCCGAGAATAATATTAGCAAGAATGTGTATGAAATCAACATAGAAGTCAGAATTTAGAATATATACTATATTATCATAGCCTGTGATTAAGGGCGCATGCACCTGAAAAGCGTCAGGCAATTGGCCAAATTAAATGGCAAATGTTTTTATAGATGCACTAATAAAACTTCCCTTTTATAGATCTTTGCAGTTATAGAACTTTCTTCCTTATGCAGTCAAGTATTGATCATGGCTTGAGTACTGCTCAGCCAGCACCCGATAAGAATAAGTCTGAGACCTGCGCCGGAATGGTGGAATGGCTGTTGTTGCAGCTTTATCTGTTGTCTTTACTATGAAATATATAATACTATAGATAATATAGTATTATATTTTACATATATACAATTTAATAGAAATTTTGAATATCAGTTTAAATATCATATATATATAATATATATACATTAAAATACATTTTATATATATATATATATATATATATAT
>CM044441.1:39641641-39682094 GCA_024363595.1 Xenopus borealis
GTGTAATGAATGTTTATTTTGCTTGACTAATGTGATAAAATATGATTTTGAATATTTTTTAATTCATGTTTTGAGTGTCAGTGGCACTGCATATGCTCATTGTAGATATTGTTAGAAATCATAAAACATTAGTACAAAATAAAGATTACGTATATATGGAAGTTGATGCTACAGGGCTGATTATCAATCAATTCTAATGCAGAATTCCATTCATTGCTATGAATTAGTAACCAGCCTTGTAACATTAAAACTACTACAATATAGGAGTATCACCATCACTAGGTGGCTGCCATCTTTATGATAGGAGAGGGAATGGAGGAATGGACTCCTAAATGCAACTACTCCTCACTACATGTTCAAGCATTAAGGTGCCACCATGCAGGTCTATGGACTAACATTACAAAGGGATCCTGTCATATGCCAAGGATGTAAGCTCCTATGATTAGAGCAGTCACATTAAATCTTGAAAATCTGTTGGCCTTGGCTGGCAAGTATTTACTTCCTGATCAGTAGAGTCCCGATGGTAGAAGCCTACTGTGCATAAGGGTCATCTCCTACTCGTTAATATGCCATTAGCGTTTGTTTAATGATCACAAATCACTGGACCAACAACATTTTCCACACAAACAATGCATGAGTTGGATACAGCAATACCTGTTTCCACTGCTTTACTTATTGTTAATCTTGATTTTTAAGAGCCAAAGGCAAGCAATGCACATTCCATCTGGATAATAGTGTTACGGCTGTCTAACAGACAGCCCAATAAGTACATTGCAGCAGCAATGTGTTGCAACCAACAGTAAATATGGAATAGTTAATGAAATAAACACTTGAATAAAAGTGCTTAGCTGCTCCTTCTTATCTCAGATGCTTTTTTGGAGCAATGGAGACCCCCTGATGAATGAACAGATGATCAGCACCTCAAGCGTCCACCATGGGAGGCTCGAAGAATTCTAAATGCTTTTGTAGCATACAAATGAATCATCCACTCTCGCTTTCTCTAGCACATCCAACAGGCCAGGCCTCATTAGAATTTATTATCCTTCTTCAGCTCTCTCAAATTAATGCACCAGTTATAAACAGGATTGTTGAATGCAGCAGGAAAAATGGAGAAAACAAATCCATGGTCACCTCTTCTAAACATATTAATTAACTTTTACACCTCTAAATATATCTTTTGGCCCTCCTGTGGTTTTCAAGTTCTCATACGAATCATATGAAACTAACAATCATAAGACAAAGCATAGCAGTGCATTTGAGTGCAGTCGACCAAACTCCAGTAATGAACATCCCAATCTGCTGGTGGTGGTCACTCAATGAACTACAACAACATCTTGAATGACATTTGGAAGCCCCATCTGTGCTATCTACATTTGTCTGAAACTAAGTTTGCACAACAAAAAGAGAGGGATGCTAAAGTGAAATGTGATATCATTCCCTAGAACATTCTTCTAAATACAATATAACCCCTATTTTACATCCCCTGATTTAAAGTTTTCCCTCAATTTACAGTGTTGTTTTGTGGTCCCACCTATATATTATGCATAATACATTTCCCTGATGTTGCATTTTCCTGGATTTTACACCATTTTATTCTAGTCCCCTGAAAAATATAAAATGTTCAACTGTGATACAAAAATGTTGCTTATTAATAGATGTTATTCAAACATCTTCTCAATAACAATTTTTATGGGGGATAAATGCTCATGTATTTATGCAACCATATTGATTTTGAAAGACAAAAATCTACATTAATCTGGTATTAGTACAGTATTAATATAGTTATTTGGTATGATATAGCAGTCTTATTATAAATATATATATGTTCTTAAAATATTGATGGCTTTTATGGTTGCAAATATTATGATAAGAACACTGATAGATAAAAAAGGTAAAATGTTTGTAAAATAAACATTAATGAAATGGATATTTTAGCACAAACAAGATAAAAATATAATGTATTCTACATAATTGCTGCATTTATCCATTGTAAACAAGCTGGACATCTGTTTCACTGACAAATACTCTGGGGTTTTCTGTAGTGATCAAAGCAATATAACTGATACATAAAACATGTCATCTTGACCATCCCAAAACCTACAAAATTCAACTCAAATACTATTAATGAGCCATTATTTAAAATAATTGGATGCTCTAGTAAAGATTTTCCCACACAATGTAATTTAAGCAGCTCCTGGATCTTGGGAATTGAGAAAGAAAAATGACAATTCCATCAGCCTTTTTAAAATGAATCATATATTTTGACTCCGGTGACCAAAACTACTGGCTACAAAATGTTCCATAATAAAGTATTTCATTGTTTTCATTTAGGATAGTGCATAGTAGGAATGCTGGAAGTATTTATTTTTATAATTGCATGCTGTTTTTCTATCCAGATTTTTTAAATTGTTTATTAAAACTGCTCATTTTCAGAATGTTAATTTTTTTAACTGGGTGAATAATAATTTATACTTCATGCTATATCTGATTTGTGGTACTTTTACCAAATAATGAATTTATACATTTATGGTAAGTGATGCAACTGTGATATAGTTTTATTTACATCTAGATTTACATTATTATACATAAATTATATTTTCCAATCATAACATTTGATTTGGCAAGAATTATTTTTCCCAAATTTAAAGTAAAGTGAAAACAATATTTATTTTTAGATAGTAATGCAATGAAAGAATTTATTACTGCAAGAAAGAAAGAAAGAAAGAAAGAAAGAAAGAAAGAAAGAAAGAAAGAAAGAAACATGGAAAGCTTTAATATAAGCAATGCATGGTTGTACTGGGATATACATAACCTTTAAACTTTTCATATTGCCAAATGCATCTTTTACACTTTATAAATAATAAATGAGTACTGCATGTTCACAGCGATATTTCTTTAGCTTTTAATATCATTATGGTTTTAACTGTTTATCATCACAACTGCAATAATAAGCAGATGCTTCTGACACCTGACATCTAATCCAGGAGGATGGGAATATCTGCTCAAGCAGCTATAGCCCTTGATTTTGAAAGCCTTGTGTAGTTTAGTGTCATTTTTATTCTGAAAAATAAGTATTGGGATAGTCAAACAGAGCTGCCACTGTCTTAATCAGCACTCCGATTAATAGCAATGTCAAAATCATTAAGAGAACATATATAATACAAATATTCAGTATATTGCAATAGGGTCTATAAGAAGTCAAACAGAAATACCACTAGGGGGGAGTTGAAGGAAAGCTAAGGAATATTTTGCTAACTGAACACAGTTATGTACTCCCCAAAACAAAACTATAGATCACCCTGATAATTTGTACCTCCATTTTGCCTATGCATCTTACTTTACTGAATACTTCATAGTTCTTCCAACTAGAGCATGGGAGACCCTCACCTTCATGGTTCCTATAAACAACCACAAGCTGTTTAGTAGATTTGATGGAATAATTTAATTGCACTGTCGAATTAGTATCTATATGCCTGTTCAGGAAAATTAATAAACAATAAACTACACCTGTTATCAAAAATAAAGTGAATATGTTAAATATGACAATGCTGAAGTTATTGATAGTTTTGACTTAATCACATACATCCCTGGTTAGGTGTTTGGGCACCATCAAAGTAAGCATATATATAAGTAATTATTCAAATAAAAGTAATTCTGAATCAGCAGAATGCTTTGCAGTGTCACGTGTTTTATGATTAAAATAGCCATGTTGATCTTCTAATTGAGTGCTCTGCTACGTGTCCCAGCAGGACTAATATGGGTAGGGTCAGATAATACAGCATTACAGTCAACATACAGTAGATACAAAGTGGAAGCCATATTAAAGAAACTAAGACAGCTATTAGAACAGTTTTTAGTGAGGAAATTAAGAAATCAATATGGTCAGAAAACAGACACGCAGACAGATTCAAGAGAACAGGCATCAGTCAGGGCTTGTGGAAAACAGAGATATAATCAGAAACAGACAGGGGTCAAAACTGGGACAAGACAGATGAAACCAGTCCCAAGAACAGTGAAGAACGATAACTGTCATGGGACAGAGGAATCATGAAGTGCTGGGTATATATGCAGCCAGTCAATTTCCCAAAATGGGTAGAATAAAACTATATGAGCAATCAATGAGCCAATTTAGTCTCATTAAAGGTTCTGCAAATCACACACACACAATGGTGCATTTGATTTGGATGGTAAATATGCAGCTTACAGACAATACAACGTTGTTAGATGATTTCATATTTTGCCAGAGATATGCCTTGTAATATTAGAAGACTTATTGCAACTCCATTTGGCACCTCCTAACTTGGAGGTGCCAAATGCTATAAAACTGAAGCTGCAACTACGCTTTAACCACTCTATTGCTCTATTTAAACTCATTTATTCAATGCCTTCCTTTCAGAAATTAGCCACGTAGACATGTCTCTGGTCTTGGATAGAGGGCCACTCTTAGGATAAGTCAGGGATAACATCCAATTTTATTCCCCTATTGGAGTCTATGGTTGTTATTTTCATGGCAAAACTTGGAGAAAATTTTTGCTCATCACTGCTTGGGGAGGCTGGTGGACGAAAATCTCATGGATTATCACATGGCTACTGGACCCTAAGTTAGCCCAAAGTAGGGGCTCGGGTTTTCCTTGGCTGTATTTTGTGTTTTCTTAATCAAACAGAACAGCAAGGTTAAGCCTGCATTTGACAGATTTTGTGCCTCTTTCACTTCAATACATTTATTCTCCTTGAGGGAATCCCTGGTATTTATATCTCCAGCTAGAGTGTTGGCAAATAAATCACTCATGTAACTTACAAATAAATTAACTCTACTACTATACAGGGACATTTATTTGTTGTATATTTTTCCAGTGAGCTGCCATGAGGCTATTGCACCCAAACAATTCCCCGAAATTAGAGTTGCCACCTGGCCGGTAAAGATGATGCATGACACCAATGTTATTAATAGGGAAAAAATCAGTAAGACCGGTATTTGTTTCCAAAAAAAGGTGGCAACCCTAAACGGAACTGATGCTCCTCAAAGGGATGGAAATTTCCCTATACGGGGAATATGTACAGTACTCCCCAAGCTGCAGGGCACATGAAGGCCTTCAGGGTAAAACAGAGGAAAGTAGCCTGTCTAATTATTCTAGACTTTGTACATTTATCACAAGCCCCTTAGCTGTATGGCTAATTGACCCATTTGTACTAATAGATGATGGCACTCCTCATGTACAGGAAATAATGAGTAAAGAATATGTAGAACGTAACAGTAAAAAGGGTTAATACATTTAGACAATAAGCTGAAAAATTAAATATCTGTGTTCCATAGATACAGGGTGTAATACAGGTATGGTATCCATTATCAGGAAACCTTTATAAAAAAAGCTCTGAATTAAAGAAAGTCTGTCTCGAATAAATTCCATTTTATCCAAATAATCCATATTTTTCTAAATAATTTCCTATTTGCCTGTAAGAATAAAACAGTACCTTGTACTTGTACAAACTAAGATACAATCAATCCTTATTGGAAGCAAAACCAGCCTATTGGGTTTATTTAATCTTTACATTATTTTCTAGTAGTTTTACGGTAAGAGGATCCAAATTACGGAAATCCCCTGCATTCTGGATAACAGATTCCATACTTTAGTTTACAATAGGAACATGATCTGAATGTACAATATTTAAACATAAATCAGTTCTGGAGAAAAAAACTGAGCAAACCATCAAACTCAACTCAAAATACATGTAAGAGAAATAATATTGAACAAAATGTTTCCATTAATACTGCCCACTATCTGAGAGGATCTTATGGCTTGTAGAAAGTCACTTGATAGTTCTGTTTCTTATTAAACTTAAAAAATCTCTATTTTGTAGAAGATTAACATCTGCTGATAACAATGGCTAGGAGTATTTAGTTTAAGTCAATAATTTAATATCAACCCCTTCTGGCCACAAGAAAAATACAGTTAATAAACTCTGGACTAAGATGATGCTCTAATAGTGTTGTATATAAGAATATTGTATCGTATATTTGTAGTTATGAAACTGAATAAAATATATCATTTAGAAGCAGCCATGTTACATTTTACACATAGATTCTCAATATGCTTTATTTTCACCTTACCTAGCACGGTAATTTACAGCAATTGTTTATGGGTCACTGTCCAACTAGAGCTGACAATCTACAGCTCTTGTTACAGTCAACACACTAGCATCTGTTTTATCTAAACTTGTCAGCCACACACATCCACAGTTTTTGAATCTTTGTGCTGTCCATGACTACAGGCTTAATCTAGAATAAAAATGACCCATATATTTCAGTGCTACTTCCATTCTAAGATTCTATAAAATAAACTCCATTATAAATTTAAATGCTGTATCCTAACAGCAGAATGAACAGTGTCAGTGGCCCTGCATGTCTACCACTCATATTTACAGTGCTTCTGTTTCGTTCCAACATCATGGGCATGTTTCTACAACCCTACGAGCTTTACACTGACACAGGTAGTTTTTCAGAGAAGCCTCCTTCCCAAAGATGGGCTATTTTATGAATCAATAAACTAATTCCCAAAAGAATTGTATGTACATCCATGACCTTGTTTCATGATTCTTCCACTTGAACCCCAAACCTTGGGTTTCCTTCTATAAGCCTTTAGATATAACCCTTTATTAGCCTTTGTTTACTATTGTTTAGATAACCCTTTATTTAATCTGAAAGGTTAGTGGCAGGTCAGGAGATTGGGACAGCCGATCGTCTGATATTGCAGATACTGTATATCTGCACGTCTTTGGCCTGCTTAAGTTCAACCCCTCACTGAACAGCTGCCACATACCAATTCCCTGCTTGCCCCAGAAAGTATATACAACAATCCAGGGGGCAAATTCACTAAAGTGCGGAAATTCGCTAGTGACGCCTTCGCCGCACATAACCGCACTTCGCCAGGTGAACCGATAATTCACAAAAATGCTAATTTGTGCTCAGGGAGGCGAAAAGTAGTGAGGTTGCACCACCGTTACTTCGTAGGTGCTGGTTCAACAATCTTCACTTTGTGCCAATAGAATCAGGTGCAAATATTGACATGGAGCATCTTGGCTTCTGTCTTTTACAGTCTTTCCACTTTGGGAAATGTACTACTTGTACATTTAGGGAAGCTCACTGATACAGGGTGAGTGTATTGATTGTATTCTTTATAGAACCTTAACTGAACTTGGTGAGCTCCTCAAGTCCCAGCATTCAATGTCCCTGGAATACTGACTTCCTTCCTCTCTACATATGGACCTCATGAATGATATCAGATTATGCTCCCCCTAGAGCATCAGAGTAGGCAAATTTAAGATAGTCTTCCAATGAAAATCATCCCTACCAGCTCTGTGACAATCATTCATATTGGGAGTTTTTGCTTACTAATAATACAATGAAACTGTAACTTCAGAAGAGTGGCTATAATGCTGTTTAAAGCTATAAAAATACTCAATTCTTTGCTAAAAAGTGCAGGGAACCCAGAATTGAATTGAGAATTGAGGGTGAACTGTAAACAAAGCTGGCAGGGTTTCTGCTAGAGAGATGCTGTCCTGGGAGGACCTGGGCCAAACATTCGTTTTTAGGGCGACTGGACTACATCTCCCATTCCAACATAGTTTTTATATAATATTGGATGTTGGAAGTTGTTGATAAGCAACCATTGAGTGGAGCAATATTGCTAAATGCCCCCTATAACAGTAATAATTAAAATATAATAGTAAAATTATAGATCATGTTCTTAAATAAATGTTACCAACAAATCTTCCAATCAAAAGCGTATAGCAGATGTTCCACAGGGTCCGGTAAAGTATTTTATAGGAACAAAATAATCATTCATGTCATAAGAAGAAATAAATATGGTGATGTAGATGCTTCATTCAGTATTGCTTTATTAAAAGAAGTGTGTAGCACATACAGTAATGACATTTGGAATCCCTACACAAATATGATTCCTAATTAAAAACCATCAGCATTTTTGTAACATGTTCTGGCTGCCACAGGGCTGAACACAACTCCCAGGCATTCATGCCAATTCTCTCTTTCCATACAACAGTAAATTGAAGTACAAAATATGTTCATGGACTGCCTTGGTTAAATACACACATTTTTTTCAAATATAATTTCTGTAATCAACTTGTTCTTGAAGTGAATCTAGAGTTCTGTGAATGCAATTTGCAATTTGTCTTCTAAGCTTCCTGTAGACCAGACCTAATGTGGATCTACAGAGCCTTAGCTGAAAACAACATTGTGCAATGCTTAGTATTATAACAGATACCCATAAATACACAAATGGTTTAAGTAAGAAAGGAGGGAGAGTTAATGGTTTTGTTTCAAAACAAGAATCTACAAGCTTCCCTGTCATTGTATGTTTTTTGGAGACATTCAGCTTTAAAGGTATAATTAAGAGAGATCAGTGCTACCCAAATATTCCATGTGGTGGGTAGAATCTTCTCTATATTGTGTGTCTTGGGGCTGTACCGATACAGGTATGGGATCAATTTACTGGAAACCCATTATCCAGAAAGCTCTGAATTACAGGTATGCCATCTCCCATAGACTACATTGTATTCAAATAATTAACGTTTTTAAAAAATTATTTTCTTTTTCTCTGTAATAATAAAACAGTAATTTTTTATTTGATCTGAACTAAGATATAACTAATCCTTATTGGAGTCAAAACAATTTTATTGGGTTTAATTCATTTTAAAGAGATACTGATATCAGAAAATAACTTTTTTTATATTTATCATAGCATTATACTTGAATATATAATATTCTTACTCTCATGTTCCTCAGGAGGGGGGCTGCTATATTTGTGCAACAGTCGTCGGTTAGCATTAGAAACTATAACTGACAGGTTGAGAAGGGACAAAACAGTCAGGTTTAGGAACAGCAGAACAGCAAAAAAACGATCTACATGAACTATATGTACGGTACCTTTTAATTACTTTAAAACTATTTTTAGCAGACTTCAGGTACTGTATGATTGCCCAAATTATTGAAAGGCCGCTTATCTGTGAAGAAACTAGGTCCTGAGCATTCTGGACAACAGATCTCATACCTGTGCTTAAATAATTATGCAATACACACATTTATGGCCCAAATGACAGCAAAAAAGAAACATATCTTTCCCATGATATAAAAACTTCAATTCCCTAATTGTAATTATGTAACACTGCACAAGGGCAGAAATACAGTAACTCCAAGCATAGTTCACTTTTCAGCATGTTTACACATTAGACAACATTTGCTGTTTGGGGGGTTATTTTACTGTCCTGTGGCAGTACCTTATATACTGTAGGTATGGGACCTGTTATCAAGAATGCTCAGGACCTGGGGTTTTCCAGATAAGGAATATGTCTATATTTGGATCTTCATTCCTCTAAACTACTAAAAAATCTTTTTAACATAAATTATACCAAATAGGATTGTTTTGCCTCAATAAGGATAAGTATAACTGAGTTAGGCTCAAGTATGAGGAATAGTTTTATTATTACAGAGAAAAAGGAAATAATTTTTAAACATTTCATTAAAATTGAGTCTATTGGAGATGGCCTTCCCATGATTTGGAGCTTTCAGGATAATGGGTTTCCGGATATCGGATATCTGATAATGTAGCAGCACCCACTCCAGAGAGTGTGAAATGATCCATTTCCACCTACTTAATTCTACAACCCTCACCTTTTTCTCAAAGGGTAAGTAGTCTAAACTTTTCCTAATGGGAAGCCCCTGTTGTTCCCAGAGAGAATGTATGGAAGTAAAAACTCTGCACTGACCCAGCCATAGTCATGGGGGGACATACAGTACACACACACCTTGCCATTAATCCATATACTGTAGACCAGGGGTCCCCAACCTTTTTTGGAGTTGGAGAGCAACACAAGCATGAAAAAGTCCATTTGGATGTCAAATAAGAGCTCTGATTGGCTTTTTGGTAACACTTATATGAACTGGCAGCCTACAGGAAAGAATATTTGGCAGAACACTTGGTTATTATGCAACCAAAACTTGCCTCTAAGCCAGTAATTCAAAAATCAGCACCTGCTTTGAGGCCACTGGGAGCAACATCCAAGGGGTTGGAGAGCAACATGTTGCTCGCGAGCTTCTGGTTGGGGATCACTGCTGTAGACCAAGTATGTTACAAATTCACACAATTTAAAACAGTTTCCTAAATGTTCATTTCAGATGAAACAGAAACAAAAAAAAAAACCATCACGTGATGAAATAATAAATGATATTTTGCGATAATGCGACTTCTCTGAATAAATCCACTTGACAGCCAAACAGCATTTCTTCATTGCGCATGCAGGCCAGATGGCATTAGGATCATTTACTTCACCTTGTTGTGCTTAATTACTACAATCAACACACTATTTTCCAAATTAATCATAACAAAGTCACTGCATTAGTAACCCAGCAGGCTGTTGAATTATTAGCATCATAACAGGTTTTCCAACAATTAAACTTTATTTGAACCTCAGAAATATGCAGGGTGGAATTGTCTCAACGCAGGGTGGAATTGTCTTCCAGAGTCGAGTGGAAAGGCTGCAGAATAGGAGCACTGTATTTGTTCTATTGTGAATCATGGAGGAGGAAATATTTCTGGGGATTTTATTTTCAGATGAATCTACTGTTGTTGGACGTACATCACAATATAAGGTTCTAATATTCTGTACAGTTATTATGACACAGATCTAGTGATGGAAAGATTAAGAGAGGTCTGCCATTAACTCTTTAACTGTTTCTTGTCATTTAAAGCTGTAACCCAAGGTCAAACTCTGCGTTTATCAGCTGGTGAAGGACTCCCTCTACTGGACATCCACAGGAAGAATCATAAATAGATTTAGGCAGCATTTGGTATATGCTTGTGTCTTCTTTTTTTCTTCTTCTTCTTTGCACACTCTAAATAACTTCTTGGGGGTGCTGGGAAAAAGGATTTTTTTTTGTTTTATCATTTCTATCAAATACCTGCCATCTGCTGGACACTCAGTTCATTGCATGCGATTGTAATTTTTTTTTTTTTGTTAAACACACCCTTGATTTACACATATTGTTCTAATAATATATATTTGAGGATTGTTCACTTATAGAAAAATGTACAGATGCTGGTTTCACCAAACGTTTATTATTTAGGCACTACTTTTAATTAGCCACACAATCAACAATTATGGTTCATCTAATTTGGAAATATTTTTTCGAATGTAAATAACCTTAAATAAAGAGACATAAAAGACATAATAAATCCGAATTAAGGCTAAATCGGATCAGAAAAAAAGAAGCATACTGCATTTTAAATTTTTAACACATTTGGAACAGTTTAAGGCTCTTATTTGTTTTGGTTAATCTAGAATTCATACATGACTGCAGGAAATTCACATTTCATCTAACGTAACATATATCTATGCAGTCAAGAGAACAGGAAAAAAGAATGGCTTGTGTACTGGAATATATAATATCTCAGGCTGGTGCAATGCAAGTTTAATAGGCACAGAATAAATGTCAAAACACCTTAAGAACAAAGTCCATCATTTTTATATTCATATATACCTATATTGTAAATATATTGCAACTTAGTACTTCATGCTGCTGATGGAAATTGAATATATTCAGAGCAATTTCACACAATTGTTGGAGAAATATTGCGAGTCCCGTCTCTTAATGTGCAGGTGCTTTGGGTTAAGATGGTTTCTGACAGGGGGGAAAAAAAGCAAAATAATATTTAGACTATAAAAGAGAGTATTGAAAGAAGAAGCCAATGAAAGTGTTTGACTAAAGGGGAAAAAGAGTGGCAAGATGGCGCAGAGGTATGTGCTGAGCTCAGTCGCTATAATGTGGGATGCTATTGCATGCAGACAACTAATGGAGCGGTATTAATTAAAGCTTAAAAGCTATTTTTTGCCACTGTCCTTAAGTTAATATAACTGCTGCAGAGGTTTTAGGAAGGAAATGCTTATAAAACAGAGAACAGGAGAACATATGAGCCATTATAGTAGATTGGATTAAAATGTACTTACCCAGGCCTCTCAAATATCATACATCTCTATTATGTACTCTTTAGGCACCAAGCCAATGGTTCCCTTCATTTCTCCGACCCACCAACCATATGTATTGTACTCCTAATTCAAAACAATAAGCAGTATTAACCTTTTGCCTGGCATGGATATAATGTCATTTAATGCAAAGCTACTTTTAAATGTTTCTTCCCTATGTTTGGTCTTCTAATAACATGAGTGCAAGCCACGTTAAAGCTTCCTACAGTGATTTGCCTTGAAATACATTCCATACATTCTATAACTGCACTATAATAAACATATGGAACAAGAATGGAGGAAGCAAGGTTAACCCATCTGCTGTCACAACGGAGCAACTACATTTAGCACAGGATGGATAGACAGACAGACAGACACACAGACCGATAGATAGACAGATAGATAGACCAATAAAAACAGACAGATAGATAGACAGATAGACCAATAAACAGACAGATAGACAAATAAAAAACAAACCGATAGATAGACAGACAGACAGACATATAGATAGACAGATAGACCAATAAACAGACAGATAAATAGATAGAAAGATAGATAGATAGATAGATAGATAGAGAGAGAGATAGATAACCAGATAGATAGATGACAGATAGATAGATAGATAGATAGATAGATAGATAGATAGATAAATGATCGATAGATAGATAGATAGATAGATAAATGATCGATAGATAGATAGATAAAAGATCAGAAAGATGTAAAAATGGGGATAGATAGAATAAATTATTATTATTGTAAAGCACTGCACAATACAGTACATTGTAAAGTATAGTATATAAAAGATGATACTGCTAATAAAAATGACAAATAGACAGACTGATAGATAATACATAAATAACTGCACAGATACATGCTATGATGAGATATACTGTATATGGATAGGAAGGAAAATTATAAATACCTAGATAGATAGATAGATAGATAGATAGATAGATAGATAGACAGACAGCTAGAAGGCTAAGTCTATTTCTGAGTGCATTACCAGAATAGAAATTTATATTTTAGCCCTGATTTGTCTTATTATTCTGAGTATTGTTTGTCTTACAAACACTCACATGGGATTATTAAGGACACACACTGAGCACTAGTGATATAAATAGTAATAGGAAATAGTATATAGTGAATAAACATACAGTGAATGCTACTCTGCTACCTGCCTCCCCCCCCCAAAAAAAAAAATAATTGTAAGTTAAAGAGGAAATCAAGTGACTTGCAACCACTGCTTTCTATTTAGGCCTAAGGGCAGGGTATTCTGCATGTATCCCTGAGAATCCTGCAAAATGAGAGGACATGGATGGGTGTGAGGAGGAACAGGAATTTTAGGCATCATAATAAGACATATCAGTGTGAGAGATATTTACACAAAATGTATTCTTTTATTGCAAAACACTAAAGCTTTTCTGTAGTGCAGTTCATGTAGAAAGTAATACAGAAAGTGTTGTATATATACATCTCAATGGAAAGAAAACGTCAAGCCATAGACTAATGTTCGCCATTAATAAGAATGCTATGCAAATTAGGCATTTACAATCAGAATCAGTCTATTAAGCATGACTAGATTATGATGGTAGTGAAAACTTAGCCTGAGCAAAAACAATGCAAAAGGCAATGGAATTAACAAAATACAAAAATAAATATGAGTTCATATTTTAAAATCTTTTTTTTTCTACAATGTGCTATTAGTAGGAATCATTGATATTAGAGGAAAAACTTTCCACTTTCCACTGGCTATTTCCTATTCTACACATCAATGACCTAACAGTGCATAGGAAAAGTGCTCCCTTCCATGTTACTTTCTGAAGGCCCAATCAATTCAATAGGAAAGGAGGTATACATGATGCAGGCAGTATGTATCTATCATGTAAGGCCAGAGACACACATCAGGAGTTATTATTACCGTGCAACAGACTTACTGGCACTGTCAGTTTATTCAAGGTGACAGTATTTTATTTAATGCAGAGTTCAAAGGTCCATTTATTCATTTTTCTTAGCACTCATTCAGAACCTTTTCCACTAAATCACATGAAATAGCACCTCAGGTTTGTCCAGTGTATGTATGAACATGCATATAAACAAACACACACGCATTCACAAAGAAGACACACATTCACACAAACATCCAATGCTGCTACACAAATGTATACAAATCTGCAGCTCCTAAATAAACGCCACTACGGAAGGCAGTAGCAGCCAGGCATTTCCCCGGTATATTAATGACCGTGCATTATGTTAACTTGCTGAAATTTTAATGTATACAACTTTTTCTCCATATGACTGTGTTTATAAAAGCAACAAGATATATGATTAGCACAAAGACTTTGTTTGTAACACATACACGTTCTGTAATATATAAATAGTGCATTTGCTTAAGTTTATAAACTGAAGGACAAGTCACTGCAGAAGCAAAACTATGAACCTCATTCACACATTTACATTTAAAAATTATCTATACAAGCATGGGATTTTTTGTCCAAAAACTTAATATCCAATTATGGGAATGCCATGTCCCATACAGTGCAATAACACAGTTATTCAAATAATTGTATTTTTATTTTTAATTGTTTCTGTTTTCTCTGTAATAATAAAACAGTATCTTGTACTTCATGGTAACTAAGCTGGATTTTGCAGAAAACCCCCAAGCATTCCGGATAACAGATACCATAACGTTGTATAAATATGAGCTATATTCTTTCAATAAATGAAATAGAAAGTGTGCTTGTTCAAGTTTTTATAAAACATAATGTCATGTCAACAAGTATTACAAGTGTTACAGTAAATATTCCCATGTGTATTTAGACCTCTGGGTATGATATAAATAAAATTCATGAAAAAAGTGCAATTATGTTTTTTTTTCCTTAATTGTGTTTTTACCCAACTAAGGAATCTATTTAAAAAAAAAAAATAGAATTGAATTTTACTTAATATTGTGATCTCATAGAAAAAGTATTTAAAGTTACCAAAGTTGCCCCTAATTAAATGCTAACAAAACAGGCAACAATCACGGCATTTCAAAGTAAAAGAAAAAAAAACAACCATGTAAAATATTTCCTATATTTTAGATAAAACGGGAAAAATTCTGCCCAAATAATCATGATAATATTCCTGTTTTACCGATTTGCTGACAATATTGAGAGACACAATAATAGCGTTTTGTGACCAGACTTTTTGACTTGATACTTGAGGACTATTATAATTTCTGCATGAAGTAAAGGCTATGCTTGTGGTCCTTTTTCCTTCATTGGTTTACATTACATTAAATAAAATCTTTAATATTCTAAAGATGTGCATTGTATTTCCCTTTATGGACACAGCTA
Source organism: Xenopus borealis (assembly GCA_024363595.1). NCBI lineage: Eukaryota > Metazoa > Chordata > Amphibia > Anura > Pipidae > Xenopus > Xenopus borealis. Next base: position 39,657,013 of record CM044441.1, read on the forward strand.
GCAGCTCGCCCTGTCTCCAGTCTCCTTTTTCCTGATGAATAATAATTACCTACCAGCACGTGGTTAAAGTTAAAATATGATAGTGCCGTTTCACAGAGATATGAACGCAGACCATAAACAAGCTGGCTATAAATAATGTAATATAGCCCCTTTGTGGCTGAAAGTGAATGCAGTCATAATGACTTTATACACTGTGGCCAATATATGAATTGTTAAACAGACAGTAAAGTTTATGACAGTAAAGTGTATAGTGTGTATTATAGTGTATGGCATCGTCAAATAATGTCTGCACAGACCTATCTGTATTAAACAAACACACAGGCATGCCCAGCAAATATGAGCTTGCCTTATCACAGCATTCTCCTAAACCAGTGTGAGCAGTTAGTGGCCACTAGATGCTGCTGTTTGTGCCTTTTATCAGGAGACACTGGAATGTTCAGCAAAACTCACACTAATGTGGGGCTGTAAAGGCCAAAGAGAACCACAGATTCCCTGTGACATTCTGTTCTGCCCATAACATTATGTAGCACTAAAACAAATATGAAATTTAAAATACAGACTATTTATACAGAAATGTATATTGTTTGTTTTTTATAATCACATCTGGCACAGTTATAGTGAAAACAAATGCCTGGGTGCTGGTTATACAATTATCTTAACTCCTTCAGAAAAACTGCACAACACAGGGCCCTGGACTCCAGCCGTCTTTAGGAACTCTGTTTTTTATATATATATTATTATATATCCATATGATAAAGTATATTTTGTCCATTAAAAAATGGGTTTTAAAGGAACTCTTTATAGAGAACAGAGCAGCTCATCTAGCCATCTCATATAGACAGTGCTGTTCAATGATCGAGGTCTAGGCAAACAATATGGTTTCATTTGTGTTTAAATCTACAAAGAAAATATATTCTGGGCACACTAAAGTAATAAGTTTTCTGCATTATTCTCCATTATTGCTCTAAAAATTAGAGTCTTTCAAAAAAAAAAATCTCTAAAACGATGATATTTATTAAAGGAGAAGGAAAGGGGTTTTACTCTTGGGGTGTGAAATGTTAAGCACCCCCAAGTTACTACTTTTACCTACCTGATACCCCGGGCCAGTGCTTCTATCAGCCGAAAACCGAACCGATACGGGGTTCCTCTAGCGAGCACCGCGGAGAGATCAACTTCCTGCTTCCTCGCCTTCACAGGCTGTACTTGCACAGTAGAGCGGAAAGCCGAACTTTAACTGAAAAGTCGGCTATTTTGCTCTACTGCGCATGCGATTTCCCCAGGAAATGTTAAATCAAAGCAGCAGGAAGTTGATCTCTCTCCGTGGTGCTTGTTAGAAGAACCCCAGACTGGTGCGGTTTTTGGCTGATGGGAGCACTGGCCTGGGTATCAGGTAGGTAAAAGTAGTCACTTAGGGGTGCCTAACATTTAGCACCCCCAAGTGTAAAACCCTTTCTTTCTCCATTAAGTGTAAAAACCACAAAAAAACTCTAATACAAAACTTTTCCAATTAAAAGCAGTCAAGGTCCCATAGGAGTCAAAAGGAACTGAGCTGATCCTATTGGACTTTTTTTTAGCCATTTGGACTTTGTAGATTTTTTTTTTTTGGGGGGGGGGGGGTTGCCAGTAATGATCTGAAAACTTTTTAGAGATGTTTGTTTTTTTTCTGCATGTTTTTAGTTTGTACTTTTTATATTATGATCTTTTAGTAACATTCATGGCATTTGTTATTTTAGAGAAGAAAAGTTGAATTGTTGTATCAAAAAGGCTGTAATACCACTAAAATTTAAATTGCACTCAACAGGACTTGCCAAAATGTTTCAGTGATCAAATCTTGTGTAGCTAATGATTTGATCACTTCAATAAATGAAGATTTTTAATTAGTCTTGATGAGTGGTAGTACTTTGTGCTATATTTCATGTGTACACTGTACTTTTAAATGTATATATACTGGCTCCGGCTCCATAAGGAACACAAAATATACAGTGTTAGGTATGCATCTGGTGTAGATCATTTCTGAAAAGAGAGCACAGGCTAGTGTATATACTGCTACAAGCCTGATAACATAATGAAGAATCCTGGAAGCTTCAGGAAACCTTTTTGAGCCAATTTAAAAGAAATATTGCATCCCTTATGAGGATGTGTAATTATTTCCTCTTAATCATGAGCCATAAAGAAGCAGACATTTCTTCTTTTATCACTTGCAAGGGCCTGCAGTCCATGGCAATGTTGGGTAATTAGTAACACAACGCCACGTTGTTTGGCTGTCAGTAATGTTATCAAGATGTTAAGTAGGTGCAACACTAATTCTGCCGATATTCAGCAAAGCACTGAGTAGCACCAAGGGCTAATGGGCCAGACAATACTCGTAACAATTTAAACTCACTAATCAAGCACAAACTGCATAACAGCATTCTTGTGTTCTTCTATGTCACCGGTGAGCCAATACTTTACTTTTAACCTCCCAAACTGCTGAGACTCCACCTGAAGTCCCCCTGCACAAATACTTATTCAGAGATGTACAATGCATCAGGACTCGATGCGACAGGAACTCAGAAAATATTCCAGCATTAAATGCAGGGATAAGCCATAAGGTAACATAGCCAGGAATATTTAAAGGGGGGGTTCACCTTCAAGTTAACTTATAGAATGTTATAGAATTTCTAAGCAACAGTTCAGTTGGTCTTCATTATTTATTTGTTATAGTTTTAAAATGATTTGCCATTTCAAATGGGGTCACTGAGCCCATCTAAATGCTCTGTAAGGCTACACATGTATTGTTATTGCTACTTGTTTTCTCATATTTGTCTATTCAGGCCTCTCCTATTCACATTCCAGTCCCCTATTCAAATCAATGCATGGTTGCTAGGGGAAGCTGAACCCTAGCAATCAGATTGCTGAAATTGCAAATTATAGAGCTGCTGAGCAAAAAGCTAGATTAATCAAAAACCACAAATAAAGTGAAAACCAATTACAAATTGTCTCTGCATATCACTCTTTACATCATACTAAAAGTTACTTTAAAGGTAAACAACCTTCATATTTTTCCTTGCTCATTTTACAATGACATATAGGTGGACAAGATGCCCAGTATAATTCATTGATTCTACAGAACTGTCTTTTTATCTCATGAAACCACTTGATTTCACCCAAGAGCTAGAGAAGTTTGATTGCACTGCTGTCCTACACCCCCCCAGACTAAAAGCTGTAGCCCCAAACACTCGGGGGCCCATTTGCTAACTATCAAATTTAGATTTTTATTTTTTTTTAAACCAAAAAATTGTTTTTTTGAAAAGTCAAATTTTTAAATAATTTCAACTACTTTTAGTGTACTTCATCTAGTGAATAATCCAAATTCAATTCGAATTTGAGAAAAATTTGAAGATTCAAATATCGAAATATATCATGTACTGTCTCTTTAAAAATTTGCCTTCACCTATTCGCCATCTAAATCCTGCCAAATTGCTTTCTTAGCCTGTGGCTACTATTTAAAAAATAAAAAAAAACAAAAACTTCACGAGGTAAAAGTCGCCAAGGTCCTATGCGCTGATGCTATTGGACCATTTTAAAACAATTTGGACTTTTAGGGGCAGATTTATCAAGAATTTTTCCCAAAGTAAAATCCGAATCGTAGGATTCGTACGATTTTTCCGACAAATCAGATGATTTCTATTTGATCAAAAAAACTTCAGAAAAAACCCATGGGAGCTTCCCATAGGTAAATATAGCAACTCGGTAGGTTTAATCTGGCGAACTAGGCAATCGAAATTTTTTTTGATTCGATCAAATTTAGCCAATTCGATGGCCTAAAATTTATTTAAAAAATTTATTTAAAATTTATTTAAAAAATTTAAATTTTTTGCTTTTGAATCCTTCACCCCAGCTTAGTAAATCTGCCCTTTAGAGGTTATCGGATTTTTTTTATCTCTCTAGGAATTGTCCGAAAATCTCGAATTTATAGAGGCTTTAGAAGTATTTAAATTTTTTTGTGCATTGTCCTTGGTTATTTTTCATAAATTTTTTTTTATTCAGATCTTTTAATAAATGTGATGACATTCGTGGGTTTTAATGAAAGTGAGTGTAGTTTTAGTTTCAAAAATCAGACCTCTAGTTTTTGAAAAACTAAGACTAACACCTTTACATGACAGTAACTGCATTGTATTTTATTGTGAGCAGAACGTATTTCTGTACTAATTCAATTTTTTTCTGTATATTTTCAAGCAACTTGACAAATTTCAACTAATGCAAAATCATAGAAAAAAAAAAATCTAATCATCAATTTACTGCTGAAGATGCCCTTCATGCTGACTGCTATGACAGTTGACAGATTAAAGGTAAGAAGATTTAAATTTGTTTCTATAAATCTTGAAAATGTTTGTAAAAATTGCAATTTGTGCAGTGCTTTTTGCTGCAATATTGCTTGAATCACAGTAAAATAAATACCACAAATATTGTTAAGTTTCCTCCTACATGTATATGATGTTAACATAACTGAGAACATTTCTTTCCAGGTAAACATTATCCACTAGATTTTCTAATACTCCTCTTTAAAAAATGTAACCAGAACATATTTGTAGAATCTATGGGGTAGATTTACTAGTGGGCAAAGTGACTAATGCTGGCGATGATTTCAGCCACTTCACAGATTTACTATTTACGAGTAGTGATGGGCGAATCTACCCAGTTTCACTTCGCCGAAAAATTGTGAAAAAATTAGCGAAACGAGTCGCGGCACGTTTTGACGCGCGTCGCGTCAACTTTGACGTGTCGCGCCATTTTCGACGTGTGTCACGTCGTTTTCAATGTGCGTCGCGTCGTTTTTGTCGAGTCGTGTCAAAACCGACGCGCAACTCGTTTTTTAAAGCGAATTTTCGCTGGCATTTCGCGAATTTCGGGAATTCACCCATCATTATTTACAGGCGATAGACGGTAGTGATGATTCACACTCTAACGGCAGACAAATTTTCACTCTGGCAAATAGACGTTACTCAGCAAATTCACTAAAATGCGGATTTTACTGAACGTTGCCTCTTTCACCAGACTTGCCTTCACTGGCTGTGACCAGACGAAGTGCATAGGAGTGCATAGAACTTCCTCAATCTTCAGTTATTTCCATCATAATTTCTGAGTGAAAAAAAAGTTTAAGTCCAAAATGCTGGCGTCTTTTCCTTTTTTCAGGGTGATAGGCTGCAAAAGACTTTTTTTTTTAAATTTTTTTTATGTGCAACTGATTCCCTTATATGGCACATTATTTAACTGTGGGCTTATGTGTAGGGCATTAAAACAACTCTATTGACTTTATTAATGTTCCCTTGGCATGTCTAGTATCCCAACATTTTGGAAACGGAAAGAAGGACATAAAGATTTGCAGCAAAATGTTTTAATCACGCGCCTTTTTGCATCCACGCCCCCTAATTACCATGCTTATTTTACAAAATTTGCCAGGTTATGAAAGTTTGAACACATTTCTGTAGTTTTTACGTTTTATTACAGTTTTACTAATGAAGGTAGAGTCCTGCAGCGAGCAGGGTACCCGCGGGTTACCTGCAAAATCGTGAGCGGGTCTTCTCAATAGCGATTTTTAATCATTTTTCTGACCACTCCTACTTCCGACGATGTCACTTCTGGTTACAATGACAGCACTTCCTGATTCTTGGTTGGCAGCATGACAGCACTTTCTGATTCTTGATGGTCAGTGGGTCACGGGTCGGGTAGCGGGTCCAGGCAGGTGAGAATGCAGGTCACAGGTCCGGGTTGTGGATAAGGTACCTGCGGGTCAGGTAGCGGGTCCAGGCAGGTAAGAATGCAGGTCACAGGTCCGGGTTGCGGATAGGGTTGCCACCTTTTCTTTGGAGAGTCTCATTTATAGTGGTGCATACTAAAAGCATAGTCAGGTTGTATGTAGTGATGGGCGAATCTCCCGAGATGCAAATTTGCAAATTTCCCGAAAAATTCACGAAACGAGTCGCGGGACGCTTTTGACGCGCGTCGCGTCAACTTTGGCGCGTCGTTTCCGGCAAGTGTTGTGTAGTTTTTACAGCGAATTTTCGCTGACGATTCGCTAATTTATTCGCCAGCGGCGAATAGCGGGAATCCGCCGTGAATTCGCCCCTGGCGAATAAATTCGCCCATCACTAGTTGTATGCAATAAACATTATTTTCGCAATCATACATAAAACTGAAACAGGACAAGGGCAGGTGTGCTAGAATTTAAAATATGCACTCTTTGTCTTCTTGAGTTGAGGCTGATGATTTATGTTGCTCAAGCACATAGCCTAAAGCTCACTAATTCACACTTGGAAGATCTTAGAAGGCAGAGCACTTTATGTTTGTAAGAATGCCTGCCAATAAATTGTAAGCAGACATGCAACCCTCATTTCACTACATGTAAAATAACATCTGGTCAAGGAAGTAGCTTGGTTTTGCAACTATGGCTCTCATTCCAAATATACTTTAATGGACAAGAGCAAGCTAAAAATGTAAATGTGTTTACCCAGATTAACTCATGAAAAAGTTGCATGTAATTGTTGATGTGTGACTTTCCCACTTGTAGCAGCAATGTAGAAAGAACGGATCCGCACACACACACAATTCTGCAGTCAGGAAATTCCACCTATTATTGTGCCACCAATCAGAGCAATGTTTCGAGGGGTCACCCACCCTTCATCAGGATAACAAAAAAACACCATTACACCTATGGCTCCTCATCTTTACGCACAGTTCCACACTACAGTGTAAAATTAACCATTTGTAATACACAAAGGGGCAGATTTACAAAATTCACGTGAATAATTAGTTCATACGATTTTATCGGATATTCGAATATGCCAATTTGGCCACTTCGATCATCAACTATGCAAAATTCGAGCGTATTGAATAGTTCGAATAATTGAATATTTGATAATTCGACCATTCGATGATCAAAGTACTTCAACTTTAAACTTTTATTCGACTGCCTACTTCGCCAGATTGAACCTACCGAATAGCAATGGAAGCCTATGGGAATCCCCCCATAGGCTTTTTTTTACTATTACCTGCTCGAATAGCACTCGTATGATCGAACGCATCAATCGTTCGAATCGTACAAATTTTTCGAACGATCAAAGGAAATTTCACGAAGCCTAAAACTATACGATTTAAATTCAATAGTCGAATTTCTGCCGAATTTCTGCCGAATTCGAGGACTAAAAGCCTTCAAATTCGTGAATAATGCTAAATTTCCCCCAAAGTGTCACATTTCAAACCCATTTATGATTCATTCAAGTCCCATTCCGGATTCAAATCATGATAACTCCAAAAATACAATAGTTTCGACAAGGTAAGAAATAACTTAACCTTAAACTTAAATTGATATTTGAATATTGACCATACCTTCTTTTTTTCACAGATAAAAATGGCCAGGGAAGTACATAGAAACCTGGAGTGTTCCTTGATTACCAATTTTGCAAACGCCAAAAAACACCCATATTAGTAAAAGCACCTCCCCCAATTTAAGACTTACCTATAGGGACAACCCCGGAGGTATGCACCCATTATTTCAGGGGCATGCTGCTCAGTTAATTGTGCAGGCAGTGTACAACTATAGTCTAATCATATTGCAACCCTGAAGCTATAGAAATTACATTTTATTTCATGGTTGGCAGGGCTGAAAGTAGCTAGGTGTCCTATGGACCCCTACAATCCAGTCTTTGCTGCCCTGAGGATGGGGCCATTTAAGCTTGAGGAGCTCCAGGCATGTGAGAATAAATGAGACATTACTAGAAGCAAAGAAGCAGTTAAGTCAGGAAGACGTCAACTCTGCAGAGGGTCAGCAATATTTTGAAATGACTTTCTCTCTGTTAATTAATGAGTAGTCTATGGAATCACACTCTGAAACGCTTGCAGATATATATATGTTTACCTTTCATTACTTTTAAGAGCTTACTGTGAATGATATGAAGTTGTTTGGCGAAATTATAAAACCACTGAATGTGTATATCTACATTCTAAACTAGACGAAAATAATGCATTCCTACTTTAGTGCAAGAGACATCTGCTTTTGCTCAAGGATTACTTTCTTATGTTTTCTGTTTTCTTTAATACTTCACATTTAATGGCAATTTAAGCCCAACATTGAAAAAGGTGATTATGCACTCTCTGTCTTGCTTTGCAGTCTATGCCAAGGAACAAACCGATCATATTTGTTAAAAAATACAAATACAGGTATGGGACCCGCTATCTGGAAACCCGGAATTACAGAAAGGCCATCTCCCATAGACTTCATTATAAATAAGTAATCCAAATTTTTACATTTTCTCTGTAATAATAAAACAGTAGTTTGTACTTGATCCAAACTAAGATATAATTAATCCTCAGAAGCAAAACCACCCAACTGGGTTTATTTCATGTCTTCATTAGTGATGGGCGAATTTATTCGCCAGGGCCGAATTCGCGGCGAATTCCCGCGATTCGCCGCTGGCGAATAAATTCGCAAATCACCAGCGAAATTTCGCCAAGCGAAATTCCGCCCAAAAAACGAGTCGCGCGTCGCGCGGGTTGAATTTTGAAGTGAAAAAACATCAAAATTTGGACATCAAATTTTTTTTTCTAGAATAGGTCCGTTTTCAATTGAGTTAAAATCGTTTGTTTTCCTCCAAAAAATTTTGGTTACTCCTTAAAGGTTATAGGAGGCCCCCTAGGCTAAAGCAGCAATTTGGCAGGTTTTATGTTGTGAAGGGTTGAATTTGGGTTGATGAAGGGTTGAGGAAGCATTTAGACACACTTAAATTCAAATCAAATTTTCCAATTCAAATTGAAGTTTTTCAATTCAAATCGAATTTTGGCCTATTTGATAGTCGAAGTACCCAAAAATTACGTTGAAATTCGAATTTTCACTTCGACCCTTGATAAATCTGCCCCTTGGTGTCCTCTTAGACACATTTTGTTTAAATGTGTAATCAAATTATATTTACACCCCCAATGGTTCTATTAGGCCTAACAAATAAGAATATAGCTATACAATAACTGTTAATAACACATTCTATTTTTATTACTTACAAAATCAACATAGCCTGATGCTTGAAAACATCTGAAGCTCTACTTCAAATACTAGTGGAAATTTGCACTTCCTGGAAATACAAGTTAAACATAATGGAAGGGGCAATACATTGGGGGGCAATATGTTAGGAACTACCCATTGTATTTAAACATTAACTTTTTCCCTGGACCAGTGCTCCTGTTTGGGGGAAATGGAATCTGTCCTGGTATAATTTTTTCTCTCTCTTTATTTATTGTGTTTTTTCCAACAAATACGTACATTGTATCTTCATATACTTCTCTAAGGAATTAGATCTAAGTCCTGGTATCATTTTAAGTGCTGCCCTGCCATTTTACTAGTATTTTCTAAAGCTCCCTTATGGTTTCTTCAGACTTGTAACAATCACATGATAATTAACAGTTCTGGCACTTTTGCTTATGAATGCACTGCTTTCCTTAGTTACAAACTTGTAGATAGAGGAACAAGTTCTTTTTGTTACTATGTAGAAAGCAGAAGTGTGAATGCTAATCTGGTAGCCCAGTATTCAGGCAGAAAAGATTTATTTGCCTGTGGGCATTTAGCAGTGAGCTTCTTTCTTCTATTTATAGCAATTTAACGCAGACAAGCAGATTTTTCTCATGTGACAAATCATAAAACAAAGATTAGGATCAGAAGAATGTCCTAAAATATTTATCTTGGTGTAATAAAACATGTGATATTCATAAGAGAACATACACAGGCACTCCACTGTTACAGATGGAACAAACAGACAAATGCTCAGCAGATGTCCTTACATGCAGTGAAAAAACTGGATGGCACACACAAGTAGCAAATGTGCTAAATCCTTAGTGCTTTTATTAAGATCTCCAACACAACGTTTCGGAGGTGTAACCTTCTTTATCAGGTGTTCTCAAACAAGTAATTCCATCCTCAGGTATACATAGTGAAAAGGTGGGGAACTCCGCCCTTCCAATTAAGTGACATCAATCAGTGCATTTACATTTTCGTTTGCAGGGACACAACAGTAATCAACTGAGATGGCTGGTTTTGCAAGTGGTCAGCGAATCTCCAAGAGGTGTTGATTATAATCGCATACTATTACAAAAAGAGACTATATGGATCAATAAATTAAACACTATGGCCCCAATGGGATTGAATGAAGAGTTGAATTATTCCTGTTATTATTGATATGTGTGATGCCCTCTTTTTGTCATTTGAACTAGTAGTGACCATTAATAATTCAATGTAGAGATATTGTTTGAATATAACTATGTTTATTCCTTAGACACAAGAGAAAATTGCGAATATATGGACACTAATATGAAAATATGGAATTTACAGAAATATCACATTTATAATAACGCTTGGTCCCTATTCAGGTATAGTAATCATAATATTATGATATTTACCTTGTAGAGGTTAATATGTAAATGCACTGATTGATGTCACTTAATTGGAAGGGCGGAGTTCCCCAACTTTTCACTATGTATACCTGTGGATTGAATTTCTTGTTTGAGAACACTTGATAGAGGTTACACCTCTGAAATGTTGTATTGGAGATCTAAATAAAAGCACTAAGGATTTAGCACATTTGCTACTTGTGTGTGCCATCCAATTTTTTCACCGTATGTAACAAGGGAACCAAGCAAAGCAGCAAGGTTTCTGGATAGAGCACCACCATAACATAGCCACAGCCTTTTGAACTATTGGAAGTCCTCACATGCAGGCTCAAGTTCTAAAATTGGCAAAAAAAACCCAGTGTTACAGTTGGTTTTGTATACTATGTTTTAGTTTGTATTCTGATCTACCTGCATTGTGTTATTGTGAGTATAAACACAGTTCTGACAAAACCTTGTTGCCTATAGAAGTGATTTCCTAACTGCAAATAAACAGGGATGTGCAAATGTAGTGGGTACAACTGCTGCTTTTCAACCTTACATCATGTCTGCCAGATGTTCCATGTTCTGTTAGGCCTTACCTCTTATTTGTTGGGAGTGGGCAGGTCAAATTAAGAAGTGGCATGTCACCCTAGGGAATGGTGTCACATTACTTTATTTATAAATAATAATAATAGTTATTGGCACACATGGTAAGTACACCAAACTGCCCAAACTGCCTAACAATGACTTTTTTTATAGGTAACATTTTTATTGTTTTATAAAACATCAAACATAAAACAAAACATATGCCATAAATGAGGTTGAGTTGCTATTACAGAGTTTCGAGCAAAGTACTTACGTACAGATTCATTTAGCAGTTTGGTTGATATACCCAACATCTAAGATACAATTCAGACAGTTATATATTGGGGTACAGTTGTTACGTATGAAATATCTGTCATTGACATTGAACAGTTACCATATATCTTAGATAAGATTAAGAACGGTTGCCTTTTATTTAATAACTGTTTCTTTTTATGTCAGGGTGCTGTGACCCCCCAGCCCAGCCTCCCACCATGGACTCCATGTTTTTTCAAATTGTTTTAGTGAGCCTCTGTCTAGTGATTTCAGCTTAATGAGAGGCAGATTCTGATTCACCAGTGTTATCCAGCTTTGTACTGTGGGTTGTTGGGGACCCATCCATGCCATAGCAATAACTTTCTTGGCATAGTACAGTAGTGTTCGGTATCTGTTTCTGGCGTGATTAGCATATATGATTTCGTCTATGACTCCTAATATGCACACCTGAGGACTCAACAGTCTAGGGAAATCTAATTTGCCTAACATTGACTTTAATGGGCAATAACTGCACTGGTACAGACAGCTCAAAAACACACGCTACACCAATATCAGGATGAGTTCCGTATCATGTGGTTTCCAATAAAGTAAATGGGATGTGGCACGAGAAGTCTCAGGTGCTTATCTGACATATACTGAAATATACAAAATACTCCAGGTGTAAGAATTATTCAGACTGAAATGTCACCAAATAAACTCACACACATTTATGCATATGCTAAGGTTAATGGCACACTGCTCAAAACATTATTTAATCAGATTGGGTAACTCAAATTGCATATGATACACAGATTTTAATGATTTTCGGAAAGCTAACCACAGGATCTACATACACATTTCTATCATTGTCATTCTAGAAAATTCTAAACTTGGCCCTTCAGAGATTACTGGCTTCTATTTTATAAAGTATCTGGGATTCCCATGATTATTATTGTCTCCATTTGTTTAAAACACGGCAAGTATTTTCCACTTCACAGTACAAAAATGGAAGATGCACTGACATACTAATTCATTACACATGAGAGGGTGTGTGTCTGCACATTCATGAGTTATCAGGGGAATTAGTAAGGGATCTGGGGCTGGGAGCTTCAGTTTAACGGGGCCAGTGGGTACATAAGTGTCCCTTTAATCAACTGAAAAACAATGCATTCCTGAAAAGTACTGTGAGAGCTCAAATACACAGGAGTGTATATTTTGCAGCTGGATTTGCACCTGCACGGTTTCATAATAGTAAATCGACAAACCACTGCAAATCAGTACTTTTCACTTAATACTTTTTTGCCCAATCTACGGTTTTTGTTATTTCTTGAACTAGGGTAACAGGTAGCTTAAATTTCCCTGCTTAAGGAGTTGTATTACCTGTTTAAGTAATAAATTCTGCAAGTAGTTTAATATAGTTATTATAAAACTTCCAATACATAAAACATCACTCCCATGTCTGAGAGTTATTATCAAAACGTATTTGTTGGTATCCCATGCAAGCAGCATGCTATTTTTAAGACAATTTGGCTACTGTTCAGATGGAGCCCTCTATGGGGTCATTTAACAAGTGGCAATGAACAAAGTAAAAAAAAAAGAACAGCTGCAATCTGCTCTTTTTCATGCCTTATTGCTCTTGGACTTCTGTGCATGGAAATTACCCTTTATGGGTGATCTGAGGTGAACAAATTATCATTATTTAAGAGGAGTGCATTGTGCATTTACTATTTTTCCCATAAAATCCTATGAATCTATTCAACAAATCGAAAATCTACTATCGAATGCTTATCGAATAGTTTCAGGCTTTAATTTCCTCAATATTCGATTTTTTTGATGAAATCGTACGATCGAATACTTTTTCCTTCGAGTCTCCAAAAAAATTGTACAATTCGAACGATTGAGGCGTTCGATCGTACAAATGGTATTCGAGCAAGTCTTTGCAAAAGAAGCCATAGGCTTCTATTGGTATCCGGTAGGTTCAATCTGTAGGCATTCGAATGATTTAAAATTTTAAATCCTTCGATCAACGAATTATCGAATATCCGATCATTCGATCTATTCGATAATTCGGTATTCGATGATCGAGGAGGCCAAATTTGCATATTCGAATATCCGAAAAAATCGTACAATCGTTATTCGATCGAATTCGATCGAACTTCGAATCCTTCACACAAATTTCGTAAATTTCCCCCGAAGTGTCATTGCATATTATTTGTCTTTCATGCATGCCAACCAAGCCCATACTGGCAATATGTATATTCAAGCAAATGCCAGAGGGCTGGTTAAACTGTTAAAGTTGCCATAGACAGTCATCAATTGGGCCTTTGGGGAGCTGTTTGGGCCTTAATGTTCTTAAAGTGCCTGGGCCTATATTGAATCTCAGTCCGGACATGACGTATTAGAGTCTGAACTGTCTCATTAATTTTATATACTGACCTTATTGCACCAGCCTAAAGTTTCAGCTTGTTAATAGCAGCAATGATCTAGAGCTTGAAACTTGTCACAGGGGGTCACCATCTTGGAAAGTGTCTGTTACACTCAAATGTTCAGTGGGCTCTGAGCAGCTGTTGAGAAGCTAAACTTAGGGATGGTTGCAAATTATCAAGCAGAAAATTAGGTTGGTCTGTAATATGAGCTGATGCTACAGGGCTGATTATTAAATACTACTTGCATTGGTTTCTGTGCTGCCATGTAGTAATTATCTATATAATTACTAATCAGCCTTATACTGTGACATGTATTTTCTATGTGTACTATATATTGTGAGTGGGTCCATAAGCTCAGAAGGTGACAGCAGCACAGAGCATGTGAATCAGTGAATCAGCAGAAAAGAAGATGGGGAGCTACTGGGACATCTTTGGAGACACAGATCTTTACTGCTAAAGGGCTGTGGTTGCCTTGGGCTGGTACAGAAGCACAAAACTTTAGTTCTTCAATATTATACACACAGAGTATTCCTTCTCTACAAATTACAATTTCTACAAATGAGTCAAAGCTGCCATCATGCTTATCTCAGATAAGACTTGAAGAGAATGGTACTATCTATGTATAACAAGCAGATGTTCTGTTGAAGGCCTTTATAGATTGTTCAGCTAAGGGCAGTAGTAAACTGTATTGCTCCCATTCATGTATGAATGCCACTTTGTAATCGTGCATGGGCAACTGCTGGTAGTTTCTGGGAGGGATAGATAGCCAAGAGAAGACGGACTCAGTAGGGATGTGTCAGTTTTTACTGCCTTTTGCTTGGGGGATGTGTTTATAATAAGGTTGTTAAGTCTCAGACATCTATTGGGCTCTTCCCCATGCAATAACATTGCTGTTTCTTACGCACTGTTCTGTACTTCAGATTATCAGCATGACCTTAGTTGCTTAAGATGATCCTTGGAGTCACTATTCTCACTCCCACTGCTCCTATAATATAAAAGAACATTTGGCCCCTCTGGAAGAATGTTCTTCTCCTTGATTACATGCTAATGTTAAAAACAAAGCCAGTAAATATACATAGGCTTTTGGGAACCCAAAAGTATATTAATGAACAAATTCAGTATACATGTGCAAAATAGATCATCTTCACAGATGTTTTGGGGAAAGACTTGGGGTGCTGTAAATTCTAATTACTTCACTCTTCCAAATGCAAGTAAAATATGTTGGGGCAGAGACTGGTGTGAAGTATGTACAATTTCTGTAAAGTACTGTGTTGGATCTACATAAATAACAGATAATAATAATACAGGTATGGTAAATGGTAAATCCATTATCCAGAAAGCTATGAAATACAGGAAGGCCATCTCCCACAGACTCCATTTTCATCAAAAAATAGTCATTTTAAAAAATGATTTCCTTTTTCTCTGAAATAATACTGCCTACTAAGATATAATTAATCCTTATTAGATACAAAATAACCCTATTGGGTTTAATTCATGTTTAAATGCTTTTTTAATAGATTGAAGGTATGAAGATCCAAATTACGGAAAGATCCATTATTTGAAATGCCCCAGGTCCTGAACATTCTAGGTAACAGGTCCTATACCTGTACAACATTATATATATATATATATATATATATATATATATATATATATAACTATTATCACTGGCAGAAAACTGTATAGTTTATTGTTTATCTACCAGTGCTAATATTTGTGATTACATAAGGGCTCAAAAGTTCTTTGTTTATGCAAAATAAATGTTTGGTTGTTACTATTCTATTTAGTACTACGAAATAAAAAGCTCACTTCTGATTGGCTGCTATGAGTTACTGAATGGGGCAGACTTTGCCCTGGTTTCTACACAGTACTATAAATATTTTCAATGCCATTCTGCATGTTCCCTATCATGTTACAGTTAGCACACCTTAATAGAGTAGTTTATATAACCTCCTGTTTAATATAGAATCTAAATATAACAAATATCATATACAGTAATATTTCTGCACTGACACTGTTAATAACTACTTTCAGAGCAGTTTATACAATTAAACGTTATTATGCTTAGTTTTCCAAGATACCCCCTCCTTCAAAGTGCAAAGACAAAAGCTGCTGGATTGAATGGTTTCCAGACTGCTTCATGGAATGCATACAGTAATTACTGAAATAAACATATTGAGCAATACTCATTTAAATAGCTATTCTCCAACTCTGACTTACATAGCATGTTGTGCTGTGACTGCCAGGGGAGCTGTTAACATCTCTTGATAATTCCTTTCTAGACAATACCAAGCGGTTTCTTTGTACATTATGACTTTTTTTTACAGCTGGAACACAAAGTTCTTGCAGATGTCACCCCCCCATCTCTTCACAACTTCTAAATGTGACACCCCTGATTTGCATATGAAGCCTGCTGCATTGCACCCAACACAGCTGCATTCTTTGATTTGTAATGAGATCAAATTTTAAAGTAATATTATATGGGAGGGTAATACAAGTTTTAAAGGAGAAGGAAAGGTTAAAATCAAGTAAGCCTTGTCAGAAAGGTCCACCTAAATATACCAGCAAACCCTCAAAGTAGTGCTTTTCTGAGTCCTCTGTCAAAATAAAAACTGCATTTCCTTCTATTGTGTACACATGGGCTTCTGTATCAGACTTCCTGTTTTCAGCTTAAACCTCCTTGTCCCAGACATGAGCATGCTCAGTTTGCTCCTCCTCCCCTCCCTTCTCTGCTGTAATCTGAGCCCAGAGATATAAGTGAGCAGGGAGAGACTCAGGCAGGAAGTGATGTCACACCAAGCAAATACTGCAGCTGCTATCCTAAACAAACAGAGAGCTTCTAGAGCTTTTTACTCCGGTATGGTAAAACATTCTACAGAATAAATATAGCATTCTAGCTTGCACTAGTGTAGCTAATCTTTTGGCAATAAAATGCTTCCATAGTTTCCCTGCTCCTTTAAAGGGGAAGCTGACCTTTACAAGACTTTTTTCAAAAAAATTTTCCACAAGTAATTTTTTTACAGTTGCTTGTTATGCTTTTTATATGGGTTTGAAAAATAAAGTATTTTCATTGTTATCCTTGCTACCTAAAGCTAGTTACCTTTGCAAAGTTAGTTGTTCAAATGTGATACAGGTACTGGGGTAGTTATCCAGAATAATCGTGACAGAGGGCTTTCTGGATAATGGATCTTTCCATAATTTGGATCTTCATACCTAATAGGCTGCTTGTGCTTTGAATAAGGATTCATTATAGGTGGGCCCCTGGTATCCCAGTCCGACACTGAAAACAAGCCCTTTACGTAACCTTCAGGTACTAAACAGTTTTAGTGATATCAAATCCAGGGTTTAATTTCGAACTAATTCCCCCAACGCTTTCATGCATGGATCATAATGGGCAATCGGGTCCTCTCTGTGAGTGAAAGAGTTAAAAATTCTGCCATGATTACTGACATGTTCAAGTACAAACATGCAATCTTTAGTATTCCTGAAGAAAGCCAATCATTCACAGGCTAAAAAGACAACCCTCAAACCAACTTTTAAAGGACTAATATTACAAATCGGCTGCTTTGGATTTGTTAAATAAATAGCGTATGAATTGCAGGCTTTTCCTTTAATAAAACCTTCACCGGTGTTTATAAAAGCTGCAGCCACTGACAAAATGTTTTTATTAAGTGAAAAATAATATAAGTAACTTAATACAACGATTACATATGTTACATGTATTCATAAACAGTGTCTTTATGAATTATGTATGAGTAATGTATACTAAATACGTTCTCTTATCGAGGCTGACTCCCCCACCCCCCCTTTGGAAGGAGTGCACTGAATACACGCTGCTGTTAAGTGCAAATAATGTATTTGCAAGAATTTAAGGGTTTCAAGTGGCCTAACCCTGTGATATTCTCCAACTGAGTGAGGAACCCATTTATCATTTGCACATATTCTTTGCTCAGAGCTATTCCCTCCTGTATTGTACTGTATGTTGTATTGAAAGCAACTGCTCCGTGTGCTCTGTCAGAACTGTTACTGATGCATTCAAGCTTAAGCGCACAATAATTACTTGTAACAACTTATCAGCAGCACCATTTTCTAATGATTCATTTCAGACATCTGATGAAAAGAGTTTGGTAATGGGTATTGAAAGAGTGAGGACACCTCTTTGCCTTGGCCACTAGGTGGTGTACAATGTAGGAAAATGCTTTAAAAATTCACATACACTTATGTCAAGTTAGTGAGGTCTGCAAAACTTTGTGTGGTGGAAGGGTTTGGCTGTGGTCAGTTTAGGATCAGTGAAAAATGCATTGGGTTATTCTAATTTTTAAATATGGCATGCAAGTAGAAATAGCAGCCACAGTGATTGCACTTACCTTCATCTATAGGGTTGCTGGTCACAGTCACTGCATTTGTTAGCCTTAAGTATGATGTAAGTCATCCTCCAATATATCAAAGGAACACAGACCATCTTAAAGGCCATAGCATGTCACTTGCATATCTGCCATCCTAAGGCACTAACTCACTGCCCTCCAGTTAAACTACAAATCCCAGCATTCTTCAGCTACTGGTCTTGGAAGGAAAACAGAAGGATATTTAACTATTAGATTCACTATATAAGCTCAGTATATTTGGAACAAGACATCCCTCAGACATTGGGTGGCTTTGTGTAATGTAAATCTATAACACAAATGGTTTTCAAAAACCATCAGTATTATATTTTATTAAAGGGGTGGTTTTACTATGTTATAGAATGGCTAATGCTAAGCAACTTCTCAATTGGCCTTATTTATTTATTCAATTGGCCTTATTTATTTATTCAGTTGGCCTTATTAATTATTTATTGGCAAATCTTGATAGGAGAACAGAAGGATATTAGACTATTAGATTACAATTCCCTATAAAAGCTCAGTATATTTGGAAGAAGACATCGCTCAGACATTGGGTGGTTTTGTGTAGCATATAAATGCATATGAAACACAAATGGTTTAAAAAAAAAATCAACATTAGTATTATATTTTCTTAAAGGGGTGGTTTTAGTATGTTAAATCATGGCTAATGCTAAGCAAATTTTGAATGGGAGTTCAATTATTTATTTTTTATAGTTTTTGAATTATTTCTTCTGACTTTTTCCAGCTTTCAAATTGGGGTCATTGACCTCATTTAAAACAACAAATATTCAGTAAGGCTACAAGTGTATTATATATTATATACGCCTATATTGTGCATATATTGTGCATTATTGGACTACTTTGAATTTCAGTTTTTAAAAACTGCTTCCACGATGGCCAACCCCTACATAAAGTGGTGTAGAATAAGCAGGACTATTAGGAATGTAGTCTGGGGCTTGGGTCAATGTCAGAGGCCAACTAATAGCTATAAATCAAGTCATAATAACATATGATCAGACTAAAGCTGGCCACAAGTGCAAAGATCCAATCATACAAATCAATTTAGGATCGCACTTTCCCATATCCCGACCTGGCACTAACCATTCAGATCAAAGTCTTACCATTCCAACCAAATAAAGTAGTTAAAGAACAGATCAGCCGATGTTCTGCCCCTGACAGCAATCGTACGATACACAAAGCTCTAGTGAAAAAATCGTCCGATCGGAAATTCACGCAGAGATATTATCGGCAGCCGATAGAAATTTTCTAACTTTTCTGATCGACCAAACGATGATCTCCGCCGGATGAAAAATGTGGGGACTCTCCACACACGGTCCGAAAATCTTACGATGAGATATTTGCGTCTATGGCCAGCTTAAGTCGCAATTGTCATTCACCTCTGACTTGGACCCATATACTGTTGTTTCCCCTATAGCTTAGAAAGTAAAGTTTCTGACTCTGAAACAGTTTGATACTAGTGTTGGGTGAAAGAATTTGGCAGACGTGAATTTGCGACAATGTTGTGAAAATACGGCAACGAAAAATCCACTGCATCAAAAAATTTTGGGTGCGTGTCAGAATAGTCGCTCGTGTTAAAATTGCTATTTGTACGCCCATTGACTGTAATGCATTTGGACAAAATAGGAGTGCAAACTTTTCACTGTTTCTCAAATTTCGCAAAATTTTTCGGCAAAGTGAAACAGGACAAACATTTGATACATTCAGTGGATGTCTAGTAGGCAGCTTACTGATATGAACCTTTATTTAAACCTTGCTGATCAGTGGTTACAATTTGATATATTAGTTGCTCTTCTTTATCCTCATGGAAGCATGCCCCACCTCCACAAATGTGCAAATAAATGCCACTGAGATACATCTCTGCTACCACGGAAGCTATTTTTTTCTCTTTGTTTTTCTTTTCTTGGTGAAATTACAGTGAAGCACGAATATGCTTACTGCCTGTCAATAACCCCATGTATAAAAAAGAAATGTCCTGAGCTATATCCTGCAAGTGTATCTGAAAGTGCATCCTGTCTGCAATGTGCACAATCATGACAAATGAATTGCAGAAGCAGATATGAATTGAATGAAATCCTATTTAAGGATTGTCTCTCTTCCTGCTCCCTGTAAGATTTCTTCTTCATTTCACACACATTTTACTTTCCCTATCTGGAACATACCCATGTTTAGAACCCTTTGTTTAGCTAAGTTGATGTCTGTTACACTGGCCCATGTCAGTGGGGATCCTTTATAAAGGTTTAATGCTATATCAGCAATTCGGGTCCCCTTGTATCAAACTTTCAGCAGGAAAATTTTCCATAGACAAGTATGCAGTGAGGGTGTAGTGGGGTGATGGGTTCCAATGGCTGAAGCAGAAGAGGAGTCAACACAAACAAAAGTTGCCTCCATGTTAGTGTGTGTTGTACCCTACACGGATGTTTGAAGAGGTTTTATGCATCATATGACATAGAGGAAATATGTGCATATTTCTAAAGCTATTGCAGATAGAAAGAAATAATGTTCTTTGGGATATTTTTATGGTAAAGCACTGAAGCTCAAAATAATTTTTTATTGTGACATGTTTGTTTTATGGTAGAAAACAAATCTGACGTAAAATAGAAAAAAATGTTTTAATAGCACTTAGCACTTAGTCCTCACATTTTAATATTGTGTAGAACAACCTTTTTCAGCAATAAGAGCTTTAGGGAACATATACCCTACATCTAAATTAATGTAAAATTGCTCAGTGAACTCTTCCGAACAATTTAGATTTATTATTCATTTTCTTTCAAACTTCATGATGTGATAAAGGTGTAACCTAATCACCTCCGGCTGTTTGGCTCAACTTAGAACCAGCAGCAGGTTCCGTTTACTGAGGTAGGAAGCGTCTTCGGATGCTGCCCTGCTCATCACTCCGGTTACACTAAGGGGCAGATTTACTAAATTCACATGAGGGATTCGAAGTTCGATCGAATTTTCAAAAAGATTCGAATTTTCGAATGTTTTTGAAGACCACTTCGACCAGTGAATTTTTAAAATTCGATCGAATACAATGATTCGAATAATTTGAATAAAATTTCTTTCGAATATTCGACTATTCGACTGTAGAAGTACTTCCCCTTTAAATTTTTATTCGACCACCTAGTTCGCCAGATCAAAGCTACCAAATTGGGTATCATTATTTTTGATTGAATAAAAAAAAATTCGATTGATCGATAAAATCGTTCGATCGATTTATCGATCAAATATTTCCTATTCGATTGTTGACCAATACAATTGCGGTAAAAACCTTCTATATTCTACGAGGCGACAATCTCTCTGAATTGCCTTCTCCCTGTCCGCCACCTGTTTAAGTCAAAAAGCGCCAAAATGCACACGTGGGGCGGTGATTTCTGGAATCGCACTAAGTAGCTTTGTGAGGAAACTTCGGGCGATTCCGGAAATCGCAGCGCCGCGTGTGCATTGGCGCTCGCGCTTTTTGATTTAAACAGGCGGCGGACAGGGAGAAGGCAGTTCGGGGAGATTGTCCCCTCGATTAATCGCCAGGCGACAGAATCTCCCCGAATCTCCCTGTCTGCCCCAGCCCTAAGTGATAGAACTAAGCAGGGAAAGAGTCAAGAGACACTTCCTGCTTCAGTAAAATAAGTTTTTGCTTTTCTACCTACCTGTGCCTTTCAAAATAGCAGGTGACACAAAGGGTATACCATCATAACATTTGCAGTGTAAAAATAGCAAATATAAAATCTAGAAAAAAAAAATGTAATATTTAAGTGTAATATGTTACATAAGTTACAAGAGCACTGTGAGAGATTTGCCCTGTTCTGTACAGGTTAACCTAAAGATCAATTGAAACAGAGCCAAAAATACATTTACAAGGGACTATGACATTCTCATAGACCGTATTTCTTCATAAGCATTAAATATTGTAGAAATGTATTTTTAAAAGATAGAACATATCAGGTAATTAAACAACTCATGAATTACATATTTATTATATATTAATGATTATGGCAATTTAGATAATAGTCCAGATTGTTGAGTGTACTAGAAGCTCTGGGGTTCAGACACAGCCCACAAGTCTTCTTTGTATAAAACCATATGATTTTAAGAGATAATAAAACTGACACTGGACTGCTCTTGTCCGCATAATATATCTTCATTTTGGGTGTGTTTAGGCATTCCCTGCAAGCAATCTGCACATTTTTCACAGGGTAATGATATCAGCAAATCCATGTTATATAATTGACTGCAGCTGTTTTATTAAACTGTGACCAGGACTTACAGAGAAGCACATGCAATAAGTATAGCAATGCTAACAGTAATGAAATGGAAATCTGCTAAGCAGATTCTGCAGAGTATGGCTGGAACCCTATCACCATGTCTCCTGCACCATAATTCTCATAGTTTATTCTACATTAATAATCCAAATTTTGGACAGTGGACAAATAGTAAGATCGGCCTGACATATATGAAAACCCAAGGTGATGGCATGCTGCAGGTTTCTGAAAGCCATTCTGGAAACAGGCATTTAGAACACCAAACTCATAAACACCAAAATTAAGCACAACTAAATCAAACATTTCTTACACTTTTCCACAAATGTCCACAGTTAGTGGCTGCTTTAATATGCAAAAAATCTTCCAATGAGAATTCCAGCTAGGAAAGGTTTAGGCTAGTGCCAGACTATGTTAAGTAATGCATATTTTCCACAGTAGGAGAATCCACCTCCTTTGCCTTTCAACTGCAGACAGATTTTGTGTTTCTGACCCTGGCCAGCATGACAAAGAGTGGTGTGCCAAAATTTTTCAATCTGTTTTTGCTGCCATGAGATAAAATAAAGGCATTTTTAAAGCACAATGGAGTGCCGTCTATTGAAAGATTTACGCAGGCATGGCACAGACACAGGCCTCAATGGGACCCTCTCCTTGCCTTAGCCAGGCAGCAAGGGTTAGGCTGGCCAATTAAAACCAGACAAGGAGCAGAGCACAGCCATTCGCTGAGAAGGAGTGCATCATGTATGGACACTAAGGGGCAAGCTCTTGCACTTTTGCCCATGGGAGTAATAAATGCTCCCATTATTCTCATGGTTTGACCAGAAACATACAAGTATTAATACTATAATAATACCATAATAATATAATGATTAAATGGGAACTATTATAAAAATCTCATAAACTAAGTATTGTTTAATAAATCGACTTTACAGATTTACAGATTTTGTTATTTTTACAGTTGTCTATTCATTAAAGATGGTTAACCATTTATATGGTTTTGCATCAACAGCTGAGGCAAAAAATATCTTTCATGCAGAAAGAAAACTCTCTAAATTTGGCTTCCCAAGCTTAATTACAGATACAAAAGAATTCTTCAATGAGAATCATCCCTGCTACATTGTTCATCTCATTGGTATCTAACATGCTGGAATTATCATGTAGCTATTGCCGGCTATTGCTCATTAAGAATGCCTCTCTGTGGTTTCTGCTGCCATCATACTAAAACCCATGGGAATTAATGATGGGCAAATCTGTCTCTTTTCGACGAAAAATGACAGAAAAATTTGCAGAACGGAGATAAATTTGCAAAAAAGTCAATAGGCATCAAAATAATTGCGACACGCAACAATTTTGACGTGAGCGACAGTTTTCATACACGTGACTATTTTGTCCAAATTCATTAAAGTGAATGGGCATCTGAATAATTTCACGTGTGCGACAATTTTGATGCGCCAATTTTTTTCGCCGTGCCGGATTTTTTGCCACATTTTCTCAAATTTAATTGTGGGTTGCAAAAAGCGGAAATTCACCACAAATCCATGCCTGGCGAATTTATTCGCACATCACTAGTGGTAATATGTTGGTTAATTCTGCATGTGGTAGTCTATCAGGGACACTGCCATGCTATGATGCCTTTATCAGTCAAATGGGAACACAACAAGCAGTTAGATTTTCTCTGCAATGCAAGATATAATAAATCCATACTAGAATATACATTCCCCCTTACTAAGTACAATTCTGCTGAAAAAAAAATGCTAGGTTACTATAAAAGCAATTGACAAAGTCCATTAATAAAAATCTCAGTTCTGTTTGGTCATTAAAGAATTTGATCTTCAGACTTCTTGTAATAAAGCCCCTCTTAAGCATCTTTATTCCAGTGTGCACAGTTACTTTATCAGCATCAACATTCCTTCACCATCAAAAGTTTCCAAAAGCTGTGCCATGTCTTTGCTTCCTCTATATAAATATAAGTTTCTTGCCTATCGATATCATCTGTGAGACAGCGTGTGGCACATTAGCAGTGACTGATTAACACTAATGATAAGCCTTTGCATTTTAAGATACTTTACTGCTTTTTAAGTCTAGAACAGTTATTTCCTTTCCAACTTTATAAGTCTCGGACTAAAAATCTATCAGCTTTAGTGCCTGATAAATCTAAAGCTACTGGACCTGATGCACTTGACTGTTTTAGAAATATTAGCTCTTAAATAGTAAGATATTTCATTGGTTATAGGTTCATAGGAACCTTTGAGCCAAAGAATTTTAGGCTCGAGAGTCCATAAAGCACATTGCTACTTGAAAAATGTGAACCCAGTGAATAAAGTATTTTAGAGTTTTTTTTATAAAAATTGCTGTAAGTTCTGACATTATTTACCAATTTTTAACTGTTAGCTTTACACTTGCATGTATATTTCGTACACTTGTGTAATGATATTTTGGCCTATAAATGCCATTTCAGCTCACTTTGGACAATGTGGGTAACACTCAAGACCCCTGCAGCCATGTTTAAGTTAGAGGTTGTGTGTCCTACCATTGTTCTGCATATTTACTCCCAGTGGCAACAAAACCTTCATTAACAGAATAGGGCTATGTGCTGTAGTAAATCAATAAAAGAACCACCACTGAATTGGGGAAAGTGCAAATATAAGTAAAATTAAATAGAAGAAACATGAGTCAAGTGATGTCATAAATGTAAGTTTTCTAGAACATGGCTGTAGGGACCCATAAGTACCATGGCCCTTATGGCTTCTTCCCTTGCCCTTACACTAGCT
>CM044441.1:39685396-39701897 GCA_024363595.1 Xenopus borealis
AACCAATGCTCTACCTATGCTAGTTGGTTTGGTTATTTATAGCCAAGAAAGGGTTACATGGCTGTACACTTTTTTATTGGGTTGCTATCTGTCCAGACTTCCCAGTTCAAAACTGCCTGTCCGTTTTTCATGGATTTGATACCCAAACTTTACACATAATCCAGCAAAGTCATAGCCAAGCTCCTTGATAGTGTCCACCCAAAAATGTAAATGTTCTCCCCTTCAGCATCATCAGCTCTGGCCCCAACCTCATCCGTTTCATTCCCTTGTCCAGACCGTTGAGGGAACAAAGTGCCAACACAGGCTATACTTCCCTCTGTTTGCCATAAACTGGCTTCAAAGGTGCATTTTAAATAGTTTTTTTTCTATATCAGTAATACTGATCATGCTGCCAATGAAGCAGGACAACCAGAAGTATAATTTGAATTGTACAAATTATTTTGATTTGTTTTCCCATATTCTGAATTGCTCAATTCAGTAATATTTGAGCTAAAAGCCTTTAAAAATGACATAATCAAAATAAAGAATGTTCCTGTTCTTTTGTCCAGTGCGTTAACGTCTCCAGCTGAACATCGAGGTTTTGAAAAAATCTGAATTCTGCAAAAGGTATTGGGGGTGTGGCTAAATACTTAATTTGGCCCATACCTATTTTACTGGCACTATTGGTCTGCATATTTGTGCTCAGTAAGCAGAATATTTAGCAAATGCCAGACATTTTATGTTATTTTCAAATTCAGAAAAGAAATCAACATATGGACATTTCCTAAAAATCTGCTGTGCTCTTTCATTCAATTTAATCACCCCCTTAATGATGCAACTACCCAGCTGACCATATTCATTACAAATAGATGCCCAAATGCCAAGCTATTTTATAGGATTATCACACAAGACAGGAGAAAGAGCAATGGGAACCCTGCAACATGACTGAACACTACTATATCAATATTTATATAAGGCAAATAATAACAGAGCATAAATAAGGTGTATTTGTGCTAAATTGATGCATAAGAAGAATAGGCCTTGAGATAAAGGTCCCAAATACACACCAATTCTAGGGATATCTACTGTATTTTACACAGTGATCTGAGATGACCCTGAAATGTGTTTTGGATTTTAAAAACCATCCTAATCTTTATAATCTAGTAAGAAAAGGAAGCTCAAGCATAATATTTAATGCCTTGGTAGGCAATGGCGTCTAGCCAAAACCTAAGACATGCATAAACACACTTTTAAGTTGATTCCTGTTATTAGATTATGTTTTTAAATTTGATTGTGTTTCAGTGGCAAAGCACTTTGTTATTGTGACCCTAAGGACAATATATCGAAGCACAGAATTCAGGATGGTACAAATTCTCTGTTGAAGATGGAAATATTTCCCTCTGGTGGTTCTGTATAAACAAAAGCTGTCTCTTGGGATGCAGAGAATCCTTAGAACCTACCTTGCTGAGAATATAGATGGTATCACCGTGCTTAAATGAAAGTTCATCTGGTTGATCCCCAGTGCAGTCCCACAAGCCTCTGTAGAAATTGGCATAATCTGTGTTTTCTTTTGCTTGAATGAAGAGAGCAAATGTGACATTACACAGAGGCAGACAGTTGATATTCACACATTCAGTTATGTGAGGGAAGCATTGGAATGTGGGGGACAATAAGACATGATACAGGTATAGTAAACCTATTATCCAGAAAGCACTGAATTACAGAAAGGCCATCTCCCATAGACTCCATTTTATCCAAATAGTCCATTTTTTTCTTCTGTGTAATAATAAAACAATATCTTGTACTTGATACAAACTTAGATACAATTAATCATTATTGGAAATCATGCTTACATGATTTTCTTGTAGACTTACGTTATAAAGATCCAAATTACGGAAAGATCTGTTATCTGGAAAACCCCAGGCCCCAATCATTCTGGATAACAGGTCCCATACCTGTATTACTATAGTGCCTCTTGTTCCACAAATCAGTTCAGCTTTTCAGGCATGTAGAGGCTTAGTTACAAAATGTTTACATTGATTCTAAACAGTAAATATAAAAAGTACATATGTGCACAGCTATGATAATTACCTTTCAGGGTTCTGTCCCAGTTATTGTTACCTGAACCCATGCACTAGTTTTAACCTCTTGACAAACCATAAGGAATCCACACATCAGTCCCTAAAACCATTTTCTGTACATTTAAAGAGCACTGCATAGGAGTGTACTTTAGAACTAATTTTCTAACAGTTGCCCATGGCAGCCAATCAAAGATTTGTTTCTATCAATCTGTTACCATTAATAAAATGATTGCAAAGATCTGATTGGTCCTTAAGGTCCAATAAGCTCCCA
The DNA here is from genome assembly GCA_024363595.1 of Xenopus borealis. Classification (NCBI taxonomy): domain Eukaryota; kingdom Metazoa; phylum Chordata; class Amphibia; order Anura; family Pipidae; genus Xenopus; species Xenopus borealis. The sequence continues at coordinate 39,687,728 of CM044441.1, forward strand.
TCTGGCATGTGTTTGAAGTGCTGCACAGAGGAGCCAACTCCCTTCATGGTGTGTTTGTACTACATAGAAAACACTGCTTTCAAATGGATACACTGAAGCAAGCATTTCCCACTGATGACAGATTTCTTTGTTTAGTCAGCTGGAAGAGCTATGCATCTTGATTTTTCATTGCAAACTCATATATCACCTTTAAATATAAATACAGCAGGCTTTGCATTCAAATCTCATTTGTTACTATCAAGCTTAAGGGAATGTTTGTGCCTGCTACTAAACTGTGACATTACAGCTATTGTGGTGCTATGTGTCGGCATCCATCCAACACCATACACCTGCAATGCTAGGATATTTATAAGGGTAAGAAGCATACGTGTTTTTCAGGGGGGTTTATCTTTCAGTTAACATATAGTATGTTAAAGAATGACTCTCTTGTATTCATATTCCAGTCTCATATTCAAATCAGTGCATGGTTGCTAGGGTAGTTTGGACTCTAGCAAGCAGATTGCTGAAACTACAAACTGGAGAGCTGCTGAATAAAAAAGCTAAATAACTCAAAAACCACAAATGCAAAACAAATGCAAATTGTCTCAGAATATCACTCTCTAAATCATAGGAAAAGTCAATTTAAAGGTTACCGACCCCTTTAAAAGAGAACTAAAGCTTAACCAAGAAGTAGGCTAGAAATGTTGTACATTATGTTTTGGGCTTCTGTACCAGCCCCACTCAACACAGGCCTTTAGCAGTAAAGATCTGTGTCTCCAAAGATGCCCCAGTAGCTCCCCATCTTCTTTTCTGCTGATTCACTGATTCACATGCTCTGTGCTGCTGTCACTTACTGAGCTTAGGCACTGACTCTCAACATTCTGTATACATAGAATATAAAGTCCACAATACAAGGCAAAACCAGTCAGCTCATATAACGGGCAATCCTCATTTTCTGCATGATGACTTGCTATGACCCATAGCTTCTTAACAGCTGCACAAAGTACACTGAGCATGTGCGTGTCACTGACACCCTTAATGAAATCAAAGACGGTGACCTCCTGTGCATAACTTTGAAGGCTTGGATAATTACTGTTAGGCTAAGGCCAGACGGGGAGATTCGGGTGAACAAGCGAAGGCGACTTTAAGCCTAGCGGGCGCACAGCGCTATCTAGCTATCCGGGGAGATTCGGGGGAGATTCGTCGCCGCGAGAAGTCGCCAGGCGACGGATCTCCCCCGAATCTCCCCGTCTGGCCTTAGCCTTATAGACATATTGAACCTTTAAGTTTAATTTATTAAATATGGCCTCTCTAGCCTTATTTGTTACAGGATTTAGTTCTCCTTTAAATGGGTACAGGCAGGTAAAAGTTGCAAAAGGGGTGCAAATGCAGGAGGAGTGCTACCATGTAGTTTGAAATGGTGGAAGTGGCCCTGAAGGGCCAACTATGCTAACTATGGCTACTATATTTTTGCCTTAAAAATACCTCAGCTGAGGCAAGCATTATAACTCCACCCTCATGTTCCAGTTTAAAATGTTAGGGCATTTTGCAGTCACATGAGATAACCTAATGTCCTGAAATATTACTTCTGGGCCTCTGTCACAGTCGTGACCCATGATTCAGCTTAAGCAAGCAACATGGCAGCTTCTATTAATGTAAAATACAGGTGGGCACAGAATAAATGCTCTGTGCATAAAATAAACTACAGTATGCCCTAAGCACAACTTCATGTCTATTTCCTGCAAGGGAAAACTGAATGGAGATAAGCAATGCTTATTAATATGATGTATTACCCTTTTATCCTTTGGGACCTTGCTTATTAATAGATATAAGCAAATGATTTGGCAAGTGTAAAATTCTAAGAATATTTTGTGTGATGCAAATATATTGCTGGTGTTTTGCAGAATGCAGGCATTTATCACATGGTCTGGGATTAGTATGGATGCTTCTCCACTGGTGCCAATATATGCCACAGGCTGACACTTATATTACAAATTATTTTATATCAGTTTATCTAATCCTGCATGATCATACCGAATCATTCCTGTGTCTTGGAAAAAAAATGATATACAGGGATAGGATAATGCAAATGTACAAAGTGGGTTTGGGAGCAAGGGACTGAGACAAGGAGAATTGAAATGGTGCTCTGTAGTGATGGGCGAATCTAGGCAGATTCGCTTCACTGAAAAATTGGCGAAAAATCGCGTCGTAATCGACATGTTGAGTCGTTTTTGTTGTGTGTCGCGTCATTTTCTACGCACGTCTCCTTTTTTTTTTTTGGTGAATTTTCGCCAGCCGAATTTTTTTCGGTGTTTTGCAAATTTATTTGCCGGCGGCCAATCGCGGGAATAAATTCGCCCATCCCTAGTGCTCTGCTTTCATTTCACCTCCAGAAGTTGTAGTTGGTTATAGATACTCTAGAAATACAGGTATTGAACCTGTTATCCAGAAAACTCAGGACCTGGGGTATTCTGGATAACAGATGATTCTGTAATTTGGATCTTCATACCATATATCTATTAGAAAATCATGTAAACATTCAATAAACTCACTGGGCTGGTTCTACTTCCAATAATGATTAATTATATCTTAGTTGGGATCAAGTACAAGGTACTGTTTTCTTATTACAGAGAAAACGGAAACCATTTTTAAAAAGATGGTTTATTTGTATAAATGGAGTCTATGGGAGATGGCCTTTCTGTAATTCTGAACATTTCTGGATAACAGGTTTCCGGATAACGGATCCAATACCTATATGTATCTTCATTGTGTTTATGGTCATAGATATATTATATAATGTAAGAGCAACTCAATTATAAGTTTAACTGCAAACTGAATTTCCCCAATATTAAAAGTTCCAAAAAAAAGGCGTAGATTTGAACTTTGACGGGACGCATACAACTGGCCAATCGAGTCATCTAATCAGTTTCATCAATTTGACAAATAGGAATCAAAATCAATACAGGTATGGGATCTGTTATCCAGAAACCCATTACCCAGAAAGCTCTGAATTACTGCAATGCCATTTTCCATAGACAAATAATCCAGATTTGTAAAAATGAATTTCCTTTTTCTCTGTACTTTGTACTTTATTTAATGAATGAATCCTTATTGGAGGCAAAAAAATCCTATTGGGTTTATTTAAAGTTTACATGATTTTCTAGTAAATTTAAGGTATGAAGATCCAAATAATGCGAAAGATACATCACAAGGATTGTTGATAACAGGTCCCATGTCTGTATTTATCACGCCTTCAGAAATGACTAGTCCACGGGTGTCAAATGCTATCGGCTGGCAACAAATACATTAGTAAAATAAAAATAAGGTCCAATATAAATACAAATTTAGAGAGGAAATACATATAATGGACCTATTGCTACCATATTGTCTTACTTTCCAGAATTCAACATGAAAGTATGGAGGAAGATTTCAGTAAGATAATTAGAGCCAGACTCTCTCAGGCTGGATGCCTCATTCCATTCCCTGCCTTGTTCTTATGTTGTCATTCACTCTTCCCTGGCAGAGTACATCAGACAAAAGCAATATGTACACGTTCTCCCCTATTCATGTGCTTCAATCAATCCATTCTAGGCCTGTATCCTGTGTAAAGACAACAGGCAATCAGCGTTTGTTTGCAAGCATATCCTTGCAAAAGCAGAGTGACAATGAATGTGGTGATGAAACTGCCATACACACCATTAACTGATTGATTATTTAGCGCTTGTCCTTTCCCAAGCACAGTAATAAATTCTTCCCCCCATACAAGTGCCGCAATCAGTATTCAGTGAATGCACAAATACACCACGCGCCGTTGTGACCACAAAATGCTTCAATATTTGCATTCACTTTCCTTCTAAGGAGTTAACTTTTGAGTGCAAGGTAACAATATTTTTATCAAATAGTTTTGCAGCAGAGCATGCATAAGGCAATGGCGACCTGCATGATAACAGCATAGATTCAAATTAATGGGAGAAGAAATAAGGCAGAAATACTCTGGATCAGCTCCGCCGGGCTCAGTATGATCTTAGAACAGCAGGCTCAGTGGATTGCCCAGCGCTCTGGAGCTCACATTTGCATGTCATTAGCAAAATGGAAGCATAATGCAGAGTTTACAGATAAATTAGCACAGGTTTAGCGGCTGCAAAGAGACTGCAATTCTCCTCTTTAACCCCTTGGCTTTCACACGGCTCTTCCAACATTGCGATAGCTACAAATCAATATAATCAATATATAACATTGCACTATTCAAGAGAAATTCAACAGACTAATGGAAGTTACCCAAAGTAAAGGAACAGCGACACAAACAATAAAAGTGTTTTATGGCCCACGGGTGTTTTAGACCTGCGCTCCCCTGCGTTGCGTTTGGCTGCGTTCAGCCGCAGGGGAGCGCAGGTCTAGACGCAACTCATTCTTTTCAATGAGGTTGTACCCATGAGACACGTGTAAGCGCGGAACGCAGGTTCAGACGCAACATGCTGCATTTTTCCTGCGTTCGGCGCCTACATGCATTCGTGTGAGTACAGCCCCATTGAAAATAATTGAGTGCGTCTATACCTGCGCTCCCCTGCGGCTGAACGCAGCAAAACGCAACGCAGGGGAGCGCAGGTAAAAACGCCCGTGTGTAAGGGCCCTTAAAGTAACGAAAATAAAATGTACTGTTGCTCTAATCTGGTAAAACTGGTGTGTTTGAAATACAACTATAGTTTATATAAACAAACTGCTGCTGTATAGCGATGTGGCTGCCATTCATCTTGAAAAAATAGAAAAAAGCACAGGTTACAAACAGATAAACTCTTTAGACAATGGGATTCTTCAGAGCCGTGTATCCTGCGCCTTTTTTCCTTTTTAACTTGGAATGGCTGCCCCCATGGCTGCACAGCAGCTTGTTTAGATAAACTATAATAGTGGTTCTGAAGCAAACACACCAAGTTTACCACCAGTGCCTGGTAATAGTATATAACATTTTTATTATTTTTTAAAACACTTTCATTTGTTGGTATTACAGTTCCTTTAATTCCACCTTCCTCTTTCTTAATCTGACATTATAAACTCCAGCTAAAACTGACTCCAACATCACATTGATGTAAATTGTACCACCGATTTGTATGAAAAATATGGTACTTTAGATTCACGACAGCGGTTTTCGGGAATTGCAGTTTAACTCCAAATTGTACAAACCCAGATTATTGTGAATTTGGCATTATTTTAACTTCAATTGATTTCCAAAAATATACCTTTTTAATTAAAAAAGCTTACACCACATTTTTGAATTGTCCCCTACGTGTGGTTTACTAAGATGAATTTCAGTCCTGGAGAGCGCAGGGCAAGAAGTAAAAGGTCCTTAACTAAAGTACAAATGTGTACACAGGCCAATTATGCGTATTTTCATAACATTCCAAGTTAGAGTGTTAGGGGGTGCCTAATATTGGCAACCCCAGTGGATTATTCTTCTTAGGGGGGAATGTAATTAAATTCGCAAAGACCAAAATAATGCGCATCAATAAGATTAAAAATCCAAATCTCGCAATGTAATATTGTTCCTTAAACTGTTATTGCATTGCAAATTTTAATTGCACATTGTAAACTTTAATTGCGCATTGGGAACTTTAATTGTGCATTGAGAATTTTAATTGCGCACTCTTAAGAAGTGCTTGAAGGTGTCGTAATCTTTTGGAGCAAACATAACGACTTTTTCAGTAAGAAGTTTTATTACATTGACCGCGCATTGACGCAAGCTGTAAACTTCGCAAACTTTCTTCCACTGTCGGAAGTGATCGGTAAACAGTTTCCGGGTTCGCAAAAGCTATATTAAATTCGTGGAAACCAAAAATTGTTTGCACAGAGGCATAACTTTTCGCATTGCGAATAGTTTTTGCCTTAGGGCTCCTACACACGGGCGTTTTTGACCTGCGCTCCCCTGCGTTGCGTTTGACTGCGTTCAGCCACAGGGGAGCGGAGGTCTAGACGCACCTCATTTTGTTCAATGAGGTTGTACCCACGAGACGCGTGTAAGCGCCGAACGCAGATTCAGACGCAACATGCTGCATTTTTCCTGCGTTCGACGCTCACATGCGTTCGTGTGAGTACAGCCCCATTGAAAATAATTGAGTGCGTCTATACCTGCGCTCCCCTGCGTTAATACCGACAATGAAAATGAAATAATGAATCTTATTATGCTTGCTTACAATAAGGTGACTGATATAGTGCAGGCACCAGCAGAGATGAGCTTTACCTATGAATTCATTTAGGAAAAGCCCAACCTCAGGGGTATACACAAGTGCATTTTAAACCAGGCCTGGGTATTTCTTAGTTCTTTGCATTTCTAGATTTGACCTGAAGGAGAGTTCAGTCAGGGGGGAACTTCACCAAAATATTGTTTCACTGTAAAGAATCTGGAATACTACATTTCTCCATAAAAATCTGTAGCACACCTTGTACCAGTTTGAAGTTTGTGTAGGTTTCTTGATGTGATTAACTCTATTTTCTTGGAATTAACAATGCCAAAGACAAAAAGATGGTGTTAAACACCTTTGCTCTAACTTTCTGATGTAAAAGTAAAACTTTATTTCATGTTATCATTTATAGTGAAGAGGAATTAGGGCTTACAAAATCCAGGGCTGGATCATGATCAAATTCATATCATGGCATGGGGTTGATTGACATGTCTCTTTAATGCGTCATCAGTCAGGCCCCTGACAATTGCCATCAAAGAATTTACTTTCTATGGAATTGCTAAAATAAAGAACTAAATAGTTAAGTTGTGCTTTTCTTCTGCTGAATTACTGTTTTCACTTATTTTCTGTCAAAGATGCCTGTCCTGTAGGCTGTCCTACATGCAAGCAATGTTTTCTTTTCAAAGATGGCACCTGTTTGGCAAACTATCCAAAAGTAGCAATAGATGCCGTTTCCATAGAATTTGCATTAGTCGCTTCTGGAATGCAGTGTTAATTATGACATTTGTATCTGATTTGCTTAGCCCAAGTAAGTAGCGCCTATTGACCTAAGCAGCTGGTGGAGCCTTGGAACTAATGCCACACCCAAACTGGCTTAATTTCAGGTTTCCCTTGCATCTGTGGTGTACTTGCACTTAATTCAAAACAGGCTGAGTGGATGCGCTGATTCTGCTGCAAGTGGTTAAATGCATGCAAGGGGCGTTTCTGAGATTGTGCTGCCCCCCTCACTCATTCCCCAGCACTTACTTGTCCTGCACTGGATGGAGTCCAGGGGGGACCCCATGTCTAGTGCAGAGAACACTATTGCACTAGATACATATGAATTTCAGTCTAAAAACTGGAAATTAATTTCTTAAAGTTACTAGGAGTTGCTTTTTGTCACCCCTGGTAATTTGTTTGGCGCTGCCATTAGTGATGGGCGAATTTATTCGCCAGGGGCGAATTCGCGGCGAATTCCCGTGATTCACCGCTGGCGAATAAATTCGCGAAACGCCAGCGAAAATTCGCCTGGCGAAAATTCACGAAAAAAAACGAGTCGTGCATCGTTTTTGACTCAACGCGTTGAAAACGACACGATGAAAACGACGCGACGCGCGTCAAATTCGTTTAGCGAAATTTTTCGCCAATTCGCGAATTTTTTCGGCGAAGCGAAACTGGGTAGATTCGCCCATCACTAGCTGCCATCTGAGGCAAGTTTCTCAGCCCTTCATTGGTGCAACGCCCCTGGGTGCATGTATAGGTGCAAGTACCTTTGTGAATGGCATCAATATGTGCTCAGCTTTGCATCCAAATTAGTACTACAGTATACACTTGCAACCATAAATAAGGCTGTTTGTTATTATGTGCAAATTGTTTTTCATTTTTTGGTATGATGATAGAATCCCTTTAGCATTTCTGGTACATAAACAAAGGTAATTAAAGGGCAAAGAAAATGGTTGTAAGGGTTCTCAGTTTCACACTATGTACTTGCAGTGAGATTGTTACACATGATTTGGATACTTCCTCTATTTGAAACACAAAGCTAGCCTAAACACTTATGGCAACCTGTTCCTGCTTTCCTGTGCGGGTCCTGAAATCAACCCCTTGATTCCTGTCCACATGTCATAGAAGGAAAGCACCGGAAAAGTACTTCCTGAGCAAGGTCTCCATGTCCACCCTACTTCTGACAAGAGAAATAATGTATATAGCACGTACGCTGATGGGGGCATCCCAGACTGTATTTCCTTACAGGACATACTTCAGAAGTAGGGCCACCTTGCCTTCGCATTTACAGAGGTGTTAAGTCCCGGTAAGACTCGCTTCTTCGATAAAAACTTTGTCAGACAATTTTTAAAAATATTTCATGTACAGAATCCTTCAGTGATGCCTTAAAGGCCGATGCAGTTGTCTGCATCAATACCAGTTATTCATTAATCTATTTTCCATTTTGGTGATATGCCAATTAACACGGTGGCACCCTGCCAAGCTTCAGAAGAGAGCTGAACACTCGTTATTGCTTTGGTTTATAAGTATTGTTTCTTTTACTCCCCGCTGTTTTATTTTTTCTTTTTTCCAGTGCTATTGCTTTTTGCTGTAATCATATGCAATGAAGATATGCATGGCCAACATTTAAACAGGCTGCAGATCAATTAGTGGTCTTAGGTTTATCTGATTTTTATCAAAGTAGACAGAACTGTGGGTCGATTGGCAGAGCCTGTGTCAAGTTGACCTTTTCAGAGACGTCTACATTGCCAGTCCCATGGGCTACTTGTTGTCCCTTGTCAGCATTTGAATGGCAGAAGCCTGTTCTGTTCAAGCACAAAGTATACACAGATGTCTATATTACATTCTCATAGGTGTGACAGCAACTGCATGTTGTATCTATAAACTGTCCTTTAGCAGTGACACTTCCTCAATGATGATAAGCTAATTTATGCAACTAAATCTCCTTTGTGCAGAAATGAAAGCTAATTGAGTCATTACAAAGTAATTCAGGAAGGAATACCTTGTATAAATGGGCTTACTTTAGAAATCCTTCTCAAGTGTTTTTCATGCATCCTAAATGGTTCTAAGTAGTTTAGCTGCCACAGGATATCCAGCCAAAGCAGACAACTTTTAGGGACATGAATAAATTAAACTGTCACAAACAGACAACTCAAGAGACACATTCAATTTACCTGATGCATTATTCACAGGCACCGGAGTTGCTTTTGGGGTCTCTGTTTCGGTCATGGGTTTCTCACTTTCCTCTGAAAAGTAAAAATATTTAATGACAGGCAATTAGATTTTCAAAAAAAAAAAAAAAAAAGACTTAGCATTAAATGAATACTGTGCAGGGCTTAATGACACCTAATAGGGAAATAATTACAGTTTGCCAGGTTATTTAGGTAAAAACAACATTAGCCTATTGCTGACAACATTTGTTTTCTCTTGGGTGTTAGAATACATTGCTTCCTCCAAAGGCCATTATACAAAGGAGGGGAAGTGGGCTACACAACAGGTAAAGCAGGAACAGCTGCAACACAAACATTTTCACAACAACCTGCCAATATGACTTAATCTGTTACTCTCACGTTGACTGATTACCCAGCTTCCCCTGTCCTATCAATCGTTGCTTTCTTTTGAAATTGTCAGCAGGATTGGCAACTTTCAAAAATGGAAACTACTAACTCATTTTGCTTGGCTCAGGAAAGAGGCAACTTCTCTGGTCACTTGAAACTAGTGATGGGCGAATCTCACCCGTTTTGCTTCGCCGAAAAATTCACGAATTTCCATAGAAATTCACAAATTGGCGAAAAAATTAGCCGTTTCCGTCGCGTCACGTAATTTTTGCGTCGCGTAATTTTTCGACGCGTCAAAAACTACGCGCGACTCATTTTTTGGTCGAATTTATTCGCCAGCTGCGAATCGCGGGAATTCGCAGCGAATTCGCCCATCACTACTTCAAACCAATGGGCAGAAGATCACTGGAGCAAGAAAAAAGCACTGCGAATACTGCACCCTGCAGAAGATAAAATGTATTTTTCGAGAAACAAGGCTTCTGCTGCAAATATATTAGTAGTCTCCAACAGAGACATACATTATGCCAAAAAACATGGATTTTCGAGAACAAATTAACACCTGCTTCTGAATTTAATGAGAGGGAAGCACAGAGTGGCAATAAAGGCTGGCACAGTTATTGGAATTGGCTCAGTTCAGACTTTTATATTGTTGTCTCCTGGTGCTAAAGTCCTTCTTAGATTGAAATATTGCATTTTTATTACATAGAAGTAAATTAGCACTAAGCATCCTTTGCAAGGATCATATTCATAGAAAAATAACAGTTGGACTTGGTCTGTTCATGCTGGTGCAACTACAGACTTTCTAAGCAGGGCCCTCTTAACCTCCTTTATTGGTCAGTTCTTTTATGTTACCTATATTTATATATGCCCTTCTATTGTACAGTGCTGCAGAATATGTTGGCACTGTATAAATACAGTCATATGAAAAGGTTTGGGAACCTGCTCAGCCTGCAAAATAATTTACTCCACTTTCAGAAAAACAGTGGTATATCTTTTTCCCAGGAACATCTGAACAAAGATTTTTAGTGCAGCAGTATTCAGTTGTATGAAATCAAATGTAAAAAACTGGCTGTGCAAAAATTTGGGTACCCTTGTAATTTTGCTAATTTGAATGCATGTAACTGCTCAATACTGATTACTGGCAATACCAAATTGTTTGGATTAGCTTGTTATGCCTTGAGCTACATAGGCAGGTGTGTCCAATAATGAGAAAAGGTATTAAAGGTGGCAAATTGCAAGTTGTGCTTCTGTTTGACTCTCCTCTGAAGAGTGACAGCATGGTATCCTCAAAGCAACTCTCAAAAGATATGAAAACAAAGATTTTTCAGTATCATGGTTTGGGGAAGTCTACAAAAAGCCATCTCAGAGGTTTAAACTGTAAGGCTTAGTCCAGACGGGGAGATTCGAGGGCGATCCGTCGCCTGGCGACTTCTCGCCGCTACGGATCGCCCCCGAATCTCCCCGTCTGGACTAAGCCTAATGTAATCAGAAAATGGAAGGCCACAGGCACAGTTGCTGTAAAACCCAGATCTGGCAGGCCAAGAAAAATACAGGACATATGCGGAGGATTGTGAGAATGGTTACAGACAACTCAAGGATAACCATCTTGCTGTAGATGATGCATATATACATCATTCTACAGTACAGCACAATTTGCACAAAAAACATCTGTATGGCAGGGAGATGAGAAAGAAACCCTTTCTGCACTCACACCACAAACAGAATTGCTTGTTGTATGCAAAAGCTAATTTAGAAAAGCCCCAGTTATTTTGGAACAAAGTGACTTTGGACTGATGAGACAAAAATGTAGTTATTTGGTCATAACAAAAATTGCTTTGCATGTCGGAAGAAGAACACCGCATTCCAAGAAAAACACTTGCTACCTATTGTCAAATTTGGTGGGGGGTTCCATCATGCTGTGGGGCTGTGTGGTAATTCAGGGACTGGGGCCCTTGTTAAAGTTGAGGGCTGGATGAATTCAACCCAATATCAACAAATTCGTCAGGATAATGTTCAAGCATCAGTTACAAAGTTGAATTTACACAAGGTTGGATATTCCAACAAGACAATGACTCTAAACACACTTTGAAATCTACAAAGGCATTTATGCAGAGGGAGAAGTAAAATATTCTGGAATGGCCCCCAACTTGAATATCATCGTAATCTATGGGATGACTTGAAGTGGACTGTCCATGCTTGGCAGCCATCAAATTTAACTGATCTGGATAGATTTTGTATGGACGAAAGGTAAAAAATACACAAGGCTGGATATTCCAACAATACAATGAGTCTAAATACACTTACAAATCTACAAATGTATTTATGCAGAGGGAGAAGTACAATATATCCCGGAATGGCCCCCGATTTGAATATCATCAAAATCTATGGAATTACTTGAAGCAGGCTGTCCATGCTTGGCAGCCATCACATTTAACTGAACTGGAGAGATTTTGTATGGACAAATGGTCAAAAATATCGCCATCCAGACACTCATCAAAGGCAATAGGAGGAGTCTAGAGGCTGTTACATTTGCAAACGGAGGCTCAACTAAGTGTTATGTATTAAAAGGAAGTTGCTACTTTGAAAGCTCAGCCAATGATAAACAAAACTCCAAAGAATTAAAAGGGGTCCCCAAACGTTTTCATATGACTGTATATGTAAATAATATTGTATGGGGGAGTGACTGGAGTACAGAATGGGTTGATCTAGGGTGCAGTGTAAAAAGTCCCAATTTTAAAATTAGGATATTAGGAAGTATTCATGGTCTTTCCATTCATCCACAAGAGTAGTGTATGTGGCAGATAAAGAAGCCACAAAAGAGCCAGACACACACAACAACTAGTCAATGTCCAGGTGCCCAGAACGGTTCACCAAAAAAGGAAAACAAGATTGGACAATGACCTATCACCAAGTGCACATCACCAGTACAATATCCATGTTATTGACCCACTGGCCTGTTGGTGAAAAAATGTTTTGTGCTGCATGCTATCATGTCTATTCACAGGTCGCACACACACAGAGGGCCTTCACAACTACTTAAGTAGTTCTGATATAGTTATTATGATGGCCCTTTACTCTATGAGCATTGAGAATTAAGCACAAAGCAGGAAGGGAAAGTTAACTTTTGAATTGGCCTGAAAGTGCAGGGATGTTAAAAGGCAAAGGTAATCAATATTGTGTCTTCAGAAGCACATTGTTATTAATCTAGTACCTTATATAAATTACAGTATATAAAAAATATATAAGTTAAGGTAATGACTAGTTAATAATTATTTGTGTGTTCCCTTCAAACCTGTCTATTCTGCTTCACTGCAAGCACTCTGTAGCCAGAGCCTTATATTGTAGATCACACACAATTTGCCCATTCTTTGTATATATTCATCATTCAGACTAAAGGTGGCCATACATAGGCAGATAAAGCTGTCGATATCTGTCCCTTAGACCAATTCGGAAGCTTATCTGCCTGTATATGGGTGCTTTTGATGGGTCCTCCAAATCGATATCTGGCCACGATATTGATTGGAAAGGTTTACTTTGTGGTACGACCGACCAATCGGAGCCCATTGATTCCTAGTTGTAATCCAATCGTTTGGCCATAGGGTAGAAACTTCGGGGAATCGGGGAAAGATCCGCTCATTTAGCAATCTCGCCAAACGGGCGGTTCTGACTGAAAGGCTTTTGTCTGGATGTTACAGCACATTATTCTTATTATACCTGCCTAAACCTGAGGCCATCAGTACCAGTCAACGCTTTAATGCTTAGATAAAACCTGTAGGGGCAAATTAGCTGAGGGAATTACAATGGAAAATCCTTAACCCACATAGAAAGCTTAGTGAGCAGAGTGACAACTACAATTTCTGTTCATAAAAATCCATCCTCTGTGAATAGGTGAAGCGGCAACTGTTCTCTCTCACAAGAGACTTTGCTGCAGCTGCGTGTGATACACGTGATTCCCAAGGTACCCTAGCAATACATTTTCCCAATGTCAGCCAAAGTATGTTCAGGAGACATTCCATCACTGTACTCTATGGACCCAAGACATTTTGTAGGAATAAAACATATTTACAGAGACAAATGAGATGAACAATGATTTCCTAATAAGGACAATAGCCTATATTAACAGGGCCTCAGTCACATATTAGTAGGAGAGCTCTGTTATTATAACATGCATTTCACCATATGCATTGTTGGTTTCTTAACATTGTAGGACTAGATCCTAAATTCTTACATCCACAAGGTTTCAAAAGTTTGGACAACTTAATAAAAATGAGATATATATATATCTGAAATAAATTGCTTACTGAAGATGACATGCTCTTCATAGCATAAGTTTGATAAGTCAATGTAATAACGCAGGCAGTAATACATTAACAATTTTGTAGCAATGCCTGTGTCTGCTATATTCTCTGTACAATGCTTTATAATTATGATTATTAATATTATTGATAATAATATATTGTGTTATCCTGTTAACACAAACATGCACACACACAGGCAAATTAATATGTTATCAGTAAACAATGACAGTTCCACTGCATAATGATTCAAGCTGCACAGATGGTTTTCATTAAGTGGTTTCTATGGAAATCAAATAGCAAATCTGGAAGATTCTTGCAAAGAAGCAGCTTGTGTTTACATGCCTATGAGCAGCTATGCAGAACTGTATATATAAATATAAATATAAATACATATATATAT
>CM044441.1:39703815-39723061 GCA_024363595.1 Xenopus borealis
TACCCTTTAAACAAAACAGGGATTTTTTGTCCATATATTGCAATATATTTAAGCTGGCCAGCTACCAGTCCAGTCCTACACTCAACTTGCTGATTCATTAAGAATTCTATTGCTTCATTATACATTTTACAAAGGGACCAAGTTTTACCCGCAACTTAAGCTGGCCATAAACGTAAAGATTTTTGAAAGATCCCATGGTTATCGTGAGACCATAATCGTCTCAAAACGATCGTTTAAATGTCTGATGTGACCATCAACTAAAAAGACCATTTCAGGCGATATTGCCTGCAAAACTGAAGGGTGGCTGCCTGCTTGGCCCAGCCAAGGGGGACCGATAAACATTTTCTAACCTGGCAGATTAATTCAGACTGATGTCGGACGAAAAATCGTAAATGTACGATTGTTGGTATCCCACTAACCGCACGATAATTTGATTGTCTATGGGGACCATTACTTGCTGCTTTCAAAGTAAAACTCCCAAACTTGATTGTGCTTTTTATTGGCCACCAGTGGGATCACCTGACTATAGCTGGGAAGGATGGGAGCCACAACATGGAGCTGGCCACTGCTCCTGTATAAACTACAACAATCAATTTGTTGATTGTTAGTGCAGAGGGCCTCTTGTATATGTGAATTTTGTGGTCACAACCTCATTGCACCTACAGTTAATGTTTTTAAAATTAGAGGTGAGCACAACTTTCCCTTGTTTGTTATAGTTTATACAGGAGCAATGGCCAGTTCCTTGTTGTAGCTCCCACCCTTTTCAACTGCAATCAGGTGATCCTACTGGTGGCCTATAAAAAGGGCAACCAAGGTTGAGTGCAGAGGATCTCTTGTATTTGTCTATGTGAATTTTGTGGTCACAAACTCATCGCACCCCTGCCTAATGTTTTTAAAAGAATTTGCAGTGAGCACAGCTTTCCCTTGTTTGTTATAATGACATATGTACAGATAACTTATAAAAAGGGAGGCTTGTGGCATTTTCATGTAAGCATCAATATCCCTTAAATGTACATTTACTGTTTAAATTTTTTTTATAATGTTTTGTTCTTCCAAATTAATTAACTTTATCATTCTTCAGCTTTCTAATTTTCCATTTGATCCACTAGATCACTGACCCTCTGCTTCAGTGAAAACATAAAATATTAATAGGTTAGAAATAACAGGTATGTCAGTTCAAAAACTTTTCCTGATATCGGCATTACGTTAAAATGTACAGCAATGGCACACTAGCATATGTTCACAACCTACAATATAATTCCACAAGTCCAAATCAGAGCTTAGATATGAAATCCATGGAATTCCCCCTCAAAATATTGAACTACAAATGCCCAATGATTTTCTATGTTCTACTGCTTGACAGGAAAAGACGTACAGCTGTATTAGTATAAGAAAAGAAAATATGAACTGCACATGTGTGTTATGGGTAATGGGTCCAGACATCTTAGATATCACCTGGATATTATTATAAAGAATTTTTCTGACAAAAGGGGCATGACAATGGAATGACAATTGTTATTGGACTGATTATCTGTGACAATCGGCACCCGAAATCCAGAACCAATGCTAGGCTCCCTGATCTCGGCTCTTGCTTCTACCTATAACAGCCTCCTTTCTCCTTGGGAGGAGCCCTCGGCTAATGGAATGCCGCAAGGTGTTAAGAGAGGAGCCAAGCTAAGGGTTCTGGACGAGCAGAGGGCCACGATTGTTAGCAAAGTCTTTTTGGGCAGAAGGTCACAGTTCAAGGAGCAGGCAGAGAGCATAGTCAAACCAGGCCGGGTCGGTGCCGGCAAGATACAAGTGGAGTCAAACAGGCAGAGGTCAAAGCTGGGGGATCAATCAAGAATGGTCAAACAGGCACAGGACGGAATATAGATATCAGAGTAGTCGGATTACCAGGCAGGGGTCAGATTAGTCAATTAGGTCAGATTAGTCAATCAGGCAGGGGTCAAAACACAGGAATCAGATAACAGATACTCAGAAATAGCACCCAGGAAGTTGCAAAGATGAACCAATAACGGGCAATGAACACAGTGCTGAAGTCCCTTTAAAGTGGACCCCTCACCCAGACACAAAAATCTGTATAGTAAAAGTCCTTTTCAAATTAAACATGAAATCCAATTTCAAATTTTTATTAAACCATTCATAGCTGTTTTAAGCTCATTTAAAAATCTCATCTGTCAATCAAATATTGTCTGCCACTCCTCTATGCCTTAGGCATAGAGGGGGGACAAATAATTACTTTCACTTTCCATTCAACACTTCCTAGATGTCACTGCTCCCCACACATTCCCCCAGTTCTCTTAACCATTTAATTGTGTAGCCAGGACATGGGGATAGACATCGGGTCCCCCATTCTGTTGCACAAACAAGATTCTGAGATGATACAAGGCTTGTCTTAATAACAATGTCCACAAAATGGCTCCTGCCTGCTTGCTATAATTATGATTTCCCAGACTGAAGAAAACAAGATTAAAATAATTTATATAGTGTAATTAATGTTCATTTTGCTTGACTAATGTGATAAAATATGATTTTGAATATTTTTTTGGGGTGCTGAGTCCACTTTAAGTGCAATTTGAATTTGGCGCCATTGCGTGCTGACGTCACACGCCAGCGTCACTGCGCCTTTAAGAAGAGGAAGTGCACGCACTAGGAATCCGGCATTAGGAAGAGGCAGAGTAGCATGGCAGGCATCCCTGCTGAAGGCGTGGTGGGCGTCCCCGCCAGCCCACTAGACCACCAGGGTGAGTTTTCCTCACATTATCATGACAATTTCAGTTCCCACATCTCAACCTGCCCATTTAAAGGAGAAGGAAAGCTACAGAGGCATTGTATTGCCAATAGATTAGCTGCAATAGTGCAAGCTAGAATGTTATATTTATTTTGTAGAAATTTTACAATACCTGAGTAAAAAACTCTAGAAGCTCTCTGTTTGTTTAGGATAGCAGCTGCAGTATTAGCTTGGTGTGACATCACTTCTTGCCTGAGTCTCTCCCTGCTCACTCATAGCTCTGGGCTCAGATTACAGCAGGGAGGGGAGGAGGAAGAGGAGCAAACTGAGCATGCTCACACTCGGGGCAAGGAGGTTTAAGCTGAAGGCAGGAAGTCTGATACAGATGCCCATGTGTACACAATAGAAGGAAAGAAATGCTATGTTTCTTTTGACAGAAGACTCAGAGCAGACAGGGTTTACTGGTATGTTTAGGTGGATCATTCTGGATCATTCTGATAAGGCTTACTTAGTTTTAACCTTTCCTTCTCCTTTAAGAGACATTCTGCAGTGGGAAAAGGAATCTGTCTTTACAATAAAGTTCCAGACTCTTGAAGAAGTTATTAAATATTTCAAAAAAGCTGAGGGATAATGTGCTGTAGCAAATGAGCACTTGGGTGCAGAAAAAGCCTCAGTATCAACGGTGTACCCAATTAGAAGTATAAATATATTCCACACTCCACAAATGGTAAAAAGTACAAGAAAAAATATTTATTGTAACATTATTAAGATATACAAACCCCCACACCCTACAGACTTACATGTTTCATTCCCAAATTTTACTTAGTCATGGGATGTCATGTAGAAGTTATATCCAGTACTTTGGTTAAATCCGTACTTGATGATATCTTTGGAAAGCACAGAATAATTTTTTATTTTGGCAGTTACCTTTTTTGTGTTCCCAGAGAGAACACCAGTCTGTGCAGAACCCATTTCATAAAGAGAATTTAACCTTTTAGAAAACCACAGTAAACAAAATAGTAATAAACTGCTGTAGCCACAAAATGATGATGCAGCTACGCCTACTAAGGATCTGTGACAACCACACAGGGGTAGCATAAAAAATGCCAAAAAAAAAACCAGCACTTAAATTAAGCAGGTTAACGATTTTTCTTTTCCCTTTAAAGGTATTCAGCTAAGATGTGGAAGGGTTTCTTTACTTGTAAATCTAAGCAGTAAATATTGCAATTTATAACTGGACATAAATTATTACACTGCATCAATCATAACAGGAACAGTGGATCTGCATTTCATAACAATTCTGAAAACCTATATCACCATATATAGAGCAATGCTTAAAGACTGGGATTAAGATGGACTAACCCATGTGATCCAGGCTAAAGGATGGAGGTAAGCTTTAGTGACGCCAGCATTTCAAAGCGAGCACTGAGCTAGTATCAGACTCTTTGCCTAAATATTTAAAGCAGTCCTAAAACTAAAAGCAACCCCAGAAAAGGGCTATTATTCTTGCTCACACTTTTTCACCTCTGATGCAGAAAAGATTTTCAGAGCTGTTTAATAATAGCTATAGTCCCTCATTGGGAAATATTATTTTTCCAAATAATGTCAGGCCATTCTTACAAAGCAGGGAAAGAAACCATATGTATGAATTGTATGATTCATGTGCTGGATATAGACTAATCTGTATTGTAAATACATTTTACATATGTAATACTCTTCCAACACAGAAAAGCGAGGAATATGTAAGTGTCACAGGCGCTCTATATCATGGAGGTATGAAACATGTCTACACTTTCTGTGCCCCCATGTGGAAAGCATTTTCTGAGTACATTTGAACCAAGATGCTTGTATACATTGCTTTACTAAGAGATTCTCTATCTACTGAGTTCTAATTAGCTCTACTTCACATAGAACCAAGCAAGGAAACTTAAAGTGGCCAGATTTGTTCAGGCAGTTGAGCTAATATGGACCATACAGAGCATCTTGGCATATACAGCAACTCAAGGAGGAAGCAGTATCAGCAGAGTAGACCATGCTGTAATCTTTCAGACTGTAGTTTGTCTGTCCAAAATTAAAATGTAATCTGCTGCATGGTGCTTTTTGGTCAAAGGCTAAATATCTGACATTCATTTAAACTGTCAGTGGACAGCATGGTCGTCATGGTCATGTGGCTGAAGGTAAGAACAAGTTAAACTGGTAAAGAAAAAGAGTTAAGCTATAATACAAAGTGTCAGATGCTGAGGTATCCTGCCAGAATCTGGACACTTTGAGTAAGCTTTTAGAACTCTTAATAGAGCTAATATATTAACCAAAAAACTGAAAAGAATGGTGGACCAGGATTGAGTATTGGCTACCTGCAATGCTAAAGTTTTCAAATTTTTATAGTCTTAAACTGGTCATAGACACAAAGATCTGTTGTATGAATCCTCGATCGGATGTCTGACCTGCCACTAAATTTCAGTTTAAATAAAGTGGTAAAAGAACAGATCAGTCGATGTTCTGCTCAGCAATTGTACGAACGTTTATGTCTGACAAACCTGGTGACCTGGTCTCCCACTGAAAATCATCAAATCGGCAATACATGCAGAGATTTCATCGGAAGCCCCTGAGGAAGCAAAACGCGTTGGGTGGCATAGCTGGACAGTGGGTGACTAGCTCCCACTTGGTCCCTACGTAGTCAGGTACAATTTTCACCGGGGACTGAATGGAAGGGAGGGCATGGGTGATGGATGGTTAATTTTGTTTGGTCCATTTGAAGCTTTTTTGGCTTATTTGGTATGTAATTATTAGTCCACCATAAGGAAAAGGACTAAAGTTGGGCATAAGACTCCCTTGTTGCAAGTTCATGTTTTTACACTATAACTGTGCAGGCAACTGAGACTTATAGTCCAAAACCAGTGATTCAATCCAGCTGCTATGCAATAGCCTAATAGAGGGTAACTGGAGGCAAAACATCAAGCACCTCTGTCCACTCTATGGGGCAATTTACTATTATTCCCCAAAATTGGCTCGATCCTCCTGGAAATTCGATAAGCATTCGACCATCAAACGATCGAACGAATGCTTCGATCGTACGAATGGTATTCGATCAGGACTTCGATAATTCGATAATTTGATCATTCGATGATCGAAGGAATCAAAATTTTAAAGTTATTCGAATGCCTACTTCGCCAGAACCTACCGAATACCATTATTACACCTGTAATAGAAGCCTATGGGAAGCTCCCCATAGGGTTCTGAGGCTAAGTCCTGCTCGAATACCATTCGTATGATCAGAGCGTTCGATCGTTCGAATTGTACGAATTTTTCGGACACTCAAAGGAAATTTCACGATTTTTTCATGAAATCGAACGATCGGTATCCGATTGTACAAATTCATTGAGAAATCGTATTGCGAGCAAAATGATAGCCTAAAACAATTCGATAAGCATTCGATGGTTGAATGCTTATCGAATTAAGAATTTGGTCAAGCTAATTTTCGGGAATAATAGTAAATTTGCTCCTTAATGTGTTCTTGGAGCTGAACTGGCTTACTAGAGGCTTGCCTCTAGCTGCTGCACTAGCAACATTGTATGCAGCCTCAGGGGGCCTTAATTGCTCATTGATTGTATCATCGGAAGCCAACAGAAATCGTCTAACCTGTACCATAGACTGAACTACTGATTGCCATGGTAAGACAAATGTCGGGACACTCCACACACGGTCTGAAAATCGTACAAATCGAGGATTTGTACAATTGGATCTTTGCGTCTATGGCCAGCTTAAGAGGTGTTTGAAACCACGAATAAACAAATGTTCCCTAAAACCATGAATGCCATGAAAGTTATTAAAATAGAATAGAAAAAGCACAAACAAAAAAACTGCTGAACAATCCACAAAAACAATCCTCCCAAATATTTTTTCCAGTTTTTCAGGCAACTACTAGCAAAAAACAAAACAAAAACAAAAATCTCTAAAAGGATTATGAATGGTGGATCAGTGTGGATCCCATTTTTTGTAGTTCATGCACTTTATAAATCTCAAATTTTTTGAGTTTTAGAGAAATAAAAAAAAGAGAAAAGTATTTTTTAGAGAAAAAATAGAAATATGAATGTTAGTAAATGGGCCTCTTTCAATAAAAGTATGGGATCTGTTATCCAGAAATATGACATCCAGAAAGCTCTTTTTTTTCTGTAAACCCAGTAACGTAACTAATGAGGGTCGGGCCCGGGTGCAGGAAGTGCAACTGGCCTGCCCACCCACTTCTGGATGCAGTTTTCTACACCTGAGGGGGTGCAGACCTTCACCTCTGGTAGTTACACCCCTGAACAAACCTAAATTGCTATGATCCCAACTAACACATAATTAATACTTAATTTAATTATTGTTTAAATGATTTTGAAGTAGTCTTAAGGTATGGACAAAAAAGATGCTTATCAGAAAAAAAACCCAGGTGCTGAGCATTCTGCATAACATGTCCTATACCTGTACTGATACCACATCATGAACTTCATGTCTCCATATGTAGAAATAGAGATTTCTCTTTTTTTGTACATACTTTCCTCAGCAGGTATAGATACTATTTAATGTTTTAATTTACCAATTCCTGTTATAAACAGGCTATATTCAGTGGAGTACATGAACTGGTACTACCCCAAGTTCTTGCATACATTTGTTGTTGTCTTGAAATAACAAAGAAAAACATAATTAATCAATATGATCATCCTTATTGCCAAAAAAAATCTTTTTTATATGACCAAGCTCCTTTACATGAGTATTATTAGCTTTTAATTTTATAGCACCAAAATATTTTTCAATGCTTTACAGAAATCTTTCACTTCCCAGTGGAGCTTACAAGCTAAGGTCACATTGACATACACTATTGGTCACATTTATCAGGAGCACGGTTAACCTGTCTGAAAATTTTTGGAGTGTGGGAAGAAACTAGAGTATTCAAAGGAAACCAACGCAGACACAGATAAACGCAATGAGCATAGTGTTATGGCTGAAATTGAACCTAGGACCCCGGTGCTGGAAGGTAGCAGTTAGTTTAACAGCTCCTTGTTTATTTCTTTTTCTTTAATTAAAATTACAAATGCACTATATCCAGAATTTGGTTCTGTATTTGGCTAAATCACAGCACATTTAGCAGAAATAAAGTCATGTGTCATTAGGGGGCAGATTTATAAAGGGTCAAAATGAAAATTAGAATTTTCAGATTTTTTTTATGTTCAGAACTGTCAAATTCGACTAGGGAGTTATTCAAACTCAATTTGAGTTTTTAAAATAATTTCTAATTTGATTTTCGAGATTTACCATACTTTGTTTCTTTAAGAATTTGAATTTGACTATTTGTCATCTAAAACCTGATGAATTACTGTTTAAGTCAATGGGAGAGATACAAAGATCAATTTGGAGATGTTTGCAGCCTTCCTGGCATTCAATCTTTTTCAGGGAAAAAACTCTAATTGAGTTTGAATTCATATCTAATTCACATATGTAACAGAGCAGCAGTTTAGAAACTTCTTTTATTCTACTAGGCATGCATATAACCCAGGACAGCAGAAAAGGTGGTTACTATGGCGTGTCGTTTGTCCCAAATACATTCTATATACAAAACTATCCCTGATACACAGAATAAATGTCTCTCATGGTATATTACTTTTTCTGACCATATACACAAATATAAAATATACAAAATACTTATTTCTACTAAATAATGAGAACAAAATATTATTAGCGCACAAAAGGATGTCATTATATTACAAACTCCATTCTGTACATTTTAACAATCAATCTGTCTCACAAATATATAACCTCCATGTAACAGACACACTTATATGCAAAGTTACTTACAGAATGAATTATGTAAAAATAAACTTGGACAGAAAATATTATAGTGTTACTAACTAGTGCATGCCAAGCTAGATTTGAATGACAAAATAGTTATTTGTGGCAGAAAGCAAGATTTTATAGTACAGGATTCATTCTTTCGACAAAATGAAAGTTTTGTTTCACAAAACAGATAAAATAACCATTCTGTGAAGCAATACTGTCAGTTACTTTCCTGAACCAATAAGAACAAAGCTTACTGGCCTGCTTGTGCAGACATTTTGGTTAAGGGCATTTCTGCTGTTTTGCCATTGTCATGATTCATATTCCTGTTCTGGTTTCCCTCTTTCTGTCTATGCTGAGAAGAAACATGAAGCAGATCTGAACTGTGCAGCTCCTCCCCAGTGACAATCCATGTGCATCTCATACAGTAATATAATTAAAAAACAGTATTTTCCATAGTGTGAATAAATTATGATCCCCTAAAATTGCCCCTGTCTAAATGACCCATATTGTTTGCACACAGTACTCAGGAGTGGCTACTCATGATCAGTTCCACATCTGTGGCTAAAACTATTATGTAGTAGTTGAACTACAACTATCTACCAGACTTCATACTATACAGAATGTTTGCACATGATCATTTTGGAAAGAAAAAGAGGGACAAAAAAATGAGCGTGCATAACATGGCAAATTTTCACTGTACCCAGTTTTGTGGCCACACCCCCTAATTACCATGTTTCTGTTTGGCAGGTTATGAAACATTTGAACATATTTCAGCGATTTGTTCCATTATTAGTTTTGCTAATGAAGGTGAATTGCCCTTTAAGCTGTAAATATAACTTCTCCCAAGAGAGATTTGCTTATCTCAAAATTATAAAAATTATAAAAAGTAAAAAATAGTTGCACCTGGTGGTTGTTCTGGGCTCTCTGCCAAAAGATAATTAAGTTACAAACTTTGTTTCTTTTTCTGGCTGTTCATTTCAGAGAAAGTCAGGACTTTCCATTACAAATGCGGGACTGCCCCTCTAAAAACAGGACAGTTGGGAGGTATGTGATCAATCCCACATTTTGGCTAAACCTATTATGTAGTAGTAGAACTATAGCTAAACAGATTATTAAGAGAGAGCTAAAAGCTAACTTGCGAGAGATTAGAGCTAGGAGGAGACACTAGAGCCTAACATCATATACACAATGTATAAGTGACCCATTGAAGGGATATTAGGCCTATTATAATGATGTTACAGTTAGGCTGCAAGATAATAAACTGTCAGACAAACTGGCTGCTAGTGGATTCATTGATTGTGTGTGTTACTTCAAGTAAAGCAGTCAGACAAACACACTACATTTATTACTACATGGCAGGTGGATGTGGCTGCTTCATGTTTCTTTTCAGCTTAGACAGGAAGAGGGAAACAGAAACAGGAATATAAATCATAAGACAATGGCAAAACTGCAGGAATGCCCTTAACCAAAATGTCTGCCAGTAAGCGTTGTTCTTATTGGTTCAGGAAAGTAACTGACAGTATTGCTTCACAGAATGGTTATTTTATCTGTTTTGTGAAACCAAACTTTCATTTTGTCGAAAGAATGAATCCTGTACTATAAAATCTTGCTTTCTGTCACAAATAACTATTTAGTCATTCAAATCTAGCTTGACATGCACTAGTTACTTACACTATTATATATTCTGTCCAAGTTTTTTTTTTACATAATTCATTCTGTAAGTAACTTTGCTTATAAGTGTGTCTGTTACATGGAGGTTATATATTTGTCAGACGGATTGATTTTTAAAATGTACAGAATGGAGTTTGTAATATAATGACATCCTTTTGTGCACTAATCATATTTTGTTCTCATTCTTTCATAGAAATAAGTCTTTTGTATATTTTCTATTTGTGTATATGGTCAGAAATAGTAATATACCATGAGAGACATTCATTCTGTGTATCAGGGATAGTTTTGTATACAGAATGTATTTGGGACAAACGGCACCCCATAGGTTACTGATATAGTCATGTTTTTTAGCGAAGAGGAAGTGCTGACCCTGAATTTAAGGTAATTAATTATAATCACTGGAGGTTGTGTACCCAGTGATTAATCACTTTGTTCTCTTTTAAACTATGCTTATGCTAGAAACCTGCATGGTTCTGTTTTTTAAACCAGCGCCCAACCCATACCTGTTTACCCTAAGCCTGACCCAGACCCATTTACCAGCTTTCTCAACCCCATGAAATCCACCAAATCTGCTTCCAGTGTTGGACTGGGAGCCCTGGGCCCACCGGAGCTACTGTCCCAGGGCACTCCTCCAGCCACCCCGCAGCTCTGGTGCACTGTGTGGCGTTTGTGCGCAAACGAGTAGAACCACACTAGTGCAAATGCGCGCAGCCCCACATTTCTGAAAAAGAGGGCATTAAAAAGTGGATCTGGGCCTGCAGGACCCACAAGAGCCCAGGGCCCACCAGGTTTTTTCCCCGTGTCCTGCTGGCCACGTCTGACCCTGCCCACTTCCATAGTGAATGCCGAGCTCACTGGAAGTTATGTCACATAAACCTAAAGTGACATCACACCATTCGATTTTTACATTAGAGAGAGTAGACCTTTGTCTGTTACCCCTTGAATGGCCACCTGTAGCCCACCTTATTGTAGCAGATAAGGTATCCATGAGCTGCCCGCATATAGGACATAAAGGGGGTTATTTATTAAAGTCCGAATGCCAAAAACGCACATTTTTTTTACGAATTTTTAGTGGGAAAAAAAATTTCAATTTCTTAAAGGGGTTGCTCACTTTCCAAACACTTTTTTTCAGTCCAGTTGTTTTCAGATTGTTCCTAAGAAATTAAGACTTTTTAAAATTACTTTCCATTATTTAATTTTTACTGTTTTTTTTCAAGATCTAAGTTTAAAGTTTAATGCCGCTGTCTCTGGTGTTTGAGTCTGGTAATTCAGGTGCAGACTCTAAACTCTTACAATTTTGCAACATTTAGTTGATACATTTCTCAGCAGCCTCTCTGGAGTATTAGCAACTATTGTATCAATTCTAACAGCTGCCTGTAATAAAGCTCAGGGATTCTGCTCAGAAGGGACAAAGATAAGAAATGTATCAACGAAATACATCAATTTAGAACAGTTTACAGGGTCGGTGACCCCCCTCCCAGAGCTGATTTAGAAGGTGAAAAATTACACTTTACACTTCAATATTAGAAAAACAGTG
This sequence comes from Xenopus borealis, assembly GCA_024363595.1. NCBI lineage: Eukaryota > Metazoa > Chordata > Amphibia > Anura > Pipidae > Xenopus > Xenopus borealis. Next base: position 39,715,575 of record CM044441.1, read on the forward strand.
ACACATAGAAAATAGAAAGTAATTGGAAAAAGTTGTTACTGAGGTAGTATATAATTAATTGGCAGAGGTCCCTATACTATTTGGCAGTTTCTGTGGTCTGCACTGGAATTAGCCTGAAAATCTGACTATTTTGGATTTTTTGGGCAAAAAAGCAAAAATTCAAGCAAGTCCAGATTGCTTTGTGGGAATTCAGCAGGTACCCAACCCAAAAAGAAAAACATCCCAACTTGATCAAATGTAAGTAAAAAAAATTCCCACCCAAACGCTTGTGATCGTAACACTCAAATCACTATAGGCATCAACTAAAAGCATGCCCCTAAATTCACTGAATATGTAGGCTCCTAGCTTAATCCATCTTGTAAATTAAAGATACAATTGAAAGTGATCAGGGTTGGACATCTCACATAAATGACATGGTGAAAAGAAGCAGGACCAGTTACTTCATCCTCCAACTAGCAGAGATATTTGAAACATATTTACAAGCTGTGCTTCGTTTCGAAATGTATTCTCTTATGTAAACAGGCAGGAGAAGATTTACAGTGAATGGTTAGGTAACATGCGGTTACTGCAGACTGATGTAAACTTGGCCCTGCTGAAAGTTATGCCTGAGAAAGTAATTTATAGATCATGACTACAAGGGGACAGCCATTTCACTGCAGCACACTTCAGAAAAAGGAAATACCGTTCTTGGCAGCTTCCACAGGAAAAGTCTGGCTCCCAGATGCTTCTTTCTATCCCACAGTTGCTTAAACATTGTTTAAACGACAGTCTTTTTGCACTTACTGCATCAGTAACCCACAGGCCAAAAAAAAAAGTTCTCTAAAACTAACAAACTTCTTTTTTTTTTTCTATTTTAAATTGTTTTTCCCTGTGCCATTTAATTGTAAAGCGGATAAACTCAAGTTCTGTTCATTTGCTGTATTAAAATGGATGTGCCTGGTTATTTTATCTGTGTTCATTGTTTAGGTGGCATTACAAGGAATTGATCACACTGCAAAAGTATGTTCAAAGAGTTGTTCATGATTTTTACATTTAGAGGCAGATTTATCAAGGGTCAAAGTGAAAATTCGAATGAAAAAAATTCGAATTTCGAAGTAATTTTTGGCTACTTCGACTATCAAATAGGCCAAAATTCGATTCGAACTGCAAAACATTAGAAAATCAAAGTACTGTCTCTTTTTAAAAAAATGGAATTCGACACTTTGCCACCTTAAACCTGCCAAATTGCTATTGCTATTTTAGCCTATAGGCGACCTCCCAGAACCTTTAAGAAGTGTTTTTGAAACTTTTTGAAATTTGAAGGATATTGGCCAAAATCGTTCAAATCGAACAATGCATTTGAACGATTCCAATGATTTTTATTCGATCGAAAACAGACCTATTGGAATGAAAAAGTTAAATTTTTGATCCGAATTTGATGGTCGAATTTCAAATTTTTTATTTCAAAATTTTACCCTTAGTAAATCAGTTAATCAAATTTTTTTTAAAGTGTTTTTTCGATCAAAAACGGACCGAAATTAGATTTTTTTATTTTAATTTTTCCTTTGACCCTTAGTAAATCTGTCATAAATAAACCCCAAATTTTAGAAGTAAAAACAGAATTTGTGAGAAAAAAAAAAAAGAAATCCCAATGTTAGTAAATCAGCCCCATAAAATACAAAGCCAAACGATCTGAAGTTTATTTATCAATGGGTGAACATTAGAGTTCACCATTTGATAAACATACTTCTAAAAATCCCCATAGGAATGAATAGAAAGTGGGTGAGTTTTTATGTGATAAACTTTGATCTCACATTAATAAAACAGCCCCTAAGTAATTCACATTAAATGTAAACAGCCCACTGCCGTTTGTCGCCCCGTCCCCTCCCCTTTATTCATGCAAATGTTCATCATTGGGAGGATGCAATGGTGATTGGCACACAGGAAATTTTAAATATTATTGTATCGCCAGCTTATCCCCAGTGTTTTTGAACCAGTGTGGGTGTGGTTGGGCAACATGCAGCCCCCCAAAAATTCTGCCACCCTAGGCCCGGGCCTAGGTGGCCTTTCCACAAATCCAAGCCTGGTTACAGAGACACTTCAGAGAGAAATGTCTCCAGTAACACAAGAGTTAAATCCTTAAAAAGAATTGGGGCAATGTCGGAGGGTAGGCCCAGATGCTGAATTCATATTTAATTTTAAAACTTAATTTAAATTAAATTATTTTTACATTAATTATTTTAAAACCCAATCATAATTATCTAGTTTTGTTTAAACATGTGTGTTTTAAAAATAATATTGTGATTCAGAATTGGTGTAGAAACCATCACATAAGGTTTTGTGTTACATTGCTGCAATCTGCTGGCCCACCCCTGGTGTGTGCAGGTTTTAATAAAGGAAATGGCCTTTCTGTAGGGGCCCTTAATGGAGGTCAGTATGCTACTTGCATACATTATGTTTGTGCTCACCAGTGATTTGCTAGGGAAATTGGTTGCTGTTGTGCCTGGTGGAAATATTTAACATAGTAGGGCCACTGCTATCTTTAATCTTCAAAGCTTCCAGGAATGCTCGAGTACTGGCAAAAGATGACAAATGCCATCCACTAGTTCATTGAAGTCATTAAATTAGAGTAGGCAAGCGGCTAAGAATTCCCTTAAGGATTGTGCTTGTTCCTTGTAATGACTCTTGCTGAGCCATTATATACAATCGGATATACCATGTGCTGACAAGTAAACTTGCATCAGAGAGATCTGAGAGGGAAATCAGTGACTATTCTTTGTATCCCATTATCAGCACAGTCTTATTCTTATTCACTATATCCTATATAGCATCCTGAAAATGAATTGTATCATGCTAATTTGCTTCAAATGGATAAAGGTGAGCATGCAAAAATGGATTAAAGTTTTGGTATATTGTATTGATATTAAATAATATGTTTTAGCGTTACATAATTTGGCTATATTACACGTAATATCAGAACAACCAGGAGCTGTTATCAAACAGAAACCAATGAACAGGTTTTTGGCCCACCTCTTCAAGCAGGTAGAGCAATCTCTTAAAGGTAGGCTCGCAGGCCTCCTCATATTTTTATAGTCCTAATTTTGTTTATGGACTTTTTTTATATCACTGATTCAAATCTTGGTGATATATTGTAAACTGGCTCATAACATGGGAATAGATGAACAACACTGAGCTTCATCACTTCAAGGTTTTGTAGTTTTTGCAGTAGTATTTTTCAATTGGTTTTTATATTGTTGATTCATTTTTCAGTAATATTTTATTTGATAACAAGTTACATAGGCTCAGGTACTTCTACTTCAAGCAGGTAGAGCAATCTCCTAAACGTAGGCTTGCAGGCCTCCAAGTATTTTTATGGTCCTAATTTTGTTTATGGACTTTTTTATATCACTGATTCAAATCTTGGTGATATATTGTAAACTGGCTCATTACATGGGAATAGATGAACAACACTGAGGTTCATCACTTCAGGGTTTTTTACAAATTCTGTAGTTGTTGCAGTAGTTTGTTTCTATTGATTTTTGTATTGTTGATTAATTTTTCAGTAATATTTTATTTGAAAATAAGTTACATAGGCTTGGGTATTGAAACCAATTTTTTTTTTAATTTACCTGTGAAGCAATGACATTCATACACAATCTCTTACTTCTGCAGACTTGGATGATTTGTCACTTAAATGTGTACTTTGTAGATTATATGTAGTAAATCATTTATCTAATCAATTACTAATTTCAGCTTTAAAAATGTGCAAGTTGATTTTTATTTTATACGGACCTACTACTGGTAAGCACTTCATTATCTTGACAAAGATTTATGTTATCAAAAGGGACTATCCAGTTTTAGGCTAAGGCCAGACGGGGAGATTCAGGGGCATTTTGTCGCCTGGCGACTTCTCGCCGCGACTTGTAGCCCCCGAACCTCCCCTAATAGCCAAGTCCTGGGGCGCACTGGCGTTGCTTGAAAACGCCGGCGCCTATTCACACGGAGCGGCGCGCTTATTGAAATCGCTCCAAATTGCCTCGCGAGTCAATTTGGAGCGATTTCAAAAAGCGCGCCGCTCCGTGTGAATAGGCGCCGGCGTTTTCAAGCAACGCCGGTGCGCCCCAGGACTTGGCTATTCGGGGAGGTTCGGGGGCTACAAGTCGCGGCGAGAAGTCGCCAGGCGACAAAATGCCCCCGAATCTCCCCGTCTGGCCTTAGCCTTAAGGTTTGTTCACACTTGTAACAAGAGGCTTAACTAGAGTGTGACAAAACCCCTGTCTATTTGGCCAAAAGTGTACAGATATATAATGCTTTCCTGTGTGTCTAAACAGTATTACCTGCCAGGGCAAGGGGTTCATTTTGACTTCTAGCCATTAAGATGTATGAAGTTTAAGGTGTATAAAGTTGTTGGAAGGTTAAACCTGCAAATAATATGGTGAGGGGGTCTGGCTTCTCCCTTGAAGGATCCTAAGAGAGAGCCAAGGAATCCATGGAGCCTAAGATTGAGAGAGCCACTGGTTAGAAAGAAGCCTGAGTCTGGAGGAAGCCTGTGTCTGAGAAAGTGTTGTTAAGGTGACTTGGATTTAGGCTGTGTGGCCTGGCTGACTAGGAGAGAGGAGTTGATCTCTGATGGTGATCTGTGAGTAGCCATGCAGTGCTTTAGGCTTGTGACACACGGGCAGATTGGGGGAGATTTAGTCGCCTGGAAACTAATTGCCTCTACTTCTGAGGGACAATCTCCCAGAACTGCCTTCCTGTGTCTTCCTGTCCCTTCCTGTCCGCTACAATTCATCGTGAGGCAACTTTGGAAGACGAAGCACTGCATGTGCTTTAGCGCTGGTGACTTTTCATTGTAGTGGATGGGAAGACACAGGAAGGCAGAGAGATTGTCACCCAGAAGAAGAAGCGATTAGTCACCAGGCGACTAAATCTCCCCGAATCTGCCCATGTACCACAAGCCTTAGAGAGTGGGAGAGGCCCTGTGCTAGAGAGGAAGACTACAATCTCACCCATGAGAGACATATGTTATACATTTGTATTGGCTTGTGAACAAGAAAAGCACCCTGTCCATGTGTTCTTGAATGGAATAAACGCAAATTTTAAGCATTTTTTTTTTTATCCCTGTCTGTTTTGCATAAGAATTTTGAAAGGGGTATGATTGCTTCTTAGCATAAGGGTAATCCATGTGAGTGGAAAATTGTGAATTGTTTATGCATCAGTATGAAACTGATGGATACCAATCTTTTTAAGTTATTACATTGCTCTGTTATTTTATGTAGCTTCCTTACAACTGCTGACATAATGTGTACAATTAACGTTGCTGCCACCCTAACTAGGTAAATACATACATTCAGTGGAAATCCAGATAAAAAATCTCCCCCAGTGGAATATAATCTAATTAGTATGTTTCAGTATGCAAATACAGTACATTTGTCCCAGATTATTTAATGTGTGGCTTGACGGAAACATGGAATAAATGTTGATTTAATTAGATTATAGTTTGGACAAGAATATGACCTAGATATGCCAGTAATATATTGCATGTTTGTAGCAGTAGAACACAATGACTACAAATGAGTAAATTTTATATTACTGTAAAGTAGGCGCTGGTAGTGTTCGCGGCAATAGAAGCGTCCGTAGCGACGCGGGCGCGCGTTCGTCGCGGCGTGCGCGCGGACGTTTTTGCGCGAGCGTTTTCGCGCCAGCACATTGCGTTTAAAAGGACGCCAAGGCCTGCACTTCCTTGCGAAGTGATCATCACTACCAGTGTGACTCTAAGACGTTTAAACCCTGATTGCCTGTTTTTGACCCTGCTTGAATTACGGATATCCTGCCTTCTGCTTCCTCGTCTGACCCCTGCCTTATTCCTGGTTCTACGATTCTCTGCTGCCTGCCTCCTGACCTCGGCCTGTCCCTGATTCTTCTTTGCCTGCCGTGTTGCACCACGACTTTCGGAAGTGTTCCAGCTCATAGCACTTCTACCACTCCTCCACGTGACCAGTCCTGTTACCAACCGCAGGGTCTGTATCTTTGTGGGAGGTGTAGGAGAGGCTTCTTTCATCACGAAGGTTCCAGTAAAAGTGAGTACCTGACAATTACCTGCAAACTACTATCTTATTTTATTTTTTTGGCATAATATATGGGTGTGAGAATATGTGTGCATTGGGTTGAAGGAGTTCTTCACTGTAGAACCTAAACACTGATGTGATATAGTTTGAGTGCCACCTAGAAATACTGTGTTTGTATGTTAATTTATATTAGATACACACGTATCACACGTATTGTGAAAATGTATCCTATTGCACCCAATTTACCCAGGTTGGAGTGTCAACACACAGCTGATATAAAAATATATTTTTTTTTATTTAGCAAAAAAATGCACTCAAGGACTTTTTAAGTGAAAAAATAAAATTGGTGTTTTATTTTCAACGTTACGGCACAATCACTTGGGCCATCTTCAGGAAAGTGATGGTGCTGCATCGTTGAAAATAAAACACCAATTTTAGTTTTTCACTTAACAAGTCGTTGAGTGCATTTTGTTTTGGGTAAATATGTATTAAGTATTTTTGACTAGCAACCAGGCGGCTGTTTGTGTTTTGAATGCATCAGTCTGCACTTAAAATATATATATATATTCTTAGGTTTGTTCCTTATATATGTGAACAAAGGCAAGATCATTTTACAAGCATTTTTAAAGATTACCTGGGAGCTCTTCATAAATATCTTCTTCATGGGAAGCATCCATTTCTTGATTCACATCATCATAAAGCTCATCATCCTCAGTAGCAATATTTCCTAAAAAGAGAGCATTTTAAAGAAATTCAGACGGAAATAGGTGGTATTTTATTGTATGGAATAAGGGGCAACAAGAGCAAACCAATAAATATATGACAGAATGATATCTTTGTGATGTCATTACAACAAAAAATATCCCTGAGCACAATATATTTTATCAATTAAGTGACAAGCAATCAGAGAGCATGGGTTTAAATATCTTTGTGGTCAGTGACATCCACATTGTGTGCTTCAAGTTTGAGGGCAATTAGCAGAACTCCTAGGAATGCTTGGCTACCTATGTTTTTAGTAGTAATTTGTTGTGGGGCACAATTCCATTTAACTAGAAGCATAATTTGCCCTCTTTACATTTATAATTATTTATAAGGTCGAATGAAGACAACAGTCATCTATCTGGGGGCAACCCCAAGAAGCTAGTTTTGCTGCACAGGACCTTCAGCAAACAGGTTAAACCCTTGACAACAGTGGAGAGTCACACCAGAGTGACCAGCGTAGTCTGTGTTTATAAATACAAGTTTGGGGGAGTCAGCATTTGAAAAATGATCATGTACTTTACGTCCATGGCAGTGAACATATTTGAATGTACCAAGAAAATTGCAAGTAATTAGAATGAGAATGCAGGGATTCATTACATGCTATTGGATTAATATGAGCAATCCATGCCCCTCTGCTCAGTTTACCTTTAAGTGGAAGCAGGCCCGGACTGGCAATCT
>CM044441.1:39723071-39760661 GCA_024363595.1 Xenopus borealis
TTTACTATAAAAAAATTTTTCATTTGTGGGCACCCAGGTATTTGATTTTTGTTAACGGTGTGCACCATTATATATATATATATATATATAAAATAAAGAAGGCTGGAATTGGGAGTTTAGAATATAACTGCATTCTTGTTTTCTTTCTTCTATTTCTTGTTTTCTTTTGAGGGTTACTTCTATACTACAGCAAATCAGGATATGCCCCATTTTTTATATAGTTCTAACTATATATTAAAACTATACTGTATATACATGTAAATTCCTCCTTCTGTGTCATACCTCTATAATTCATGATGGCATTAATCCATTCTTCTGCTTCTTTAGGACTGGAGGCTGCAAACTATTAAAAAAAATTCTTTGTTAAAGAGTGAAAATCAAAATCTAGCATTCTTGTCATTTGTTCCTGAAAACATCAACCATTCTTTATGTGTCTACTGATACTCTCCTTGCAAGGATGCTTCTTATGTATACAGTTAATTTTGACAAATTTACGTAATTGGACCAGAGGATGATGGATTTGAAACTGTGATCAGCAGCTGGCAGCTGTGCAGAAAAAAGGTGCTTCTCTTCATCAATGTCAAAGCCACAACTGATGAACGAAACTTGCCCTTGACAATTAGAAGACACCCGTGAATATCTTTAGACTTCTGGGTTCTGTTTTCCTAAAATGTTCTTGTCAGATTCCAGCACATTACATGACAACTTAATTGAATGATTTCAAATGCAATTTCAGACGTTTAAAACATATTAAAGTTCTTTTTTGTATTGATGATCCATGCAATAGTTTTTCTAACACACACTAGGTATTGATCTGTTCTTTCTCTTACCAATGGTGGAAGAAGCACTTGAGTTTTTCATTGATTAATCAACGTTGCTGCGCTTGGTAATAATGGTTATTAACGGGTTATACATTTAACAAACACATACAAATGATATTCTTCAGTGTGCACATTCTGTTTGATATGTGGTATAAGAAAATGAGCTCAGTTTTGTTTTCCTTGTAATTCCCATATGTATGAGCATGCTGTGCAGATGTGCCAGTTAGTGAGCTGTTTCAACCCAAATGTTCCTGTCTCTGAGGCTGGCGCAGTAATGGTTTTATCAATTTCCTTTATACACAAAGATGCCTACCTGATAGACACGTTTATCCGGAGCAAAGATATCAAAACAGCAGTCTTTCTTTGCATCTTTCCTTAGTGTATCATTCATTTTGGCTCTGTATCCATCAAGAGAAAATGCGCCTTTCTGCTGTTTGTCTGTCAACAACAAAGCTAAATTAGTAAATTGCGTTTGGATATGAAAGTGTCAGGAAAATATATGTGTATTCTTCAGAATAAACTCGTAATGCAGGGCTGCCCTACTGGAGGCTTATGGACTTGGTGCTATTCCTATCTCCAAGGGATATTTATGGTCCCTGTCTGCCGAAGAACAGACAGAATTCTTGGTATGACATCATCATGTGCTGCAGCCAATAAACTCCCCGCCATTTGCCAAAAGATGGCACTGGCAAACATACAAATCTGTTCATGAAGCTGGTGAAACGCAATATACTTTTTGTATTTATCTATTTATATTGAGACTGGTTACTTTAAATATGAGCTATTTATTATATTAATCCCAATTTTATTTATAAAAACAATACACCAAACAATACCAGTTTAATCATACAGTGCTCATTTTACAATCTTTTTAAAAAAAATAATTCTATGGTATAATTTTATTTAAAATATACGGAAGAGCACTGGGGCCAACAAAAAAAAAATTCTGATGAAATATGACTTTTAAAACTCATAATTATGACTTTAAATCTCATAATTATCACTTTTAAACTCATAATTATGACTTTAAATCTCATAATTATGACTTTAAAAAGTCGAAATTATTACTTTAAATCTCTTAATTATGACTTTAAAAAAGTCGAAATTATGACTTTAAATCTCATAATTATGACTTTTAAAAGTCGAAATTATGACTTTTAACATTATGAGTTTAAAAATCATAATTATGAGATTTAAAGTCATAATTATGAGATTTAAAGTCATAATTTCGACTTTTTTAAAGTCATAATTAAGAGATTTAAAGTCATAATTTTGACTTTTTAAAGTCATAATTATGAGATTAAAAGTCATAATTATGAGATTTAAAGTCATAATTATGAGTTTAAAAGTGATAATTATGAGTTTAAAAGTCATAATTATGAGATTTAAAGTCATAATTATGAGTTTTAAAAGTCATAATTAATCAGAATTTTTATTTTTTTTGCTGGCCCCAGTGCTCTTCCGTAAAAATACAATGATAACAATGGAGCCTCACAAATATCCAAGTTAGCACCAACTTTTACACATTTAGTTGGACAGAAATATTATTCATGGACATTATCTAACAATCTAACAATTCATGTTTTTCTAAATGAATCTGAAACATTGTTGCAATGGTTAAATAGCTGTCATACTTCTCATTTATTCTCTGCTTATTAAACCAAGTGGGTGGGAGAAAAGCAGTCCTGGGTCTGGTGGCTTTAAAACAGAATATATTGATTTTGATACAAAGTTTTAGCCTAATTGTTATGATTAATAACTATCCAAAATCTTCATTTCAATATAATTAATCAACCTATATTTGTGATAAAAACCTAAATGAGCAAAATTGCAAAAAGGCCTCTGTAATCTTAATTTAAGCATACATATGAGTTATTTTATTAATTCAAGCTCTTAGAACAGCATGAGCTTCATCCCAGACCGAGCAAAATTTGATAAATGTTGTATATCTGTAAATCTGTTTTGAAGTGACCTTTTGGGTCTGTAGGGAAAATGCTCTATAAAAAAAACTATTATTTTCCCATCAGCGATAATCTGTTGTATTTGAATAAAGCCCCATTCTGTAGCAACGAGTACTGAATTTGTGGATTGATCACTATTTTTAATATATGTGAAGTTGAGGTCCATAAACTGTGGTTTCAAGCCACAAGGCATGGTCGTTCATGCATAAAGAGGGTAAAAACTAAGTCAATATAATTATTATTATTATTATTAATAACATGTATTTCTACATGTTCTGTATTTCTATAGTGCCAACATATTTCATGAATTACAAGAATTACATACATAGAACATATGGAGTTACATACATCACAATAAATATGGAGTTACATACATCACAATAAATACCAGTACAGAAGGTGAGGAAGGCTCTGTGCAGAAAGAGCTTACAATCTAAAGGGAAGGGAATGATACACAAGGTGTGGGAGTGGGTAAGATCAGAGTTAGGTGGGTGAGAGCGTTTTAAGAGATTTATTGAAAGCAGAAAGGTTGGGAGAAAGGAGGGGAGCAGCCCTTGCAAAGTCTTGAATGCGAGCATGTGAGGAGGTAATGATAGAAGAGTTGAGTAGCAGGTCAGCAGAGGAGCATAGTAAGTGGTTGGATGAGTATATAGAGATGTGTTCAGAGATGTAGGGCAGAGTTGTGAAGTGCTTTGAATGTCAGGGACATTAATTTGAATTTAATTCTGAAGGGCAGTGGAAGCCAGTGCAGGGATTGGCAGAATGGAATGGCAGAGGAGGCGCAGTTGCTGAGGTGTATAAGCCTAGTGGCAGTTATGGACTGGAGAGATGACAGTCTCTGATGGGGAAGGCCAATTAAAAGAGAGTTACAATAGTCTAGACGTGATATGAGAGTGAATAAGAATTTTTGCAGCATCTTGAGTGATAAATGATCGTATTTTGGATATGTTCCTTAGGTGGAAGTGACATGATTTAACAAGTGACCGATATGAGGAGTCAATGACAGGGCAGAATCTAGGATAACCCCAAGGCATCGGGCCTGGGGAGACGAGGTGATGGTGGAATTGTTAGCTACGATAGATACTACCGGGATGTTACTGGTGTTAGTTGGAGGAAAAAGAACCATTTCTGTTTTGGAGAGGTTTAATTTAAGGTAGCGTTGTGACATCCAAGTAGAGATAGTGGACAGGCAGGAGGAGACACGAGTTAGGAGTTCTGGGTTGAGATCAGTAGAGGAGCGATAAATCTGAGTGGAAACCATATGAGCTGATTAATTTGCTGAGGGAGGAAGTATATAGGGAATATAATAAGGGTCCCAGGACAGAGCCTTGAGGAACCCCAACAGAAAGAGGTAGGGGAGAAGATATCAGTAGGAGACACTGAAGGAACGATTGGTGAGGTAAGAAGAAAACCAGTCAACAGGTAGAAGAGGCGCACACCCCTTAGTCAGCTCACCAGGTGCTCAATTGTTTGAAAGGCTCGGCTACCTTCTCGGTTGTTCTCAGGAACAAATAGCAAATAACAATGGCACTCGTGGTATATTTAAAGCAGGGTTACCCCCTTGCTGTTTATTAAAGTGCAGACGAGGTGGAGACCCCGAAACGTTGCACGTCTGCACTTTAATAAACAGCAAGGGGGTAACCCTGCTTTAAATATATACTGCTTTAAATATACCATGAGTGCCATTGTTATTTGCTATTTGTTCCAAGAAGAAAACCAGGACAGGGCTGTGTCACAGTGTCAAATGCAGCTGAGAGATGAGGTCCTTAAACTGTGGTTTAAATCCACGCGGCATCGTCTTTCATGCATAAAGAGGGTAAAAACTAAGTAAATATAATGTGGGTATTAACTGTGTGAATTAATGACTGGTTTTATTTACACAGTTTTGAAATAGTTCAAGGAAGTAATTGAAGATTTCTTTACCAGCACACCCTTATTTCTGGGATCTATAAAAAAAAGGGTCATATTTAGGGCATATAAATCCTTTACTCTATTACAAGAAAACTCATCTGTGAAAATTAAAAGCTTATAGTTGCAGCCTTGCCTTGGCTACCGTTGTCTGTAAAACTGGCATCCAACTTATTCTTTTATAATCCCTTAAAAAACAGACCCAGATCTGAGGCTGTTTAGGTATGATGGGTCAAAAGGGAGGTGCACAAATATGAATAAAAAGTACAACTTGTATAATACACAAATGTGCTGAAAATGTTAGTGCAGCTTTCTACATAATATTTTCCACATCCCAGCCCACACTAGAACTGTAGCATTTCCTAATAATATATCCGCTGTTTTATGACATAATCTACTTTTATGTGTTATGTTAACTATAAAAAGAATATGTAATGATATTTTAGGCGCATATGATTCTGTCTCATTGTTCCCTCAATTTGCGATATGATGCCCCCAGGGACTGGATGTTGTTCTTGCAAAATGTTCAGAAATGAATTTTCAAGCATATTTTCTTTATTGATTTTGCTTTACATCACTAATGTATCACTGAATGAGTGTTAAATCTTTGGATTTTTAATGTTGAGTTGATTAGCTGAAAACAAATAAACTTTAAACAAAGGAAGGATGAAAGAAAAGTTAATTCATATGGTATAAAGATGTACCATACACCCAGTGGTTAAACTAGCAACAGCAAAGTCCCCGACACCCCTCCTCCAGACTACTACCCCATGCCTTCCAAAAACAAGCTCCCTGCCCTACAGTCGCATGCACACAAAAAAATCTGTGTATAATGTGACTTTGGCAGGCTCCAAGTGAGTTGTTACAACAGCAACCCCTGCACCCCTAGTAGCTTTTTCATTGGGGCTTATACGCATGATGTTCACTCTTGGTCTATGTGGGTTTCCTCTGGATACTCCAGATTCCCTTAAACACTTGAAAAACACACAGGCGGATGAATGGGCCAAGGTACTTTGGTCTTATTGGAATGTGATGGGGTAATTCAGTGTATGTTTGAATCATCACCAATGAGTCAGAAATCATTTACAGAAATAACAAAAATAACAATGGATATATCTTGGTGGAGTAAAAATGTGTATATTAACAGCCTACCTTTATCACTCCCATAGTAGTAAAACATAGAGTTAGTAAACACGCACCAACGCTTTTGCCATTCAGATGCAAAAAAGCTGTGATCTGAAATACAATACAAGGGCAATAAACTGCATCAGCAGAAACATTATTTTAGAAATATTAATCATATTAAACATAATACTGAATGAAGAACAAGGTAGGGGGGAAGTGGGATGCATATGTATCTCTCTTAATGAATATATCACTGGCAAGCAAAGTTAGCACTGCATGTATGGGCAACACAGGTCTCTATGATTCCTTACGTTTTCTAGATTGTGGTATGAATTCCCTATTTGGCTTGGCATTTTAATTTATATTTATAGCCATATATTTAAAAGTAAAAATGTCTCAAACTTCAACTGAATTCTCACAGTAATACAATACAATACAGTGAATAATAAAGGATATCTTATGCAAATATTGATGAGGACTAATAGCTAATAATTGTAATGATTCCTAATATGTGGATAGTGTGAGCTTTATCCATTGATAAAGCAGACAAAGGGTGAAAACCAATTAATATCTATTTTGAGGAGGGGGGGAGAAGTATTACACATGACTGCACTAGCTTTGAATTGGCTATATAAACAGATGCAACTCAGAAGAATATTATATGACTGTAATAGAATTAAATTATGATAATACAGTTAAAGAGTTTTACCTTTCCTGCGTTTTTCCAGGTATCCTGCCCTTATATATTCAAGATCCTGTGCTGCAACAGGTGGATAGAAACTTCCTAGAGGCAAGAAAAAAACACAAGAACTAAGTCACAAATGTGTCTATAAAGCTTTCATGGTGGTGCAGATGGGTCAGCAGACAGCATTTTAAATTATTATTATTCATTACATAGTGCCGGAATATTACACAGAGTAAAACCATATGCAACAGGGCCAAATGTATCAGAAAACAATATTTTGGGAATATAGTGGGAATAAAAGGGAGCTCGCATACATAGAAACAACATGTGTGTGGAACCTAGCACAGCATCAACCACTGTTCCACTATGAAGTTATGCATTACTACAGCAATATTCTTCATTTGGTGCATCAAACAAAATTGTATACGTGACAACAAATATATCTCCAACCTATTGTGACAGAGTTGAGCTAACAGCTCAGGTTTGGGTTTGCAAAAACTTGGGAACTTGCAATTTTGTTTAAATGGCATATAAAGCAGGTTTTTAAGGAGAGCTGAATTTTGTACATGGTCTGTATGGGGGAAATGTTTTAAAATGATCAAAGAGAACATGTTTAGGAAAAAAAATGTTTTTAGATTTTTACATTAGTGACCAGTATTACATTCCTCCATTTATGCAGGTTAGGTTTGTTGCTGCTATTTTCTCAAATAAGAAATGCAGTGGCAAATCACTAAGAAGAAGCAACAGACACTGTACTCCTAGCATTCACTCAGATTTCTACTTAAACAGGCTGTTAACCTGCAATTACTTATTTATTACTTGAGTTATTTAGCTTTTTATTCAGCAGCTCTCCAGTTTGCAATTTCCCTTGCAACCAAGAATATTAATACTATATATAATACACAGGACAACACCACTTTCCTTTAAGTTACCTTGTAGCTGCCCTCGTGCATGGAGAATCAATGTATGTATAAAAATCAAAAACCAGCACCAAGGGTCTTGCAAAGTCAAGAATTCTATGATGCATAGTATGTACAACTATGCTGCTGTATATTTTAAGCAATGCCTATAGCCTATTGATATGAATATCTTAACTAGCAAGGCATTTTTCTTTGCATTCGATTTGTTTTTTGTGTATTATGGGTACAAAGTGAAGATTTCCCCAGAGTTTTAGTTATTCTGTATTGTTATTACAGAATATCAAATAAGTTGAGATTTAAACAGAGCACCTTCCTTTCTTATCTAAGTGGCCCATTTAATAATATTCCAATTTTGTTTTCCCCCACAAATCTTTAAAAAAAAAAAAAAAAAAACTCTAAAATGTTAAATTATTTAAGGGGCAGATTTACTAAGGGTCGAATTTCAAAGTAGCCCAAAATTACTTTTTTTATTTTATTCAAATTTTCACTTCAAGCCTTGGTAAATCTGCACCCAAGTGAAAAAACTACTAAAACAAAATTTTGCCAGGTAAAAGTTGTCAAAGTCCTATAGAATTTAATGTGAGCCAGACTGCGGGTTTAGTTGTTTAAATCAGGACTGTCCCTTAGAAATGGGACAGTTGGGAGGTATGCCATAATAATGCATAATACCATGCATTTTTTCAGAATGTAGACAAGCAAACAGTTGTCTCTTTTCTCCTTTTATTTCTTTGAATTGACTCCAGAATAAAAGAAACTGATTACTCTGAATCAATATATTTCTTTAATTTGAATAACCTTCAGCCATGAAAGCTCTCCTTTGTTTTAGTACTAGCAGCTACACAGAAACACATTTTGATTACACATTTCAGAATATCTAGAATTACCTTAAATCTGTAAAACATATAGCTCTCTTCTTGGCTTAAAATAACATTTTGTTTAAGGAAAAGAAAAATAGATTCATAAATTGACAGAAAAATATACAAAGGGTTCAACAGGGTCCACAGGACACATAATCTAAATTAGCCTTATTACCAGAAGCTGTGACAGTAAAGGATGAAATGCAATGAAAACATAGTAATTCAACGACGATTTTTTAAAATCAGTAAGACAGCAGCAACAAAATGAATATCTGAAATATCCATCTTACTCACTTCCCAGAGCCAAGTTAAGGAAAAGTGCTCTGTGCTGAATGATCTATCATTGCATTGTACAACCAGTGACATTATTGTGTATCTCATACGAATCCCACCATTTCTACCAAGAAGCACCTTTACATCCGTTGCACCTAATGTGTCTCAGAAATGCTCAGACTGGACAATCAGTGAATTCTGGCAAATGCTAAAGGGGCTGCTGTTTGAACCTCTCTGCACTTGAAATGCAAGGGTCTAATTGAAATCCAGTCTGGACCTAGTTTCGGGTACAACAAACCTAAGGTTTTGGTAAGATTTTGTTATAATGTTGGCTAGGATATTATTCAGAAAACTGCAGGGCATATCTCTGCATCAAAGGTTTATGCTCCTGCTCATAGTGTGGGAACTGGGAAAACAAAATGCTCCATTGGTAATTGTACTGCTTATTTTTAAATAAAATGTTCACAAAAGCGTGTTGGAATTCTGCCATGCATGCTTCAGAAACAGAAAAAAATTTGGTATTTTGCTTCGTTATTAGGCACCCCCTGCCTTCCTCATCAACCAATGGAATCAGAGCTTTCCAGTCCTCCCCCTTCTATCTTGGTTTTATGAGAGTCTTTTTTACTATGATGAACAGTAGAAGCATAGTGCAAAGAAGCTTCTCTAACAAGGTGCTATTGCAGAGCTAAAAATGCCTTAAAGCGAAACCAACGCATTCCTATAAAAATCAAAGGAACGTGTCAATATCAAGTAGGTGCTGCACCCAGTAATAGTCCCCTCAACACACCCCTTACAGCCTTTAAAACCTTTGTGCAGCCGACCCTCTGACACTACTAATGGATCTTCTTCATTGCTTCAGTGACGCTGGGCTGGGGCGGAGTGATCCTTCCATAGGCTGAATTCCTGTTTTCATATGTAATTAGCCTATGGAAGGATAGTGCTTCCCAGGGCCTAGCCCAGCGTCACTGAAACAACACGGAAGATCATTTAGCAGTGTTGGTGGTAGGGTTGCCACCTTTTCTTGAAAATAATACCGGCCTTCCTATATATTATCTTTTTGTCCTATTAACAACATTGGGATCAACCACTAAAAATACTGGCCAGGTGGCAACCCTAGTCAAAGGGTCTGTGCCACCAAAGTGACCCTAAAAGCTCCCCATCTACTGTACTTTTCAGCTGTTTTATTGCACATTCTCTGGGCTGCTTTCTTTCATCTGAGCTTAGGGACCGTCTTATAATATACAGTATATATAGAATATAAATGTCACAATATAAGGCTGATCAGTAAATAATTCAGATTCTCATTAGAGGGCAGCCCTGAAACCAGTGCAATTAGCATCAGAATGTAATAATCAGTCCAGTTTACTCAAATTATATGACAGGTGAACCACATTTTCTGTTTGTTGATCTTGAAGACCCCTAAGCTAAGCTTAGCTGACACTTCTTGAGAACTTTGAAGGCCTGGATCAGGGTCAGACTGGGCCAGCAGGAAAAAACCCAGAAGGCCTGCACCCTTTGTCGGTCACGGCAAAAACAGTGTTCTTGCTTTCACACATGCACACATGAGTGGCAGGGACATGCCCTGAGAGAGAGCCCCGGTGGGCCCTGGGCACCCCAGTCCGACCATGCTACTATAGAGATGCTGAACAGCAAGTTCAGTTTATTATACTTTATATTGCATTTATGTACAGTATACACATATATATGACAAAGTCATTTTGCAGTCCCATTGAGTCCAATGCATTTTTGTGAATCTTTTTGCAAAAAAGACCAGTTTTGTTCATCACTATTTATTTGCAACTATTATATACACTTACTAACAACATTTTATGAACCCCTTAAATACCTTACTTAATACAAGCAGTGTTTCAGAGATTCTGCTATTTTAGAGACTTACTTTGCTTTTCCCTGTTTATATATTACTCCTGTAATGCTTTAATACAATAACAAATCCAGTTAACAATTTTAGTCTTCCATGTATAATTCCCTTCTACATTTCTAAACCAAAAGAATCACAGAAGTATATCCCTATTTACTCTTTTGCTGAGAATGTTTGCATCATTCACCAAATAGGTGGGCACTGCTTGCCCTATAAACATCTATAAACTGATATGCATTAAAGTCTGTATGTTTCTTTCTTCCTGGAAACAGGTATATATCTACAGTCCAAGCATCATCAGTATTCTTACAATGTATTTTAATAGCTTTATTAGTTTTTAATTTGCTATTGTTTCTTTTCATTTACTGCATTATTGTCCCCATTTGTTTGGTTTACAATATTATGTTGCCTTATAATCTATTTAAGCAATTTGAAAGTGAAGCAACTATTAGCAGGTATGCCTCGGGGATGTTAAAGAAAATAGAGTACATAATTTAGCACAAAGTACCACATTGGACAAGATAACCAGGATAAGGAAAACTGCATTGCAAACATTTCTAATTCAAAGATTTGGCTTCCCTGGGCCACATTGGAAGAACATTTTTCTTGGGCCACACTTGAAATACACAAACACTTGTAAAGGTAAAGAAAATGCACAGAAAAGAACTTCAATAACAGTTGGATAACCAGATGGAGCTATACACTGGAATATGGGGCATCTGGATATTAAATACATTTATTATTAAATTATTATTACTACTAACTGGGCAGTGGGAAGAGTCCCCCCTCCTGCCTACTCCTATATCCTTTGCAACATGACGTTTCCATGGGAACCAAGGGTTTCAAGCCGAGCCACAGGCTGGACACTTCTGGGCTAGATAATTGGTTAAGTATAATGAAAATGTGATTTTTTATACTTACAACTTGTATAGTTTAATAACTTAAAACTATACATTGACACCAGACACCATTGCAGTTGTTTGTGCATAATACTATATTTATATGTTGCATATAACAGGCCAGAGCATTGCAATAAAGTTAGGTTCATTCGTATTCAAAATTTCAAGAAAACATCATATGAGTTCTATATTGTTTATCAAGGGCCCGTAGACCTTATATTTAAGTCGTCTACTGATCATGGCAAGTAACATATTGAGTATATCTGTTCTATATTCTTAGGCACTTAAGACAATTTGTGGTTTACATTCAATTTGTCTAAATGATTTTGAATTGCTGAATTTTTGTTAATTTGCCCCTCTTAAGTTTGGCATTTTAATTCCCAGTGAAAGGAGAAGTGACTCAGAACATTATAAAATATTCAAGTATGGGGAATGAAAAACAGAGGAAACCAAGAAGTCTAACTTTACACTAGTAGTTCACAATGCTAGGCTAGAAAAGTGTTTCTTCAACTCCCACATCTAGTGAGAACAAGGCGTAGGGCACCTCTGCGTCGTGGCCCGGCCCTGGAAAACCTTATAAGGGTGAGTGAAAGGGAAGACAATTTAGGATTGTATTTTTTAAAATCATTGCTATATGTCAGTTGAAGTGTGTTAGTGGTAGTCTGCTGGCTAAGGCAAGACGGTGTACACAAGTCAGGATTTAGCCCATGCTTCTGAAGAGCAGGTTGCAGGAGGGGGGGGGGGCTTGACTGTAGGGGGCCCAGTAAGACCCTGATTAGTAAACAATTTCAATATTAGCAATTTAAACCTTGGCAGAATAGGTCAACTTGCCAATGTTTTGTGACTTTAAATTGAATTTGCTATGGGGCCCATTAATATCTAGTTACTAGATGAGCTGTGTAAGAGGAGCAGAACACAGTTTTACTCTGTTTGCTGTATACATGTAAATACTTTTTATTAATTCAGTCTACAGTAACTTGTCAAATTTGTCCAAAACATGCACATTAACTTCAAATGTCATATGTCTCCACAATGCCTGACATTTTCACAAATCAATAATTTCTTTCTTGTTAAATATCACATTTATTATAATAATTATACTCTGGCCACAACAAAAATACAGAAAAAGAAACACAAGGGAAGCAAGATGTTTTATACACTTTTTTCATTTATGTGGCAAAAATGATCATGGCTTGAAGGAGCATTAAGCAATACAGCTGTTTCAGAACCTGACTCCATAAGCTTGTGAAGGGCTCATGCACAGAACAGTCTGTAGGGAGCACACTGTCATTGCTTTGATTAACTTTCATCAATTACAAACAAGTAGGGATGGCGCGAACCGCCGCAAAAAAGTTCGCGGACGCGTTCGCGAACTTGCGACAAATGCGCGAACAGTTCGCGACCGTCGCGAACCCCATAGACTTCAATGGGAAGGCGAACTTTAAAAGCTAAAAAAGACATTTCTGGCCAGAAAAATGATTTTAAAGTTGTTTAAAGGGTGCAACGACCTGGACAGTGGCATGCCAGAGGGGGATAAAGGGAAAAGAAAAATCCATTATTTTCTTATGTCAAAAGTGTTACAAAGTATCTTACCTGCACCTGTTACCTGTTCTGGACGCTGTTCTGGACTCTCTGCCAAAAGCCAAGTTCAAATCTTTGCTTCTTTTTCTGGCTGTTCAGTGAGGGTCTTTCCAGTGAAAGAGGGTCCTCCAAAAAGAGGGTCTTTCCAGTACAAATGAGGGACAGAGGGTTGAGCTCGCAAAAGAGGGACAGTTGGGACTCGGGAGGTATGCACATTTTTTTTTTTTTTTAGTCCAGGGGGTGTGTGGGGGTGGTCCAGGGAGATCTTCCTGATTGGCTGCCATGTATCTGCTGGTCTGGGGTGAGAGGGCAAAAAAATGCGGCAAAAAAAAAAAAGCGCCAAATTGACGCGAACCCAAAATGCGAACGTCGCGCGACGTTCGCGAACTTCCGGCGAGCGCGAACAGCGGATGTTCGCGCGAACAAGTTCGCCGGCGAACTATTCGCGCCATCCCTACAAACAAGTACAAGTGGGAAAATGTACAAGTGGCATAGATACTGTATAATTTTAAGTTAAAGTGCACAAAAATAAAGACAATCCACCAAAGGTTCTATAGAACAGGACTAATTGTGTTTGGCTAGTTCAGGAACAGCATGCTGCAGTTCTCTGACATTCCCTTCAATTATTAAGGAGTTTGCACAAGTAGAAAAGAAGAAGTTCAGTGTAACTGTTTGGTTTATTAATGTCACTTTCTTTGAAAGTTTATATGAAAAAGCCATTACAGTGGAGTGAGTGCAAGTGGAACAACGCCTGTGTGCTTATTGGGTCATTTTAGGACACTGAAACATTGCATTATGATGCAATAAATGCACAGGATTTATCCCAGATTGCACTTGCTTCATTATAATGGTTTTCTTGGAATGGTGCCAATCCAGAGCAGCAGTATTCAGAGAGATCAGGGTGTTCTTCTGATGCTCTATATGTTACTTTCTTTGGAAGTAAAGTTTTGGAACACCAATCAAACTTTCCAAACCTCCAACACAACTGTTTTGCAGACACAATAATTTGTTACTATTGTTTGGAAATATGTAATTTTAAACAAATGAACCCTTTACCATATTATTCAATATTTTTGTGTATTAATTCCACCTGGGACACTATGTGCAGTGGGTGTGCATGCTCTCCTCATACTTACATGGGTTTCCTTTGGGTACTCTGCATTTTTGCTTTCCATTGAGGACACAGCGGGCCTCATTTTTGAATTGGAGGGCACTGTGCAAAAGAGCAAAAATCAGTCAAAAAAGCAACACTATCCCATGAATACAGCACTATGTGCATTTATCAGTGCTGTATTAATGAGAGGAGGGTTGGGGTGGAGCAAATGTGTCCCAGATTCCCTCTCCAGAACTTTTATTTCACGCAGAAACACAAGTTGGGGAGCAGTAGTGGCTGCAGGTGCAATGGAGCCCTGCCCCTACCACTTGTGCTGTCTCACATAGTAAGGAAAGGGCTATTATATGCCCATCATTAATGCAAGTGCTAACTGAATACATTTTAGGGGATGCAGATTTCCAATACATATATTTGAAATAGTACACAACAGGGGTCATTCTTGACCCCTAGGGGTGCAAGTGCAAGAGCAGTAAGACTGCAAAAAAAAGTTTAATTGCGGTCTTAACATGCACTTTGCCAGCTGTACATTGTACATGAGCCTTGCTATTTCATTAGCAAAACTGAACCTTCCACAGTCCGATAAGTTTGTTCCACAGAATAATTTCTGTATATGAAACTGATTAGTGATAAATATACTGGTATATTGTGTTGTAATTTGTAATTGCAGGAAAACTAAAAGGATTCCCTTGAAAACTTAGGCTTGTGACACACGGGCAGATTCAGGGAGATTTAGTCGCCTGGCCCCGAACTGCTTTCACGTGTCTTCGTTTTCCGAAGTCGGGCGAAGTTTCCTTGTGAGGCAACTTTGGGCGACTTCTGAAAACGAAGTGCTCCGTGTGCTTTAGTGCAGGCTACTTATCATTATAGTGGATGGGAAGACATGCAAAGGAAGTTCGGGGAGATTGTCGCCAAGAAGAAGAGGTGATTAAATCTCCCCTGAATCTGCCCGTGTGTCACAAGCCTAAAGCACACATTTTAGGAAAGTCTAATGCATGTATACCAAAGGATTTGCTGTAATTTTTAAAAGAAAATTGGAAGACTGTGCATGCTCTCAGCCTGTCAGTATCGGTAATAACAATGGCAAAAGGCATGATGTGGATGATAAAAATGGGTGTCCAGGTAAGTGTAAATGTAAACTTTTTAATCTTCCTTTAGACTAGTGAATCATTGATCAATATTTGTAGAAAAAGTGGTTAATCCTTTGTAAAATCACAGCTACAGTGATTTAAGAGTTAGCCCAATCTGCACAGTTAATCCCTCTTTATCTGCTTGATCCTGTTATGTATTCTAACCACTTGTAATGCCTTGTGTGCCTTGACAGTTCATGCAACGTATTGATATCAAGGTAATCTCTGTAAACATTGACCCTGACTTATGCCAAGCCTTGTGTCAACTACTTTTTTTGTCACAAGTTTACAAACAGCTGTGCTGTGAGATTTACATTGTTAGAATAACATGTCCTGCTTAAACTCAATACGGGAAATTATTCAGCGGTGTTGCTTGTCTTTGGAGTGACATGCGTTTTATTCTTATTTTTTCAGGTTAAAAATAAACAAGTGTGTAGATAGTTTAGACTGGAATATTCAGCTGTAGTTATGTGTGAATCTATCCCATTTCGCTTCGCCGAAAAATTAGCAAATTTCCAAGGAAATTTTCTTGAAAAAAATACCAACCTTCCTATATGTTTATCTTTTTTCCTATCAATAACATTGGGATCAACCATCAGAAATACAGGCCAAAATACCGGCCAGGTGGCAACCCTAATAGTAGATGACACTTCATATCCCTCTTATGCGCTTTTTGATCTAATGCAGGAGTGCTAATGCAAGGTCTACTTTTAGTGATGCCCCATTATGATCATCTACTACATCCATAAAAGCACTGTTAGAATTCTGTTCCATGGAAAATATTACTTAAATAGTATACTGATTTATGAGAGAATTTTTACTGCTATATTTTAAAAAACAACTATTTCTTATTTAAGCTTAACATAAATAAGTGAATGAAAAGCATAAAATAGCAGGGTGATTTAGACAATCTGTTTGTTGACAGTGTCTTGAGATCTACTGATCATCAGCTAAATGTCTACTGGTAGATCCCAATCTACCTTTTGGCCACCCCTGTTCTAATGCCATCTAGCAGAAGGTATCACAGCAGCTGCAATATCTTCATCCCAACTGTTGGGGTCCTTATAGAAAATTTTAAAGTTAGGCTTTAGTTTTTATTCATTTTCCTTATAGATAGGGTAAATGGGTTGTGCATGGGGAAAGGTAAATTGGGATTTGCTTCCGTTTGCACACATATTATGGATTTTAAGCATAATATATGTACTTAACCAACTGGTTGTGAGAAGGAGAATAATAAATAAACACTTTAACTGCACAATACATTGATGGTATAGTTTAATTAATAATTAAATTGTGGATATATACAAGGCACAATTGCGGTTATATTGCCATATATGCTTTGTGTGTGTGCATGTGTGTGTATTTTTGTAATACTGTATATATTGTTTGGTCTGGTGTGGGTAAGGAAACATTGTAATTTCGTCCCATTATGTCTGATTTATATGCAGAAGAAATGACAATAAATTGGACTTGTTCGTTAGACAAAATGCTGCTCAAAGAAATTTGGGGGCAGATTTATCAAAGGTCAAGGGAAATTTTTTAATTAAAAAATTCAAATTTTGAGCTATGTTTGTGTTCCTTTACTAAGGAATAGTCCATATTAAATTTGAATTTGCAAAAAAATGGGAAAATTTGAATTTCAAAATGTATAATGTACAGTCTCTTTAAAAATTCAAATTTGACTATTTGACATCTAAAACCTACTGAATTGCTGTTTTAGCCTATGGGGGACCTCCTAGAACTCATATGCAGACAAATGGGGAACTTTGAAAATTCTAAGTTTTTTTGGGGGGAAACGAACCAAATGCGCTAAAAAATTCGAATCGATCGACTCGAATTTGATCAAATACAGACCTATACGATCGAAAAAAAATTCAACTTAATTTCGGTTGGTCTTTTTGAATTCAAAAAGACCAACTGAAATTAAGTTTAGGAAGCTAGTGCATATTCTGTACAAGACAGACAATAATTCTACAAAAGAATGCATTTTGTTACCACCATCATTGTTTTTAATGCTGTCATTACATGCAACACACTCCCGTAGCAGAGTAACAGAGGTAAAGCGCATGCTAAGGAAACACAGGTCTCTTGTGTTTTAATTGTAAATTATTTCTCCAGCTATTCTTTCACTCTGTCCTGGGGTTAATAACTTCAAGTCAAACATGAAATACATCATTATTTTCATTTGCGCTTATTCATTAAACTTATTTTAAAATCATCTTTAACAAAAGAGATGTGCACCAAGCTTAATATGTTTGTGGTAATCATGTTAATATCAAGGGACCATAGTAAAGGAAGGCACTCATTTTCAAGCGCAATTAAGTAAAATGATTAAAACATCCCTACAGCTCAGATACAAACTAGTCTTACTTACAAAGCATGTTAGTATGTAAGCTTTTGCTACTTTGACTGATAGAAATGAAATCTTAAACATTCTTCACTAGTGATGGGTGAATTTCCGCGATTCGCCGCTGGTGAATAAATTTGTGAAGCACCAGTGAAAATTTGCCTGTCGAAAATTCGCTGAAAAAAAATGAGTCGCGCGTCGTTTTTGACGCGATGTGCCGAAAACTACGTGACGCGCGTCGAAAACGACGCGACGCTCATCAAGAACGTGCCGTGATTCATTTCACAAATTTTTCTGCCAATTCGCTAATTTTTCGGTGAAGCGAAACGGGGTAGATTCGCCCATCACTATTCTTCACTTTATTGTATGATTTATTAATGTGTGTTATGTTTTGGTGGCTCTTGACATCATAATATTAAAAAGATGACCTTTTGAAAATAATTTGCAATTCAGAACAATCAGTAATCAAAATCAAAATCAGTAACAAAATAACAAATAAATAAAAAAACAAATCTAAAAAGTATTGCAGACTCAATACCTATATTGACTAACTGTTGCTGCCTCAGGGCCTCCTGTCCAGCAAACACCCCCCTCCCCCGCCATGCATATGCGCACTCACACATTTGTGTCAATGCGAGCCCTCGCAATGCTTTTTTTGTCGCGGCAGGAGGAAAACCAGGGTGCGGATCTGGGCTGGCGGGGGCCTACTAGAGCCGGGGGCCCACCGTTTTTTTCTCTGTGTCCTGCCGAGCTCAGTTGTTTTGTGTTCACAGGAAATAAATACTTTCTTCAATTGCTTTCCATGTTTATTTATTACTATATTTCCAAAATTGCAGTTTAACGTTTAATGCTCCTGTCTTTGGGTTCAGTCTGGCAGCTCAGTAATTACAATTTGCTACATTTCTTAGCAGCATCTGTGCAATATTAGCAACTAATGTATCAATTTAGAACAGTTTGCAGAGTTGGTGGCCCCCTCCAAGAGCTGCTTTAGAAAGACATTAAAAGGTGAAAAATAAAAATTTTAACTCAAATTTGGAAAAATGGTCACAAATAGGAAATTGAAAGTAACTGAAAAAAGTATTAATTTCTGGTGACCACAACTGAAAACAAATTTACTGAAAAAATGTTGGAAGGTGAATAACCCCTTTAATAGTGTTTATAATGCATTATTAAAACCTTTGTTGGCAGTTGTCCGCACATAAGCCAATGGACTATGCTGCAAGTTATTCAATTCTCAGGCTAATAGGAGCTTGCTAACTTTATAGCTGGTGAAGAAGCATGGGATTCAGTTCTGCCAATTATTCATCTGAATAGAAAGTGGCATTGTACATTTATGCAGCAGCAGTGGCAGACTTGGGCTCTTCTGTGCTTATACAGGTGAAAAATATGCTTCTTTCACACTTCTATAAATAAATATATATATATGTATATTTTTTTATTATTATTATTTAAAAGGTCAGTAACACAAATGGAAATGTAATATTTTATATTTTATGTATTTCTCTCTCTAGTAACTGCAAATAAAAATGTTATATTTCCTAAGTCCTGTTTAAAAAAGAGGCTTTGATCATATAGTTGTAAAGAGAGCCATGAAGGACATTTGACCTTTGCTTATCAACATTTGATTATTAAAAATGTTGTGTTATGAATAGCTTTACTGTTATCTGATGGTCAAAACTGACCCTACATCGCTACTGCACTACAAAGGAGCTAGTTCTAAACTCTATTCATGCTTACAAAGCAAATACAATTTTTAAAAGTATAGGATAGCAACATGGTATTTTTAAATGTATATATAAATATATATATATATATCCCTTTCTTTTTAGATGCTACTGACCTTTTAAGTTAACACACCAAATTCAGATTTGTTATAATGTTTAAGATAAACAAGAAGTAGTGGAAGGTTGTATATTGATGTGTCCAGCCTTTCTCTGTATCATGCGTAATAACAACAATATTTATTTTGATGCTACTTTCATAAAAGGAATTATTTAATTGGTACAGGAAACAGGCCGCTTTGATTCATTGATTGCTAACTGGAAGAATACAGCAATAAATACGTATTGTGCTGATATAAAATATCTCTGCACTCATGTTGAACTTCTCATAGATTTAAGCTTTGAAACATATCGGAAGGGACCTTTTGCCTTTTGATATTCATCATGACTTTCTTTCTCTCACTTGGGACTTTAGTTGAAGATATTTAATACAGTCCTTCAAACTTTAATTGAAATTTTCAGTTTTGGTTTGGAGTGTACATAAATACAGTTCAGATATTTAAAGGAGCCACATACTATGTCCAATTGCCCAATGTAGGTCTGTTGTACATAGTTCCTGGGTGGGCTTCTAGTCAGGTTTCTCTGTTCCTTGATACTTGCCTGCCTGTATGCACCGTTGTATCGTTGCCTGAACCAACCTTTGCCCAGGCCCAGATTTGTGGTGAGGCCACAAAGGCCCGACCTTAGGGTGGCAAATAATAAGGGGCAGCATGCTGCCCTTCTGCTGTATGGGGAGCATTGGGGATGCACGGCTCCCCAGTGCTGCATTGCTTACGCACATACCTTCGTTAGGACCACACAGCCTAGGGACACCTGCCCGGGAACTCTGTTCACTAATGATGGGTGGTTGTATGGAATGTTCCATTGTTGTGTATGGGATAGATTTGAGAAATCAGACTTCTTTAAATATGAAGTGGAAAAAGTATTGCTGCCAAAATAATCTGATTCCAGCAATAGTGCATCAGGATTTTAAGAAGATGGGAATATCAGAGACATGCAATTGTTACTAGCTGTCTGTCTGACTGCTTTATGTTGAATACATCAAAGGAAATGACATCATAGCTGCTCTTCCTGACCCCAGAGGAGTGACTCCTCTTACACAGTTATCCTTACATCCTACTGTTTATGTTATCCCAAGTGAGCTTCAAACAAGAAGGAAATAAACAATGTTCCAGGATGTAACTTACCACCCCTTTCATGATTACACATGATAAAAACCCAACATTTATCATGAAGGTTTATTTTTCTACAGATAGCCCAAACTGGCAAGTTGAACATTGTATGCGCTGCATGCGTTGAGTGCACAGATCTGTAAAAATGAGGTGATTAACCTGATACTGAAGTGAAATTGATGACTTTTTAATTTTTTTCTACAGCTACTTAAGTGTATGCTCATTAATATTACTTTACTGGATCTGTAGTAGATAACTGGATTAAGCAACCAGCAATGTTGTCAAGACAATAATCAATAATATTCATTTGAAAAAACTTGAGAGATACATCAAGCTTCCCTTAGAATACTTTAAATGTCACAGATACCCTTATATAAACAATGCAAAGTGTTGATTGGATAGGTACATTGGTCTTTATCTGCATGTTCTTAAAAGGGATTTTACCAAAATAACTTGCAGTTATATACTGTAAACAGGGACAATTGTACATCCACCCTAGAAAATGACTTTAATGGCTAAAGATGGCAATACACGGGCAGATTTAAATGGGTGGTTCACCTTTCAGTTAACTTTAAGTTTATTATAGAATGGCAAATGCTAAGCCACTTTTCAACTGGCCTTTAATAATTTGTCTTCTTTTTCTAACCCTTTCCAGTTTTCAGATGAGAGTAACACATCTATTGTTATTGCTACTTTTTTTTAAATTATTTTTCTTCTTATTCAGGCCCTTTCCTACTCATATGCCAGTCTCTTATTCAAATCAATGCATGGTTGCTAAGGCAATTTGCACCCTAGCAACCAGATTGCTGAAACTACAAACTGAGCATTGGCTAAATAAAAAACTAATCTCAAAACCACAAATGATAAAAAAAATTAAATCCAACTGCAAATAATTTCAGAATATCGCTCTCTACATCATACTAAGTAATACTAGTTAATTTAAAGGTAACCACATTATGTTGACAATTTGAGTCCTTTATACCAAGCTTATCTGCTTGTGTATAGGAGCTATCCTACCGATATCTGGACAAAAATCATCCAGATGTTGATTGAGCAAGTATGATTTTCACATCAGCTCACGAATGCAGTCTTCGCGTGACAACCCCTAATTCTGGTCATTGTAGTCAGATTGTTTGGGCCTAGGGCCAAGCAAATGGATTCGCCTGATATTTCCCACCTTTGACTTGGTATGCATAATAGCTCATCGCCCCAAAAACAAAAAGAATGGATACATTAGTCTGTTCTTTTGGGCTAAATGCCTGAATAATCAGATTAGCAAAAACTATGAAAAACTGCAAAGATGAGCCTCCTCTGCACCTGATTTCTGCTGGCAGATGGGCATCTTTTTTTCCACCAGAATCAAAGCATTATCCGTCTGAATGGCCCCATGACTGTCCAAAAATGACCAGACTAGAAGACTGTATGACTACAACTGAACAAATATGAATATGGATGGCCAGTTTTAATTCCAGCTTTATCTCCACCATTGCTGTTGAATCTTTTTTAAGCAGTAGGGCATTTTCCTGTTGCACCAAATATTTTGGTCTGTATAATATTACAATTATATTGCCAAAGGTTAACACTGCAACAGTCCTATGTTCAATGCAACCCAGGGCATTATCTTGAAGATGTTGCATGGTTATCCCCATGTTTGGGTGGTTTCTCTAGGTAAAGGAACTAAAATGTTCTGAAATCTTGCTATGATTATCTTAGTTAGCTAATTAAGGTATTACCTTTTTCTTGCCCAGTGGGTTTTCTCTGGGTTCTGTCATTCTGTGCATTTGTATGTAGCAGGCTCAAGGGGCACAATGATGCTTGTCACAAAGAAGCGTGTATGGACGCAAGTACCCTTCTGAATAATGTTAATGTGCTCTCTATTTTGCATCCAGTTTGCATGTGTAAATAAGCCATAGGGAGTAATGTAATAAAGGTGCAATGTTTTCTGCCTAGATGATAATGCATAATACCTTGTTATAATTCTCCATTATTGACCCATTCAAGCACACTGTAAACAAACAACAAGCTATTCAAATGATTGTATATATTTACAATAACATTAAAATCTTGTTATTAAAAAAAAATCATTAAAACCTACATGTGTATGACAACCATTAACTTCAAGAAGACAAATTTATAAAGGCGCCTATTTGCATAAACAAATAAATGTCTCTTCTGCTCTTCGATTTATGCTCCTATGCGCCCTGTGAACCCTTTCTTTCCTATTGGCACTATCATGCACCTCATTACGCCTTGACACACTGTGCAGTTATTATACTTTATATCCCTAATGTTCTCATAATGTTCTCATAATGTTATGTTGTACTATAGAAGCCAGCTTTCCTGGTTTGTCATTTTACATGCTATTGTCCTCTAGCACATGCACCAAAAAGGTACAATCTGACCTTCCAAGAGCTAGTATAAAAAGCAATATGCATTTTATATTATATGTTTTTCCAGGTAGCAGGGATACACAGTTACAAACCCATCTATAAATGACTTTTGTTGTGGTTATTTATTTTTTCTTAAGTATGCAATCTAAATAACAATGGTCTTTGTGCCTATATGCATAATGCTGTATATATTAAGATTTATGAAGTAAACAGGGCTTAATGTATATTTTCAGCACTTTTCACTAAGAGCCACTTGCTCTATAAGTCCATGTAAAACCGCCTTTAAAGCTGATCATGGTCAGCCATGTTGTACCCCTAGGAAACCTTCAAAGCTGAATATTTAACTGCACTCATTGCCATAAAATATCAGTCACATACATGTATGGGACCTATTATCCAGAATGCTTGGGACCTGGCGTTTTCCATATGGTAGGATTTTCCATAATTTAAATCCTCATACCTTAAGTTTACTAGAAAAGCATGTAAGCAATAAATAAACCCAACAAGTTGGTTTTGCTTTCAGTACGAATTAATTATATCTAAGTTTGGATCAAGTACAAGCTACTGTTTTATTAATACAGAGAAAAAGGAAATCATTTTTAAAGGTTTGCATAATTTGGATAAAATGGAGTCTATGGAGCATGGCCTTTCCATAATTCAGAGCTTTCTGGATAACAGGTTTCTGTATAACGGATCCCATACCAGTACAAAGCCACCATTAAATTAATTTTTATTTAAGCAACTAATCAAATACTGTGCATTGCTATTCAAATAAAGGATATCTCTCTGCAAGGTCCCTCCTTAGGGCTCTTACACACGATAGTTTTTACCTGCGCTCCCCTGCGTTCCGTTTTCTCAGGGGAGCGCAGGTATAGACGCACTCAATTATTTTCAATGGGGCTGTACTCACACAAACGCATGTAGGCGCAGACGCAACATGCTGCATTTTTCCTGCGTTTGGCACCTACATGCGTTCGTGTGAGTACAGCCCCATTGAAAAGCATTGAGTTTGTCTATACCTGCGCTCCCCTGCGGCTGAACGCAGCAAAATGGAACGCAGGGGATCGCAGGTAAAAACGCTCGTCTGTAAGAGCCCTTAGATATCTTTTTGCAAGGGGATTATGAGCATGCACATCTGCTTACCCCACCCCCTTTTGTGACCTATGACCCCTACCTCATGCCATTTGCACAAAAGAAGTGACCTGCACATTCCTCTATTCGGGACTCGGAGAGGAAAGTAGCAGTATTAAATTAATGAAATATACAGACATTGAGGAAAATGTAAATTGTGTATTAGTATTCCCTGTATGATGGGCATAAACTAGTGATTTGAAATTGACTGGTTAAACAAATGTCCAGGGATCTGGCCCATAGCTGTCCAATATGCATGTAAAGCATAATTTCATTTGAGTTGGGAAACATGACATATAGCAGAATAATGGCTCTAGATATGTCAGACAGGTGATAGCCCCCTTGTTTGAGGATTTATATATTTCAAGGCAATAAGGAGAAAATAGCTGCTGGTGTTTTCATGGCTGAATTACCAGTGGATGAAAGCAAGACTCCAAATAACAGCAAATCATTCATTCATTCATTCATAAACTCGGCAACATGACATTGCCGGCAGCAAAGTTTGTCCTGAAAAAAAGAGAACAAATTGCTGGCCTCGGCATCATGTCATATAATTAATTTACTTTCAATTTGAATACTAATTGATTTGCTTTGCTATTCAGGTCTATAAAAAATGGAGAGAAATGATTGCTTGTTCCAGTGGTTGTACAAATATCAAACATGCTGGGGAATATTAAAGAGCAAGGCTCCAACCAATGTGGGTGAATAATTCGGGGGAGACATGCATCCAAAGTAACTGGGTTTGTTTCTATTCATTTATACATTTTTATAATGACCCCCACTATAGTCTGTCATATAGCTCGTAAACCTTTTCTTATGGTTTCAATGGGCTTTTGATGCAGAATTTTCTTGCATTCTGTCTTAAATCAGGTGTAGAGGCGTAACTACAAAGGAAGCAGCCCAGGAGCCGCCATTAGAAATCACGGGGCCCTGCACAACAAAATTTTCGGGGCCCCCTCGGCCCCACACACCCTTGCACCCGTCCTTTTTTCAATGGCGTTGTACTCACGAGATGCGTGTAAGCGCCAAACGCAGATGCTGCGTCTGAATCTGCGTTCGGCGCTTACACGTGTCTCGTGGGTACAACCTCATTGAAAAGAATGAGGTGCGTCTAGCGCAGGTCCAAAACGCCCGTGTGTAAGGGCCCAAAAGGTCAACATAGTGACAGTGACATCTAGTTATTCCACTGATCAGGTGCAATATTTTTTGTAATTACGCTATCTCTATAACCAGATGCAATTAGTGCAAATGCTTTGTGTTTTGGTAACACACACAGTCAATCAATTTACAATGATATAAAAATACATCTATCCCCAATCAGACAGATTTCACAGTCAAATGTGCAAAAATGTTCATTTAAGACACTGCCAATTTTATCAGCCGAACATATACATTCATATATGCAGCCAAATAGCACAACTTAACCATCTGTCAACTGGCCAGGATTCAGCAGGACTGCTCCAGTTGTCTTAGTTCTAATTGTGTTTAATGCTGCACTAATTATTTCAATGGGGAATAATTTGGTACAGTCAAAGTTGACTCATTTTATAAACTGGAAACTCCTCAGCTATAAATTGGCAGGTATCATCCTTCATTTCTCCTAAGCGCTGTGCCAAAGGGGAATAAGTATATGGTTGCTCTGTGACCAAATGTCATGTGCTGGGCAGAAACATTGATCCTGGCTATTAATCACTCTGCAAGCCCTCCCAGTAATCAAAGGGCACAGCTGCAATGATAAATAACTAGTGTCACAGCAGAAAGCCCTTTACAAGACTGCATGCATACCAGCTGATTTCCAGTATGTTTTACAGCATGCACACTAGCCAGACCAAAATGCCCAGGCTAATTAATCACCACATCTAACCATTCATTCTATCATTAAACACCATTATTGGCTAAATTACCAGAGGAGCCATAGCCCCTAATTACTTAGGTCTGAAAGCCTGCTCACCTGGATACAAAATGCAGCCTATTACCTGCGGTCTAGCAGCATGCCCTTTCATTCTCTACTCAATAAAAAGTGTACTGACCCAGCAATGAACCTGCGTCTAGGAGAAAATTGGATACGGTTGTGACTGATCTTGGAGCTGGCTCATATCAACTGATCAAGACAGAAGCACAACACAACACTATCAACCTGTGTAAATCTAATAAGACTTAAAGACCTTGCACCTAGGGGCTACCGGCATAAAACCATTCCCAGCTGTGCTGACTTTTGACTATTTTTGGACCCTCCCATTGAACAGACTAATTATCATGTCTCCAGGCTGCATAAAATGCCCATCGCATCTTAGATTGCAAACAATAGGCCTAGCAAATATACTCTGTTCCATTGTACTCTATTTATGTTTTTATATTTTAGTTCATTCAGCTCAGCACCATGGGGTGATTACACACATGGGACAACATAACAAATCTGTAAAGTAAATGTATCATATATAAACATTTCCTAGATCCAAACTGGAAAAGGTAACATGTGTTTATATACATCATATCTGTATTAAAATATATGTACTGTATGTATAAATACATTTCCTTTTTCAGTTTGGATCAAGCATTTGAATGTAACAGTTTCACTATTAATATTTTCACAGTGGTCTCACAATCCATTAATTGTGATTACAGGTAGTGATGGGCGAAACGGCCGCGTTTCGCCGGAAAATTCGCGAATTTCCAGAGAAATTCGAGAATTTTTCGCCATTTCGCGAAACGAGTCACGCGACAAACGCGTAGTTTTCGATGCGCGTCGCTTCCGACGCATTGCGTAGTTTCCGACGCGCGACTCGTTTTTGGCGGCTAATTTTTCTGGTCGTTTCGCGAATTTATTCACCAGCGGCGAATCGCGGGAATTCGCCGCGAATTCGCCCATCACTAATTACAGGTATCAGTGCCCTTTTAATATTTATTATGTTATTCATTCATTTGTTTTAAATTAGATGTATACTTACCCTATATTCTGTTCATGTCAGAGATGCACTCGCTTGGTTGGTGGGCTCAGAAGGTAACCTATTAGTGCTGTTACCAGACCTTATCAAATTACAGATGAAGCCACTTTGTATTGTACGTTTGACACAGAATAACTTAACTTTACTTTTATCGTTCTAGCTCCAATAGCCATAAAACCTAAGTGCTCATTGGCTTGTTGGTTGCTGGACCTAAGGACTAACTTATGTGAATAGATAATCTTTCTTATACTCAGGCACAGAAATTAAATTGTTCCTGGGGCAAATTCTTCACTTATATCTCATGCATTATTTTGCATATAGTTTGTAGAACAATAAGGATAAAGATAATCATTAAATTTGAGGATTTTGTTATTGGGACATTATGGGGGTTATTTATTAAAGTCTGCATGCCAAAAACTTGGAAAATTTAATTTTCTTTACTATAAAATCCAGATTTTTAGTGGAAGAAAACTCAACATTTTTCGATATTTATTATAGTCTGAGGATGGAAAAATCTGGCATCTCAGACCTTCCTAGGTTGTATATAAATCAAGAGGTCCCTATTATATTTGAAACTTTCTGTGGTCTGCGTTGGAATTAGCCTGAAAATCCAACAATTTCTGGCTTTTTTGGCAAAAATCCCAAAAATTCAGATTTTTCTGATTTTCAGTAAATTTTATCAAATTCTTCCCCGAACTGATTAAATCATGCTTTTGTAATAATAAATCAAGTGAATTCTAGTTTGGTCAGACTTTTTTTTAAATAAAATTATAAGAAAATTTCAGATCTTGATAAATAACCCCCAAGCAGTATATATAGATATAGCCTAGAGGAGAAGCATTACCTTTTGGAATATTTTTTAAATTGTATTATTTGTGCACCTACAGATGAAAATGTTTTCTCCAGGTCTGGTATCCTATAGCTTTCATTGTTTGTCTTGCTGCTGTCTGAATAAAGCTAATCCCTGATTAGTTGCTATGGGTTACTGTCCAGATACTAATTTGCCTGTTAGTAAAAAAAAGCCCACATTTGCAAAAATGCAATCACATTCAGAATCTGGTTAGTGTCAATTAGAGATACAGTGATTTCTGCAAACTCACAAAAAAGAGAGATAAAAAGGCATTTAACCTTTTTACTTCAGAAAAGAAAAGTCACACTACTCAAAAGAATCTAGAGAAAGAAAGAGGGGTACAGGTCCCTTTGTGGTTGTTTTCACGTAGAGAATGTAGTTATAGAAAAGTCTATAATTGTGCAACCCCTTACAATGTCCCCTTTACACCTGCCCAATCAAAGCTTTCCTATTACTCAGCACTATATGTGAATATTAAAATACAGACGCTGAATTATTGATCTTCACCAGCTCCTCATATGTCAATTTGTCCTCTCCTCCAAGCTATAGAGTAACAATATAAATAAGTAATTTAGCAAGCAACTGTGATAGGTACAAATAAGCCGTGCATTCAGTGGGAGCATGTGCTTCATGCTACATTTACAATAAGTTATATGGAAAATTACAAATAACTAAACAAAAGCACTGCCATTTAGAAAAAATATATCTGACCTCTAGACACTCAGGGTAATTAAGAACATTTTTCAACCACGCCAATGAAAAAATGCTTTACTTATTTATTTAACCAAACCAACTATAAAACAGCTAAAGATCACCTCTGACCTAGCATAACAAAGGCAGAAGCAGACCTATATATATATATATATATATATATATATATATAACTCCAGAAGGGTGTCCGCACTCACAGGACTTAATATCTGGCTGTGAGACAGGTCCTAGGAAGAACCCCAATATACCTAATTTTGGTTTAATATAACTGCATCTTTTTGTCATTAAAAAGCAAAAGTTCTCTTTTAAATTAAGGAAGCAACTGCCTCATGAAGTATATATTCAGATCGGGGGTGATACTACATGCCACAAGAGAAGACCTACATGGTTAGCTCCACTTGCTCTTCCTCCTGGAGAAGAGGGAGGTGCCAAGTTCCAAGGATTAAAAATTTAGTTAATAAAAGGAGAAATGAAAAGCAATGTGGATTTTTAATATGTATTTGAAAGTGAAAATATACATTACAGGTATGGGATCCGGCATCCGGAAACCCATTATCCCTAAAGCTCTGAATTACGGAAAGACCATCTTGCATACAGTGTATTTTATCCAATTTCTTCCAATAAAGTTTAATTATATCTTAGTTTGGATGAAATACAAGGTACAGTTTTATTATTACAGGAAAAAAGGAAAAATGATTTGCGATAACACTCTGCAGTTGTATAGCATAATGAACGACTGCAAAAAGAATAAGGTTCCATTAGCCTTACTATCAAACAATGCCAAGAAGGTTTTTTGACTGGGTATCAACGTCCAATCAGTGTGAATGGTTTACTCCCGGATTCCTCTTCTATTGACAGCAATGCCCCCTGTTGTCTTTCTTATTTATCACATTGGAACCTGCACAAATTGAGACTGAAATCCTATCTCAAATTTCCATTGCAAAATAGATGCTTAGGCCGATGACATGCTGTTCTTAGGGTTGCCACCTTTTCTGCTGGTGGAGACCAGGCAGGGGGTGGGGCAGTGATGCAGAGGTGGTGGCGGTGTTGTGATGTGCTGGGGTGGGTCGTGACATCAGGGGTGGGGCTATGATGCGCTGATTGGCAATTGGCCGATCACTGTGTCAATCATGGGAATCCTTCCCAGTTTTCCTAATTTGGAAAACCGGAAGAAAGTTTTGACCTGGGCAACTCTTCAAATTACCTTCAAATTAACTAATGAATGTCAGACAACTTAAAATATTGGAAGACATACTCACAACAGAGGTGATTACATCATTATGTTTGCATACCCAGATGTCCCTACCTACTTACAATCAGACAACACTAAGGGGCACATTTACTAAAGGTCGAAGTGAAAATTTCAATTAAATTCTAATTTTTAAAATTCGAATTTCAAAGTAATTTGGGCTATTTCGGCTATCAAATAGCCCAAAATTCGGTTCGAATTGAAAAAAAATAAAAAATTCGAAGCACTAGCCCTTTAAAAACCCTTTGACTTTGACTATTCGTCAGATTTGATCGAATCAGATGCTTGAACGATTTTTCATTTGATCGAGAATGGCCATATTCAATCAAAAATTACCCCCCCAAAAAAATCAAATCGAACAATTCAAAATGGATTCGAAATGGACCTATTCGATCAAAATAGGTAAATTTTCGATCGAAAAAGCCCTTTAAAGGGGACCTGTCACCCTAAGAGATAATTCCAAATTCCTTGCCATCAAGTTAGGTGATCAATATAAACTTTACTTACACTATATTTGTTATTTAAATTTTGTTTCCTTCAGTCTTGGAATTATAAAATCACAGAAAGACGGCAGCAGCCATTTTCTTGACACTGTTATTAAGGCAAATTTTGTATCACCCCAAAATTTTGTGTATGCACCAGAATGGGGGACTTAATGCCCATGCGCAGTGCCCTAGGCAATTATAGAGTGTGAGGGGAGAGGGGGAAGGTGGAGAGAGCAATGACATCTAGAAATTGCTGAATGGAAAGTGAAAGTAATTGACTGCCCCACCTCTTTGCCACCAGCATAGAGGCGAGGCATGTAATATTTGATTGACAGCGCAGATATTTAAACACCTTTATAACAAGTAGGGATGCGTTAATAAAGAAAATAATTTAAGTTCCATGTTAATTTAGAAAGGTCTTTCATTATACAACTTTTTATGTGTGGGTGACAGGTCCGCTTTAAAAAAACTTGGAGGGTTGAATTTTGAAAAATTTTGTAAATCTGCCCCCTAGTGTTTCATTAAGTTATGTAACAATGGGGTTCAGCGGGATGGCTGCAGGTGAAGAGTCGCTTGAGGAGTCCCCTTGTCAATGAGATTTCAGACAACTCTTGTTATTTATTTGGATAACACGTGTTATTCTTACCAGCTTTTGGGTAACAACACCCTTTGTTACGGAGAAAAAGTATTGCATAGATTTCTGTTTCTTTTAGATGTCTTACTTTGCAGACAATGTGTTCATGATCATATGTTGCTGACATACAAAATAAAGAATTTAAAAATAAAAGTAAGGGCAGATTTACTAAGAGTCGAATTTGAGGGTTAAAAAACCCTCGACTTCGACCATGGGAATAGTTAGGGAATAAAAATTCTCCAAATTTGAATTCGAATTTGGAGGATTTTTACCACTATTTGATTGGTCGAATGATCGAATAGTAAAAATTCGATTTGACCGATTCTAACTATTCTATCAAATTTTTTAATTCGATCCAACTTTTTGAATCCCAATTCGGTATCATTGATCTGGCGAACTAGGCAGTCGAATACAAATTTAAAGGGGAAGTACTTCGACTGTCGAATAGTCGAATATTCGAATAGATCTTTTTTCAAATTATTTGATTCCTTCGAATTTTCAAAATTCACTAGTCGAAGTGGTCTTCAAAAACAGAAAATTCGAATTCGAAACATTTTAAAAATTTGATCCAACTTCGAATCCTTCATGTGAATTTAGTAAATCTGCCTCTTGGTGTGCTACAAATACACAGAAAATTTGCAAAATGTATCATGGTTATGATGCCATCCAAAATTATTAGTTATATGGCTTAGCTTGATACCTAAGTGTGTCATTGCTTGTTATTTCCTAATGATAAGTGACTGCAATATCCTCCAGGGAATAGGATATATTTCTTCTTTTACCACCATCAGAAACCCATGGTATTTATTGTGCAATATATACAACTGTCTCTGATCTGTAAATGCAAGGCTTCTTCTTATTTCCAATAATCTATGGCCTGGAAGGACATTGTGCCACAATTATTGTGGATTGATACCTCTAGTAAACAAAATTAGCTTTTTAAATTAGAGGAGACATATGTTTCCCGTTATAGTATTATCCACCCAATGGTTGCTGGACTCAGCGTTCAGTATTCTCCAATCAGTGGTTAAAGCACTGGTGGAACTGAAGATCAGCGACTAACGCAACACTGCACAAAACTATTTCTGAATAGAGGCTCAGTTATTGCAAGTGGATTCTCCTTTTTGTTTCATGTCAAGCTGTTTTGAACATAAATCTGAATAAAGTCGATAAAAAAAGAGGTGGCTGATCTAGTTTTAAACATGCTTAATTGTGTACACTGTTCAGTAAATTGTCTATCAAAGTAAATGGTGCACTTGTGAGCTTATAATACAAGTCTTACTGCATACAGAAACTACTGAAGATTGCAGTGAGCTCATGTAAATATTGCCCTCCCTATAATCCCGTGGCTTAGTTGGTATGAATACCTGATAAATATATAGCAGTCTATTGCTTAACCTAAATACTTTCTTTTTGCCTCTAGCTGTATTGTTTAATGTATCAGTCAGCACAACGTTACGTTTTAAATTACTCTGTCCTTTTTGACATTAAATCAGCCAGAATGTTCAAACAATGTAGATGACAATAGTGTGACTGTGTTAAACAATTCGTTTTGCGTATAATAAAATGCTAACCAAAGTCTGTACTGAATAGGAATTCACCCAGCTCATTTGGGAAGCAAAGGCACGTAATGAAACACAGTGAACCTCAACACAATTTCCTTCGTGTCACAATGGTTTTTCT
This sequence comes from Xenopus borealis, assembly GCA_024363595.1. Taxonomy (NCBI): domain Eukaryota; kingdom Metazoa; phylum Chordata; class Amphibia; order Anura; family Pipidae; genus Xenopus; species Xenopus borealis. The sequence goes on from CM044441.1 coordinate 39,755,600, forward strand.
TTAGGGGGGTGTCTCACCAATTTATAATGCATTTCAATGGGTGCCTTTCATTTTTATGGTATCCTGCATTGTACACTGTTTTTTTTTTGTGGTCTAACCAATACATAATACATTTCTATTGGTGCTTTTCCCTGACTATGGTTTCCTGGATTTTACACCAAAAATGTGTCCTGATTTCCCAAAAATTATTGTTTGTTCTCTGTTATTCTCATTATTCTCATTGAAATAAAGAGGTTTAAAATACTAACCAGATGTATATGTGGCCATGGTTATGTCTGTAAATAGTCAATTCTAGTTGGTCTGCACCTCATTAACACAGTCAATATTGATTTTCAAAGTAATGTTTTAGTACTTGAAGAATAAGTTGCTTTACCAAATTTCTAATTTTATACTTTCCCGATTTTATACTATTTTTTTCTGGACCCTGAAAACATAAAATTGGGGTTTTACTTTAGCCACCGTTGGCAGGATAGAGTGCATGTGAACAACTTAAGTCTTAACTTAAGTCTACTAGAAAATCATGTAAACATTAAATAAACCCAATATGCTGGTTCTTCCAATAAGGATTAGTTTGGATCCAGTACAAGGTACTGTTTTATTATTACTGAGAAAAAGGAAATCATTTTTAAGAATTTAGATTATTTGGATATAATGGAGTCTATGGGAGATGGTCTTTTTGTAACTGGAGCTTTCTGTATAATGGGTTTCCAGATAAAGGATACTATACCTGTATATAGATTCTACTTATTGCATTTATGAATTTCTAGGAGCAGGTGGCATGCACAGAGAACTGGCCCTTGTAGCAGTGCAGCCCAGTGCAAGCGTAATAGATTCCTGCTTTGCACCTGCAAGTGAGACCAACAACAGGGCTCCCTAATGCATTGCATTCCCTGATGCTACTGTCTTGCAGGTTTAAATGATATGCACAATTTCCTGTATGGTAGATGTATCTCCAGTAGGAAGCATAGGAGAAAGTGGCACTTATATGTGGAAAAGAGTAGGGAGAAAACATTCCACAGTTGGGAAATCTCTTTGCATTATGTTTCAAGTACCAGGGGCTTCTTTTGCTCAGGTAGCCCTATGTGCAACACTTCAGCATTCAGTAGCTAAGAGGCTCTCAGATGGGCCTTGTATTTTAATATCTAACCTATTTGTTGCCATTAATTTATAGTACATCCCGCAAGTTTATTACCCTTGGTTCCAAAAAAAACTCCTTTTTACATATTACAGAAAATTTAAGAAGAAAAATATGGTGTCCTATTTAAAGGCCCATTAGTGAATGACTATGAGGATTCCCATTAATGATAAATGATTCCCAACACATGATAAAGAGGAGGAATTATGCTTTCTTACCTTGATATTTTCTTTTAATACAGAGAAATGAATATCTCGTTGGCTCTAGCTGTTACAGGCTAGCATAAATTGTTAGCAAAGTACATCCGCAAGTAGTTGTATATCCATCATTATCATCATCATCATCATCAAACCACTGGTCAGTTACAAGCAACTTATCTGAATTTCAAATCCACAATGTTTCTTATTGAGCACACTAAATCATGTCAAACACTTCAAACCCAAACTACCAACAATCCAAGCCACACTACAAAAGCTTTGTGTAAACCATATTACATTATTTCATTACATTATTTAAAATGAGCCACAATAAATTGAATGCGGGCCCCAAAATACAGCCCTAGGTACTTATTGTAACTTTTGCCACAGTAATGCAACATATTGTGTCATTTTTTAGCCAAGTTCAGCCATTGCCAGGTTTGCTGGTTAAATCATTATATATCAGACACTCTGTAATATGGTTGGCCTGTTATCCAATGTAATAAAAGTTGGTCACTCCAAACTAAAAATTTAGGCCAGTCCATTGGTTTAGAATTTGTGGCAGGGCCAAGAGCTGACTACCATATATCAGGAGATATGGCACTGGCCACTTAAACAGATCACTAGGGATGGCGCGAACTGTTCGCGCGAACATCCGCTGTTCGCGCTCGCAGAATATTCGCGAACGTCGCGCGACGTTCCCCATTTAGGGTTCGCGCATAGTCGCCGCTTTTTTTTGGCCTCTCACCACAGACCAGCAGATACATGGCAGCCAATAAGGAAGCTCTCCCTCCTGGACCACCCCCACACCCCCTGGACCACTCCCCTTCCATATATGAACTGAAGCCCTGCAGCATTTTTTCATTCTGTCTGTGTGTGCTGCTTGGAAGAGTTAGTGTAGGGAGAGAGCTGTTAGTGATTTCAGGGACAGTTGAAAGTTTGCTGGCTAGTAATCTGCTTGATACTGCTCTGTATTGGAGGGACAGAAGTCTGCAGGGATTTGAGGGACATTTTAGGTTAGGTAGCTTTGCTGGCTAGTAAATAAATCTACTGTTCTTCAAACAACTGCCATACATTGACCTGTATTTTTTCTGTGCTTCAGTGGCTGCGACTATTTTCAGCATTTATATGGCATATTTTTTCTGTGCTTCAGTGGCTGCGACTATTTTCAGCATTTATATGGCGTATTTTTTCTGTGCTTCAGTGGCTGCGACTATTTTCAGCATTTATATGGCGTATTTTTTCTGTGCTTCAGTGGCTGCGACTATTGGATTTTTCAGATACATTTTTGCCCTTGATCCCCCTCTGGCATGCCACTGTCCAGGTCGTTGCACCCTTTAAACAACTTTAAAATAATTTTTCTGGCCAGAAATGTCTTTTTTAGCTTTTAAAGTTCGCCTTCCCATTGAAGTCTATGGGGTTCGCGACATTCGCGAACCGTTCGCGCGTTTTGTCGCAAGTTCGCGAATATGTTCGCGAACATTTTTGCCGCGGTTCGCGCCATCCCTACAGATCACACAGGTCTCATTTATAAAACCATGCTAACTTCTGCAAGGTATATGCTGAATATGCTTTCTCAAGATATCTTAAATGATGTCCTCTACTAACAGATGGTCTTGTGTACAAAAAGAACGACTGTTATATTTTATTTTAAACTTTACTAAGGTCTTTAAAATGGCATCTACCCTTAAAGGAAAACTATACCCCTCAAACAATGTAGGCCTCTATAAAAAGATATTGCATAAAACAGCTCATGTGTAAAACCCTGCTTCATGTAAATAAACCATGTAACCCTTTTGACGCCCCTTTGTCTGTGTTACACTCCACGTGTGGTGCTTACAAGCTGCTTACAAGCTGAGCTGCTTCAAAGACTTCACTTAGGGGTGGGATCCTTCCCACAGAATTCAAACTCTCACATGATGCAGTGTATTTAAGCTTTGTCTTAGGCGTCACTTTAAACAGGCTTTTAGTCACTGGGCTGTGACCATGGCAGGTAGCTGTGGTGCACCAGTGCAAGGGGCATTTGGATACTCCACATTAGCTCCCACTTCATCCTCACTGTCACTAAGTTCCTTCTCCTCTGGAACAGATGGCAAGACAATTTACCAGTAACAGTCCTCTTCAACACCACGTGCACATGTCTCTGTTAATCTCGGCAGGACTATCCACAAGCACATCTAACAGGACATCATCTGGGTCTCGTCGTGAAGCTACCACTCTAGGCCGGTAAAAAACTCCATCAGCATCTAGGATCTTATAGATCTTATATAAATAACTTCCTCTTGTTCTGGTATCATCAGGCCTACTACAGCAGTCTTTTTCGGGCTCAGGCTCAAACTCTTGCACCACTCCAGAATACTCTGCGGATTCTCAGCAGATGACACCATCTTGTCTCACTTTGTCTGGGACCAGGGCCCAGCAATAATCTCAGCAGTGCCTCCACAATGTAACCCTTTTGACACCCCTTTGTCAGTGTAACACTCCACCTGTGGTGCTTACCTGATGGCATGGGACAAACCTGAGCCACTCCGCAGTGATATTGGAAGATTGAGTACCTGGTACTTACCAGCGCAGTGCCTCCACCTAGTGGGATCCGGGAATGCACCCACGGGTGGCCCACACTAGGAACACAATAATAATACCCACAAAGTATTAGTTAAACTGAATAACTTTTTATCTAACATAAATGGCCAACTAATACATGCAGCACTCCTAACCGGTGGCAATAGGGCCTCACTAACTAAACTGAAAAAGGCAAAGTCTGTCCTTTCAATAAACAGGGTCAGTATCTTCAGTGCCGATTCAGTCTCCCTTTAAACAGGATATTTACTCCAAATCCTCTTTGGATGCTTTAGAGTTTTCTTAAACAGTTGGTTGCTAGGTAACAGCTTATAGCACACAGACACAGGCTCTGTGCTTGGCCTCTCATAGGGATAAGTGCAATGGTTTTGAACTGATTCCCTACAACCATTTTCATAATAATATACTTTTTTAGTAGTATGTGCCATTGGGTAATCATAAATAGAAAACTGCCAACTGAAAAAGTAGGGTCAGCCACCCGGGACTGTATGATTCACGACACACACAAACATACAGTACCAAACAAACTTTGTTTGTTATGTCACATGAGCCAATTAACAGACAGAGTTCTGTCTTTTGCTTCCACACTTCTTCCTGTTACAGTTAGAGTTGTTGTATTTCTGGTCAGAGGCAGCACACAGACCATCACAAAATGGTGGTTCAAGACAAGAGATGTAAAAGGGAAATATTTACTTAAATATATATTCCAGTTTGGTAAGAATCTTTAACATGTCACTTAATTTGAAATAAACATATGCTCAGTTATATATATATACTGTATCAGATATAATCAGTTGCTCAAGTATTCATTTTGGGGGTATAGTATTCCTTTAACAATTCTCCTTGCATGCAAAGGGTAGTAATGTATAATATGCCTATGCCAATTCATCCTGCAGGTTTACTTGCATTTTGGCCACTGGAGAGATTCCATCACCAGAGCATGTAGCATACTGTTCTGATTATGCATATGCATGGGAATTCTTCCACAGAGTAGGGAAATTCTACAGCTGCAATATTCATTCTAATATAAAAGGCAATGCACATGTATAGATGCTTTACAACTGTAGCTGAATTTATATATATATATATATCAATAAAGATTTTCTTCAAATTTTCATAAAGAACCCTGTGAGTGCCGCTATTCCTTTTT
>CM044441.1:39782530-39822978 GCA_024363595.1 Xenopus borealis
ATTTTACACTTTCCTTGCCTTTTAAGAGCTGAAAAATTTAAAAAACCTCACTGTCCAGGCTTCCCACTAGAATAATTACCAGTCTCACCTGTAAAGCCTCACTTGGTGTAATATCTAAATTATAAGAAACATGGAACATTCCATTTCATACTTGGTTCATCATTAACACATAAATCCCCATTCACTTTGTCCCCATAGCTGGATTTATCGATGTACAACGAAGCGCATTTCCTATTTGCTATTGCTACTTCTGCAGTCATGTCCCCTGTGGTTTAACCATTCACCACAAGCAAATACATCAGTAATTAAAACCACTGAAATGGGCAAGAAATAACTAATGTCAGGTAGAAAGCACATTTGTTTCATTAAAAATTTAACCTCCCACCTGATCAAGGATTTTGTTACTATACCATGCATCTTAAACGGCAATCTTATTACTATTGACAGAAAGACTGCTATTAACCTTATTGATATGGTGTAATAATATGATTCCCATGACATTAACATGAAACAAGACAGTTGTGCTGAACTAATACGGATGTTTTCAAGCAGTACAGTAATGTGTTCTTTTCTGCTGTTAATCCTTTACTACTTTAGTATTTTTTTTTTAATTTTCTTTCTCAATCTAAAAATAAATCTGATAAATGTTGCTTCCAAAAGAATGTTTTCCATTTATCAGAAGAGTGTTTCTTGCATGTATTTATATGCTGCACCTAATGGTTATCACTCGAGAATTATGTCCAAATCAGCCCCTTGGGCTAAAAGTCTCTAGGGAAGCCTCCTACTGAATTTTAATAAAGGTGGAGGGGCCCAGACACTAATTTACCATTGCACAAGCTGTATGTGTATTTAAAAGCTGTACTATTAGATTACTGAAATGAATCCTATTTATAGTATTTGGGCAAAGGGGAATTTCTACAGTTGAACATTGAGCATCTGCCAGTACCCCCTATAGGGTCTTTTATTCATTGACCCATAATGGCTTCTATCTTTATTGTTTCACCCTAGGTACAGCGTGTTACACACAATGTGCAAAAATTAAATGTAAGGACTACAGATTTGGACTCCAGGACCCACTTTCCAAAGACCTCAGATAATCCACAATCCTGTCACTTTGCCATATTTAATTCTCACGTATGGGCAGGACTCTGATAACAAGGAACTAGAACAACAGGTTTCTTAACTGAATTTTCTTTGCATTGTATACACCAAAATAGTGAAATTCCCAAAGTACCTCATTTAATAGGCTGAATGCTTGAAAGTATGCCAGAAAAGGCTTACTATATTTATTATTCCTATTTTGGCTGCATATATTATACAGTAGAGTACAGAACAGAGCCTTCTACGTTAAAATGTAAATTTTAAAATTGGTTTATGTCTGTCAGTGCTTGTACTGCCACTTTCCATATTCACTGCCAGTAATTAATGCAGCTTCTGCACAGTCTTAGAAAACACAACATTGTAATCCTACTGTTGCCATTGAAAACTGTCCCTTGCATGTCATCTATTCTGTACATCAATATGTATAAAAAATAGAAAACCTTACTCAAAAATCAATTATCTTACCTTTTGTTTGGAGGAGTAGTACACCTTTCAAGCAACTGATATTAATGAAAAGACATGACTATAGAATCGCCATCGGTTTTTCTGACAAATCGGTGACCACTCCAGACCCTCATTGAAATTCCATTAATCTCCCGCATCAAGGTCCAATGTAAGAATCCAAACTCTAAACCTTTATCAGCTCAGAATAACCTGCACATGAACTCTGCCTGATAGCAAGAATGATCTGATGATCTTGCCATCAATCAGAAACACTACGCTAAAGAGCAATGAAACACTATTAGAAGCAAGACCTCATATTTTTTTACATTTATGTAATTTGTATGTCACAACCACTGTATCTGGGTTTTGAGGTCCTCATCCATGTAAATTCATTCGATTCACTGCTGGGCTGTGATTTAATTGCTGACAGCAATCAAGTCAGAGCATCACAAAGCTGAAGAGCGTTTGAATTTCATTAGAAGATATAACTTATTCTACTTTCTTACAGTACCTAATAAACCATAAAGAAACCAAAACACATATGGCTTAAGGGAATAACTGGAAAATTAGGTTGTCTATGGGGAACAGAATGAACTTTTGAACCCGAGGAACTGCAAAAGAGAAATATTAAACAGAAAGAGAAACCCAGAATGCATATAAAAACATACAGGCTTTGGAACCTTCAAGAGATATAAGCATTATCAGAAAACAATAGATAGATGATATATATTTGCTAAATACTTTTATAACTAGTGAGGATGATTTCGCAATAAACCTTAATCACAGACCTTAGCATGACCTGTACTGATGTCGTTTCCCTCATTGTTAAAATTCTCTCTGCTTTATTTGGATTTCACAGTAGGTAATTGGGGGAGTGGAAAGATGCTGGATGCACAATACAACAGCTACCCTGTTAGTCAAGAAATCAACATTTTTAAATACATTTTCTAATATATTTGTGTTGTTTTTATTAATCACTGTAGCAGTAAAAAAGCTTCAGATCAAGTCACATGACAGTGTTCTGATTTCAGCCCTTAAATGATATGGAAACATTTAAGAAATGGCATCCATTAAAACCAAAACTAAAAAAAAATGGAATCATCCATTCTACACAAGGTATATTGTATTGGATTTATGGTTTTGTAGTGTCAACCTTTATTTTTGCTCATATTATTTTACAAGGGTATGTAACTATAAATGATATCTTTTGTTAGTCAGCTATAATCAGTGAAGAAAAAGAACATTTTCTTCACCTTCCCCACGTCTTTAAAGTTACCGCAAGCGAAAATTTATAAGTGGAAAAGAAAATAATTTGAGGAGAGCACATCATATTACAGAATAACATGTTTGAATATAGAAATTGCTCCTAAATGCCATGGTAAAGTTTTTAAGGTTGATAAAATATGTTTCCTTGTATCATTGCCCGTAAAATTTATTATGCCTGTATGCATCTCACTTATCCCTCTTCTGCAATAGGCATAATTTTATACCCCATAAAGGCAATTTATGAATCCAACGGGAATGATCTAGATAACATAAAACCTTGAGTGCTATGTTGCAGGAAACATATTTTAGGTTTGCAATTGTACTCAGAGACAGAGAGGCACTGCTTGATCATCATATTGTGTCAGAAAGCATTACTCATTCATAACTTTATAACCAACTTACTAATGCTTTCAGTCAATGAATGTAATTAAATAATAGGAACGCACATACAAAACCCAAGGAAGGTACTGCAAAAGGATAATTTGCAAAATTTACCTAAATGGTTTCTCATATAAATCTTAAATTATTGCTACTTTTGAAAATATCTCCTTTCTGTATTGCGTCCATAAAACTATTCCACAAATATTTGGCATAAAGTACCACTGAGTCAGTCATTGTGGCTATTTAACTTGCCGGCCCATTCGCAGAGCTTTGTTAAAGAGCCAAAATCAAAATTACTTTTACAGTATTTAGATAAAGCAAGGAAAAACTTTTTATCAAATATTTTGTAGCTGTATGTGTATCTAAATCAGGTCTGTAATGGTGTGAATGCCAAATTGAATGTAATTTTTTATATAAAAGAAAGTAAGACAAAATGAAAAAGGAATATCCTTATGATGAAAATGGGTGAACTAGGATAATGGCAAATTCAATATACAGATAACTTTGCTACAGTATAAAAGCCAGTAAATGCGTAAAAGACATAATGCATTTGTATGGTAAATACATTTACATCACCATTTTATATACAGTTATGGAACCTATTATCCGGAATGCTTGGGACCTGGGGTTTTCTGGCTAAAGGGTCTTTCTGTAATTTGGATCTCCATGACTTAAGTCTACTAAAAAGTAATGTAGATGTTATTTAAACCAAATAGGATCGATTTGCCTCAAGTGAGGATTAATTATATCTTAGTTGGGATCAAGTACAAAATAATGGAGTCTATGGGAGATAGCCTTCCCATAATAAGGAGCTTTCTAGATAATGGGTTTCCAGATAAAGAATCCCATACCTATAACCTATTGTCTCATTATCATACCACACTGCAATTTCATTACCTGCACTAAGAGAAGATCTTTGGATGAAGTATCATTATTATAAAAATAAAATAAATAAATTAGACAATATTTATTTGCTTTACTTTTCTAAAATGTTTTCATTGTAGACAGAGTGAAAGAAACTTGAGCAGAGTGCAGAGAATGCAGCCTGGGATAAGGTGCAAAGAAATATTTCTGTACTGTGTAGGGACCACTAGAGAGAGCTCTTTGGTTCCTGTAAGATTCAACTGAAAGTACAAAAATGAGCTGAATGTCATCTGATGCCCTTTGTTTTTGTCCTGTCTCTCATCTCCATCACAGTTTTCCCACCAATCCCAATGCATTTATTTGTGAGCAATATAATAGCCAATAAACGCAAACTTACCATCATAGGTCAACTCTTCATCTTTATCACGATCTGAGGCAAGTGACACAGCATCAGGCGGAATGGGAAACCCATCATTCTCTTCTTGATCATCGGCCTCAGCTGCAAAAAAAAACAAAATAAATGCATGACAAATGGTTCTGCTATTTGTATAAAAGAACGAAATAACAACAGAGAATATTCTGTTGATTCATTTGCCACAATGGATAGTGATTTTATATAGCGTAAAAGTTTGTTTGTTTGTGACTTTGTTTGTTTGTCTGCCTTAATGTTCACTATAACATACACTATATCATAATCATATGATTAAGCACCGGAAGGTGTGAAACGCGTTAGGTGGATCATTGGGGTCAATATGCCTGTATAAGGTTTTTTTATTATTGATGTAATAAACTTTTGTAATTTTTTACTGAATATTGGCTTTGGGACACCTTTTTATAGTGATATTGTGCTCAAATTACCAGAATAGGTCCCATTTGCCTAGGCTGCCTTAATTGACGACCAGCAATATATATCCCCCTATTTTAATATTTTGTGTCTTAATGTTCAGACAACTGAATACAACATCATTTTACAGGAAGTTTCCTCTCATACAGGAAAGGGTTAAGCTTCTGTAAAACAAAAATATGTGCAATAGCCAATGTGATTATTGGACCTCCTCCAGCAATGTTATTTCATGTTACTACATTATTCTTTTGGATATGGAAAGCAAGGCAGATGTTCCAGGACAAAATACTAGTGAATACATACAATAGCCTGCCAATCAATCAAACCAATCACATTTCATAGGTAACGTTAAATTAATATAAACATGTACCTATGGATTTGCAAATGCTGATCTTTTTACCCCCAAACCACTGATCATCTAACCAAAAAATATTTTACTTGGTGCTCTTCTCTGAACACTTTGGCTTACGTTTTTTCTTCTATTTTAGTGGTTTCTGAGGTATATGTATTTTTAGCATTATTTCAACTCATATGACTCATAGTCAGCATCCTGAGCATTAACTGGATACAGGAAAGTGCATAGGCAATCCATGGTCAGTTAGGGTTGCTGAACCTTTTGGCCTTCAAAAAGAGCAGTTGAGCCAAGTTCACTGTTAGCAGACTAAAACGTCTGAGAAATTCAGATGTAAAAATATCTCAGAAACCAAAAAAGTGCTCAGAGGACCACTCTAGATAAGTTTTAAGTCATTTTTTTTTGGAGACATTCAAGAGGAAGTCTCACATTAAAATACGACAAAACAACAGCATTTTGTCTTTTTTTATGGTTTGTTGTCATACAGTATATGATGTCACTGATAAATAAGATTGTTGAGGATTTATCTTAGCATCTTATCAATTCCCCAGGTAGAAACTGGCGAAACACACTCTGGCGAAAAGGGTAACATATTGGAAAGTTCGCACTTTGATCAATTTTTGGCATAATGATTGTTTGCCTGAGCAAAAATTTGTCTAGCGAAATGATGCAAAACTTGTCTAGCACTGAGCTTTTTACGAATTGTCCTCTTTGACTTTTAGTAAATAGGCAATGTCCCTGCAAATTGTCTTTTGTGCGAATTTTCACTAGAAAATCCCACTGCGCCCTTTAGTCAATTTTCCCCTTGGAAAGAAAAGAAATAAAGTGGAGCCTCCTCTGAAAACATTGCCATGCAGCATTCACACATTTTTTGCTGTTGTGGCTCCTCTCTATTTCTTTATTCAAGTTCTATTTTACATGTAATGTATGCAATGCAATTTTACATTAAGATGAACTCTCACTTTAAACTCCCGCGATTCGCCGCTGGTGAATAAATTCGCGTAACGGCAGCAAAAATTTGCTGCAAAAAAATTTGGCGCCAAAAACGAGTCGCGCGTCGTTTTTGACGCGACACGCCGAAAACGACGCGACACGCGCCGAAAACGACGTGACGCGGTGCGTCGCGATTGACGCGACGCACGCCGGTAACGACGCAACGCGCGTCAGAGAACGACGCGATTCTCTGGAAATTCGCTAATTTTTCGGCGAAGCGAAACGCGGGAGTTTCGCCCATCACTACCACTCACAATATACAGTACACATAGAATAGAAATGTCACAATATAAGACTGATTAGTAATTAATACAGATAATTACTACATGGCAGCATAGAAACCAGTGCAATGAGCATCATAATTTAATAATCAGCCCTGTAGCATCAGTTTATATTACAGACCAACCTTACTTTCTGCTTGATAATTTGCAACAACCCCTAAGCTTAGCTTCTCAACAGCTGTTCAGAGCCCACTCAGCATGTGAGTGTCGCAGACACTTTCCAAGATGGTCAAAATCACCAGTGATGGTTTCCTTATGATTCTAAGCAGCATGATAAATAGGCCCCTTAATATCTCTGTATATGTTTTCATTGTATTTATTATAATATGTATACTCCATGGGTGCTCTTTGTACATTGTAAGATTCTGCAGAACTGAGTATCTTTGTAGTACTAGAAATAAAGTTGTAAAGACATACATACAAAGAAGAAAACAAATGACTCCAGGTACCAATAAGTTAGTTACCACCAGTGAGTTCAATTGCTAGATTTATTTCCAGGCTACATCTTACTTCCCTTTCCTAGTCATCCCTAGTTCAGGCGTAATAGGTCATTAACACAGATGCAAGAGGTGCAGAGCATAGCGTCCTCAGAAGCTGGACATCCTGGTGGTAAAAAACCAGGCGCAGTTGCTGGCCAACTTTTGCACCACTTCATAACTTGTACATCTAAATGATATGCAAGTTATGGGATGAGTAGGGACAGAAGGTGGGTCTATCTACATGTCTGCCCTCAACAATCCCTAATGAATACATTGCTGCCACACAGAGGCCGCACAGTATTCACAGGGGAAGCTGCAGGTTCAAAAAATTATGGATTGAGCCAATGATTAGTACTTTGTCTCATGTGTGCAGTAGTTTTAAATTCAAAACCATTACTCTACTGTACATGTGAGTCTAGTCTGCCAAGGGAATGGTACGTTAGATTGAGGTGCAGTGGTGTGTTTGTTTTTTCCCCAGCCCGTGCCTTTTTGACCCTAAAAATAGCACCAGCTCAGGGAAAACATAGCCTCTGCATTCATTGTGGGAGGATGTTGTCTTACTTCCATTCACTTCAATATTTATTTACATTTTTCCTTCAGTTCATATGCTTTTGTCATAATCACCTGATGATCCAAATAGTGGCTAACTGAGAACACTAATGTGGCACAGGAGTGAAACACAGTAAGAAGATGGTAGTAGAGAGTAGATAACTTTGGTTGTTGTAGCAGTTTCCCTTCTGCTTAAAGCCTACCCATAATAATAACTACTCCTTCCTTATTTCATATATTCTCCCATTGTCCCTAAATTGGGCTATAATGTTCCTTCTCTAAGCCAGTTCCCATTCATTTCAGAAATGTATTTACTGATAAAAAAAATCTTTATATATCCCTCGGATATCTTCTAAGGGAATTATATGGGAAATGTATGAAACATACCTGACAGTTCCAAAGCCTAGACACGCTACTAATTCAATTGTTGGATCAATTGAATCCACCTGCACTAGTCATTTAGTTCCTTAAATCGCACCAGGGCATTATTCCACATTGCAGATTTGTACATTTGTGTTTACATAACATTTTTTATTGGTTTTATTGGTTCTTGTTCCTTATCTGAAACATCTGGTTAACAATTGAAAAAGCAATAACAGTGCAAGAAGGTTGTCATGTGGAAATTGTCAAGTAAAGTATAAACCGCATTTTTATTTTTCACTAAATGGTGCATTTACTACTATGAAAAGCAGAAGTCAATTTTCAATTGTTTAAATAAGTTATGCTGTGTAAAACTGCAGGGGAAGTTTACAGGTAAGTGGAGGAACTTATTCATTTCCCATATTTAATTGTGTCTTCATTTATTTTACTTCCAGGTCAAAAGATACTGAGGGATAGCAAAGCCAGATTCTATGATCTGCCAGGGTCTTCGAAGTTTCGAACTTTTCCCCAGTAAAGCTGACTAGACTCTAGGGAAACACTTATGTCATTGCCATGCTCCAGCAATGCATATCTGCCATGCAAATGACACAATGTTCTGAGTGAGTTCACTGTCGAGATAGGGCATCAGCAGTGACCTCATGGGGGATCAGTTGCCTACTTGGCAGTCATTACCAAGCTAATGTGGCACCATAAGCAAATGCATTACCCTACACCAGACCTGGCTAAAGCTAGCCATGCAGGACAGCATGTTGTCCATGTGGACCTAACATTAAAGAATAAAATGTAATCCTATTTGAGCAATTCGTTAGGGCTGAATTTCTGACACAGTGTTAGTTTGCCCCAACTTTGCAACACACAGGAGAATCAATTATAGCATTTGTGCTTAATGTTCTGCAACAATAACAAAGCTAATTGTTTATTGGCTGTTAAGTATAATTGCAGTAATGCAAATTAACAGGTTTTTGCTTTAGTGTTTGAGACCGTATACGGGAAAGTTCTAGGGTGCATTTTGAAGGGGGGAGAAAATATTTGTTCAGTAGTTGGATCAGTGGCTAATATTCAGACGGGAGACAAAGATCAAAGTAGGAGACATGCTAGGGGAGATCAGGGATCACTGTATCCTATGAAGACTTCTCTGCTTTGTTTTTTTCAGGGTTGACCATCACTGGATATACATAAAAACTAGGGTTCATATACCAACACTGGGGACATTTGTACCAAGGCAGAAACCATTGCTAAATAAATATTTTTTTATTACTATTATGTTTATTTATGTAACACCAACATACCTGCATTAGGCTGAATAAAGAAAATCAGTAGTTCATTACTATCGGTTACTTTACACATTTCACCACCATTGTCCATGATTTTCCCATGAACTGATACGAAGTTCACATGTACTACATGTTTACTCATTCACTAACACAGCTGCAAATTCACCCATGCACTAAACCAAAGGGATCAATAAGCAATTAGCTTTATAGATCCCTAGTAAGACCTCATCTGGAATATGCAGTGCAGTTTTGGACTCCAGTCCTTAGGAGGGATGTAAATGAGCTGGAGAGAGTGCAGAGACGTGCAACTAAACTGGTTAGAGGGATGGAAGACTTAAATTATGAGGGGAGACTGTCCAGGTTGGGGTTGTTTTCTTTGGAAAAAAGGCGCTTGCGAGGGGACATGATTACACTTTACAATATATTCGAGGACATTATAGACAAATATCAGGGGACCTTTTTACCCATAAAGAGGATCACCGCACCAGAGGCCACCCCTTCAGACTAGAAGAAAAGGACTTTCATTTGAAGCAGTATAGGTGGTTCTTCACAGTGAGGACAGTGAGGTTGTGGAATGCACTGCCGGGTGATGTTGTGATGGCTGATTCTGTTTATGCTTTCAAAAGGGGCTTGGATGATTTTTTTGGACAGACGTAATATGAAAGGCTATTTTGATACTAAACTCTACAGTTTGTATAGCTATGGGCATATATGGTTTGTGTGAAAGAGTGGAGGTGTGTGTGTGTGTGTGTGTACAGTATGTGTGTGTGTGTACAGTATGTGTGTGTGTGTACAGTATGTGTGTGTGTGTACAGTATGTGTGTGTGTATGCTGAGTTTTAATTTGGAAGGGTTGAACTTGATTGACTTTGTCTTTTTTCAACCCCATTTAACTATGTAACTATGTAGCTCTGGCCTGTCTAGTGGAAGCTGCATAATGGATGTAAAAGACAAATTATTTGCCAGCATTAGTGCATCTGTTTTTTTTTTTTTATAAAAATAGTATTGACATACAAACTAATATCCAGAATGCTCAGGATCTGGGGGGTTTTCGGATTAGGGCTCTCGGTGTAATTTGGGTCACCATACCTTAAGTCTACTATAATATAATTGAAACATTATTATAATAAAAAAGGATTGCTTCTTTGCCTTCAGTAAGGATTAATTATTTAGTTGGGATCTAATGGGTTTCTAGAAATACTTGCAGTAATTAAATGATAGCCATGCCAGCCATGGTGTAACTATTATAATTCAACAAGTGCAGAAGCAAGTAAAAGATGTGTTTATCCAAAAGAATCATGGGAATCCTGGATAGTGACACATTCATCAGTATGTCTTCTACTACAATCCCAAAATGCAACAGATTTGCCATTTACCTTGGGTCTAATCCCATGTCAATTTGGGGTGTGAAAATATTTCTGTTGTGCAATGGGATTCCTTTCATTTAATTTTCCTTTAATTTCTGACCAGTCAGCCTCTGCTAATGTGTTTCCTTGACTGTTAGATACCCTAATGGCCATGCACTAGGATTTTCATCTCTTTCTTGAATGACATGTTTCAGTGGACATGGAACTTTCCGATACAGGTCTGATTAGTAATTAATTAAGATTCGCATTACATAGCAACATGGATACCAGGGCATTGCGTATCAGAATTGATTAATAATTAGCCTTGTAACATTAGCTTCTATGACAGTTGTAACCTTGTTTTATGTTAATGCTTGGATGATTTCTGACCCATAAACGTAGCTTCCCAACAGCAGCCAGGAGCACTCTGAGCATGTGCAGAAGACGCAGTCGGCCATAGGCACCTATTGTTCAAAAAATGCACCAGGGCCCACATTGTTGAGCAATCTATGGCACTTCCCATTTGTCATAATTGTGATCTGATTGTTTGGCATCTCTGTTTTTTCACATGATCTCTGAACCACCAGAAACCATGGAGGGTGAAAGAAAATAACTTCAGTGCATTAATACTTAATCTTACTTTAAGTATTAATGCATTGAAGCAATTTTTTCCACCCATGGTTTTCGGAGGGGTTGATTGCTAATAAAGATATCATTATGCCCTGTGCCAATGTGCTTGGAATCAAGGCTAAATTAATAATAAGTTAAAATGATGCTCCATCACCAGGACTTATGTGGACTATCTTTTCATAGGCAGGTCAGTGATGATGCATGGACAAGATGATGCATGATAATCAGAGGACTTAGTACAGGTAGGGGATCCATTATACAACATCCCAATACTCAGAAAGTTCCAATTACAGCAAGACCATCTTCCATAGACTCAATATTAATCAAATAATTCACATTTTTAAGAATGATTTCCTTTTCTCTGTAATAATGAAACAGTACGTGGTACTTGATCCCAACTAAGAAATAATTAATTCTTATTGGAAGCAAAACCAGTCTGTTAGGTTTACTTAATGTTTAAAGGGATACTGTCATGGGAAAAAATGTTTTTTTTCAAAACGCATCAGTTAATAGTATTACTCCAGTTAATAGTATGACTTGGGGCAGCTGGGAAATTGACAATATGTCTAGCCCCATGTCAGCTTTCAAAATGAAGTATAAAAAATCTGTTTGCTCTTTTGAGAAATGGATTTCAGTGCAGAATTCTGTTGGATCAGCACTATTAACTGATGCATTTAGAAAAAATTTTTTTTTTCCCATGACAGTAAATGATTTTATTGCAGACTTGCAAGGTATGGAGATCCAAATGGCTGAAAGGCTCCTCATTCTGGATAACAGGTCCCATGCGTACTACAACTAGACATGCTGGGGAAGGCGCTAAGGAAAGATCCAGCTTTTGTCACCATAATCCCAGGAAAGTGTACAATTAAATTGCATTTAATAGTTTTCAACAGTACAATTTATGTATTGATACAGCATTTTAAAGTTTAAATGTTGGTGGCTTATTTACATATATATTAAGTTGACTTTCCATTTAATTATAAGCTAGTAGTAATCTTTGCCCAATATATGTGCAGGGGTGATTAAGATCAGTCAAAGCAACGTTTATTTAATTCTTAACTTTGCTATTAAAACTCTTTTTTAAAGCAATACTCCCAACCTAATTTTCACCTTCCAACCTGTGAGGCTCTTAATGTGGTTGGTGTCTTTGCATTGTTCTGAGTGTTATTACAATGTTTTTAAATACTGGCTTGCATTGTTGCTGTGTTGATGCAGGTGCTTGATTTATGAGCATTTGACGGAAGCCTGTCATGTACTATGAGGTTGCTCAGTGTCTCTTGGTATAACAGGTGCTAACAGAGTTTGAGTGATGCCGTACCTCCAAATGCACCAAGGGGTTTAAATCATTTAAAAAATGTAGGACAAAATAAATAGAAAGGACACACAAACAACAATAACAAAGCATTATTTACATTTGTTTTTATGTTTTTTTTCTGCTGTTATTGGGCATTCGTATTATTTTCAAACCAGCACATTAAAATATATTAAAATATATTTCATATGCATAGTTTAAAAATTCTAAGTCTAAGTTTTAGACCTACATATAAATTACACAGGACACAGCAGTTTGCAAATGACACTCATGATAAAAGTGATATGAGAAATAATATGAGAAAACTGATGAGCCTGAAAGACGTATCACCTGCCTGACCTGAGTCTACTGAAAAACATTATTATTATTATTATTATTTTCTTTTGTATAAAGATAACTGGTAAAATAGTGTGCCTTTTACAAAAAGTATTTGTTGCAGCAAATTAGTGCTTACACTTTCCCGTCAAACAATGAATGTTTCACATCTACATTACATTAAAGTAGAAAAAATGCAAGACTTCGTAGATGGATTTGTTTGCCTAAATTGCATTATTTTGTGTCATTTCAAATTGATTGCAGACTCTGTTATAGTATTAGTATTTGGAGGTAAATATGAAAAAAAAAATCAGCTCCAAGCCCCTTATAGCTGTCTCTTGCATTTTGCAGAGCTATGCTGTGATTGAAGTTTATGAGCATTATAATTAAGAACATTACACACTAATCGGACATTGAAATGAAATGTATGTTCGAAAGAATGTTTATAGCCCCATTAGTTCACAGTCATTCGATTACAATCGGAAATATTGTCAGTGGTGCCTTGAGCCTGTGCCAATGACAACACCATAAATTCTGCATCTCATTTCTGCGCTCATAAAATTAATGATCAGTTT
Source organism: Xenopus borealis (assembly GCA_024363595.1). Taxonomy (NCBI): domain Eukaryota; kingdom Metazoa; phylum Chordata; class Amphibia; order Anura; family Pipidae; genus Xenopus; species Xenopus borealis. The sequence continues at coordinate 39,795,917 of CM044441.1, forward strand.
AAAAATACTTCTTTGCAACAGTTATGGCACAAAAGAAATGCTCCAATCTCTGCTGTGGGCACAGAAGTATAATTAAACTTCAGCACTAATTAAAATGTCTTCTGCCTTTACCAAACACACTAGATGGTTTGAAGACATTTCTAAAGTGGCATAAGCTATTTATGGGAAAGTGATCATAGAAACAGAATTAGTGTTCTTTCTGCATGTTATACACAAGCATGGGACTTTCTCCTTTTACCCTATTAAAGCTCCAGTGTTTACTGTAGGTATAGCGATTAATGTTCTTAAGGGGTGCCTCCATAAGTCAAGGCATTACCTCTGCCCTAGAGTAATGCAAAGGGCACCTTGGGGTAAAGTAGAAAAAAGTAAGTATATATTATATTGTGTTTAAGGTGTAAAAATTAAGTCTACCCAAGCTGTGGGGATCCACCTTTTGATGACTCTAACTCTCACATCTCACTGACACTACCAGCTCCACAGAAAGTCTACTTCTATACAGCTACAAGTAAAAGCTACTTGTCCTCCTGCTGCATAGACGTTTGGGGAAGAAGATGATTAGGTTGCGTGGGGTTGTGTGGAAAGTTTGTGAGTATGAATGGCACAGACACCATATGCCCCAAAAGACCGCATGAAAATTAATATTCATTCAACACACACTGTACCACAGACTCCAGTACATAATTTCTGCTGATTATATGGGTAGCTGTAGTTTCTATCTAGCAAGGTCATGAAAATCAGTATTATTTTATATAAATGCTATTAGTTTCTATTTATAGAGTACATTCCTAAGTTTCTTAGCTTTCTCTATGTTGCCATAGGAATGTAGAGGTTAACAGACCCAGCTGCTAAAGCATCTGTTTGGGTTTTTCCACCTGAGAAGACCATAAAACAACAGTTTCAAACCTGTCCTTTTTGCCTAAAGCAGTGTCATGTTTTCAAAACTGAGAGACAGTAGCTCATGTATTATTAAGCAGAGGAGTCATTTTGTTTCAATGCCTGGGGGCAGGTTTGGAACAACTGCTATAGTTGGTTGGGCAGAGACCATGATATGATCTGCTCAGGTAGTGGGAGCTGCACTGAATGGAGTGCATCGGTCAGAAAAGTAATATTTAATGCAGTATAGGTAAAATATTGTACAGGACTTCACTTGTTTGGATCACATTTGATTTGAATCAGTTCCTACAGCTGCTTTTAAATATTAAATATTTTAAATATTAAGCTATATTTTTGGTGTAAGGTATATAGCAAGCTGTGATTCATTAAAGCATTGAATTGTTTGCTTTATTCCACTCATCTCAAATTGTGTCTATGATTCTTGTGCCACCAAATATTTCTTAATTTCATTAAATAAAATCACTCACTCATGCCATTGATCAACATAAACAGAGCAGAAGCTAAGTGTAGCCAGCTACAATGCAGAGCATTAGCAGCAGATAAGCACATTGTCCTTTGTGTTCCATTTAGTTTGCTGTCTGCAGAAGTCTGTAGAGAGCAAAAGCCATTTTGATAATTGTCCAGGCTTCAATATTTAAAAGGAAACAATTGGTGTCTTTTAGGAGGTGCAAGCTTGGGCATCTGCCCCAGGCAACATAAGTTATATGGCTCTATAGAGCTGAAGCTGTGTGAAGATCTAAGTCAAGAAACCACATTGTGCTTTAGGGTAAGGTTACACTGGGAGATTTAGTCGGCCGGTGACTAATCGCCTCGTCTTTGGGGCGACTAATCTCCCTGCACTGCTTCCCCCTGTGTTCTGCCTGCTAGAATGAAAAATTGCCTGCGGCATGAAACTAGCAGTGCTTCATTTTCCAAAGTCGCCTGCAGTTTCCTGCCATGCCACAGGCGATTTTTCATTCTAACGGGGGAAGCAGTTAGGGAGATTGGTCGCCCCAAAGAAGAGGCGATTAGTGGCCGGGTGACTAAATCTCCCCAAATCTACCACTGTGCCCTTACCCTTAGAAATGTTTCTTTATTATGAGAAATATTTGCAGCTGAGGGATACTGGGTATTATAAGATAAGTAGATGTTGGCACTATCCAACTTGCAGCCTCCAGTTTTTGATAAACTAAAACTGTCTACATCTTCAAAAAGCTAAAGGTTTTGGTTTATTGGAGTATATAGTATCTATAAGTAAATGCAAATATACAGCATAGGACTTTAATCAGTTAAGTGACACTGACACTAAAAAACTATTTTTCAAAAAATGAATGTACATTAAAAGTTACCTATAGGTCATGTTGACCATTTTTTCCCGACAGTTCTGCTTTTGTAAGTAATTGCTACTTTAAGTTCCTAAACCTGATTGTCTTGTCAACCTGACTGTTCCTTCTTAACCCTGTCAGTTAGAGTTTCTAATGTTAACAGATTATTGATGCACAAATATGGCAGCCCCCTCATAAAGGACAATTGGGAATCAGATAAGGTAATATAAAAGCTTTGGACAAATACTTTTATGGCAGAGTTATAAAAAGTAGGCAAAGATTATGTTGCGATAGATGTAAAACATGGTTTTAATTTCTGGTGTAAGTATCTCTTTAAACTCTAGTCTTTTAATGCAGAAGAATTTTCTTCTTTTTAATAATTATAATGATAATATAGGGGAAAGGTTTCTACAACATGGACTACAAGGTACATGGGAAAAAGACGTAAGAAAGTTGTTCACATAACTGTAATTATAGTGGTCTGAGACAGTTTGAAGCTGTAACTTTCTGTCTTTACAGGAGAAATATTGTATGTTCACTAACCTGTCACTCATTTCTCTACAAGATGAATAACAATAGGCATTTTAAAAATGCAAAGTTCAATGACATTTCATTTTACTCTAAAGTAAACATGCTAATACTTCCTCTTCAAACTCCATTAAGAATGTGGCACAGCAACATGGCCAGCTAATGGAAAACAAACACAAAAATACTTGTTCTTAATTGCTATGATATATGTTAACACGCACACGTGTATCATTTTCTCCTGACAAAGTATAAAGCAGCAAATGCAGTACTTGTTCTTTCAACCTCATGAAACATATTCAAGCAAATATCAGAATGTTTATAGAAATGTTTACAAATAAGCTATAGCTTTGAACATGTCTATTGGATGAGTCGAAAAAGTTGGTTTCATTCTATGCTAAAGAATTTTTTAAAAGTAAGATCCAGGTCTATTGAATGAGTCAAAAAAGGTTGGTTGCATTCTCTGATCAATATCTAATGATGGCTCAGCCAATAGGGTAATGGTAATGGTGTTGTCCAGCTAAATAATAGGGAATTGCAGTAGAAGACCAGGGATGGTAACAGCATAATGATTGTGTACTATTAATTAGAGAAATGCCCTATAAATATCCCCTATTTCCTTCTCAGTGATGCATGTTAATAAATGTTCATTGCTCTTCTTTTCCCAGTGTCTGAATGTTGTCTAAAAGGCAAAATATCTAAAGCTGAACTGAATATCACCCCTGCTCTATTGTCAGTCTCACACCCGCTTATCTTCCTCCTTGTTAACAACTAGTCTCATTTCAACAGCCTCTTGAACCATCTCGGAGGCATGTCTTCCATGCATACAGTAATTGCTAGAACATAGCTAGGCTTGCCACCGACACGCTGATTTATCATTGCTCAGTTCAGTAATGGCAACCATCTGCTTCCCAGGCTTGTGTAAGGTTTCTTATGGTGGATCATGCATGTGTGTGTAACTGCATGCATTTCAGTCTCAATAATTGTGCCTTTATATGTGAACATTGGTGACATCTTGAGCATCTGAATTCTCAAGTGACACTGTTGTATACTGTTGTGAATGTGAGATTCTGATCTATACACTGGGTTATTATGTTTAGGATTGTTGTCTTGCAGAGCTGGGGTTCAGGGTTGGACGTCAACCACTACAATGCCTTCCCTGTGTTTCTGTGGGTTTTGTCACATAGGTGATGTAGGTTGTCTGTAGGTTTGTCAGGTTACCTGGTTAATTGACCATAATATGGTTGTAGGTGTTGTGTTATTTTGAGAGGGAAATTAATATGCCAACCTTATTTATAAGAGGATCATGTGAATTATTTAGCACTGTCTGTAGTCTGATGTATGTGTGAAAACAAAAGGTAAAAAATTAAGTCAAAAGTAACCTAAGTATGTGTGTCCTTGGCTGATTTTTGTTGTGCCTTTTTTAAATTCACTAATTTTAAAAGGGCAACTAAATTTAGCAAGCACTGTTCCACTGCACCACCTAGCCCACTACAGAAGTTGGAGAACAACTTAATAAGAGATTCACCAAGAAAATTCATCAATAAGAATTCAACTGACCAAAAAATGCTGATTAAGGGTAGAACTACACAGATGATTTCTGTGCATTTCTGCCCCATCCGACGCTGGGCGACAAAAATGCCTGTGTCAAGTCCTGGGCAACAGGAAACGTGACACCATCCAACGTTATATTACTTGCCTATTTCACACAGAAATCGTCCGTGTAGTCTACCCTAAGTCAGTCATCTTGCTGTTATTTTAATGAGGATTATTATGTTATTTTGGATTCATTATATTACACTGGAATCACACATGGGGATAAAGAAACAGGAAAAAAGTGAGGGGTGCGCTCTCAGAAAGTAAAACCAATGTTACAATTTTATTGGAATAAACTATTGTAACATGGGAAGTACACTCAGCTCATTAGAAATCTTAGCCTTTATCAGGATAAAGGATTGACTTGTTCAGGAATAATGAGCAAGGGACCAGATTAACACAACTCTTTTGCACCTCAATTGAAAACTGCTAGGTCAGAACTACTTTGTCTTATATGAGATTATGGAACTGGCCTCTCTAGGCTCAAGGATTGGATATACCCTTAGTAAAGCCAAGTCAACACACTAACAATCTTAAAGGACAAGGAAAGGCAAAAAAATAAAATTCCATGTTTACTTTCTTTAATGAAAAAGAAACCTATCTCAAATATACTTTAATTAAAAAAATGTCTACTGTTTTTATAAGAAACCTGACTGTGTGCAGTGAAATGTTCCCTTCATTTACTTCTGTGGATAGGAATTGTCAGATGGTCCCTAACTGCTGTGCAGGGAAACAATCATACTTATGAACAGCAGGGGGAGCCCCCACCTTACTTCCCAGATGTGCAGAACTCCAGCAGCTTTGTTTCCCTGTAGAGCAGTCAGCGACTGTGTAGAGATTTGTAATGGATATTCAGTTTGCCTTTACATCCCCTTTACTGTTTCCAACTCCAGTTGCAGGGACAAAGATCATGGAGCCAGATTTAAACAGATAAACTGGGATTCTATTTGGAGGATATTTGGCTGCAGCCACTAGTTCTGCAGAGTTGGAGAAAGTTTATATTAAACAATACAAAAATTATAAAATCCACATTAGATTACATGACAACACAGGACTGAGCATGTGCACAGTCTTGGTCTTGCAAAGATGTATAACAAAGTTACAAGATGACAGCCCCCTGTGGCCAACTTTGAAAGCATAAATCATTTGTTTGATTAGGCTTGTGGTGCAGTAAGTTCATGTTTATGTTTAGTATACAAAATACAGCATTTCTAACCTTATTCTATTTTAGACTTTCCTTGTCCTTTAATTCCATCCAGCTTCATTACATAAGTCTTTACATTTCCACATTTCTTTATTAACTGTGTTGAACTGAATGACCATGAATCATGTCTGAATTATAAATCTTCCAATACCACTTATACCCTTAATGGGACTGCACTACTCAAATCCATTATGGAAAAGGACCTTGGAGTCCTTGTAGATGATAAACTTGGCTGTAGCAAGCAGTGCCAGTCAGCAGCATCAAGGGCCACTAAGGTCTTGAGCTGTATTAAAAGGGGCATAGAGTCACGGGAGGAGGGGGTCATTCTTCCACTTTAAAGAGAACTTGTGAGGCCCCATCTAGAATATGCCGTACAGTTTTGGTCTCCCTCACTCAAACAGGACATTATTGTATTAGAGAGGCTACAGAGAAGGGCAACTAAGACTAAGCTGGCAAAAAAAAATCTTAGCTATGAGGAAAGACTGGCCAAATTGGGGGTGTTCACGCTGGAGAAGAGGCACTTAAGGGGTGATATGATAACTATGTATAAATATATAAGGGGGCCATATAATAATCTCTCTAATGTTTTATTCACCAGTAGGTCTTTCCAGATGACACGAGGTCACCCATTCCGTTTAGAAGAAAGGAGGTTCCGCCTAAATATTCGGAAGGGTTTTTTTACAGTGAGAGCTGTGAAGATGTGGAATTCTCTCCCTGAAACTGTTGTACTGGCTGATACATTAGATAGCTTTAAGAAGGGGTTGGATGGTGTTTAGCAAGTGAGGGAATACAGGGTTATGGAAGATAGCTCATTATACAAGTTGATCCAGGGACTAGTCCGATTGCCTTTTTGGAGTCAGCCCCTCTGAGGCAAATTGGAGATGCTTAGGATGGGGTTTTTTTTGCCTTCCTCTGGATCAACTAGCAGTTAGGCAGTTAAAATAAAAATTAAAAAAAAAAGGTTGAACTTGATGGACGTCTTTTTTCAGCCTAACTTACTATGTAACTATGTTACTATGTTACTATGTTACCATATTTGATTCAATGAGAAAATGTTATTTTATTTTTTTATTATGAAAAAACTCCATTTACAAAGTAAACTTCCATGGCTTCCCAGTTTAGGCCTGTATCACGTATGTACCAGCTTGTTTGCATTTCACACTACATGCTTAAAAGCTGAGCACTGACGTTACATCTTGCCTTTGATACCAGCAGCTGCTGCCTGCTAAACAAGTACTGACACATTTCACCAGAATTTTGCTACACAGTATTTACAGTTCACAGTCGTAATGGCTACAAGAATCAGGGCAGAACTGAAATAACATGTTTTCTTCCAAATAGGAATTGTGATTTGATTTGTTTTCCTGAGAAGTGGTATTTAAAGAGTATGTATAGCTTTGTGCCAGATGAAAGACAAGCCTGCTCATGTGTGTAAGTGCATGATACTTGCACAAATCCTCTTGTCTCACTCGCTAGCCTGAGAACCATTTCCAACCCTCCTGAACAACAGCAGAACAAATTCATTCTTTCAGAGTAACCAATAAGTAATGCAACCCCTCTATGGACGGGCCAAAAGTTTGCCAGTGATATCTGAGCCTGCAAACCATCAGTTTTATTATGACAATCAGCTTTTAGAAAGCTGTCCCTACTGTCAAAATAACAGCCATGTAGGTGGCGCTGTTGCTTCAAATGCAAGTTCCACAATGTCACACCACCCTAAATGCATGAAATCATACCATTACTTACCATTGTAACTACAATAAGAGCTGTGTTAAGATGCTACAAAGTAATGTTCTAAGATTCTTCTATATACAATTTTCAGCACAAAATATCCTGACTGTTCCTAAATAGCTACGGACATGTTCTGTTGTTACTACACAAACATTTTAATAACAGCACATTTATTACATCTGATATTGCAGGAATGTGGGGACATAATTGTTAGCTAGCTGGCATTACTGAGGTCTTTGTTTCAGTTCCATCCAAGGGTCTATCTGCAAAAAGTTTGTATGTTCATTCCAATTTTTTATGGATTTCATCCCTCACTCTTATCTCACTATTTCTATTACTCATTGTTCTATTCAGCCCTCTCCTATTCATATTCCAGTCTCTTATTCAAAACAATGCATGGTTCCTAGGGTATTTTGGACCTCAGCAAACTGGAGAGCTGCTGAATAAAAAGCTAAATAACTCAAAATCCAAAAATAATAAAAAATTAAAACAAAATTCAAATTGTCTCAGAATATCACTCTCTACATCATACTAAAAGTTCATTCAAGGGCTCAGTTAACATATGTGTAAGCTGCACAGGGCAGGGGCCTCCTGCACACCAATCACCATATTTTGCAGTGTCTATCCCAGAATTCCAGCATTATTTCGTGCACCTGCAAGACAGTATTCTCCACTACTAGGGCATGTTTTTCCAATGCAGTGAACATTAGTGCTTGATCATGTACAAGCTGTGATGGTGTTTTTATTTTAAGTCCAAGTTATGCATGAATGGTGCCTCTTCCAATGTACCCAAAAATCCATGGATTCTAAGCCTCCCTTGCATCTGTGTGGAATGTACTTTGGACCTTGCATGCATCTGTGTGCCTTTTATTAAAGCAGGATGACATGGCAGGTTGGTGCTAGGTGTAAGTAGCATGTATAGATGCTAGTATTTTTGTGAATAGTTTTAACTGCATGCACTTTGCAATTGAAGTTTTAGGTGCTTTTCTTATAGAGCAGCAGACTTCTAGTCCAACAGTTACAGTTCTGTTGGCACCAAAGATAAAGAAAGGGCAATGTATATTTATACACTTTTCATATGTCTGACGTTGCTGCTTCTTTTCAACAAAGGACACCTTTTCCACTTAACTTCAGAGAGCTCAAACTTAAGAGATATCCCACTGTTTATATGGAGGTGACTGAACTGTCAGTACCCTCTAATGTTATCAGGTTGTGTTGGAATTCCTTGCATTAGTGTGTCTGGAATCCAGAGCTAAAGGCGCTGAATATGGCTTCATGTTAGATTCTTTGATCCACAAATGGTGAGCTTATGGCAGCAACTTGTCCTGGCATCGTAGTTTTGTTACTCCGATGAATGGAAATATAAACAACACGCCAATTTTGTAGCATCTGATATTGCATCCTAACATCTGTTAATTGGCTTAGTGAGAAAGTCTTAACAAGGCATTGTGCTATGGTAAATCTATTAGTAACACCCTTTTGTAGATCTGTACAGTGAGGACAAGGAAAAAAGATGTGTTGCTAAACAAAGCTTAATTTTAGTGCGGCGTCTATATCAGATAAACATTTGGAGTTATTTACCAAAGACTGGGTAAAGATGTACAAGAGCATGTTCTTGTATCAGGGAGTGCAGAACAGGATCATTTACTACTCCCTAACTTGCACATCTGAATGACACACTTGGTAGGTGCCACTGTGCCTTCTCCTGCTCACTCTCAACACAAACTGAGGACCTTAAATTTCATTACTTCTATGAACTGACCAGTCTGCCTCTGAAGCATTTAATCAGTAGTCCTGTGCTCTCATAACATTAACTGGTTGCAGCACTTCTCACAACAAAACCAAACTAAAATGGGCCGGTGCTGCTGATGCCTGCAAAAAGAAACATACAGGTACATGTGCTGTAAGTCCAGTATTTGAAACTTTTGCTTCAGTCTAAGTTCTCTCTAGTGCTGTGATGTAAATGAATGTGTTGTAAATGTAATCAATGCAACGCTATTCACCTAAAGAATTATTTGTCTTGTCATGGGCCTTATGAGGCAATAACACTCTATTTACTCATATAGTTACAGAACCAGCTTTGATAGAGAACTGCTGGGAGGTAAAGTAGATACTGCAGCATGATTACTTGGACTGATAACCCCCCTGCAAGCACCAGAAGGAACCAGAGTTGGACTGGGCCGGCAGGACACTGGGATAAAACCAGGAGGGCTCCTGCTGGCCCAGATCCGCACCCTGTGCTGCTTCTCTTTCTCCTGCCGCAACCTCCCTTATTTGGGCCCGTCATGGCAAACCGGGGGACAGTCTGGAGGGGGGCCCTGAAACTGCAGTCTGGTGGGCCCCGGGCACCCCAGTCTGACCCTGGAAGGGACTGTGACGATTCCAAATAAATCCTAGTTGTTTTTAGCAGTTGTTAAATCCTTTTGCATGTTTTGTAACAGCATACTTCAATATAGGAATAAGGCTGTTTCAAAAACTATGCAAATAATATTCCCCAAGACATTAAAACTTTAGAAAATATATTCTCATCTTCATATTTGTGGTGATAGTTTTTTAAAAAGGCACCCCCAAGTGATCACATATACTTACCTTAAACACTGGCCAGTGCTCCTATTAGAAGAAAACTGCAGTGGCTCGGGATTCTTCCAGCGAGCACTACAGAGCGATTGTCTTCCTTCTTCTTTTTTCTCACGAGTAGAGCAAAATACCGAACTTAAACTAAGAAGTTGGCTATTTCATTCCACTGTGCATGCATCTGCCCTGGGAAATTTGAAGAAATGAAGAAGCCTGGATGGCTCTGTGTGTTCGTTGGAAGAATCCCGGGCCATTGCAGTTTTCTGCTGATAAAAGCACTGGCCCAGGGTTTCAGACGATCATGCGATCACTTGGGTGTGCCTAACTTTTGGCACCAAGTAAAAAATATTTCCTTCTCTTTTAAGCACCATTTAAGTAGCCTGGAAATTTGGTGCTTAGAAGCATAAACAGCTGCTTCCCCACTAAGCTAACACAGAATACTTGACAAAGGCTCATGCCAGCACTTGTCAGGTCATAGTTACTTGAAAAAGCATTTGCTAAAACTTCTCAATCTATCCCCCATAGGGAGATATTTTCAGGCATTTTAGCTAAATGTTTTGGGGCCACCTGAAAGGGGTGATTAAAGCACCCAAAGCAGCCTGTCTATCGTTGCCCTTAGGCTTTTTCAGCTGTGGCATAACAGGCATTTTGATCACTTATGGTGCTTTTTGAAATGCTCATGACTTGTTAAAGGAACAATAACATCAAACAATGAAAGTGTTTTAAAGTAATAAAAATATGATGCAATGTTTCCCTGCATTTGTGTTTGCTTCAGAAACACTACTATTGTTTATATAAAGAAGATGCTGTGTAGCAAAAGGGGCAGCCATTCGAAGGAGAAAAGGCTCAGGTCACACAGCAGATAGCAGATAAGCTCTGTAGAGCATAATGGTGTTATCGGTTATCCACCATTTAACCTGTGCCACATGGCCTTATTCCAGTTTTCACCATTGCTACAGAGCAGCTTGTTTATATAAACTATAGTAGAGTTTCTGAAGCAAACACATCAGTTTTACCAGTGCAGAGCAAAAGTACATTATATTTGATGTACTTTAATTACTTTAAACATTTTAATTTTTTGGTGTTAATGTTTGTTGAAGTCCTTTTCGCCAAGGGTCATTGCACCAGAGCACAGTGCCTTGTTAAAGGGGTGAGTTATTTTTAAGTAAACTTTTAGTATGTTATAGAATGGCTAATGCTAAACAACTTTTCCATTGGTCTACATTTTTTTTTTGTTTTCAAATGATTTGCCTTCTTCTTCTATAATAAATAAATGCTCCATAAGGTTACATATTGGTCTGTTATTCAAATCAGTGCTTGGTTGCTAGGGTAATTTGGACCCTAGCAGAAACTGCAAACTGGAAAGTTGCTGAATAAAAAGTTATACAACTAAAAAACCACAAATAATAAAAAACTAAAACCAACAGCAAATTGTCTCAGAAGAGCACTCTCTACATTTACTGTTTACTTTTAAATTCACAAAGCTTTTATTAAGAAATGACTTACCAGTTACCAATTCTCTGCATGTGCTCCTCTTCTGAAACAGCGATCGGGCGATGATCCATCATGCAGCGCTCGATTTCTCCTCCCTGGCTATCTCCTATAGAAGGCAGGGAGGAGAAATCAAGTGCCGCATGATAGATTGTCGCCCTGAAGCGACAAAAAAAAGCTTTGTGAATTTAAAGTTTAAACTGTGTTGGTGTTTTTATTTTGTTAGAAAGAAAAAGAAATACTGTTACTGGTCCTTTAAGTCCCTCTAACTTTCTCAAACAATTGGATCCGCCCAATGGCTCCCATATTGGGGAAATATCTATTCTTTCGGCAGTCTAGCCAATTGCATACAGAGGCTGATAAGGAACATTGTGGTGTAAACATAAATATATGAAACATCCCTTAATGTTTTGCCAAACTAGTCCCAACTGCAGGACATTTATGATTTTGGCATCAAAACAAGAAAAAAGACAAAAAAAGAGGTTGCCATAACAAAAGATTCTGATTGGATGAAAAAAGTCACCATAAGAAAAAAACATCCATTGACTTTAATGCATTTGAATGAAAAAAGTCACCATAAGAAAAAACATCCTTTGACTTTAATGCATTTGGAAACAAAAGTCACCATAAGGAAAAATGTCCACTGACTAATGCATTAAGAGAAACAAATTCGCCATAAGAAAAAGCGTACATTGACTTTAATGCATTAGGACAAAAAAGTTGCCATAAGAAAAATAAGGCCAATTTCGCAAATTTTTTTCGCAGTTTTGCTAATTTTTCAGCAAAGCGAAACGGGACAGATTTGTCCATCACTATATATTATTTATCTTTTATCACACTTTGTAAACTAATCACCTTGGCACCAACTCTTTGATAAAGAACGTAGCTTCTATACTATTGATAATATAGTATTATTGTTATAGCCAAACTGGCAAAGTGGTTATACCCCGGTGGAGTTTATAATCTAAAGTCCCAATGACATATACACACTATTGTCAATTTTATCAGTAGCCAATGAACCTGCCTGTGTGTTTTTGGAAACACAGGAGGAAACCCAAGGGGATATGGAAAACAAATTCCTTGCAGAATGTGTAACACAGGGCCATCTAATATTGTTATAAATTACATATTGTTGTAAAGCATTGCAGAACTTGCTGGCACTGTATATAGAAATGATGCAGATGAATTCCAGCAGTAACAAACACTACCAGAGAACAACAGATCTGATGTCAGAGGGATTTCTGTGACTTGTAGTTTAACAATTGCTGGAAGCAACACATAGTTAATCTCTCTTCTCCCAAATTTCACATTTGCCAGTGTATATAAACTGATTAGGAATAAAAATTAAATTAAGTATACAATTGTGATTCACTAAATATTGTTTCTAGTTTGTATCATTTTAATTTATTCTTTTACTGTCTGACTTTCAATTTCAGTTTCTCTTGTCCCTTTAGCCATACAAACAAATACAATATTTCCACAGGCAGGAAAAAGACCCTCACTGAACAATGCAGCTATCTAGGCAGTGAATGCGTTATTCTCTTTCCAGCAGGGGTAGCTATATCCCTCATTTCTGCTTATTCAGAGACCACGTTGAGCAGTGTGCTTGAAAGAATAATTCATGGTAATAAGCTTTAAATTTGTAAGTGAGCACACACACATACACATCATTTACCTTTGTCCTGAAATTCTTGAGGATAGCTGAAAAACAGAAAAATAAATACATAGCATCACATGAAGTGAGCAGAGAAAACAAACATGATATATTATGCATTAACAGTTACTGTTCCAAAAGAAAAACAATTAATCTCAAGGCAATAACTATAGTGTGCCCCCAGCACTTATGTTGGACGTACAATTCAGGGCAGCAGTTCTGTTTGTTATAAACATCTGTCTTGAGTTGTAGTTTTTCCAAGATGATTTTTGCCAGTGCCTCATATTTTTGCCAGTGCCTCATTGTCTCCACACTGTAATCAACAGGGAACTGAAGGGATAGTTATTAGCAAGGAAACCTACAATGCAGGGGTGTAAAACCTTTTGTTCAGCAATAGAGCATTATGCGTGGTTGTCTGTCTATCCTAAGGAGCACAGCATTAATTCTTAGGATTGGGGCAGATGGGCAGATTCAGGGAGATTTAGTCGTCTGGCGACTAATCACCTCTTCTGCGGGCGACAATCTCCCCAAACCGCCTTTCATCCTGCTTGAATGAAGAATAGCCTGCGCTAATGCACTTGTGGAGCTTCGGTTTCGGAAGTTGACTCACGAGGAAACTTTGGGCGACTTTGGAAATCGAAGCACTGCGAGTGCATTAGCGCAGGCAATTCTTCATTCGAGCAGACTGGAGGCAGTTTGGGGAGATTGTTGCCGCACAGACAAGGCGATTAGACGCCAGGCGACTAAATCTCCCCGAATCTGCCCATCAGCCCCAACCCTGAGATGGATAACTGGTAAACCTGAGTAAACAAGCCAGATATAGATGTGGTTATTAATTTCTACATAAACCACTTAATCCCTTAAAGAAGTTGTTCATCTTGGAGATAACTTTTCGAATGATGTAGAGAGTGATATTCTGAGACAAATTCCAATAGTTTTTTTATTTTTCGTGTTTTTTTTTTACTATTTCGTTTTTTTTTTTTTAATTCAGCAGCTCTCCACTTTATAATTTCAGCAATCCAGTTGCTATGGTTCAAATTAAGCTGGCCATACACTACAAGATCCACTCGTTTGGCATCGACAAATGATCCGATCTTTCCCGATATGCCCACTGACAGCAGGGCAATATCGGGTTAATCCAAACATTCGGCCCTAGGGCCAAACGATCAGAGCACAACCAGCAATAATGGACTCCAACGCGTCGGTCGTTTAAAAAATGAAACCTTCCCAATCGATATTGAGGACAGACAGGGAGACGCATCGGCAGGGCCGCCATTAGAAATCACGGGGCCCCTTACAACTAGGGTTGCCACCTGGCCGTTTTTTTACCGGCCTGATGGTATTTTAGATGGCTGATCCCAATGTTATTATGTTAGGAAAAAAAGCTAAATATATAGGCGGGTATTTATTTAAATAAAAAGGTGGCAACCCTACGTACAACTAAATTGTTGGGGCCCCTGGGCCTCAAAAAATGTTTAGAAAAAAATTGGTGCAGGGGCCTATAGAGTATTAAAATAAAACATTGGTGGCCAGGGGATTAGGAAAAAAACCCACATTGGTGTCAGTAGAATTGAACTCGTGGCTTCAGGACTTCAGTTATAGCTGTTTTCGTGACTTCGCCGCTTGAGGACTTCAATGTTGGCCCCTTTCGTGACATTGGGTATTTTAGCCGCTTCAGGACTTCAGTGTCAAATCTTTTCGTGTCTTCCGGTCTTTCCACCGCTTCAGGACTTTCCGTCTGTTCGGCACTTCCGCATTCAGGACATCGCATTGGGCAGCACTGCTTCAGCACTCGCAAGGGGGGCCCGGCTCTTTGAAAAGTGCAGCACTGCCAGGCCCCCCTTCACCCCGGTCCCAGGACACTTGTCCCCCCTGTCCCCCCCACGATCGCGGCCATGCCAACCGTGGATGACCACCTTTACCCTAGCAACCTGCACTGGGGTTAGTGACTCACTTTTGAAAGCTGGAAAAAGTCAGAAAATGAAGTCAAATAATTAAAAAATTATATAAAAAAAAGAAAAAATTTACACCAACTGAAAAGTTGCTTAGAACTGGCCATTCCATGACATACTAAGGGGCAAATTTACGAATTTCACATGAAATGATCGAAGTTCGATTATACAAATTTTTTGTGAAATCGTAAACAAAAATTTGGCATCTTCGATCATGAATATCGAATAGATCATATAGATTAAATGATCGGATATTCGATAATTCGAAGGAATCAAAATTTTACAGTTATTCGACTGCCTACTTGGCCAGATTGAACCTACTGAATTGTAATAGAAGCCTATGGGAAGCTCCCCATAGGCTTCTGAGGCTAAGTCCTGCTCGAATACCATTCGTACGATCGGAGCGTTCGATCGTTCAAATCGTACTAATTTTTCGGACTCTTGAAGGAAATTTCACGATTTTTTCGAAAAATCGGATATCGAGCAAAATGATAGCCTAAAACAATTTGATAAGCATTCGATGGGCAAATACTTATCGAATTGCGAATTTGGTCGAGCTTTTTTTCTAGGAATAATAGTAAATTTGCCCCTAAAAGTTAACTTAAAGGTGATGTTGACCATGTTTGTGGTTTTTGAGTTTAAGGGGCAAATTTACTATTATTCCCTAAAAATCCCTCTAATTCCCTTGAAATTCGATAAGCATTCGACTATCGAATGCTTATCGAATAGTTTTAGGCTATACCGATCGTTCGATTTCATGAAAAAAAGTACTTTTTCCTTCGAGAGCTCGAAAAATTTGTACGATTCGAATGATCGAGGCGTTCGATCATACGAATGGTATTCGAGCAGGTGTTTGAAAAAGAAGCCTATGGGGGGATTCCCATAGGCTTCTATTGCAATTCGGTAGGTTCAATCTGGTGAAGTAGGCAGTCGAGTAAAATTTTAAAGTTAAAGTCCTTCGATCATCTAATGGTGGAATGATCGAATGTTCGATCATTCGATCTATTCGATCATTCGAACAGAGAAAACACTGATCTGCTGCTTTCCACAATGTCATCAGTATAAAAGATTAAATTTTTTTCTTGTTTTCCCCTTTAGGAAAAGAAGAGTAGTTTGAAGCTTACAGGGCCAATACCAAATCTACTGATATGTCAGATGGGCTTTCTCTTTGGTGATTTAAGAGGAACCTGTCATTATAAGAACACATAAATTTCTGGACTCCCTCTTTGCAAGCCGACAAGCCTAGGGCTGCATTATGCAGCCTCATGGTGCCCTTGAGGTTATAGAAATAGGCTGCCCCCAGCAGTCAGCTTAGCAATGCACACTCTGGCACTGTCACAGCACACATTGCATTCAAGATTTACTGTCTCTGCTGGGAGCATGTAAATACATGTCAGCCTGTAGAGCTCAAAAGATATGCAGCTGGATGGGTGGGGGAAAAACTGAAAGCAAATGATATGAAGTAAGCATCAAATAGTATGGTAATGGTAAAAAATTAGAACATTTTAAAGTATATTTATCTCAACAAGCATTTATTGGATTTCAACTATATTCACACTGAGCATTCCAAATTTTTGATCAGTTATAACTGAGATGTTTGGTAAGAGGGTTGGTCAATAATTATTCATTGGCTAAACATATATCTCGCTCTGGCGAAAATTCACCAGCGTCTCGTTTTGGACACACACGTCAGTTTTTGGACACGCGCGTCAGTTTTTGGACACTGGCGTCCGTTTTTGCCAACAGACACCGGCGTTCAAAAACAGATGTGTGTGTCCAAAACGAGACGCCGTTTTGCAAATTTCTCTAGAAATTCGCAATAAATTTGGTGTAGCAAAATGCAGCCGTTGGGGATCACTGATATAAACCCATACTTCATCCATCCAGTCACAAACCCTTCTGCTAATAGAATCAGATCAACAAGATATCATATCAGTTATTGCTTTGTATCATTTAAATGCACAGTTTAATGAGAATTAAACTTCCATTGAGAATTTTCTGGCCAAAAAATAAGTTAACCCCACTATATAGATGGCTTTAAAATGTTGCGAATATTGCTGGTGTTAATTTTGTTCGTTATTTTCAGCTAATGCAATAACTGTCGAACACATATTCGTGCACAAGAAAATTCGGAAATTTATTTTTACAGCAGGTTAATAAACTCGCGAAGACATATCCTGCGTTAAATTTGTCTATAATTTGAGAGCAAATTTTTACCGCACTTTAGTAAACGGACCCATTATCTCTTAACTACACTGGCCAGTTCTTTGTAAGGGCTCTTCCACACGAAGAGATTGCAGGGAGATTTGTAGCCTGCGACAAATCGCCGCGTGTTTGAAGCAACAAATCTCCCTGCATCTCTTCCCCCAGTCTTGCGCCCGCTTAAGTTAAATTCGCGTGTGCCTATTCACACGCAGCGCGGCGCTTTTGAAAATCGCGCCAAAATGCATTGGCGAGCGATTTGCTAAAGCGCCGCGCCACGTGTGAATAGGCACACGCGACTTTAACTTAAGCAAGCGCAAGACTGGGGGAAGAGATGCAGGGAGATTTGTTGCTTCAAACACGCGGCGATTTGTCGCAGGCTACAAATCTCCCTGTAATCTCTTCGTGTGGAAGAGCCCTAACTGTTTTATTTCTTTGTCAATACAGATTAGCACCCACAAAGGTCCCCCAAGGAAACTAATACTACAAACTCATTATCACAAACATTTTACAGTAGTGTGAAATATGTCGGTGCCAACAGGGCCTGCCAGATAAACTGACCACGACTGCCCACTCTTAGACATAGTGACATTGGAGTTGTACGGGCCTATGGCAGAATAATAAAGGGTTGAAAATGTTCCTAGGCTTGGAGCTTTTCTGGTGCTGTGATGCATTAGACTTTATTAACTATAGTTAAATAGAGAGTGCAGCTTTGTGGGTGTGAGAGATAGCACTCATGTGTGTGGATAAGCTCACCACTATGTGAGTGTTTGAGAATCTGTTGGTGTGCATGTGTTTGCACCTCTGACTCTTAGTTTTCTGTGTGCCATGGCAAACTAAAAAGTTAAAGATGGATTTGATAGTTGAAAGGTGCTGTTTGGCTGAGCAGATCTCATGGCATTCTGATAAATATATCTACAGTATAAAACCTTCCAGCAGGGAATGCTTTCAGCTCTCTATTCTTTCAACTCAGTGGGTGACTCAGTCAAGTGTTGCAAAATGGAAATGTTACAACTTGCTCTTTCAGATGTAAACAGAGACTGTATTTGGTGGGTGTTAAAAAGTTACAGCCTGCTTTTATTTGAAAGAATCTGCTATAACATTTACAATCTGTAACATTAGCTGACAGCGAGAAAATGAAAAAAAAAAATGAAGGGGGAAAAAGCAAAGTGAAAGGAAAACATTTTCACGTAAAGGGCACCAATCACAACTAAAATTTTGTGAAAGCTCAAGAAATCCGATTTTTAAACCAGTTAGAATTGTTTGTATAATGTAAATCATCAGCTCACTATATACCTTCTGCAAAATCTGCCCTATCTTCATTGCAGTTCTAGTTGAGGCAGGCATCTTGGATTTCACAGACTCCTCCTACCTATATCTTCACCACCAACTGCAGCTCTGAAATCTCACACATGCTCAGTTGAAATTTCTTGGTTGCCTAATAAAACTTCTAAACTATTTTCAAATCTGCCAAACTGCTGTATTAGCTGCTGTTCAGTAGTGCTGTCACCTTCTGGAAGTTAGTGTGTTCTCTTCATTTGCATAATGACATCTCCAGCAGGGGATAAGATAGGGAAAACTCATGATACTTCTAGTGGAGGAGTTTACTAAAGCTAGGCATTCTGGGTAGAATACCCAGGGCAGTGCTACAATCTGAGCATGCTGATGAACTCATTTGCATGTTATAGTCACGGTATGGACTCCCTCAGTGAGAGAACCCATTTGACAAAGTATGGGATTTTTTAAAAACTACTTTAAAAAAAAAAAAACTGTATATGTAGTTTGATTAAACATGTTTAGGTTGTACTGGTCAGATTGTTAATATGTGTTGGATTTTGGCTGTGATTGGTGCCCTTTAAAATACATTTTGTAATATCATGTATTATGCTAGATTCAGTTTCATGAGAATGAATCATAATTCAGTTATAGATTTCTCAATATAATATTTGATACATAAATCATTTTAATTATTTGGTTAATATAGACTCTATGGGAGATTAGTTTTCCTTAATTCAGAGGGTTTCCAGATCAGGGATTCCATACATGTATAAGAATCGAATGCCATGAGCGGAGCATGGGATTTCTAAAATTGTTCCTGATTTTTTCCTACCCACTTCTCCTTTAGATTCTAAGTTCTACTGAGCAGGGCCCTTTTTACCTCTTTTATTAGATAAGAACAACAGTATAAAATCTCTGTATACAATGTATCCACCCATCTATTATACAAAGCTTCGGAATATATTGATCCTTCATCAATACATGATAAACAATAATAATAAAAAGAAAAAATAAACCGTTTTTTAAAATGTTAATTATTTGGTTAAAATGGACTCTATGGGGAATGAGCTTCCAAGCTTTCTCAATAACATGGTTTCCAGATTAGGGGTCCCATACATGTACATGAATCAAATGCCATGAGAGGAGCAGTTTGAGCTAGGATTTGTAAAATTGTTCTTAGTTTTTCATACCATCTGGTAATAATGCTTAGTAGTTACAAAATACTCACCTGAACAGGAAATCCCTCTACATTTTCTTCTACGTTAAAAAAGTGAGTATCTGTACATTTGCTCAGGAATTACCGAAGGAAACATTCCAAACAGAAAATCCAGCAAGTAAGCCCTTCATTGATGGAATAGGATATGCTATGAATGCAAATATACCTGTGTTTGATGTCCTTTAACCTCTTTATCAGGATCTCTTTCCTCTCTTTGGCTTTCTTTGATAGAGTCTCTGCCTTCAAAACGTCCAACAAAAAGGTTTCCAAGTCTACAGAGGAAACAAGCTAATTATTGCAGGGAAAAAAGCAGTTCAGTGTCTATGAAAATGGGTCAGGCAAATCACTTTTAAATTCACATGTATAGTCACATTTTATATGTATTTTTTAATGATGCTCTGCTTCAGCAAAAAGAACAGCTGATGAAGCCACTGATAGGTGTCACAGTCAAGTCAGTAAATGGTCTGCTGTGTGATTAGTGTAACCTCAGTCGTTACCTGTACTACAAACTATGTTCTCTGGCCACAGAAGATTTAAAAGAATAGTCAGATTTGATGGTGGGGCGCCGCTAGGTCCATACCTCACCAACAATCCACTTCTCACACCACCATCACATCACCTACCAGCTCCTATCCATCACACTTATGGACTGGGCATGCAAGCTATTTTGAAAGTTATTTGAATCTCTCTGCCAGATCATCTATTATTAAGGGCTTCTGAATATATTGATCCTTCATCAATACATTATAAATAATAACAAGAACTATGACAACAATAATAAAAACAAAAAGGAAATAGTTTTTGGTTTATTTGGTTAATATAGACTCTATAATAATACTATTAAATGTTGATAACAATACAGAGGGCAATGTGAGGGTCCAAGGTGGAGGGGGGGGGGGCAGACACACAGTGGATTTGTATGCAAGACTAAAACTTCTTGCAGAATTAATATCACATTCAAAAAGTTATGAGAGCTGGGACAGGACTATTATATGTTTAGCTGTCAATATAAACTTTAGACAATTACAATATGATAATTAAAAACAATGAGTTAGTTACATAGTTAAATTGGGTTGAAAAAAGACAAAGTCCATAAAGTTCAACCCCTCCAAATTAAAACCCAGCATCCATACACACACCCCACTCTTTCACATAAATTATATATATATGTCCATAGCTATACTAACTATAGAGTTTAGTATCACAATAGCCATTGATATTATGTCTGTCCAAGAAATCATCCAAACCCCTCTTAAATGCTTTAACAGAATGAGCCATCACAACATCACCCGGCAGAGCATTCCACAACCTCACTGTCCTCACTGTGAAGAACCACCTACGCTGCTTCAAATGAAAGTCCTTTACTTCTAGTCTGAAGGGGTGGCCTCTGGTGCGGTGATCCTCTTTATGGGTAAAAAGGTCCCCTGATATTTGTCTATACTGTCCTCTAATGTATTTGTAAAGTGTAATCATGTCCCCTCGCAAGCGCCTTTTTTCCAGAGAAAACAACCCCAACCTGGACAGTCTATCCTCATAATTAAAGTCTTCCATCCCTCTAACCAGTTTAGTTGCACATCTCTGCACTCTCTCCAGCTCATTTACATCCCTCTTGAAGTCCAAAACTGCACTGCATACTCCAGATGAGGTCTTACTAGTGATCTATAAAGAGGCATAATTATGTTTTCATCCCTTGAGTTTATGCCCTTTTTTATGCAAGACATGATGATATTTGTTATAAATTCACACTTGAATTCCAATTCAAAGAGTTATGGTACATGGGGTGTGTTTAACACTACAATAGCCTGAAAATGCTCACATCAGCATTTCGGATGAGAAGTGCCTGTAGAAGCAATCTGGCAGTGCCATGCCTTTTCCACTCAAGTGAAAGGGACAAGGCAGCACTTGGTGTCACCAGTGGCAAACATACTCAGGAGGAGACAACACATGTCAAATGCCTCGCATTTTTATGAACAGTGTAAATAAATCAAGAGATTTAGTAGTTATTCATGGAATCCAGCAGTCACAATGCTTTTACTTGTGACTCCACTTATAAATGTTTTTACATGAGCTGTACTGAACAAATACATTTCTAAGCCAGGTAAAGTTGAATACTTCCGCATCAAGTTGTGTACAATTACATCACCAACACCCTGAGGGTGAAATGCTGCACTTTATACTAGCTGCATAAATTGCTACAGGATTTCTAAATGTGCTAGTCTTTGACAACTGCACACAACTTGGTACCAGCTAGACCATGCAAAGGCAAAAGTAGCAGAGGCAAAACACTTATTCTGTGTCCCCAGATCCTGTTTATTGCACATGATGTAATGTTCTGCCTCAAATTTCTCTTGGTACAGTAAGGTTTGCAAACCAAAAGTACAGTCATTATACATACTGTCACATGTATTTATACATGGATGTGTGATGACGTAGTGTTCATTAGAAGACTTCAAACACAATAGATTAGGGGTCCCCAAACTTTTTTTTACCTGTACACCACAATCAATTGTAGAAAGAGTTGGGAAGCAACACAAGCATGAAAAACATTCCTGGCGTTGACAAATAAAGGCTGTGATTGGGTATTTTGATAGACCCTACAGACTACAGGAGTCAGTACACCTGAGCAATATGTTGCTCATGAGCCAATGGTTGAGGATCACTGCAATAGATGGACACAAACTGAAACACCAAAGGACATAAATAGGTGGTTATATTTTATGGGTTGCTATAATAGGTAGTTACTTCTAAGCCAATTTTTTGCGACATGAAGCAGACTCTGTCTTAATTTGAGCCCCCAGAGAAAGTTAACAAACCCTGATATTGGTCAGTATATCAGTAAATTTGTAGCATTACTAAACAAAGCAAGCAAATACATGGCAATTGCAATGCTCATGGGTCATCCAACCGGCCTGCCGCACTTTAGACAAAACCATTGTTACAGAGATTTTGTGTGACATTCATTGCATTTCTTCAAATTCTTAAATTGTTGCACACAACCTTTTCCAGTGATAAAGTTGATTGTAATGTCTTTTTGGTTTATTTGCCATACCCCCTAGGACAGTCATAAATGGAAAGCAGGAAATCATGAAGATGTAAAGGGGTGATGTGAAGGCCTAAATAATAACTCTGAGTTAAGTATAAAGGTCTGCTAAGGGATACATGTATTATCTTGTCTACATATGCCTGTTGACAGTGTATTAAAAAGTACTGTCTGTGTAGCTCTCATGTCTGTATTTTGTTTATTTCAGCAATTCAAGCAAAGGTCTGCAGGAAGACTATGTTTTCATTTTTGTTGTCTTGCAGCATTCTATTAAGAGAAGTTATTGATCATTGAGGGACCACATAATATATGATTGTTATATAGAATCTTTAATACACTAGGGATGTTGGGTAAGAATTAGCAGTACTGCGTTACATCATGGTGTTTAGGAGGTGCAGGCTGTGTGTTCTAAACAATGAAGAAGACAAATGATTGGCAATATATACATATTTATATAAACATAAATGATTCAGTTGCTGATAGCTCAATACCTTGCTGCACAGTGGTTACACTAAGTATAGCAGTACTTTTTTTTGTACTGCCCCTACAGGTGCTGTCTTGGATATTCATGTATGCTGCTTGCTTGCTTATTGCACGGTGACACCAGCCTACACAAATGCATATGTATTTACTACAGTAATTCGAAGTGCAAAAAATCAACATAATTCTCCATTTTAAATCACATTTCTTACCTAATATTTAGTATATTTCTGACTACTCTCTTCATGTGCCCAGGGCCAGACTGGCTTACCAAAAGATATAGTGGTGGGCCCCAAGGACAATTTGCATCCTATTTCCATCATGCATAGTGATTATAAATAAGCTCCCTATTTATATTGGTTGTAGTAAAGGAATAAACATGATGCTTGGAGTTTATTGTCAGTGTTATCAGTTGTAGGGATGTTGTGCCTTCATGATTTTGTACTGCCCCTTTCTCTAATAAAAATGTTTGTTACACACTCTGTCGATTCTGGTGTGTGATGTATCATTGTACAAAATCTTATCTATTTCCATTCTAATTATAGGCAGAACCCATCTCACAGGAGGCCCTGGCAGCAGTATTAAGGTGGCCATACACAGTGAGATCCGCTCATTTGCAGATCTCTCCCCGATATGCCCTTCTTAAGGTGGGCAATATCGGGCTGATCCGATCGTGGGCCCTAGGGACCAACGAGGAGGTAAGGGCAGTCGGATCGCAGGATTGCATCAACAAACAGATTTTTAGTCCTGTCTGATTGACATCTGGCCGACTTTCAGGCAGATATTGATCGGGTAAGCCCATCGGAGGGACCCACGCCAAGGCCAATAAGCTGCCGACTCTGGAGTCTGGAGTCGGCTTTTATAGGCCCGTGTATGGCCACCTTTAGTCTGGGATGCCAGAAAACATTAGACCATAATGCTACTCTTCAAACAATTTTCCTTCTGTCCCCAATCTACCCCTCTATTCTTTTTTTTTTATTTATTTTCATACTAGCTAGCCTTTTTTTCTAGTATAATCTATCCTTCCATCTATTTAACCTCTATGTTCCCATAGAGAATTATGAAATTACTATAATACAAACAAACTAGTTAGGATTGGCGGGTCCTGGGCCTACTGGGAGTCTTCCTGGTATCTCAGTGGGCTAGTCTGACACTGACTGGTGGTCTAATAATAGTGGCCCCTTTGGGTAGGAGGTTTTTCTAACTTTGCTGTATGGGGCCCCACGATTACTGATAGCTGCTCTGTGTGACTGTGTAAATAGTATAACTACAGTCAGAAAATTGACAAGGCTCTTTTTCATTCCCTATTTTTTTAAATTGTGTTGAAATCTGTCAGTTGGTTAATTTTAACAATTAACAGAATAATTAGCACAGGAATCCAGTTAGCCAGGAAAGGCTAGCTTTGATAAAGGGCTAAAGGTATCAAAAATGTTAACACAAACATTCCTTCCTAAAATAGATAGCAATATTTATTTAGCTACTGTTTATATTAACAGGCTCAGTTGCTTTTAAGTTCCCTCCAGAGAGAAAAGTGTTCATGTGCATAAAGCAACCGTTAATACACACACACTGGAGGATCCAACCAGAGATAAGTGATAATGCGCCATTTACAAATTACTTAGTGTCAATTGCTGAGAGAAATGATTTGTGAAAAGACAGATAAAATGTACCACAAGCACTTGGGTAAAGTAGAGCAGGGGAAAGATGCTTTAAAATGAAATAGGATGTGGATGATGAATTAAACAAACCAGATAAGTTGCTTTTAACATGTGATTTAAAGCAGGGAAAGACAGCCACTGGCACTGCAGCTGTGCCAAGACTACAACTCCCAAGATCCCTTGCCATCTTGGTGGCTGCATTTTTATCGCTGGTGTTTCAGCAAAGTTTAAACACCTTTTGATAAAATAGGTAATAATTTGTAATGTCTTATTGTAGACAATACTACTACACAATGATGAAATAATTACTTCTATAAATTACATAAAGACTTTTGGTTCAGTAGGGGAATGCAGTTTTAATAATTATGTTGTCTCCACTTCTGATTGAAACTGCTATAGTCATTATGAGGCCAACAGTTTATCACTTTTTATTCTCAGCCATGAAGAAAATGAAACACTGGCAAATCGCACATGTAATTATACTAAAAATGTATTATTTCTATTCTTTTAATTCAATAATTAAATATGCATACAACTATAAAACGCTTGCTTTGTTTGTACGCCTACTACTTCCTGCTCTATCTTCCTGTAATCAGCTGAATTAGGTTAAATAGAGATAACAAGAATCCCCCTTGCCCTCTTGGTTTTGACTGTTTTGGCCTACAGATAAGCCAATGTTCAAGAAGCGGTGTTATCTGTGTACTCTTTACCTTATTAACTACCTGACAAAGTCCAACAACAGGCTACCCCCTTTATTGAAATAACATACAGGAAAACATAAAATCCTTTGGATGCAGCTTATTTATAGACAAATTGACATAGATAACAACCAATATATGAATATTAACATCAGTAAGTAAGTAAGTAAGTGTAAGGCCAATGAAAACACTACATCCATGGGGTTGGTGGGATTCTAGTACCCCTTAAATCTAATAGACATTAAAGTGACTGAGACAAGAAGTGTGGTGGTGCAGCAGGGCTGCAGCTTGGTTTATTCTAATTCACAATATTTCTACTTACCATTACTTTTCAATATGCCAAAACATTTAAACTTCACCATGAAGCAATACCTTTGCTAATCCCCAGCAGGCCACATTAGCAAAATATAAACATAAATGCTGCCATAACCAGTTCAGAATTTACCATCTATATTGATTAGATTTCATACTTTCCTCCATTCAAGCTTCAACAAACCAGAATTTCTTATTTAGTTTTATTTTTTAAATATATCTTATACTATAGGGTGAGAGGGAGGGGCAAACAAACTGCCCTTCCTCATTGGCTCACAGAACAAAAAGGCAAGCACACTCTCCCTGCCCACTTTTTAACCCCTCGGGTGCCACGCCCAACAATACCAATGAAATCCCTTGCAGCACACCCTGGAACCCACCACCCTCATGGGCTTGCAGAAGGAGTGTTAACGCCCTGCTCCCTTCAGAATTTAAATAACATTCATGTAACCTCCAATAGCCACCTAAGGCCTGACTGTTAGGCTTGGCTCCATAACTCCCACCCCTTCCATCACTTTGGTCCCAAACCTGACTCCTACTACTTCCTACAATTCATTCCCCTATCACTGGCTCCCCCAAGTAACAACCCACCCAGGGCTTCATAACCCTGTCAATGCCCTGTTGTTTCCCAGTTCCTTGCTCATTCACCACAGATATGCTTTCTCCTACCATAGCTGCTTGCAAGAACTGAAAGTAGTTTTAAATTACTGAAAATATTTTTATCTCCAGCCCAATTTACTGAACCCATGTTGAACAAGGGTGTACACAGCCCCTTTAAAGGGAAAATATACCAATCTGATAATCTTTGTGCCACATATTCATGTTTCTGATTACATGTGTGAGATACCATTGAAACTTGCAGTAGTACGCAGTAGCAGATACATTGGATGGTTGATTGATTTTTAGCATTAGCAAAAATATAAGGCCACCAATAATAATAATAATCTCCTTAGAACTAGGTTGTTTGCATTTTTGGAGACAGAATTTTTTTTGCCCACTTGAGACAAATGTGAGATTTTTCAAATAGGTTCCTTTCTGCTTCTTCTAGTTCAGCCACAAATATGATTTACTTGGGCAAAAGGGTTGAACTTTATGGACATGTGTCTTTCATCCTAAATGTTAATGTAACTGTGTATGTATCTTGCACATATAGACATGGGTGGATATTTTAGGGGAGGTGTTTGTCTGATATAAATAGCTATATATATAGTATATATATATATATATATATATATATATTTTTTTTTTTTTTT
>CM044441.1:39828891-39864427 GCA_024363595.1 Xenopus borealis
CTTCCTCTGGATCAACTAGCAGTTAGGCAGTTAAAAAAAAAAAAGAGGTTGAACTTGATGGACATGAGTCTTTTTTCAGCCTAACTTACTATGTTATTACTATGCTAGCAAATTTTCACCATCGCCAAATTAGCGCTTTATGCTTTAAGCGTTACATGCTTTGTGCTTTAGTGAATTTGTACCTGAGACTTCCTGAGGAAGTGCCGAGGCAAGAAACGCATAAGTCCAAATGCACCCACCTCAGAAATGCTTGTATTACACAGTGTGCTTGGAATTAGGGATGCACCGAATCCAGGATTCGGTTCGGGATTCGGCCAGGATTCGGCCTTTATCAGCAGGATTCGGATTCGGCCGAATCCTTCTGCCTGGCCGAACCAAATCCGAATCCTAATTTGCATATGCAAATTAGGGCCAGGGAGCTAAATCACGTGACTTTTTGGCACAAAACAAGGAAGTAAAAAATGTTTCCCCTTCCCACCCATAATTTGCATATGCAAATTAGGGTTCGGATTCGGTTCGGTATTCGGACAAATCTTTCGGGAAGGATTCGGGGGTTCGGCCGAATCCAAAATAGTGGATTCTGTGCATCCGTACTTGGAATAAAGCCGATCTTTGGATAATGATTGACTCCCTTTGAAAGTCTCAGACAGTGCCAGGGAGAGTGGGATATTTTCATGTTTAGTACAAAATTTAGATGCTAGCAAACAGATTTCAAATGTATGAGTAAAGTAGGAAAAAATTTATTTTTTTACTGACAACAATCTTACGAAAGTTATGTCCCAGTGATAGTCAGCCATGTATATTGTCAGACAGGCAATACATGTAAAGATATTACATATTGGAGCAGATTAACTAAAAAAAAATTTGACCATCAAATTTTTTAAGGGCTTTTTGATCGAATCAAAATCGATTTTAACTATTTTTGCAAAAATCCTTTGAATTTCAAAAAATTTCAAAAACACACCTTAAAGGTTCTCTTCATGGAGGTCCCCTATAGGCTAAAATAGCAATTCAGCAGATTTAAGGTGGCGAAGTGTCGAATTCGAACTTTTTTAAAGAGACAGTACTTTGAAATTTGAATTTTCAAATTTTTTCAATTCAAATTGAATTTTAGGCTATTCGACAGTCAAAGTAGCCATTTAAAGTAGAAATTTTTAAATTCGAATTTTCACTTCAACCCTTGGTAAATGGGCCCCATTGTAGTATATCGATATCCAAAAGAAATTTTCTAATCTGTCGTTCAACATGGTACGAAAATTGTCAGAGGGATTTTTGGGAGAGCACACATAGTCCTAAAACCTTGTTTTCTACGATTATATTTGTGCGTCTATGGCCAGCTTTAGTTGATGCTATAAAGTGACATGAATGATGTGAATTTTTGCACAAGAATTTTCATTACAGCTAAGGATTCCATTATTTTAATGAATTTTTACATACATATATATATAATTAATTTTTTATTGAATATTTATTAAGCCTGTATGTAGTGGACTGTATTGAAAATGTTTTTTGTGTATGATTAGATAAATGATAAGGTGATATTAAAGGGCAAGTCAACCCCAAAATAAAAATTTGCCTAATAAAAGAAAACAATTCTAAGCAACTTTCCAATATACATTTATTAAATATTTTCAGTGCTTTTAAAGCAAAGTCAGCGAGATGTTGATTAGGTAGGGTTTAAAACCCTGTCGGATCAAGGACTGCATCAGTTTGTTGATATGTACTTTGATCTGACCACCATATTCTCCCCATTATGATCTGATCGTTGGCCCTAGGGTTCACAATCGGATAAGCCCAATCAATCACTTCAAGGTGGGCATATCATGGAGAGATCCACTAGTTGGTCAACCTCACTAAACAAGCGTATCTCCGTGGTATGGCCAGCTTAACTCCTGGTTGTTACCTTTTAAACAATATTGCAAAAATGTTAGTACCACAGTCTATGCCACCAGGGCTGAGAATCAGAAAGGATTTTGTCTCTGTGTGGGTTTCCTACATTTTCCAACATACAGACAGATTAGCTGGTTCCTAAGAAAACTGACACATGTGTGTGTATGTGTATGCCAAACGAACGATAGATTGCAATCTCCACATAGGGACTGATGCAAATATTGAACAATCTGTGTAGCGTGCTGAGCAATGTGCTGACATAAATTAAGGGATAATATTAATATTAGTGGTATATAATATATATATATACAGTATATATATATATATATATATATATATATGTTCTATAGGTTTTCAATGTATATTGTTTATAAGCATATACATTACACTTTCATTTGTGTTACATTATGAACTCAATAATATATATTTTTTTATCTAAGGTTGAATTTAGCGGTATGTGAGCTTTTTTTAAACCTCAAATAAACTCGAATGAGCTCACAACTCAAATGGCTTCTTATTTAAGAAAAAAGGTTGTATATATAAAAAACTCAAATCAGTGACTTGTACTTGCGAAAACTCCAAAAAAAAACTTGAATCGAGTTTTTGAGCGAAACACACTGAAAAAAACCAAACATCTTGAAATGGTTCAAGAGACCTCTGTCAATGACTTCTACTTGACCTTGTACACAAGTGACAATTCCTAGTGAGTTCTACTTGACCTTGACAGGTTTTAGATGGTGTATTTTTGGATTCAAGCTGATTCCAGGATCAGAGTATATTAAATCTCAACAAATTTGAGGGTTTTTTTTTAAGCCCAAAAAAATCATTTCAAAATTTTGTCTCGGAAACTAAAATTTTTGGTGGAAAACACAACTTGAACATTCAGAAATCTCCCCTTAGTGTATAAACATGTACATAGTCCATCAAATAACTCAAGAACTATACTAAAGAACTTGCAGGGCTGCAGTAGATAATTTCTACAGACGATTTATCAAACTTAAGAAAACATATTTTCATGTATGAAATTATTGAACCTTGTAGCATGTTCATTCAGATATCAGCACACTTTTCTCATTCAATAAGTGTATCACCTTCCTCTCAATCAGCAAAAACCCAAATAATAATTATATGAGTGACAGCTTGAACTTGATGGACATTTTTTTTTTTCTGCCTCAATATCTGTTACTATGTTACCTTTTATCTGTCAAACAGTGTTGAAGAGTAAATATGTTTTAGCATGTATTTCAAACAAGACCATTCTGCATCTTTTTAACAAGCATCAGTCACGTAGGCTAGAATCTGCCACCGACCCTTAAACATTTGCACTCAGTTAAAAATAAACTTCTGTCTCTCTCAGTATAAAATGTAGTTAAGAAGAGTTGTCTTTCAGGTATGTAGTGGCAATACAAGAAATATGCAAAACATAAGTGCTTCCCTGTCAGGTAAAAAGAGTTGTGGATTGGGGACTTAGTGTTTTGGCACAGACAAATTTATCACACAAAATATGTAAGTGTGAAGAGTTTTAGAAATAATCCATCACTGCAATGTCTTGATTTCTAAGAGCAATTTTGTATTTTTTTCACAGATAAATCACTGACAATCCCTGTCACCTACAGATCTACTACACTTAGTAGGTCCAAAATCTGTATGCCATTACCCTTAGACAATTATAATTAAACAATGTTGATATCTATCTGTCATTTGGCTGTGTTTTTTTTTTTTTTATAAAATTGTAATTAACAGAGAGACCTCTTCTGTTCTGGTGTTGTGTGTGCTAGCCCAATACCCACAGGACCCGAGAGTTGAGCTAGGTTCAGGCTGACTTCTGCATAAAGTTTGTGGGCCACTGAAGGGTTCAGTTTGAGTTCTTTCTTCTATTCTCCCTGCCTGTCGGCTTCTTCTTTCAGCCGCATCTGTTTATAGGTACAGTACTCACCCACCCTGTCCTTTTCATGATGTCAGCAGTGGCCAGCTCCATGTTGTAGCTCCCACTCTTCCAGCTAAAATCAGGTGGTACCAGCGGTGGCCAATAAAGGGCAACCCTGTTTGAGAGTTTTAAACTTGAAGATAAGTGAGTTGTAGCTAAAACATTTAAAAAATGTTTTTTAAATGAATTAGATGAAAGTTGAGTGTAGGACTGGCCATACCATTAATCCCCTTTATGTAATATATCATATATATTGATAATGGGTTGAGTGCAGAGGACTTCTTGTTTGAGAATTACTCAGTGGGGCCATTAGCTCATTTATCTGTGTATCCTCAGGCCAGACCGATGATATGTATGTGAGGAATCACTACGCATGTTGGTATCTGTAGTTTTGTCACAAGCCATGATCATGACATTATAAGCAATGCTTATAATCCCTTCAAAATGTAATTATTGTGTGTTACAGTGGCCTCAAAGAGGATAATGGGAGAGCCTTATAGCTTGGAGTTGGTAGAGACCTCAAAATGCATTATGGGCTATGTTTACTTTCTTGATCTATAGGTCCAGGTCCATAGAAATGCTCTAAATCATTCCATCTTCCATTACACTTATTCTAAATATGCCCCTTCTTGCAATGTGTTGCTACAACCCCTACTTGTTTGGGATGTCCTTGATTACATCACCATTCTGTCTTACATATAGTGAAATATTACTGGGATTTTTTTAAATTGACAGCTACAGACAACAACCAACAGGAACTTAGAAACTGATAATTCTAACTGGCTACATTTCTACAACAAAAACACCTTGCTCACCCTATTTTGGGTCATCTGGGTTAAGGTAAGGATCTTGCATTTCTCTCGATAATATCTATAACATAGTAGGTGAGGTTCAATAAAGAGACATCAAGTTCAAGTTCTTTGTCAAGTGAAAGCTGCCTAACTTCTAGCTGATCCAGAGGATCCTGTGGGAACAAAATGAGTACATTTTCTGACCAGAGTTTGTTTTCATGTAAACATACTACACATAGCCCATTGGTAAGAAACCAGCCTGAAACCAGTCAGAACAGTAGAATGTTCCCAATTGTATGCCAAATTGCATGTTGCACAGTGGGCTAATACTAATTCTTTATTTTGTTTCTTTGAAGTCTCCATATTAACCCTAAACTTTTAGATTTGTAATTTTTATTACAGACCCATCATGAGCAGAAATATTAGCTACCTCCAAGTACCAGGTAAGGTACCTGTTTGTTAATGTATTTTATTTATTATTATCTTTTATTTATTTAATTTATTACATTTAATTAAATAGAAATATAACAGATCATATGAGTGTCTGCCAAGAGAATTACATGTTGCCATATTATTTGTAATGTCTATAGCAATCAATACAACCGCACCTATAGTTGTAATGAATACCTACCACTTTGATACTTTTCTTTTTAGTAAAACACTGTCACTCAGTATTATTAAACTGTCACTATTATTATTGGATTTAATAAAAACTGCATAAAACCTTAATGTTTTCTCTTGTCCAGCATTTCTCTATGGCTCAGTGACAACATTATGTGGCTCCTCCACTGAACCCTACCTGTGCTGTATCAGAAGAAGATCACAGATAAAATCCACAGAGCAGAGACAGACTTGCACTGTTATAATACTTGTGCAGAAACCTGCAATAGAGTTTAAAAAGAGGTAAAGGCTACATTGAAACACTTGAACAAAGTCTTACAGGAGACCAATGCTGTTACATAATGCTACACCAGCGTATAGGTGGTCTACCTCTTTAAGCACCGACAGTAACAGTGGTACCTACTTTCTTTGTCTCAGTTTCACCAGCAGTACCCCATTTCTCTGCCCGATTTCCACGAGTGGTACCCCCATTGTTCTGCAACCAGTTCACCAGTGATAATCCCATTTTTCTGCACAGTGCCACCAGCAGTACCCTCTTTCTCTGAAGAAGCTCCACCAGAGGTGCCCCCTCATCTGCCACATTTCCACAAGCAGTACCACCATCTCTGAGACAGTTCCACTATCTGCACCCCTTCCTCTGCTGCAGTTCCACCAACAGTAACCCCTAATCCTCTGCCACAGTTCCACCAGCCGTACCTCCTGCATATAAAAATGGTTTTATACACATATGCCTTTAAGGCACTCTGTAGAATCTGCATTACTTTTCACTCTATCCCAAAGACTGCAGAAGCCGGGGTCTGCATGTTGGTTGGGATCCAATGGAATGCAGCATTCACCTAGCAGCTTAAAGACACCCATGTGTATGTTGCCATATTCCCTTCTGTTCCTCTCACCTTGCTTCCTTAAGTATTGTACATTGATCCAGGGAGCAAATCCAATTTCTGTTAAAGGAACAGTTCAGGGTAAAAATAAAAACTGGGTAAATAAAATGTTTCTAATATAGTTAGTTAGACAAAAATGTAATGTATAAAGGCTGGAGTGACTGGATGTCTAACATAACAGAATACAACACAACTTCCTGCTTTTCAGCTCTCTAAATCTGGGTTAGTCAGCGACTTGAAGGGGGGCCACATGGGACATAACTGTTCAGTGAGTTTGCAATTATACCTCAGCATTCAGCTCAGAGTCAAAAGCAACAGTTATGACCAATGTGGCCCTCCCTCAATTCACTGATTACTGCCTGGTAACCAGGGTAACCAGTCAGTGTAAACAAATGAGAGTTGAAAAGCAAGAAGTAGAATTCTGTTCTGTTATGTTAGGCATCCAGTCACTCCAGCCTTTATACATTACATTTTTGGCTAACTAACTATATTGAAAACATGTTTTATTTTGCGCAGCCTATCTATTTACCCAGTTTTTACTTTTATACTGAACAATTCCTTTAAGGAGTCAGGAAGGACTTTTTCCCTATTGTGAAGCAAATTGGCCCTAGCCTTTCAGATGTTTTTCATCTTCCTCAGGAATAAAATTCATGTTATTATTAATAAAGTTGTGAATTACACAGATTAGCCACTGTGTATATTTATTTTGAGTGGTGGTATCATTTACCAACATAGAAGGGAAGTAAGGACTAATAACAACATTTTGACAATTTCAGTGTACAGGGCTAGGGCAATCACCGCAGACTACCAATAAACCAACTGACTTTATTAGCACATAAATTCATACTTTTTAGTATTTATTTGAACTACTGCTGACTAGTTATTGGGCCCCACAACAAAATCATTTTAGATTTTACATAACTTAGGCAAACTCTGTTGACCCCCAATGAACTGATTGTAGAATTGCCACTTTTTCTGGGAAAAATAGTGACTTTGTTATATTTTATTTTACTTTTTTCCCCTGTTTATAAGTTGGCATCAAGCATATTTTTACCAGTCAGGCTGGTAACTGGCCAGTAACTGACTGACATTAATTAAATGGGACTACTTATCATTGTGTAACCACTGTTTATACTGGAATCTATTTACTGAATTATATGAGCTACCAACTACATGATCTTTAGCTAGTTGTTGGGCCCCACGGTGAAATCATTGGGCCCCTAAACTTTGGGAACTTCCATACATAGCAGCTAAGGCCACCTCAAGTACATTTAACATTTATATATCCTCTTCCAAAGCAAATAATTAAGAAATTAAAAGGCCCAGGCTGATGAGGTAATTGAATATGTGCTTGCTAGAGCCTTGAAGGGCACTTACATTGAAAACATACATACAAACATCAATGAATTCAAGTTTAACACCAAACTAACACAGATCTCAAGTCATGTTGTGATGTAATTCATTTTAATGATTCCTATTGGCTGCTGCACAGGCCCATGCTAAAGTATGGGGTAAATTTTAAGTGCAATGTGAAACGTCATTGCTGTTGGGCCATCAGTCCTTTTGAAATAAGTCTCCAATAAGTTAAATATTTCAGTACCATTCAGATCATTTCCTGTTCTGTTGCTTAACATTTTCATTACACAACTTTCAGTGTCCCAGAAGTAATTTCCTACAAATGAGCCAGTATGTAAAACCCCTTCACTGTGAAAGGGAGGCAATACATTGCATAGATTCATATTTTACTAAATATTTTACTAAAGCAAGCAATTTACTTTCATTGACTTGATGAAACACAGCTTAGCTCAAAATGGTGGCCACTGATGATGAGTGAAAAATTCACAAACATTTTGCGAAATGCATTAAAGTCTAAGGGAGGGTGAAATTACATTGTGCATATACATTGTCCTACTATGTTAGAGAAGCTCCTTTCCACTGTGCCACAACTGCTTTTCACAGGAAACAAATGCTCCCTTCCTTTTTGTCATTTTTTTCCAAACATGGTGTCCAGACAGGGGAAGGTGGGCTCCTATCCCAATGGTTGATGTGCAAGGCACAAAAACCGGGGGGGGGGGGGTTCGGTGACGGAAAAGGCACGGCGAAAGTGTAGCAGTGTAGTTTTCATTTTTTTATTATTTGCAGTTTTTGAGCTATTTATCTTTTTATTCCACAGCTCTCCAGTTTGAATTAATTAATTAAAGCAATTTGGGTTGCTAGGTTCCAAATTACCCTAGCAACCCTGCAATGATTTACATAAGAGACTGGAATATGAACAGGAGAGGGCCTGAATAGAAAGATTAATAAAAAGTAGCAATAAATGTGAGCTTTCTGAGCTCACCCCCCATTTGAAAGCTTGAAAGAAGAAGGCAAATAATTAAAAAACTATAGAAAATTAAAAATTTGCTTAGAACTAACTATTCTATAACATACTAATGAGGGAATGCAATATGTTTGCTAGCATAAAAAAGTTCACAAAGACCACTGTGAATGTTAGTGACCATGTTTGCATCCTTTTTGACTGAATACAGACCTCTACAACTTCCACGCAAAGTTTGCTACCAAATGGTGTATGCAATAATGCAATCAAGAAGCGTATTTTACCACAAAATTTATATAACGAAAGTCCAGAGCAGTAGTTAATGCAATGATTTTACATTGTGCTCTAGACATTTGCACAAATGCCATTTTAACTATCTCTTTCGATTTTTAATTACATACCCCCTTAAGGGCAGGACTACACGGACTATTGACCTCCATTTTCGGCGGGTGCGACGCTCAGCGCGAAAACGGATGCGATGAGTCGGATACGACAGGAACAAGGTAAGTAATAGAAATGTTGAATGCTTTTGCAGGGTTGATGCAACACCATCTGATTTTTCTATTACTTACCTTGTTCCTGTCACATCCGACTTGTCACATACTTTTTAGCGCAGAGTGTCGCATCCGCTGAAAATGGAGGTCAATCGTCCTGCACTAAAAGTTAAATTAAAGGTGAACCACTGCTTTAAAGGAGTTAACTCATTGAATAAACATGCTGCAAAACCTTGATCCACGCATCAAACTTGCAGCATGGATATTCAATTTGTCCTCCTTTACAGGGGTGAGATGGTAACCCTACACCAAACTATGGAAGACTTTTTTTATTTGCTATTTACTGCATATCAATAAATAGTCCCACCTGCCCCTGTAGCTTGTCTTATTAACAATTTCAGCACCATTGACAGAATTCCGGAAGGACATCTTTTGGCTTCACTTTAGGTCCACCTTATTAGTGGGTGCGTGCTGCCAGAAGAAGATGGCCAGTGCTTTTAGAGATGGCAGCTTCCTTTTAAATCTTGTTTACATATATTATGAGAAATACACCATCTTAAAATATTATAACCACCTATTCCAGCTCCAAATTGGATCAAAAAGAAACTGCTACTCCATTAAAGGCTGCTGCTGTCAGACAGGGCCTCTGTACAGCCACGAATAGTGTATTCAGCAGCCACAAAACCTGTTGATTCAAGAGACTTTTACTGTACTGAAAACCTAGCCCTTTAGTTACCTGTCAGAAAGTTCTTCACATCCTCGGGAAGAGCAGGATTCATTGTAAAGGCCTGAAGTTGTCCAATAGGAAAGTCAGAACACAGGTGCAATCAGCTCGCTGCTGCACAGTAGCTCGGCTGGTTCTCATAAAAACAGGGAAGTTAATATCTATGAGGGAGAAAAAAGCTTGTGCACTTGCAGAGTTTAAGGAAGTGACCGGACAAATCACCCTGTTCAAGCTTTCCTCCTCCCCCACCACAAGCATACAGTCATGACACACACTATTATGCAGTTTTCATTACACTGAAAGAACAAATGACTTTCTAAAGAAAACATAGTTTATAATGTATTTTCAACAAGAGTGCTTTCTTTAGTGAGTCTCTGGCAAAGCACTAGCACTAATAACTAGGCAAAGAGTGACTCTAATTGCTCGGAAGGATAACAACTGCCGTCTCTTTGTGTCACCTTGGGCAAATTAATTTACCAAACTGAATTTGTGCTGCCCCCCAATAAATATTTGGCTGAAACTGTCCCACCCCCTACAATTGGCCCAGCATGCAAAATTGATGGAGAAGATGTGTGTGAGGAGGGAGACAACAAAGCAGGGGACCCCCGGGCCCCCCTCCCTACTGGGTCTGCTGTCAGGGTGTCATCATGGGAAGAAGGGCTTGGTCAAAATCTAACCTGAAAGGGACATGGTCGTTTAGCACAAAGTTTTGCTTAGACTAGCATACATAGAAGCTTGAATATCGGGCTATATCCTATGCCAAGGAAGGTAGGTACCCTGCTTTTCAGTAAAATGTTTGGTGAGTTTGTATCATAGTAGCTGTGTTTAAAACATACACACGCACATTCATCAAGTTGAACATTTTGTCCTAGCAAAATCCACCTTACTGCTAGTTCAGCTTTTCAGTAGGGCAAAACAAAAATGTATGTACTACCCACTTGAGCAATTAAATAGACGTGTGCATTTCTGAAGAGGTCTGCTGTAGTTGCACAACTGTCCATATATATATATCCATATTGCTGCATTGCACTGTTCTACCATACTGTGCTCAATTATTGCTGCATTGCAAATCCCAGCAAATTTTCTGCAAGCTGTAGTTCAGCAACATCATTGTGTGTTAAGAAAAATTGCTCTCCAGGGAATGTGGCTACATTTAAATGCAAAATAAATCTCTGTAATAATTCTCCATTAGCAATCCCACGTGATCTGTAAAAGCTGCCATGTTCTTAGTCTCTTCAGTATGAATTGGAGGCTTTAATGGAATTGTTCAGTATAAAAATAAAAACTAGGTAAATAGGCTGTGCAAAATAAAAAAAGTTTTCAATATAGTTAGTTAGGCAAAAATGTAATGTATAAAGGCTGGAGTTACTGCAAGTCTAACAGAACATAACAGAACACTACTTCTTGCTTTTCAGCTGTCTTATGTTTACACTAACTGGTTACCCTGGTTACCAGGCAGTAACCAATCAATGAATTGAGGGAGGGCCACATTGGTCACATTGGTCATAACTGTTGCTTTTGAATCTGAGCTGAATGCTGAGGATCAATTGCAAACTCACTTTTATGTCCCATGTGGGCCCCCCTTCAAGTTGCTGACTAACTCAGATTTAGGGATCTGAAAAGCGGGCTGTTGTGTTGTGGCCCTCCCTCAATTCACTGATTACTGCCTGGTAACCAGGGTAACCAGTCAGTGTAAACAAATGAGAGCTGAAAAGCAAGAAGTAGAATTCTGTTCTGTTATGTTACACATCCAGTCACTCCAGCCTTTATACATTACATTTTTGACTAACTAACTATATTAGAAATATTTTTTATTTTGCAAAGCCTATCTATTTACCCAGTTTTAATTTTTACCCTGAACTGTTCCTTTAAACTTGGTTTTCCTAGCATTGAACATCTGTCCCTTATCCCCAAATTTGATTACAGGTTAGAGGTATAGGATCTATTATCCAGAATGGTTGGGACTTGGAGTTTTTTGGATAAGGGATCTTTCTGCAATTTGGATCACCATACCTTAAGGGCTCTTACACATGAGCGTTTTGGACTGTGATCCCATGTGTTCCGTTTTAATCTGTTCAACCTTGGGGGAGTTCAGGCCCAAATGAACTTAATTCTTCTGTATGGCCCAGTCCTCACGATATGCTGCGTTCCACCTGCGTTTAGTGCTTACTTGTATCGGACCTTACAGCAGAATTGAGTGTGTCTGGGCCTGCTCTCCCCTGCAGTTGAATGGATTGAAACGGAATGCAGGGAGTGCAGCTTAAAACGCTTTAGTGTAAGGGCCCTTACACGCGGGCGTTTTCAACCTGCGCTCATTAGTTTCAATGGGGTTGTACCCACGAGACGCAGATTCAGAAGCAACATGCTGCGTCTGAATCTGCGTTTGGCGCTTACACGCGTCTCGTGGTTACAACCTCATTGAAAAGAATGAGGTTCGTCTAGACCTGCGCTCCCCAGCGGCTGAAAGCAGCCAAACGCAACACAGGAGAGCGCAGGTCCAAAACGCCAGTGTCTAAGGGCCCTTAGAGCCCTAAGTCTACTAAAATAATTCTTCAAACACAAAATAAACCCAACAGAATTGTTTTGCTACCAGTATGGATGCATACATTGTTGTTACTGCCAAGTACAAAGTATTGTTTTATAATACAGAGGAAAAGAAAATTATTTTTAAAAATTTTAATTATTTGCTTAAAATGGAGATGACCTTCCATAATGCTTAGCTTTCTGGCTAATGGGTTTCCAGATAACGGATCCCATACCTTTAATGTAATGAAGCCAAAATAATATCTCTACAGTATATGTAAGATGCCTGATAATAATCAGCATTTTCTTGCATGTTTTTCATTAACTTAGACATTAGAATTACGGTAGCAGGTTTATGTTTGGCTTGGGTGTAGATCTCCTTTAACCAAAGTTTTAGATCTGTTGGACACTTTTATCTCCTAATCAAGGGGACATACTTGAACTGATAAATGCTGCCTGCTCCACTTTTCCAGACCAAGTCAGAAGCTTTTTGGCCTGTGAGTGGGGCACCTATGAGTTACCCCAACTGATAACTGTTTGGAAAGTGGACAGCTATCTTTTGGGCAGGTTTGCAAATCCATTTGGATTAGGATCACATGCAATGGGTTATTTAAGCTGTAAGATGGTCCAGGGGCCAATAACAGTATCAGCCTGATCTGGGCCAGTGCATGGCTGGACAGATCAAACAGAGCTCTATTCATATGGTAAACTCACTAAACTAAAGTAGATTTATAAGTGAAAATAAGAGATGCCCCCAATTACTCTGGGAAAGCTATCATGTCAACAAAGAATGATGCTATACATATAACACTGGGAACCATGTGTTTTGGGGAAAAATGGCAAGTACTAAATCATTTCAGGCTACATTTTTGGTTGTGTTGTGTTTGGTGCATGGCCATGACATGGTTTATATTGCTTTTATACTCAGCAAACCATTCAATGATTGTGCATCTATCACTGAACCATTTCCAACAGACAACACTCCATGCCGTGAGAGAGAGATTTTGTTTATCATAACAATGATAAAAGTATAGGATCCATAATTTGGAAACCTGTTATCAAGAAAGCTCCACTTTATGGAAAGGTCATCTCCCATTTCTCTGTAATTATAAAAGACTACCTTGTGCTTGATGCTAGCTGACCTGCATGAATTAGTAGCAAACCAATCCGATTGGATTTATTCAGTGTTTAAATATTTAATATAGTGATCTAATTTATTTAGATCTAAATTATTGAAAGATCCCTTACACAGAAAATCCAGGATCCTGAGAATTCTGGATAATAGATCCTACAGCTGTGATGATAATAATAATAATAGTAATAATAATAGTACTACTACTAATAATAATATGGCTAGAAATCTGCAATGGACTTTGACACCTCCCTAGTTGGATATTTGTAATAAACCAATAAAGAGACATTCATTTCAAACTCTATGAGGGCTCTTCCTCTCTCCACTACATAAGCTACGGACTACTACTTATCAATGTTGGCAGTAATTACATTGGGAACTTGCTCCCGAGCTTCTGCCAAAATCTGAAAAGACACTGTAAAAACTGATGGATTGGGTGGAATTATAATTAAGAAAGTTACGTATCTACATTTAACCTGCATCTGTGCAGTGCATTGTGGGAAAATATCAACTTTCCCTAACCGTTGTTTCTGTGCTGCTATGAGAACAGTTGGAAGAGGGTTATGGTTAAAATAGGAACTGTTGTTTAACATTTGCCAAAGCACACTCTGGGCATTGTGTTTATTCTGCTTTCATATTATGGCATTTTAGAAAGTTGGCTGGTATGGTTCTCGTTTTGATCACTGGAGAAACACCAGCATTGTACATGTATATTAAGCTTACAAAAGTAGATTTACAACAGTGAAATGTGTTGGGGATCACGCATTTATTAGTAACCAAAGAATATCTGATTGTAAATAGTGTTGGTGTTTTATGTCTGTCTTCAGCCCTCTACATTACTATTCCATTCAATTACATAAGAAAAGCAGAACCAGGCTTAGGGTCAAACGGAGCTGCGGGAAAAACTGTGTAAAAAGTCAATGACTATGATCCATTAATCTAAGGTGCCCTTTTGTGTTGAACCAGTTCTCTTAGGCTAGTGTCAGACATAGTGTTTTCTCTTCTAGCATATAAGTATATATTTTCACACCAAAATCTGCCCCAAGTGAGAACTGACATGCAGACACTGTGCCTAAAGTTGAATAAAAAGTAGCCAATTGCTGTTTTTACCCCACCAGTGTATTTACATCAACAGAGACAATGCCAAACCTCCCAACATTTTTTAAATAAAAAGAGGGACTAAAAATATGTCACTCGTAGCACGGCGAAATTTTTTTGATCACACTTAATTACCATGTTCATTTTACAAACTTTTGGCAGGTTATGAAAATTTGAACATATTTGTGTGTTTTTTTTTCTAGTTATTACAGTTGAAGGTGAATTGCTGTTTAAGCTGTGAGTCTAACTTCTCCCAAGGGACCTGTTACAATTACTTATTTGCTTATCTCAAAATCATTACAAAGTATCTTATCTGAACCTCTGTGCAGTTCTGGGCTCTCTGCCAAAAGCCAACTTTGTTTCTTTTTCTGGCTGTTCAGTGCAGAGGAAAACGGGACTTTCCAGTACAAATGAGGAAATGCAGGTGGATTGACACCTGGCCGACTTTTGGCCAGATATTGATCAGAGAATCAGAGGGCCCAATGCATGCACCAAGAAGCTGCCGACTTGGTCCGTCAGCAGATTTTATCGGCCGGTGTATGGGGCCTTAAGCAAAAGCCAGGAAAAAACGAATTATTATACAAATTGTATCAAAAGACTTAATCAGACTTAATCTGACCCATAAAATCTTGTCATGCAACAGCACGCAACAGTCAATCCAATCCAATCATGTTTTGACCACCGCAACTACATCTGATAGTAGGATGTGATCCATCAGTCCAACAGCATCAAACAATATCTACTGTATAACTTTGCTCTGAATCATAATTATTTCTCCCTGATTTTCATCATTGTGTTTCAATTTTTTTTTTATGGTACAAAAATTCTGATTTAAAGAAATGTGGTAAAACACAGGGAGCAGTAACATTTCCTTTTGATAATTTCTTGAGTTTAGCAATAGTTTCCCCATAAGGTTTATTCGACATTCACTGAGGCCTGTTCAGAGATGGTGGCAGTAGAGTTTCAGAAATAAAATAGATGCTGCAATGCACATGTAACTCTGCAGTCACTAGGTTTCTGTGTAGAAGCATGTGCAGACCAGATTGGTTTCATGGCACATAATAGTGATCAGATATTTCAGTAGCCTTTGGGTGCTGGCCTTTCATGTTACTATTAGTCTAAGAAGAGAATATACCAGACTGGTCTCACATTTGTTCATTATTATTAAAATTTTTGTACACTGAATAAAAATGATGTTGTGTTTATTAAAGTTTATGACATTTTGAGCAACCAGGGGTAATTTAACACACAGGCCACCAACCCAGGAAATCAACTGAATCAATTCTTTAATTTGCATTTTTACAGATAGTGATGCACTGTAATTGAAGAGCTAAACCAGCTGAAAGAGCACAGGTTCTAAAAAGAATATTGGATGTTCTCGAATACCAAGCT
The DNA here is from genome assembly GCA_024363595.1 of Xenopus borealis. NCBI lineage: Eukaryota > Metazoa > Chordata > Amphibia > Anura > Pipidae > Xenopus > Xenopus borealis. Next base: position 39,844,682 of record CM044441.1, read on the forward strand.
GTTTTGCCTTATCACACATGGAACTATGGCTAAACTGGCCTAATATTTCCAATTTCCAATTTCAATTTAATTCTACTAATGTGTGTGTTAAGCAGAATAGGGTAAGTTTTTCAATGAATTTGTTAATCACCATTAATGGATGGATGTTCAGGTTCTTGGTGACTCACAGAGGAGCATTGGGAATAAGGGGGACAATAGCGTTAGGGTTGCATAACCCCATCCTTTTCCATCTTTGTTCTCATTGGCAGATATTGTAAAATATGTTGCTGGTTGAACAGACTGAGGAAATATAAGGAAGGTAGTCTACACCTGTTTTTTTTCCTGTTTTAGGCAGCCCAGTGAACATCCCATAAAAATAACTAGTTGTTTCAAACTTCTTAGCACAACTACATTACCCTTTGAACTTTGAACTTCCCATGTGTCTCTCCTAGAGCGAGAGAGAGAGTTATTTGTCCCTTAATCTCAATGTAATTGTGGTCCTGTGGTTCACCCTATGTGCATAGTCCTTTTGCCTTTTCAGTCTCTAACATACACTGCCAATAGCACATGGAAAGAGGGTTGATGATCAGAGAATGCAAGATGTGTATCTGCATTGTGGTTTTGTCACAATCAGTAACCCAAAACCCAGAACAGTTGCCATGATCCCAGTTGCAGCTAGGGATGCCACCTTTTCTTGAAAAAAATACCGGCCTTCCTCTATATTCATCTTTTTTTCCTATTGATAACATTGGTATCAAACACAAAAAATACCGCCCAGGCCGGTAAAATACCAGCCAGGTGGCAACGCTAGTTGCAGCTCACACTTCTGTCTATAAAAGCCATCTTTGACTTCGGGTGGAGCCCTCTGCTACTTAGGTGCTGCCAGGTCTTAAAGAGACAGGGTCAGGGTAAGGTTCTGAGTAAGCAAGGAACCTGGATGTGTAATGAGGACTGAGGTAGCTTACAAGAATCCGAGTCAGTCAGGCCAGGTCAAAACCAATTGGTAACACAATACACAGACAGAATCCAGAAGAGAAATCAAGCAGGTAAAGAAGGTCGATCCAGACAGAGTGCAGTCAAAGTACAGGCAGGGGTCAGAATCAGATTAGCACTACCAGGAACTATACTTGATTTATAGGCTGTATGATTCAATATATAGAACAGGTGTGGGTTAATAGAAACCACCTAGAGCTACCAATCCTGTCTGAAAAACTAAGAATATTATTGAAGTGAACAAGAAACCCAGCAGTCTGCTCAAATACTGTAGGTGAGAGAAAAGGAGACCGCAAAGCAGTCAGCAAGCACTGAGTTCCCAATTCAAACCCACGCAGGATGTCACAGGATTTTTAAGCTCCATTTTTTGAACATTTTGTAAAGAGCACAGAAGAGGCACAACAATAGGGAGGTGGTGTGCAGGTATCTGTTCTGCATACCCCTAGTTTATAGTCACTTCGGAGGTTGCTGGCCGGGTTGCCTAGGGCTCCCGGTCAGCTTGGCCTGGCCCTGCTGATCACTAATGCAGCATGTTCTTCACACATGTCAGAAAACTCACATTCAATCATAGGAATATCTAGAGCAAAAAGCAACAATTATTTGTTTCAGACTTAAAGTGCTGTCTTCTGTAAATCAGGCAAAATTTACATTTATCATTTTACCCAAATTGTGCATAAGTGCCTCCACATACTTCAGGTGGTCTTGAAAACATGATTAAAGTGATGCTCACCTTCCAAAACAGAAGTATACAGAAAACCCACTCATACGGATCAATATCTGTAGTTTGATTCTCACCATCCACTGGAACACAAACTGGGTGTCAGTAGAACTCTGTACGACAGGGCGGAATGTGTGGAAACTGATACAAAAACATCTTAGAGGATTGTTGAAAGCTGGTGGCTACCCAGACTGGGCCTTTGTCAAAACAGCAGCAACCAAGCCCAACAGGAACACCAAGAGAAGTAAACGCTCAGAGACACATAGTAGGCGAAACATAGTCATCCCATGTGTAGATGGAGTGTCAGAGAAACTCAGGAGGATTTTCAACAAACACCACGTCCCTGTGTTTTTCAAACCTAGCAACACACTGAGACAAAAACTGGTACACCCAAAGGATCCAACACCAAAAGAAAAACAAAGCAATGTGGTATACTGAGTCCAGTGTAGCAAGGAGTGCACAGATCTGTACAATGGGGAGGCAAAACAACTGCTCACCAAGCGAATGGCTCAGCATAGGAGGGCAAACTCTACAGGGCAAGACTCAACTGTCTTTCTACACCTCAAAGACAAGGGACACTCCTTTGAAGATAGCAAGGTCCAAATCTTGGATAAAGAAGACCGCTGGATTGAAAGAGGTGTGAAAGAAGCAATTCATGTCAAGGTAGAAAAACCAATAGAGGTGGGGGCCTTCAACACCACCTGTCTGCTACATACAGTGCTGTTCTCACATCAGTACCCAAGCTGTTTCAGAACACTTCACACATCCATTCATGCAACTCACACAAGTAACACCTGTGTCTAGGAGTTGCTTGACACATTGGTAATCCCATCACAGTAACTACACAGAATCAAATTCAGATGTCACCACTTTGAAGAGTTACAATGCGCCATTGTGATTGGATTGGGGGAAGAGTTTATATGCCGAGAACTTCCCATACCAGTCAGTTGAACTGAAGAAGCTGCTCGGATGAGTAGTGAAAAGTCTTCAATAATTACTCAGCAAGTCCTGTTGTTTTAGAATTACTTATATCAGATATTCTTGAGTTAATACATTTTTTATCTTTGGCCCACCTGAGCAGAATCCCCAAGTTTCATTAAAGGCAGCTGTTAGATTTGACACAATAGTTGCTAATATTCCACAGATGTTGCTGAGAAATGTATCAACTAATGTAGCAAATGGTAACGGTTCAGAATCTGCACCTGGATTACTGAGCTGCCAAGCCAAAACACCAAATGACATTTTAAACTTCAGTTTTAGAAAATCAGTAAAAAAAATAAAAAATGGGAAAAAATTGAAAACAGTCTGGTGAACAACCTGGAAACGCCTGAACTGGATAAACTGCTTGGAAGGCGAACAACACCTGCAAAATAGAATTTAAATGAAACCAAATTACTGAACAAGGTAGTACTGCAAATGTATATTTTTTTAATGTTTAATCAATCTATGGTTTTTTACAATTTTTTGATGTCAAGCAGTGCATTATTTATTAGCTTTTATTTGCTAAATTTAACAATGCCTAACATTTTATTTGTAGCTTACATTTCAATGCAGTAAAGCAATATGTGATATTCTGTCATTAAAGCTATGCTGTTGTTTCTAAACTAATGAACGGCCGGAGGATACGACTTGATAAAAAGAAAGGTCTTTGCTAAGGGTTGAAGCACAGGGCATATCTGCCACTACCCTATGCAGAGTGTACGTTCCACTCAGTTGCTGGAGGCGGGACTTCCTGTCTTGCACAGGCTGTGAGCTTTGCTGATACAGCAGATGCACCCACCAGTCAGAGATGGGTACAGATACAACGTGAGCAGCAGAGGAAGCAACGGACACTTACAGTACATAAGTCACAATAGGAAGCACACACCACACAGAGAATTGTCAGACCTGTCAGAAATAGTACATGAATATTTTATTGGCAATAATGCTGTAATTAGTTTAGAAGCGTCACAATCAATTTTAATAGCAACTAAATACAAAAGGTACATATTTGCCATTCTGTTTCTCTGTGGCTGTCCTATGAGCTCTAATGCTAACCTCACACAGGTTCTCTTTTTTCATATAAGGCTAATGTATGTCACACTTGGCTGCTAGATAAAATCCTCAGTGTGGGCAGCTGCTGCCTTCTACTTCAGTTTTGCCCCCTTACAGTGGAATGTAATAAAAGTCAGAAATGGAAAGTATTTGCAATGCTAAAATGTATCCCTTTGCACAAATGTAATATAGCTTTTCAAAACTGTTTATCGGCCACTTCCAAAAGTTGAAGAAAGATTGCGAATGATAAAATTTGTGTAAATGGGCAGTATATATATATATATATACGCAATAACGGTTCTTACTGAAAAAGTTATGTTTGCTCCAAAAGATTACGACACCTTATTGCACTTCTTAAAAGTGCGCTATGTGCAAATAAAATTCTCAATGCAACAGTCTAATGAAGAGTATTACATCGCAAAATGTAAATTTTTATTCTTATGTGTGTGAATTTTTTCTCTTTGTGACTTTTATTATATTTTCCCCTCAATGTACTACTAGCACTTACATACAGGCCATTGCTAAATGATCCTTCGTTAAATGTTAAAGGGATGCTGTACTGCTGTCTCACTATTTCTCTATAGAAGTTGAAGAAAAATAAATTACACTTGGAAAACAATTCACAAATATGAATTCTACTGACCAACAACTTAAATATAAATGCAAGATAATTCACCAGTGAGATAACTAGCACTATGTCAGGAATCTGTCATCTTAAATACAGTAATTATTATGTTATTTTCATTTCATTATATTACACTATAACCTGACATGTGGATAAATGACATACTTGTTCAATGCTAGGACTGTGCTTAACTTTAACTTAAAACATAAAACATTAGCAGGAACTGTACTGTTGCCCTGCATTAAGGTGGCCATAGAGATAACAATTACAATCGATCTTTCTTGGAAAAGATCTTTAAAAGAAAGATTGTTCATTTCAATACACTTATCTAGAGCTGAATCATGAGATATACAGGTGGAAACTATAGAATTCTACCTGTATCTCACAATTCAAACAATGACACTAACAAAGGCACCCAATCAAAATTTCTGTCCAGCCCAATCGTTGAGCCAACTGATATCCAACTCTTCTGACGATATTGGTCAGCTAATTTCCCACTATACACACACCGAATATTATATATATTATCTGTATGCCTATGGCCACCTTAAAGGAGAAGGAAAGTCTTGACGCACTTGGGGTGCCAAATGTTAGGCACCCCCAAGTGATTCTATCAACTTACGTGAAACCCCAGGCCAGTGCTCCTATCAGCAGAAATCTGCACCAGCCCAGGGTTATACCAGTGAGTAGTGATGGGCGAATTTATTCGCCAAGGGCGAATTCGCGGCGAATTCCCGCGATTCGCGAAACGGCAGCAAAAATTCGCCGCCGAAAAATTTGCCAACAAAAACGAGTCGCGCGTCGTTTTTGACGCGACACGCCGAAAACGACGCAACGCGATGCGATTGAAGCGACGCGCGTCGGAAACGACACGCATTGGAAACGACGCAGCGCGTGTACAAAACTACGCGTGACTCATTTCGAGAATTTTTCGCCAATTCGCGAATTTCTCTGGAAATTCGCAAATTTTTCGGCGAAGCGAAACGCGGGAGTTTCGCCCATCACTACCAGTGAGCACCACAGAGCGATTCACTTCCATCTTCTTCTGTCTTTAAATTTCCCCGGACTAACGTATGTGCAGATGAACGAAAAAGCCAACTTTAAAGTTAAAGTTTGGCTTTTCGTTTTTTTAATGTGCATGCACAGCCACACGTAGAAGAAGGAAGAAGATCTCTCCGTGGCGCTCACTGTTATAACCCCAGGCTGGTTCAGATTTCTGCTCATAGGAGCACTGGCCCGAGGTTTCAGGTAAGTCGATACAATGACTTGGGGGTGCCTACCACTTGGCACCCCCAAGTGTGTCAAGGCTTTCCTTCTTCTTTAAGTAAAAGCTATGTGCTTTCTTTAGAAAGACTTCTATGGTTTATATACTGCAAATAGGCTGCTGTGTGGCCATGGGGGCAGTCATTCAAAAAGAAACCACACAGTTTACTTAGCAGATAAATTCAATCATAGAATGCAATGGTATTTATCAGTCATCTGCTATGTAACCTGTGTCTTGAATGGCTAAGCTACAAAGCAGCTTGTTTATATAAAATGTAGTAGTTTATCTGAATCAAACACACCAGTTCTACCAGTGCAGGGAATAATATTATAATTACAAAATATGTTAGCGATTTGGTGTTACTGTTCCTTTAAAATAGATCAGCTGGGATTCTCATTGGAGGATTATTTCAATGTCGCTGTGGGCCATGGAGAACTTGGTAAAAGGTTTACTGAGCTGCTTTGAGAACTCAACCCTGATGTTAGTGGCGGAACTACCACTGGTGCAGGAAGTGCAATAGTATCAGGGACCGCACCCCCTTGGTCTTGCCACATTTTCAGATGCACACACATCTGATGGGAACGCTGTGTCTGGAGGTGGGGTGGAGGGCCCGGCTGCACATCTTGCACCAGGCCCCGCCTAGGGTTGCCACCCAGCCGGTATTTTACCGGCCTAGCCGGTAAAACACCAGCCAAGGCCGGGGCCGGTATTACAAATTTACCGGCAATGTAGCTGCCGGTAAATTTGTAATACCCCTTAAAAAAGGCCCTTGCCTTGCCTTAAATCCCCCGAAAACTTACCTTACTCGCGTCTTCTTCCATCGATCGCCGTGGCTCCGCCCCTTTTGTGTCACGTCACGCCCCTTTTTGCGTCACGTCACGCCCCTTTTTGCCACGCCCCCTGCCGGCCGGTAACATTTTTGGAAAAAGGTGGCAACCCTAGCCCCGCCAGCTATTGGTACGTTACTGTATGATGTTAAAGGATTACTATTCCCATCTTCATAATATGTTAAAGTATATTGGGATTTGTAGTTCAACCATTAAGGTTGAACAGTGCAGTACAACAGGGCTAAGTTTTAACTTTACAAATCAGTTGCAATCTCTCTTTATATCAATAAAAGTTATCCAAAATGCTCAGGACTTAGGGTAAGGGGTCTTCCCATATATCTATTATTTTTTATTTGGATAATGGATCCTAACCGTGCTGCTAATTTTACATGGCAAATTCCCTCTAGCTTGTAACCTATGTTTTTACTTGACAAAATTGCAAAAGAATCAAAGAACTCTCTGCTTAATGGCAGTTGAAGTCCAAAACATGGGTGACAGACAGTAAAAGTCTGCTGTGGGCCTAAAGGTTGTCTTTGGTCACTTGCCACCTGCATGCACATTTTCTTGTTTCTTTACAATGAGTTAATGTGACCATTTCACCCATAGTGTGTTCCTAAACTTTTTATATAGATTCATTTATCCAAGTTCACAGTGTCATGCATGGGAAGCAGCAGTTATACAAATTGTATTTCACACAGCAATTGAAATTGATGTATGAGGGTATTTAGCATGTTATTAAGTGGGCTACTAACAAGTAGGTGTAAATGTATTTTTATTGCTCCTTATACATTGCAGCCTTATTTGAATCATTTTTTAAGCTAGGCAATCAAGTTGCCTAACATATGTTGACAGAAGAACTACAAAATGTCTTTTTAGATTTAAATTCCAGCTACCTTCTGTAAATTCACACATGGTTTCAGTTACTTCTGGTATTACTCTCCTCTTTCCTTTAAAAATTAATCAAGAAATCATAAAACAAAATATGGTTGCATGGGTTTTCCCAGGAGACATTATTAGTCACGAGAACCATGCCTTTCTAATTTGTACGATGGTGGTGATAGAATTTATATCAAGGGCTGCTGAAACCTCCATCGGTTCTTGTATTCTTCACAAAGTGAGGCCATTCTGCTGCACTGACAAGTGTTATTTCCTCTGTACACATATAATGTGTTTTGGTTCTGTAAAGATTTATTTTAAGAAGGGATCAGTGCATTACATTTACATTATTTATATGCTTCAATGTGTTGTGCACTAGTGCCTCTTCTATGCAATCTCTTTATAATCTGGAATTAAGAAAACATTTTTTGGTGTTATCAGTGGCTTTACGGTGGTAATCTGTTTGTTTTCATGCTAATATTCTCTTGTAGGAAGTGCCAAATCTTAGAATTGTAGTCGCAAGAAATTCACCAGTGAGAATTCTACAAAAAAACGCAGTCCCACAGCAACCTCTACTTTTATACAGAGGTTGTAGAAAAAAATTATTATGGATGCAAGAACTGTCACCAGTGAGAATTGTACAAATAAAAAAAATGATAAATGTAGTAGTACTGACATATAGTGATGGGCGAATTTATTCGCCAGGGCCGAATTCGCAGCAAATTCCCGCGATTCGCCGCTGGCGAATAAATTCGCGAATCACCAGCAAAATTTCGGCAAGCGAAATTTCGCCAAAAGACGAGTCGCGCGTTGTTTTTGAAAAGGGGAAAAACGACGCGCCGAAAAACAACCTGGCGCGCGCCGAAAACGACGCGACGCGCGTCAAAAGTGTCCCGCCACTCGTTTCGCGAATTTTTATCAAGAAATTCCCGAATTTTTCGGCGAAGCGAATCGCGGGAGATTCGCCCATCACTACTGACATATAAGAATGCTGATTCCCAGCACCCTGTCAGACATCTTCCTGTTATCTTACATACAGAGATAAGTGCTATTTTTATTTACTTCATTATATTACACTGGAATCAGACATGGGGATAAAGGACACACTTGACCAGTGCTGGGAAATTGTGCTTTAAACTTCCAACTCCAGTTGCAAAGAACATGGAGCCAGATTGATACAGGTCAGCTGAGATTCTCATTTGAGGATTATTTGTATTTTAAAGCGGTCACTGGCTGTGGAGATTGGGGGGGAAATGTTGGAAAGTTGTATTGTGGTATATTGCTTTAAGAATACAGCCCTGATGTTGCTGGACTACGGCTCCTAACATTCCTCAACCTTCATTATATTTTACATTATTCTGGTATGTGTAGCCCAGCAAAAACTGGGTAAGGTTTGATTGAGCAGTGCTGTGCAGCAGGGTTTACTACCACTTTAAGAATACAAACCTGGTGTTCCTGGACTACAGCTCCCAGCATCAACATTTAATATATATTACATTATTCTAGGATTTGTAGTCCAGCAACTACTGAGTAAAGATTCATTGAACAGTTCATCAGGGTTTCCACCCTTTTCCTGTTCTATATAGTTATTCTGTTTTCCTGATGATCTTTTTCAATAAACATAATCTCACCACTTTTTGTTCCTCCTCACTGCTACTTAGTTCTTCTCCCTATATACTATTCTATTCTTCTTCTTCATTGGGTTTTCTTCCTTATCTGTCTCACTGTGTGCAATTACTGCTCTTCTGCTGGCACGTGTATCTCTATTGCAACATTGCAACCAGTATGAGAAACAAGAGCTAAGACTCCATGAACAGCATCAGAATGGAGGCTCATTGTGAACATTTAGGTAAATAATTATTTATGTAAAAAATTAAACGTATACTATAATTTATCTATAATTTATGGCAGAAACTACCATAACAAAAAATGAAAATCATAAGGCAAAAAACATCTTCAAATGGTTTGAGGGACCTCTTCCATTGACTTCTACATGATCATAACTCCAAAGAAAGTTACACTGGTAGGTCCATCTAAGGGGTCATTACATTTGTATAAACAGTATATTTTAGAACCCTTAGACCACCATTGCTACATTATAAACTGTAACAGATCCAAGCCTTGAGCCTATAAACTTGAGAAATGCTCTACTTAGGGTCATTAAGAAATTTGTTTATATCCCAAATTAATGTTTATATCCAGCTATTCAAACTGGTCACATCAATCAGATCCCATGAAAATAAATGTGTGTATGGTCTCTTGTTATGAGTAAAACTGCTAGTTTTGGTTAATTGAAGATTTGCAAAACTGCAGAAAAAAGATTTGCAAAATGGTGACTGTTGTGTTTTGATAGCCGAGGATGAGTATAACAGGGCTTTATTAGCAGCAGGCTCATGCAACCATTACACAACAGTAACATAAACTCTAGTACCTTAAGCAGTATAGACAGTACAGTGTATGCACAGGATAACTCATGTGCACAGTGACATCTACAGGCCATTTTTATAAACACCACAGTGACATTGCTAAATGCATTGGCGTCAATGGGCATTTTTTGTTTGCCATGTTTTTTCTTGCACCAAATGCATTGGAGTTAGCGGGCATTTTTTCTTGTGTTTTTCTCAAGCAGAGGCACTGGAGTTAATGGACTTTTTTACCATGTTATTTCTACCATCAAATGGATTAGAGCCAATGGGTTTGTTTCTCTCCTGTTTTTCTTGTGCCAATGCATTGTAGTCAATGGACTTTTTTTTCTTGACCAAATGAACTATAGACAATGGGTGTATTTTCTTGCATGAATTGCATTACAGTCAATATCCAAATACAGGTATGGGATCAGTTGTCTGGAAACCCATTATCTAGAAAGTTCCAAATTACAGAAAGGTCATCTCCCATAGACACCATTAGAAAAATTATTTTATTTTTATTTACTTTTTCTCTGTAATAATAAAACAGTACCATGTACTTGATCCTCACTAACATATATTATTATATTATTAATCCTTATTGGAGGCAAAATCAGCTTATTGTTTTTATTTAATCTTTACATGATTTTCTAGTAGCCCAAATTATGGAACTATCTATTATCCGGAAAACCCAAGGGCCTGGGCATTCTGGATGACAGGTCCCATACCTGTACTCATAAGGGCTCTTTACTAACATTTGTGATTATTTGCACAAATGTATTTGCCAGTAGCAACCAATAATCAATTAGTTTTGACTTCTAGTCAGAAAATTAAAGAATCAATTATTGCTACTGATAAATACCCATGTTATATTAGCACCTATAAATCAACCCTAAAAAGTATAACATCTCAGGTATTGTTTATAAAGGTCACTCAGAAATTATAAGCATTATATTTCAAAAATCAGGGAAATGCTGGATCAGTTTTAACTGTTGTACAATCAGCCTGCTATTTGTCACAAGAAGCGGATCTTTAAAAAAAAATGGTTGACAGATAGTGTGCCTTTAATTTTTAACCTGAGTAAAGAAATCTGTATTTCTACTAATCTTTTAAGTCAATATTAATACAAAGAAAGCAAACACAGCTATCACCAGGGTGAGGAACCTGTTGATGTACAATGTGCTTAGGATGTACTTGAAGGAAAAAGTCTTCAATAAATCAGTCTTTGAAGAGCAAGAATAACAGGTTAATCCCCAATTAAAATGATCAATAGGCTGGAATTAGTGTTAAAACCAACTCTCTTTTACTTCATTGACTAAGCAAATGATCCCTATGTAATATATTACTAATAATGATTGCATGCATTGCACCAATATGCTAATAAATTATTAAATGTCTCAATAAATGTAATACAAATAAAAATATGTATATAATTTTGCATATGTACTTTGTTTTATTTAGAATTCAATTTATGCTAATTTTTTTTGTCTTTTCTATCTCTTCTATTTACGATTCTAAATGACAATGCTTGACAACAGTGTTAACATAGGAATATTAACATAACAGAGCTCCTGACAATCATTTCTAATAGCTTGCCTTGCTTATTCCTTTTCTAATTACAGATGAGGATTAACCGCTGATAATGTAACATACTCCTTTAGCAATGTTTTATTCATGTGTTCTTTGCAAAGGTTCATTTGTTTTACGAATTGATTTATTCTTCATTTAGCTGAGGCTGACAATAGGATAATATAGTCATGAAACTGAAATAAACAAAATCATTTACTTTGCAATTCTTTGGAAATGTGATAAAACATGCACATTCCTTCTGCAGAGGTAAAGCATTTCTGTTCTGTACTAATTGTATAATGCTTTTTTGAATGAAATGTATTATAGCAATGCTAATGTGGCCTGGCTTTGTGCCTTCAAAGGCATTCAAATGATGCTAGAACTCTTAGAAATCTCCAGCATATTATTAAGGGTAAAATCACAATGAAAACAGAAACCACAGATACTTAGGGGCAGATTTACTATTGGTCGAATTTCAAATAAAAAAAAATTCGAAATTCGACCATGTGAAGTAAAATACTTCAAATTCAAATATCGAATTCGAAGGATCGAACAATAGAATAGAAAAAGTTAGATCGATCAATTAATCATTCGAATCAAACGATTCGAACAATTTTATCGATCGATCGGATTTTTTTTATTCGATCAAAAATAATGGTCCCCAATTTGGCAGCTTGGATCTGGCGAATTAGGTGGTCGAATAGGGGAAGTACTTCGACCATCGAATAGTCGAATATTAGAATAAAATTTTATTAGAATATTCAAATTATTCGAACTTGAATATTCGATGGTCGAATTTGCCTAATTTGCCTTAGGGTAGAACTACATGGCCAATTTCCACACATTTTCGCTGGATCCAACGCGCTGCTCCAAAACACAGGTGTTAAGTTGGATGCGGCAAGGTAAGAAATACAAATGTCGAATGGTGTTGCAGCGTTTATCCGACAAGACACGACTGTCGGATGCAGATACAGCTTTGTTAAGAAATAACTTCCCAATACTCCTCTTGCGCTCCTCTTTAGAAAAAGGCAATCGGGTGATCCATTGTGCGGCGCTCGATTTCTCTACCTGCCTTCCTCATAGGAGATAGCCAGGGAGGAGAAATTGAGTGATGCATGATGGATCATTGCCCTGACGCCTTTTCTGAAGAAGAGCACAAGCGGAGAATCGGTAAGTTATTTCTTAACAAAGACTTTGTGATTTTAAAGTTAAATGTGTCCTGGTGTTTTTTTTTCATTATATTCAAACACATTTTTTAGTGTTACTGGTCCTTTAAAGGGGTTGTAAACCCTGTTGCGCTGCACTGGTCAACCAAATGTTACTCAACTGCTGCTGGACTACAAATCCCAAAGTACTTTAACATATAATCAAGATTAAGGCATACTGGGAGCTGTAGTCTGGCAACATCAGGTAACCCAAAACTGCACTGCATACTTAAAGGGAAACTGTCATGGGAAAACATGTTCTTTTTTAAACGCATCAGTTAATAGTGCTGCTCCAGTAGACTTCTGCACTGAAATCCATTTCTCAAAAGAGTAAACAGATTTTTTTATATTCAGTTTTGAAATTTGACATGGGACTAGCCATTTTGTCAATTTCCCAGCTTCCCCATGTCATGTGACTAGGGTTGCCACCTTTTGAAAAATGTCTTACCGTCTGGCGGGGCCAAAAGGGGGCGACATGTGATGTAAAAAGGGGCGGGACGTGACGTAAAAGGGGGCGGAGCCACGCGAGTGATTGGCTGAAGACGCGAGAAAGGTAAGTTTTCATTGAATTTAAGGCAAGGCAAGGACCATTTTTAAGGGGTATTATAAATTTACCGGAAGCTACATTGCCGGTAAATTTGTAATACCGGCCCCGGCCTTGGCTGGTGTTTTACCCGGTGGCAACCCTACACGTGACTTGTGCCAGCACTTTAGGAGGGAACTGCTTTCTGGCAGGCTGTTGTTTTTCCTTCTCAATGTAACTGAATAGTACGCAGTGGGACATGGGTTTTACTATTGAGTGCTGTTCTTAGATCTACCAGTCAGCTGTTATCGTGTGTTAGGGAGCTGTTATCTGGTTACCTTCTCCTTGTTCTTTTGTTAGGCTGCTGGGTGGGGGAAAGGACGGGGGTGATATCACTCCAACTTGCAGTACAGCAGTAAAGAGTGATTGAAGTCTATCAGAGGACAAGTCACATGACTTAGGGCAGCTAGGAAATTGACAATATGTCTAGCCCCATGTCAGATTTCAAAATGAAATATAAAAAAATCTGTTTGCTTTTTTGAGAAACGTATTTCAATGCAGAATTCTTCTGGAACAGCACTATTAACTGATGCATTTTGAAAAATTGTTCCCATGACAGGATCCCTTTAAGGTGAAGCCTTACAAGGGATCTATATTGTTTTTTTTTTACTGAAACTACAAGTCCCAGCTCTGAAGGGTAAATAATTAGATTGGTCTTCCATGTCTGGATCCCCTGGGGATGTCAAGGTGGGCCCATCATGAGGGTTAGTTTTAGGGGTGATTTTTGGAAAATGTTTTTCTCTCCCTGGTATCCCTGAAAATGTATAAAGTTTGTTTTAATATTGTTGGAAGCAATGCCACTTGAATCTCCAGATAGAATTAGCATTTTTTCCTGCTCAGGTGTTTCCAGATGGGAGAGTCCAATAAATATACACTTACAAAAAAAAAATCATATTGCTGTAAACCCACAAAATTTTCTGTTAAAAGGCAAGACATGCATATAAATACTTATTAAAAGGACATGTTATGATAAGCCATTGACAGTATGAATGCATTGTGCAATATGCAAAACCCTCCTTCCTTTAGAACCAGAATTGAACTTTCAAGTCTCTTAGTCTGGTTTCTCTGACAAACTAGTTTATTTGACAGGCATCAGGGACCTGCAGCAGGCTTCAAGGAAAAATGTGGTAATCACTCATGCTTCATTGGATTTCTATGACAGGACGATCAAATTCTGTAGAACCTGGCATAAGCACATCATTATCAAGGCCTGCCTTAGCATTTCTTAGCTGATCACGAATACATTGGTCCTCAGTGGCCCCTCTTTTCTGGCACTGTTTGTAGTTATTTGACCTTTTCTTAGTGGATAATCCACACAAAAAGCTCTAATTACTTCCCCTGCTTTAAGCGGTGCAGCATTGTGAATAATCAATGACACTGATTTGAGTATTGCACAATCAGATGCTTCATCTGATTTGAAGAACATCTTTTCACTGACCTGACACAACTGCAGGACAAACATTGTAGTTGATGTTATAGTCATGATCAGTTGACCTTGGACGTTCCTTGTTATAAACCTTAATGAGAGCCGGTTGTCTCTCATTCCTTTAAAAATGTTTTTTTTATCCTTTCTTTGAATAAATGTCCTGGAAAAAAGTATGTATATTATTTTTAATAATAATAATAATAATAATAATAAATTAAGAGAAATAAATCCCAGAACATTCCTGAAACCAAAACCTAAACATCTGCAATTTTACATTTTATTTGTATTTCATATTCACTGATGTGTACCACATAAAATAGGAATCTACCATTGAACATTGCAATCGTTCATTTAATCCACATTTCTGCACTTGTTTTTATTGTTGAATGAAATATTAGCTCTATAGCAGTCTCCTTTACGAACGCAAGCATAAGGCTCTAGTGCTAACTGAAAATTAGGGGCACATTGATGCTTTTGAGAAAGGTTCCTGTGCCCATAGAAACTTTAAACCTGCATGCACCAATGTGCCCTTCAGTCTTTTCTTATTTATTTCCGGCATTTAAAGGGAAACTGTCATGGGAAAACATGTTTTTTTTTTTTTAAACGCACCAGTTAATAATGCTGCCCCAGTAGACTTCTGCACTGAAATCCATTTCTCAAAAGAACAAACAGGTTTTTTTATATTCAGTTTTGAAATCTGACATGGGGCTAGCCATTTTGTCAATTTCCCAGCTGCCCTGGTCATGTGACTTGTGCCTGCACTTTAGGAGGGAACTGCTTTCTGGCAGGCTGTTGTTTTTACTTTTCAATGTAACTGAATAGTACACAGTGGGACATGGGTTTTTACTATTGAGTGCTGTTCTTAGATCTAACAGGCAGCTGTTATCTTGTGTTAGGGAGCTGTTATCTGGTTACCTTCTCATTGTTCTTTTGTTAGGCTGCTGGGTGGGGGAAAGGGAGGGGGTGATATCACTCCAACTTGCAGTACAGCAGTAAAGAGTGATTGAAGTTTATCAGAGCACAAGTCACATGACTTGGGGCAGCTGGGAAATTGACAAAATGTCTAGCCCCATGTCAGATTTCAAAATGAAATATAAAAAAATCTGTTTGCTCTTTTGAGAAATGGATTTAAGTGCAGAATTCTTCTGAAGCAGCACTATTAACTGATGTGTTTTGAAAAAAACATTTTTTCCCATGACAGGTTCCCTTTAATGCAAGAGAAGCATGGAATTATCATACAGCTGGACCTTTGGGTAAGTTTAGGGATTCTGTTGCAGGTGTAATCAATAGCCACTAGCGATGAACAAAATTATACACCAGCCGTGGTTTCGCAGCAAAATTCCGTATTTCTCTGTGTGCAAATTTTTTGCAAAACTGCAGAAACAAAATTGCAGCAGAAAAAAGCACCCATTGACTTTAATGCATTTAGAGAGATAAAAATTTTCACGCACATAAAAATATTGTTGCGTGTACAGAAAATTTTGATGCTCATTGACTTCAATGCGGTTTGCAAATTTTTCACTGTTTCAATAATTTTTTCTCAGTTTAACGAAACGCGACAGATTTGCCTTTCACTAATATCCACAACTGATTTGTAGTGATGGGCGAAACGGCCGCGTTTCGCTTCGCCGAAAAATTCGCGAATTTCCAGAGAAATTCGTGAATTTTTCGCCGATTCGCGAAACGAGTCGCGCGTCGTTTTTGCCGCGCGGCGTGTCGTATTTGCCGCGCGTCGCGTCGTTTTGTCGCGTCAAAAACGCTGCGCGACTCGTTTTTGCGCAGCAAATTTTTTTGGCAGTTTCGCGAATTTATTCGCCAGCGGCGAATCGCGGGAATTCGCCGCGAATTCGCCCCTGGCGAATAAATTCGCCCATCACTACTGATTTGCCCCGAGGAAATCAGACAGTAATACTGTGTAACTGTAATGAGATGTGTTGGACGTGGTACCACGAATGTAGGGCAAATAGCATGTACCTCAATTTGCACAGGATTTACAAAAATGGACACAGATTCATCTTTTGATGATAGATAACAGAAGAATGGCTGATGTTGCGCTTTTAAAGACAATGCATCTGAAATAAAATTTGAGCCACCTACTGTAAAAAGCTAGAGGGCACAATGAGACATGGCTACAGGTGGGTTAGATCTCATTATAAAATGTAATGAAGATGTTTATGAGAACTAAACTCTGTGAATGCTAAGTGAGTAATGCTAGGTAGGGGGTTATATGAGCTCTTGGGATTGCCTGGGACTGTGCATATCAAGCTTATAACTTAAATCTTTTTGTAATAATATGTGCTTTGTACAAGATAATTGCAGTGTTGGATGCAGGGAAAGTGACCACATCACAAAATGTTCGTTTACATCAGAAAATTATCAATCAACAAATTTACATTTTTTTTTAAATGCAGCACTACGCCGAATTTGTTTCTTTTAGTCAAAATGTTGGTGCAATTTTGACATTCTAATTCCATCTTTCTCAATTCTCATTTGGCATTAGCAGCAAAAAGTGGTTAATAACACCATAAAAACTTACATCAACTTCAGCCTGGCATAAGTTGTACTCGAGATTTGCATGGAGCCATTTGCTACTCCAAAATCATTAAAGTGGCATTCCAGAACAACAGTTTAAGCAAGTGTAAAACAGCACTGTATTCATGAAATGCATTGGGAATTTGACTCTTGTAACCCTAAGGGCCCTTACACACGGGCGTTTTTACCTGCGCTCCCCTGCGTTCCGTTTTGCTGCGTTCAGCCGCAGGGGAGTGCAGGTATAGACACACTCTATACATTATTTTCAATGGGGTTGTACTCACACGAACGCATGTAGGCGCCAAAGGCAGGAAAAATGCAGCATGTTGCGTCTGAACCTGCGTTCGGTGCTTACACGCGTCTCGTGGGTACAACCTCATTGAAAAGAATGAGGTGCGTCTAGACCTGCGCTCCCCTGCGGCTGAACGCAGCCAAATGCAACGCAGGGGAGCGCAGGTCCAAAACGCCCGTGTGTAAGGGCCCTAATGCACTGCATTCTGATTAACTACAATAATATTTTTTCCCCATTTTTGTGCATTCCCCTCCAAAGCCTTGGGAGATCTCTCTGGAGTTTCCGGCCTACTTGCTATTCCTTGTGTTTGCCATCAGCTGACAATGTTATAGCCATTTTCTCATTTGGCCAAGGTCTGGTTAGATCGTTGGATATAAATTTAATAAACTAAAGGTCTCTTTGCCAATGGAGAAATTGAGCTCTACAACCAAATATGATTACCCCTTGTTGACAAGTTGCAGAAATTGTAGAATGGGGCTTGCTGACATTTTAACATTTTAGTTTTGACTAAAACTTCAAAGACAAATTATTCCCTGCCTGACCTCAGCATACATTATTGCAATGGGAAAATATTTTAAAAATTGCTGCATCCCCCTGGGGCATCGTAGCACCTGTACAAATCGTTTTTGTTCTACTTTCTATTGCAAAACGATTTTGCTCTGGGTCCTGGCCAAAACACCCATGTATTTGCCAATTCAGGATTCTAGCACCTGGGATGACAGCCCTCTGCTGAGAACAAGGTGTGTTAGATTCCCTCATTACAAATGGGCCTGGCTTCTTAATAGGATATAAATAGACAAGAAACTTATCTTTTCATTTTATAAGGGGATCTCAACCAAAAAACAGCGTTCTGCATTAAGAAAGAAATTATAATTCTATGCAAGTTTCCAGTATACATGAATAAATACAGTTAGATGGTTTTCAAATTATTTTGTTTATAATTGTACTTGCAATTGCAAGCAGTGTTTGTGTATTCCTTTCTGTTCTCTAGTTCTGACTAGAAGTTAATTCTCATACAGACATTATACCCGGCTGCACTGCACTACACAACTAAACTTTACTCAGCTATTGCTGGACTACAAATCATGATTAATTTAATATTAGGAAAGTGAAGGCATGCTGGGAACTACAGCAAAGTCAGGTTTGTATTTCTAAAACAATATTGTTTAAAAAAACTTTTCTCCAGCTTTCCAGGGCCCACGCCATCATGTTTGTTCCTAGAACTGTAGCTGGATTGTTTTTCCATGTGTACTGAAGTTTTTCAGCAACTTCTGTAGAAAACTAGGGGGCACCGTGGGACAGCTTCAAGGCTGGGTTTAGGTTTGCTTTAAAGTCGTAGTTTAACTTTTCTTTTAGTATACTATAGAAATGCCTATTCTTAGCAATCTTTCAGTTGGTCTTGTTTTTTTCTTTCTAAAATATTTTCCTCTTTATATTTTCATATTTGCACCTTTCCAAGTTTAAAAAGGAAGTCGCTGACACTGGGAGCCAATAAATAAGTGAGGCTGAAATTTGTTTGTTATTGTTACAGCAGCTTGTTTATATAAACTATAGTAGTAGTGTTTCTGAAGCAAACAGCTCAGGGCAGCACTGCATGTTAAAACACTTTAATTGTTTTGGTGTTACTGTTCCTTTGACCATTATGTTAAAGGAACAGTAACATTTTAAAATGAAAGTGTTTTAAAGTGGACCCATCAACCAGACACAAAAATCTGTATAATAAAAGTCTTTTTTCAAATTAAACATGAAATCCAATTTTTATTAAAGCATTCATAGCTGGTTTAAGATAATTTAAAAATGCCTTAGGCATAGAGGTGGGGCAGATAATTACTTTCACTTTCCATTCAGCACTTCCTAGATGTCACTGCTCCCCACACATTCCCCCAGTTCTCTTAACCATTTAATTGTGTAGCCAGGACATGGGGATAGACATTGGGTCCCCCATTCTGGTGCACAAACAAGATTCTGAGATGATACAAGACTTGCCTTAATAACAGTGTCCACAAAATGGCTCCTGCCTGCTTGTTATAATTATGAATTCCCAGACTGAAGAAAACAAGATTAAAATAATTTATATAGTGTAATTAAGGTTCATTTTGCTTGACTAATGTGATAAAATATGATTTTGAATATTTTGGGTGACAGGTTCACTTAAAAGCACTTAAAATGTAAGGCCCTGCACTGGTAATATTGCTGTGTTTGCTTTAGAAACGGTACTTCTACAGGCTATATAAATAAGCTTGAAAATGTAATCTGTGGGGAAGTGCAAACAAGAAAACTTCTGGTGCAGAATATCCAGATACTTATGTGCTCAGTTAAAAAGGAAGTCTAGCCATCCTGCGTTACACCCCTCCCCCCTAGGGATGACGCGAACGTCGGAAAAAAAGTTCGCGAACATATTCGCGAACTTGCGTCAAA
>CM044441.1:39866255-39967233 GCA_024363595.1 Xenopus borealis
ACTCCATGGTCAGGACCTGCGCTGAGGGGGTAAGTAGCAACTTAGGGGCATTTGCCTGGGCGGGAAGTTGGCTGGGGGAAGGGGTTTAGCTCAGGATAGGTAGACTTCGCCTTTAAAAATGCAAAAACACATCCACCATGTCAGTATGTTGACCACACTAATAAAGGTAATAAGAAACGATTCTAGAGATTTAAGAGGTATATAAGCTAAACACAGTTAGTTCAATCTTCACAACCTTGGATAAAACACAGATAGGAACGCCATATAGTGATGTATAGTTTTTTAATTGTTGATAAAAGAGCCCTCAACTGGGTATACTCACAAGATCCAAAATTAAAACAGCATTGAACAAATGTTCAGTCAAAGTCCATGATATTGATTCCTCTATGCATTTCACGTGGTGCACCATGCTTCCTCAGGGGGATATCATATCTGAAAAGTTAGCACCTGTTGTACTGCATTGCTCAACAAAAATTTTTTTCTGTACTACAGCTCCCAGAATAATGTAGCATATAAGGAAGGTTGAGGCATGCTGGGATTGCTGATCCAGCACTATCAGGGTTGTCTTAAAGCAATATTGCACAATAAAACGTTTCCAAAACTGTTACCCAAATCTCCACAGGCACTGACTGCTTTAAAATGCAAAACATCCTCAAATGATAATCCCATCTGACCTATATCAATCTTGTTTCGCTGCACAGAACAAGTATGTTCTTAATTCCCATTTCTGAATCCAGTGTAATATAATGAAGAGAACAATGACATCATTATTTCTATATGGAAGATAATAGCAAGCTACCTGATAGTGCTGGTAATCAGCATTCTTATTGTAAGTATGTATATTTTTATTTGTATAGCACTCCTTGAGGGCAAATCATTGTACAGCAGAACAATAAATTAGTAGTAGTAAAAAGGGGTCATTGCAATAATAAATACCAATATGTACATTATTAAAATACAATTCACATAAATATAAAGTATAGTTGCAAAACAGATTAAGTGCTCAGTGTCAAGGAGACAGAAGGATGGAGGTCCCTGCCCTGTAGGGCTTACAGTCTATTTACAGTGTAAATTCATATTGGTCAGATGTTTTGATCAGTAGAAGTCTTCTTGGTGAATCATTTTGCATGTATAATTAAGTTTTCCAGCAACTCCTATAGAAAACTAGGGGGTGTTATGGGACAAAAATACGTAAAAATAAGTTTATAATAATAATCTGTGTGGTCCAGGAGTGCAGGAATCCACTAATACATTGGTGTGTACTTTGAACTTTACATACGTACAAAAACAACCAATAACTGATATAAGAGGTAAAGAGGGAATTACTACAATGAATAAGCTCACAGTCTAAAAGAATAACATAGTACTGATTAGCAGCATTTCCACTGGTGAGTTCTCTTACACCATTAAGTAACTTTTTGGCCAGCTGTATTCTAATTGGTGAATTTTCTTGAATCTGTTTTTTGTCATCAGTCAGTGAACTAGGGGGTGTAGTGGGACAGTTCATGGTGAGCTTAAACACCTTTTACACTAAGGGCTCCTACACACGGGCGTTTTGGACCTGCGCTCCCCTGCGTTGCGTTTGGCTGCGTTCAGCCGCAGGGGAGCGCAGGTCTAGACGCACCTCATTTTGTTCAATGAAGTTGTACCCACGAGACGCGTGTAAGCGCCAAACGCAGATTCAGACGCAACATGCTGCATTTTTCCTGCGTTCGGCGCTTACATGCGTTCGTGTGAGTACAGCCCCATTGGAAATAACCATTGGAAATAATTGTGCATCTATACCTGCGCTCCCCTGCGTTTGAACGCAGCAAAACACAACGCAGGGGAGCGCAGGTAAAAACACCCGTGTGTAGGAGCCCTTAGGTTTCTGTGTCCTTCAAGAATCACTATTGGTTCACAGCAACAATGGAAATGCTAGTTAACTTTAACTAATAAAATTAGCAAAACATCTCAAGTTTCAGAAGCCATACCTTTGGCTGGAAACATTAGAGGACTATGGGTTACAGTTAGGATGGCTTTATGGAGACTTTAAATCTTCTACAAGAATTGTGTAAGAAGCCTATAGCATAAGCACATAAAAATAGTTCATATGACAGAAAAGGCTTTATCTATTGTCTTTTGTGCAACGTGGTGTTATAGTTTTGTTAAATGCATATTGGTTGCCATGAGTTTATTAACTACTACCAGTCATTGTTTTCATAAATATTAGAATTTGGTATTTTAATAATTAACTTAGCACCAGGCATTTTTTGTGTCTGATCTAAGTTGTTTTCTCACCTCTGATTCTCTGCTGTACTTCACTCCCATCATTCCAGGGTGGCCGCACTAATGATCTAGCTAATGTCCTGCTTACTAATGTCCTGCTCACTCTAGAGATCAAAGAATCACTGTAGAAACTGCCTTACCCAGGGCTCTCTACTACACATGTGGTGGGATTGCTAAACCAACACCCCACTTTGGCTCTCCTACAACTCTACCCAGTAAAGCTCTCCAAACCCACAAGACATTTACTATTCCATATCTTTAACTCTGCAACCACCCTGATCGCATTGGAAATCATTCACTCAACCAGCTATAATATATATATATATATATATATATATATAAATATATATATATATATTCAAGAATGCAAAGCCCATCTTGACATCAGATACTCTATGGAGAGGGCGGCAGCTGAGAGAGATAATTCCTTGGAGGTCTACCAGATGACATGGGAAAAATGGTTTAACTACAAACTATCACAGACTAAGCCTTCATGAGACATTCTAGATCTAGGAAACATAATGGCATGATGGCTGACTTGTTTAATTTAAGTTATATGTAATATGTTCTTGACTGAAACTGAATTAAATAGTTTTATATAGACACTGTCCATACTGAGGTGCGGAGGCGACAATGTCAGTTTTGCTTACTGTACAAAACGATATGCTCACTACTTCTCTTTTGTTGATGGAACAAATAAATCTGAAGTTTAAAAATAAATAATTAAATAAATAATTTTGATGCCCATAGACTTCAATGCTTTTCATGAATTATTCACTGTTTTGAAAATATTTTTGCCATTTTGCAAATTTTTCAGCAAAATAGGAGAGATTAGCCCATCACTAGTAGCTACTACTAGTACCTCTGTGTGTCTTCACCCAGGGTTGGGGCAGATGGGTAGATTCGGGGAGATTTAGTCGCCTGGCAACTAATCACCTCTTCTGTGGGGCGACAATCTCCCCGAACTGCCTTCCGTCTGCTTGATTGAAGAATTACCTGCGCTAATGCACTTGCGATGCTTCGATTTCTGAAGTCGCCCGAAGTTGCCTCATGAGGAAACTTCAGGCTACTTCAGACAGGGCCAGACTGGAGGGCCCGGGGCCCACTGGGACTACTGTCCAGGGCCCCCCTGCCCCTGCCGATCCTGCTTGAAAGGCGCCGCGCACGTTGCCTTTCCAGCAGGCGTGCGCCGTGCCTTTCAAGCAGGCCGGACGGTAAGGTGCTGCTACAGAAGCCTATTTTTCAATCAGCAGAAGGGTCTGGCCCGGCGGGGCCCATTAAGGGTCGGGGCCCACTGGGTATTTTTCCGGTATCCTGCCGGGCCAATCCGACACTGACTTCAGAAATCGAAATTTACCTGTAAGATCAATGGTTCCAATCGCACACCCTGGCCCTCCAAACAACGATCACTTGGTGCACAGCGAAGGAGAACTCGGCATCTCCAGGTCAACAGCTCCAAAGCAAATCACCGGCACACAGGAATAGCTAGCAGGTAAAACCTTGCTCGTTTATTGTTAGTGCAGCATGCAACGTTTCGGGGTAATCCCCTTTTTTGGTATGCTTGATAAAGGGGATTAACCCGAAACGTTGCATGCTGCACTAACAATAAACGAGCAAGGTTTTACCTGCTAGCTATTCCTGTGTGCCGGTTATTTGCTTTGCTTCAGAAATCGAAGTGCCATGAGTGCATTAGTGCAGGTGATTCTTCAGACGGAAGGCAGTTTGGGGAGATTGTTGCCCCACAGAAGAGGCAATTAGTCGCCAGCCCCACAGAAGAGGCAATTAGTCGACAGTCAACTAAATCTCCCCGAATCTGCCCATCTGCCCCATCCCTTACACAGATTATACATCAATCACATCAGTTCCTGCCACAGGTCTTTATCACAAACTGGATTTAGATTTATCAGAAGCATTGTTATCTCCAATTTCTCAGGGCTTGTGTGCAAAACAAAAAATGTTTTTGAGCACCGTATGCACAGGTAAATTGGGGGTGGGGGGAGAATAAGCAGAAGACCAGCACTGCATAGCAGTGATGTTAACCACTATGCAACAATGTTGCTTAAAGAGGTACTGAGAACAGAAATGTTACTGTTTTTAAATATATCATAACATTGTCTCTTCATGAGCTTTACAATTTTGCCAGTTTTCTAGAAAGCTAGAATTATGAAAAAGCCATCTCCCATAGACTCGATTTTTAAAACATTTTTCTCTGTACTAATAAAACAGTACCTTGTACTTGAGTACTTGATCCAAACTAAAACATAATTCATTCTTATTGGAAGCACGCCTAGCCTATTGGGTTTATTGAATGTTTACATGATTTTCTAGTAAACTAAAGTATAAAGATCAAAATGATAGAAAGAAAATTATGGAAAGAAAACACCAGGTCCCAAGCACTCTGGATAACAGGTTCCATACCTGTACTTCCTGATGCTTTTAAATTAACTATTACATTCCCTCAGTTCCTCTGTGAGGGGGCTGGCATTTTTGTGCAGCTGTGCTACATTAGTGTATGGAATTCTAACAGACAGTTGGAAATTGGACAGCCAGGTTGGCAAAAAAATTATGAACACAACCTATGGGCTATAGGTAACAATGTAAATTTAAAAATGTTTTTTTTTGTGTCAGCATCACTAGCATGCAGTAAGGCAGGCATTTACCTTTTAGCAAAAAGGAGCAATAAAGTGAATAGCACCATAGTGATCACCACTAGTGATGGGCAAATTATTTGCCAGGTGGGAATTCACTGCAAATTCCCCCTATTGGACGCCGGCGTCCAAAAGCCAAAATTTCACTGGAAATTTGAGAATTTTTCTGCAAAACGGGACAAATTCTCCCATCGCTAATCACCACCATTCTCTTTGCGAGAACTGCAGAAGTAAGGAATGCCCTTACACCAGCACTGCTGTTTGTGTTGGAATATCACCCTACACTTGTGACATACTATCCTCCTCCAATACTTTGAGCAAAATCTGCTTTCATCATTACAGCCGCATTATAGTGCCAAATTCCTGATGCCTTAATCTGTACTCTCCTGTCTGCATCAAATGCAAACAGATTCATGTATAATATGCTAGAGATTAAAAATCACTTAATAAATTCATATTCACTATTTTCATCTCCACATACTGTAGCTGGCATATCCATTCCCATAAATCACTGGGATTGGTAGGGAAGTTGATCAACGTGCTTGCTCCTAAAGGATTAGCCCCAGGCAAGATTAGTACATGCAATACGCTAGTCAAAATGTATGTCCTACTCCTAAATCTCCCTGAGGACTGTTCTGTGGATTCTCAAATAAGATGTTAGCACGGTATTCCCACATGAGAATATTCACTTTGAGGACATTCTAAACAATGCACGTCACATGCTTTCCTACTTTTGCTGTAATTGCCTTTTTTGCATCTCTAATCAACCCAGTTGATGTTATTCCTGGCTGAATTGCCTTCTCCACTCTTAAACTAGTGTCACAAGTTCTGTCTTGAATGGGCTCAGTTGCATGGGCCAGCTGTCATTTCCTCACGTCTGTGCATAAATGCAGTTGGTTTGTGGAAAGTGTACAATTGTATAGCACATATCTGTGAATTATTATTTACCTTTCTGTAGAAGCTAGAGTTAATGACAAAGGGTACTGCAACCTACAGGTTAACTATGTTGTACATGAAATGTTCTGCATTTATTTATTGGTACATTTCTTTAGAATATGCTGATACATACAAGGGCATTGTAGGACTTGATATTACAGACCTTTCTTTCTTTGTTTGGTCTCAGCATTATAGCAGTCTATACTCAGGGATCTTTTAAGTACAGGTTTTAGAACACTTTAGGACACTGTAATAAAACAGACTTATCCCCCATATGCAATAAAAGGCACTAAGTTTTCCCAGGTAACCTATAGCAACCAATAGGATCTTTGCTTTTAAACAGGTGACCAGTAAATTCTACCTTCTGATTGGTTGCTATGGGTTACTGCTCCTGGGCAAACTTAGTGCCTTTTACTACATAACCATGTGGGTTATGTTGTAAAAGTCACTAAGTTTGCCAAGGAAACTGTATGAAAAAAAACTGTGGATCTGGTAACTTCAACAGGCAATAAGTCACAAAGACATGGTTGACGGGTTTCAAAAATATAATTGCCCAGACTGTGCAACAAGACCCGACAGGCTGGAATCTTAAACATAACCAAGCAAACATAATCTGGAAACATGACCAAGCAGAATGTGGAACAAGTCCAGTCAGACAATATTCTAAAAGAAGTCCAGTCAGACAGTACTCTGGATCAAGTTCAGTCAGGCAGTATTTTATAACAAGACTAGTTAGGCAGTGCACTAGAACAAGTATAGGCAGACAAGGCCCTGGAACAAGGACAGACCTGTACTGCAATTTGAGTGGCTGCTGTACGATTCCACAGACCTCCATTATTGTGCCTATGGTGGGGTGTTTGGGCATCTATGTGATTGAAATTACAGGACCTATTCTGAATACCAGTCCAGACCTGGAGAAGTCCATTAGTGCACCTCGTGGGGTATACAGTTTGCCCTCATCCTAAAACCTGAAGTGGAATCCCGCAAGGCAAACAAATTGCATCTAAATAGAAGCAAACAGAACATAAACTCTAAAATCTCTTCTCTGATTATCTTTTGTATAAGGTTTTACATTTTCTTCCCATTGTAAATAATGAGAACCTGTCTGGCTTGGCATATGAAGGTTTTTGTTACTAGAATATACTTCTATACACATTTAGGAGTATCACTACATTGCTTTATGTGTACATAGAAAAGAATATTCCCTTTCTAAATATTTGTGTGGTGTGAGACCACGTTGCTTACCCCCAATGTTGTTCCCTCCATAGTAGAAAACAGTACCAACTATTGGTCATGAATCATGATCAATTGAAGTCTATAGAGAAAGCCAAATCAAACATTATGCAAGTTCCCACTCATGGCAACACAAATCATTGCAAATATAGGATAACTTCTGTGGACAGTTTTTTACTCACAGAATGTTATGACTTTATATTTTAACAAGTATATGCAACCACACAACCTACAGTCTGCAATTTTGGTGCAGGCTCACTTTAAAGTAACACAAAAAATTAGGGTACACCCCCAAAATGATGATGCAAAGTTTGTGACAATAAACGGGGTATTCATCCGCCTTCATTTTCTTAGTGTAGGTAGGGGTTTATATATTTTTTATTTGTATCACAATAGAACAAAGCAAAATCTTCCCGATAACCCAAAAATAAACTGTGTATCAAGCTTCACCACTTACTCTAGGGTAGGGCAACTACCAGTTTACACAGAGATTAATCCCAAGGCTAAAAAAAATGCCCAAATTGATCGCAAAAACTCTTGGTCTAATCTGTTTCTCTTGCTTCCTATATATGCAATCACTTCTCTAGAAAATCTCATTTAGCACAAATATTTTTTATAGGATTCTAGATTGACATAACTCTGACTTTTATTTTGGTACTTCCTGTATTTGGTACTAGATGTTGACACTCTGCCATCATATAAATATTTATATACAAAAATAACCATGTTCTTAAATCAGTCAGCTCCAACTTAATCAAATCATTAGAGAGCTAACTGTGAGAACACTGTAAAGCAAACCACTTGAGGGTTTCGGCTCGGAGTCACTTTCAAGTGAAGACAGTTGGACAGGGACATGGAGATGGGTCTGACATATTGAGGTCCTTTAGGTGGATTATAAATAACTATCTGAAAAAGCCACCACTATCCCCACAATGGATCATATGTTCTTCTTGGCTAGTTATTTATACCCCCATACCCCAGCATCCATTTGGATTGTGTTGTAGCAGTGTGATCCTTTTGGAATATTACTGCATAGGTTATTATGAATACATTTCACATTCCCTCGCTTTTAACCTTGTATCTAAATGGATCATTAAATTGTTGCAAACTAGAAGCATGCTTCTAGTGATCTTAATGATCTTCCTATACAGTCATATGAAAAAGTTTGGGAACCACTCTTAATTCTTTGGAGTATTGTTTATCATTGGCTAAACTTTCAAAGTAGCAACTTCCTTTTAATATATAACATGCCATATGGAAACAGTAGTATTTCAGCAGTGACAGAAAGTTTATTGGATTAACAGAAATTATGTAATATGCATCATAACAAAATTAGACAGGTGCATAAATTTGGGCACCCCAACAGAGATATCACATGTAACAGCCTCTAGACTCCTCATAAAGCCTTTGATGAGTGTATGGATTCTGGATTGTGGTATTTTTGACCATTCATCCATACAAAATCTCTCCAGTTCAGTTCAATTTAATGGCTGCTGAGCATGGACAGCCTACTTCAAATCATCCCATAGAGTTTGGATAATATTCAAGTCGGGAGACTGCGATGGCCATTCCAGAATATTGTACTTCTCCCTGTGTTTAGAGTCATTGTCATTTAGAGTCATTGTCTTGTTAGAATATCCAACCCCTGTGTAACTTGAATTTTGTGACTGAAGCTTGAACATTATCCTGAAGAATTTTAAAAAAATTGGGTTGAATTCATCTGACCCCCGACTTTAACAAGGGCTCCAGTCCCTGAACTGGCTACTCAGCCCCGCAGCATGGAACCATATCGACCAAATTTGACAGTAGGTATCAGGTTTTTTTTCCTGGAATGCAGTGTTCTTCTTCCACCATGCAAAGCACTTTTTGTCTCATCAGTACAAAGCACTTTGTTCCAAAATTACTGTGGCTTGTCTAAAAAAGCTTTTGCATACAAGTGACTGTTTGTGGTGTGAATGCAAAAAGGGCTTCTTTCTCATCACCCTGCAATACAGATATTCTTTATGCAAATTGCACTGAATTGTAGAACGATGTACAGATACATCATCTGCAGCAAGATGCTCTTGCAGGTCTTTGGAAGTGATCTTTGGGCTGTCTGTAACCATTCTCACAATGCTCCACATATGCTGCTCCTGTATTCCTGGGTTTTACAGCAACTGTGCCTGTGGCCTTCCATTTCCTGATTACATTCTTTAAAGTTTAAACCTATGAGATAGCTTCTTGTAGCCTTCCCCTAAACCAGAGGTCCCCAACCTTTTTTGCTCGTGAGCCACATTTAAATTTAAAAAAGAGTTGGAGAGCAACACAAGCATGAAAAAGTCCATGGGGATGTCAAATAAGAGCTCTGATGGGCTTTTTGGTAGCCCCTATATGTACTGGCAGCCTACAGGAGAGAATGTTTGGCAGGACATCTGTTTTTTATGCAACCAAAACTTGCCTCTAAGCCAGTAATTCAAAAATAAGCACCTGCTTTGAGGCCACTGGGAGCAACATCCAAGGGGTTGGAGAGCAACATGTTGCTCGCAAGCTACTGGTTGGGGATCACTGCCCTAAACCATGATACTGAAAACTCTTTGTTTTCAGATCTTGTGAGAGTTACATTGAGGATCCCATGCTGTTGCTCTTCAGAGAGTCAAACAAAAGCAGAATTTGTAATTGGCCACTTTAAATACCTTTTCTCATGATTGTACACACCTGCCTATGAATTAAAAGCTTAATGAGCTAGTCCAACCAATGTTGATGTTGCCAGTTATCAGTATTGAGCAGCTACATACAAATACATTCAAATTAGCAAAATTACAAGGTTACCCAGTTTTTTTACATTTGATTTAATTTAATGAAACTCAATACTGCTTCACTAAAAATCTTTGTTCAGAAAACACACCACTACTCAGATGTTCCTGGGAAATGATATCTTTTTTGTTGAAAGTGGAGTAAATTATTATGCAGGCTGAGAGGGGTTCCCAAACTTTTTTGTATATTTAGTAAATGCAAACTGTAACCTATAGTAACCCATTAAACAGATAACCAGTTTATATTATCTCCTGATGATTGGGTACTTTGGGTTTATGAGACTGAGTCCTGCAGCAACCTAGGCAAAATTAATCATAGTTCTCTTAAAGATTCCAAAAGAGGAAATTGTGCCTAAATACATAGATTTTAATAACACTTGTACAAAATGGAATAAATGAAAGAGAATACATCAAACTAATGTTTTCTGTACAATATTTGGTTCTTTCCTTTAAAACTCAGGTTAAAACAAATGCATTTTCCTCACTGATATCCAACCTTGTGTCTTCCTCAGGGAGCTTGGGGTCTAATCCAGATGACATTAGCTCCCTTCTTCTGTTTCAATACATTAGGAGAAAACGTGCCTGGATCAAGGGAATAATTGATTATATTGCATAAAATCACTGTGCTGAGTCTTTTTATATTTCAAAGAACATCATCTGTTGGGGGCTCTTTCACTAATTCACCATAAAGAATTAAAACCTCTCTATGGACTAAAACACATTTTCCTTTACAGAAATCCACAAAAAAGCATTAGTTTCACAGAAACAGACTTTACAGGGGAACATACAAATGACCAATCTGGTAACTCAGAGTCAGCTTTAGAGTGATGGCACATGGTTCGATTTGACACCCAAGGTTAAATCTGCACTCCCACAGAGGACACATTTCCCCAAAAAAACTTTCCATAGTATAACTTTTAGATCATGGGAAATTATCACTGTTTGCATTTTCCCATGAATCTTAATGTTATAGTATGGAAAGTCATTGTCAGAAGATTTGTCACCCGTGGTAGTACAGTTTTAGTGTGGTGGCACCAGGCCCGGATTTACAAACGTGGCGCCCGTAAGCCACCTCCGCTCATCCCCCCCCTGGCATTGTGTCCCACTTCCTGTGTCTCTCTTCCCCTCCCCGTGTCTGCCACCACCCTTAACTGCGGGCAACAAATCTTACCATGTGAAATCAGCCTATTTAACTTAGATGTATTTTTGGTATTGTGTGGCTCAACAACAAGAATTAAGAGATTTGTTTTTTCTCATTCACATTGGGGCAGATTTACAAAATTTGCGTGAATAATTCGATCAAATTCGATCGATCAAATTTAATATAAATTCGAATCTTCGAATATGCTAATTAGGCTAATTCAAATTTGAATATTCGATGATCGATAAATTTTAATTCGACCACATACTTCGACAGGATCAAGCTACCGAATTGGCAATCCTTCACTGAGATCGAATAAAAAAAATTTGATCGATTGATTAAAATCGTTCCAATATTTTTTATATTCGATCGTTTGTTCGTTCGTTCGATCGATCGAATTGCGGTAAAATCCTTCAAATTCGATAGTCGCATTCGAAGGATTTTACTTCCCCAGTGTTCCCATGGTCGAATTTCTAATTCTTTTTCAATTCTAAATTCGACCAATAGTGAATCTGCCCCATTGTCTAGGGCACTTCTGTAAGTAACCATGATCAAACGAGTTTTGGGTATTACAACCCCCATTCTTATCACCATTTAATGTCGTGAAGACACATTCCTATTCCCATGCAGACAGAAATCCACCAGTGCTACTTATTAGGCCTGCCTGCTAATGTATGTGGAAAAACTAGTTTGAACAAATTGGGATTTCATAATCTTTCCTGGCCATCTGTAGGTTCCAGCATGAGTTTTAGCTTGTGCTCGCCTTTATTTTTACATACATGACATTTTCAAAGAAGGTTTGTGATACCCGCCCTAAGCTTATAGTCTTGGTGACCATTTCTTGAAAACAATACAAGATTGAGGGAGTTTGTAATCATGTTTTGTAACTTAAGCATAACATAAAGTTTTGTTTATATTTTGTAACATAAATATAATGCATTTAACTTGGGGTGATGCAGTTTTAAAATGGGTCCTCTGCACACTTAAAGAGTAAGGGACATTCATTCAGTAGTGCCAATAAGTCTACTGGAGCCTATTAATAGAGGAATGGAAAAAGAAAGGCAATATAACAGAATAGCTGCCCCATTTCAGAACATAAATAAATGAACTGTAAATTGCAGTGCTACGTGTCAGCAACATAGAGGGGTAAAAAATTCCAAGTAAAATAAACGGCAAGTCTCCTTGCCTGCCATTATTTTTTTTTTTATCTTGTTTCACCCCTTGCCTTTTTACTTTACATTTACTTTCACCCAAATATGTTAAAATTGCAGTAAATGGCAATGTGCAAAATCACTAAAGCATAACCTTTCCCTTGGGAATTAACTTTAATACATGAACATCTCCAGAGAATTTACTAAGCAAAAATCAGACTCAATTCCAACATCAATCATAAATGCATGCTTGTTTTATTTCAGCTGCGACTAGGCAAAATCCTTCATTTCCAGTGGGACTCGATTTTTTTTAACATCTGAATATTTAGATTTGGTGCATGAGCACATCAGAGTTTATGTCCACAGTGCCCTTCTAATATGGTTTTATTACCAGTCTACTTGATTTCTGTGCACATATCTGTTTTATTCCCTACAGCAAAGATATATCTATTGCCGGCAAGTCTGTTAATAATAATCTACGATACCATGACAACCATGTCCCACTTTAAGTTAATTAAATGTATTAAACAAATTATGAATTTATTGTGTCAGTTTTATAAAGAACTGTCATTGCACTGTCTTGTACTTGCTCCTATTTAACTGGTAGAAAGCACCAGTTACATTAGACCCTCATACTCAGCTTGGCCCTCACAATACAGTAAGGAAGGAATGAAGAAGTATTATTGAACTGTGCAAACAGGATTTCTGGGTGCCACGAGTTCTTAAATCAATAATGCATAGTAATTTAGCATACAAAATAAAGTACTCATTGGTACTACTGATGGAGTTGCTCACAGCAATCCAAGTGCAAAGTGTATCACATACTTTCACCCCTTTGGAGACAAACTTGGCAGGATCCCACTTTACCAGTACGATACCTTTTAGTGGACCTGGATCACCTCCAGGGAAATTCTTTAACCCAGGAGTGCCTATACTCTACTAATGCGAGGTCTACTGCTATTAATGTTGTCCCATTATGATATGCATCTATAAAAGCATTGTTAGTATTATGTTCCATGGAAAAATACTACTTAAGTATTATGTTGATTTATGAGAGAATTTATATTGCTATATTTCACTACAACTATAACTATTTTTGATGTAACCTTAACAAAACAAATATCTGAATGAAAAGCATAAAACAGGAGGATGATATAGACACTACTGACCACCAGCTAATTGTCTACCAGTAGATCCTGACCTACTTTTTGGACACCCGTGCTCTAATCTGATTCCCTATCCACTATGATCCCTAAGCTAACAGGCTAGGAGAGATATCTCCAATTTATAAACTTATGTTGGAGCTCAGAACTTCTCTTTCTAGCTGATCTGTCTGCCTTAAACTCTTAGCGTGTACATGACTATACACCCCCCAACTTCATTAAGGACTCACCTTACTAAGGGTTTCCCTTCACTGGGGCAATGCTGTTCCAGACTTTCCAGCAGACATCCATGTTCCTCAGCAGGTGGAATCCAAAGACCTTTGCTTCTAGTCAGTATATTAAGTTATAACAGAAGTGCACACCACCCACCCGGGCCAATAGGGAAAACATCCTGCTCAGATATCCAGGATACAGGTACCAGGATTTTCTAAAGGAAAGAAAGGGAATTTCCATATACAGAAAGGGATTTCCCAAGCCAGTAGGGGGTTTAACCCTCTGGGTCCCTTCATATATTTAGGTGAGTGGTAAATCCTGAGAAATCCCCATATAATTCATAGTCTTTAAAAAGTTACACATAGATGTGGTCACACTGCAGTAGGAAAATGGAGAAAAATTATAACTTTATTTTTATTGCTAGGTTGAGAAAGTCTTTTTAGGTTGGCCATGGGGCTACAAAAAAAAATCTAGGTAGCCATGTTCTTGGCACAGTGATTTCTGCAGAAGCTAAACATCGAAGGTCCCTACAAAAGACAGACAAACCAGCGGGGCAGTTTGGCACCATCTGGATACCTAGGATAAACTGTATATACTGCAATATGCATCTTAAACCCTTGCTGCTTACCATCCATAGAAACAGCTCCAGGTGCTAATAGCTTCCATTAATTTCTCTCTATAAAGACAGATAATGTATAGTGATGGGCGAATTTATTCTCCTGCAATTTGCCGCAGGCGAATAAATTCACTAAATGCCGGTGTCTCATTTTTGACGCGCGCGTCCATTTTTTGGATGACGGCTATGGGCACCGGCATCAAAAACGGACGCCCGCATCAAAAACGTGATGCGGCAGCATTTTGCGAATTTTTTCACTTTTTGGCGAAGTGAACCACCGCCAATTCACCCATCACTAATAATGGACAACATGAGGACATGGGTGTACATTCTATTTTTCAAAGACAGCAAAAAAATGCTGGTGTTTTTTGCATTTCATGATGAGGTGTATGAATTATTCAGTGCATCTGTATGCGTGTAAACAAAAATAAGCAGAGGACTTGTGCATGTAAAAATGTAGCTATGTATTTCTGTGCCTGTATCTACTAATAAGAAATATATATACACTATATATTTAAGTTTCCCTTATATTGCCCCACACATTCTTAAGATGGGTAACTGCTTCCTCTGGTACATTCTAAATGTTTGTCCTGAATTATAACGTAATGTTTATTAAACATCCAGAAGTCATCCACTTACTGCTCTGCTTAAAACCCCATCAAAGGCAACATCCTGGGATTAAAATGCAAAACACTAACACAGCTAGGACTCTGTAAACACTGCAGCATTTCAGCAGAAGTCTGGTGCAAACACCATAAATTGAGGGATTTTAACATCAAAGCTGATCGTGAGTGAGCTTTGTTTTCCCTTTTCATTTTCCCTTGTTTGCCCCTTCTTTGGATGTGCTTGAAGTTCCTATTTATTCCGCCATTCTGTGAACCTTTCTAAACCCAGGTACCATTATCATTATTTTATTTTTTGGACATACGGGCCAATTGCAACCATTGCAAAGAATTTTATCAGCTTGCCATTCAAGCAGTTTTCTTCACATTACATTAAATAGGATTCACATTTTTAAATGTGATTTAGGAAGTACTAGAAGTTCTGTACTGAAACATACAGTTTGTTGCAATGTTTGCATCAACTGAAAGTAGATATTGCTTGTTCTCTATTTGTACTACTAATGTGGGTACCCACAGTCATCCTACCACCACAATACAATTCTCATAATAATTTTACCTGCCCCCCCCCCCATGGCACATTATAAGACATCATGGTGCTCTTAAAAAAATCAGCAGGTGGTTCTTAAAAGTGGGGGAGCTCCATTTGTGTTGATGGTTATTAGCATTAATTTCAATGTTCTGATTCATTGGGGTAAAGCCTGGACCTTCTTATCTTCTTCTTATGCATTTAATGGTTATAAATATATATCTTTAATAATAGAGTCTTTTGGAAATCTCTGTTAAGTCCTGGAGCATATTCATAACGAATCTTATGCCTTGAAATTGCTTTGATGGCAGCAGCACATAGTGGGGGTCATTTATAAACACTAAGCAAATTTGCACCTGGGCAGTAACCCATGCCAACCAATCAGATAATTGCTTTCACTGGTTAACCTTCAGTTGCTAGAAAAAGCTAATTGTTGATTGGCTGCTATAGATTACTGCCCAGGTTCAAATTTGACAAGAGTTTATAAATAAGCCCCAGTACTAGTGTGTTTTGAAAGCAGAACCGTGAATAAGTCTGTGCATGTAGTTGTATAACCAAATATACATATAGGTGGTGCTCTATTTGGAACGCCTAATGCTTATAGAAGGACTGTATGTCTAATAAGCCAAAGTCCAACTGGCACTCACGTATTTTACAACATGCAATGCTTTTGGTGCTTTAACAGCAAACATTCTGGGTGGAAACCCTGAGTGCTTCTTCAATTTAAAGAAGGGGCCTCCAAAATATTTGCCAAGATCTTGATGGAGTTTTGTCCACTCTTTTTTGCAGTTCAAGTGTTTTCTGATTATTCACCAGAATTAAAGACTCTTTTTTAAATTGCTTTATTTTTTAATTTTTGACCATTTTTTCGAGAATTAAAGTTTAATATTCCTGTCTCTGACAAAGATAATAAATGTATCAACTTAAAATAGTTATAGTGTCATTAACTACCCCCGCATCAGAGCTGCTTTAGATAGACATAAGACAAACAGTCACAAATATAAGTGTAAATTAACTAAAAAAAAAAAAAAAAGTCTTTATGGTGAACTATCTGAAAACAACTGCACTGAATTGAAAAAGGTGTAAGAAGGTGAACTAGTATTGCATATTGCAGAGTGCCATATGAATTGTGTCTCATTGGGGGTTATTTATAAAGTTTGCGCAGCACATAATTATTAGCAAATGGTTGCTTTGTCCATGCCTTTTCCTGAATGCTAAAATATTGCACTGCCGTGCCCGTCTTTACGTTTTTTTCGAATTCCCATTCTGAATAAATTATCGCAAATGACTCGCAAATGAGACAGGGCTGTGCGTGAGTACAGGCACTTTGCAAGGTTGTTGTGCGCGAAAATAGCGTTGACAGTAACTTAAATTCACAATTTGTGAAACTGTTTGTGAATATTTTCAAACACAGAATGTGCTCATATTGATATTTGCCATATTTAAAAAGCTCCTATAGACATTTTTCACAGTGTGAAAAACCAAGTCGCAAATCTGTTTGCACAATCTTATTCGGCTTTATAAATATAACCAGAGGCAGGGCACATATTTTCACTGTGCGAATCATTCTACCCTGTGCAAAGTTTATAAATGAGCTCCACTGTGTTCTGAATAGAGATGTCGCGAACTGTTCGCCAGCGAACTTGTTCGCGCGAACATCGGCTGTTCGCGCTCGCCGAATGTTTGCGAACGTCGCACGACGTTCGCCATTTTGGGTTCGCCTTAGCTGGCGCTTTTTTTTCACCTCTCACCCCAGACCAGCAGATACATGGCAGCCAATCAGGAAGCTCTCCCTCCTGGACCACCCCCACACCCCCTGGACCACTCCCCTTCCATATAAAAACTGAAGCCCTGCGGCCTTTTTTCATTCTGCCTGTGTGTGCTTGGAAGAGCTAGTGTAGGGAGAGAGCTGTTAGTGATTTGAGGGACAGTTGATAGTAAGTTTGCTGGCTAGTAATCTACTTGATACTGCTCTGTATTGGAGGGACAGAACTCTGCAGGGACTTGAGGGACATTTTAGGTTAGGTAGCTTTGCTGGCTAGTAATCTACCTTCTACTGCAGTGCTCTGTATGTAGCTGCTGTGGGCACTGATCTCTTCTTCATTCATTAAAGCTCTTTGCGTTTTTTTGCGTTGCAGTAAGCGCCGCGTTTCGTCTTTGCGTGTGAACAGGCTGTAACCTTTACACGACTTGATTGGCATGTAGACGCCGGACGTTTTAAAGCAGTTTATTACACAGGTTTAGAAATGTAGTGTGATTTCTGCCCTTTACAGCACAAAACGCAGCGCTGTGTCAACAATGGATTTTTCAGATACATTTTTGCCCTTGATCCCCCTCTGGCATGCCACTGTCCAGGTCGTTGCACCCTTTAAACAACTTTAAAATCATTTTTCTGGCCAGAAATGTCTTTTTTAGCTTTTAAAATTCGCCTTCCCATTGAAGTCTATGGGGTTCGCGACGTTCGCGAACCGTTCGCATTTTTTGACGCAAGTTCGCGAATATGTTCGCGAACTTTTTTTCCGACGTTCGCTACATCCCTAGTTCTGATAGACACTGCTAGTAGTAGCAGCCCAAATGTCTGCTACCTGCAATGGTTTCTATCCATCTACTTGAATAGGAAGATTGGGCTGCATTGCTGATGAGAATATACAGTAGGGTAATTATACAAACAGCAAATTAAAGGGGTTGTTCCCCCCTTTAATATGTTATAGAATGGCTTATCTAAGTAAAATTTCAATTGGATTCTGTCTCCTATTTAAATCTGTGCATGGTTGCTAGGGTAATTTAGACCCTAGCAACCAGATTGTTGAATTGGCAAATTAGAGAGCTACTGAATAACTCAAAAACCACAAATAATAAAAAAAATTAAACAAGAGTAATAAAAAGTAGCAATAACAATCAATGTGTAGCCTTACCAGCATTTGTTTTTTTAGAAGGGGTCAGTGACTCCTAATAAATTTTGACTTTAGTAAAAACTGCAGAAGGACAAAACACCCAATCTCAATCCCTTGCAAGCACTTTCTCCATCATAACACAGAGTTCAGCAGAGCAGAGAATAAACAAGAGCTGCACACAATGTATGTGAAGGTACCATGGAAGATTATGACTCATTAATAAAGAAGCAGTAGAGCTCCCATTGTGAGAACCTAAACTGACCCTAAGTGGGTGGGGATGAGCACAATTCAGGGACAGTTTTTCAGCTGCAGGTCCCTGCTAAGGGCTGTGA
Organism: Xenopus borealis; assembly: GCA_024363595.1. Classification (NCBI taxonomy): domain Eukaryota; kingdom Metazoa; phylum Chordata; class Amphibia; order Anura; family Pipidae; genus Xenopus; species Xenopus borealis. Next base: position 39,884,792 of record CM044441.1, read on the forward strand.
CACACTAGGCTATTTGGGGAGATTGAGTCGCCTTGCGACTAATCACCTCGATTTTGCGGCGACCAATCTCCCCAAAAGCCTTTCCAGACTCTGCACTGGCTTAAAATGAAAAATCGCCAGCGCTAATTAAACTTGGCGATTCCTTTTCCGAAGTCGCCTGAAGTTTCCTTGCGAGGCAACTTCGGTGACTTCGGAAAACGAATCCCCTCGTGTAATTAGTGTAATTAGCGATGTGTGTCACAACCATAAGGGCTCCTACACACGGGCGTTTTGGACCTGCGCTCCCCTGCATTGCGTTTGGCTGCGTTCAGCCGCAGGGGAGCGCAGGTCTAGACGCACCTCATTCTTTTCAATGAGGTTGTACTCACGAGACGCGTGTAGGCGCCGAACGCAGGTTCAGACGCAACATGCTGCATTTTTCCTGCGTTCTGCGCTTACATGCGTTCGTGTGAGTACAGACCCATTGAAAATAATTGAGTGCGTCTATACCTGCGCTCCCCTGCGTTTGAACAAAGCAAAACGCAACGCAGGGGAGCGCAGGTAAAAACGCCTGTGTGTAGGAGCCCTAAAGTAAGCAAGCTGATGAGGAGCAGAAACCTTGTAATTCCCCCTGTGAGAACAGACGGGCAGTTATAAAAGCATGACTGTCCGACTAATAGCTTGTCACTATGTGGAAAAAACCTTTCCAGTGCTTGCTTACACTGTTTGTTCCTGTGTTTCAGCTTATGTCGCATTCATTTTTCCCAGGGAGCACCTTCCACCCTTATTCCCACTGGCCTAAAATGTCACATTTCAAAAGCAGGAAGGAGCAGCCACTGAAATCTCATATTCAGTGGTTCAGAATCAGTGGTGTAACTACTCCCTGGTGGGCCCTGATACAGGATGGGCACCTGGGCCCCCCTGTCAGGCCCTTACCTCTATAAATCGCATGCTGGAGTGTTGATAGCATGTGTGCTGTAAAATCTCCCCCTAGATAACTGCCTGCCATCACCATTTTTGTTGCTCCGATGGGCCCCAAAGGGGTGGGGGCTCTGGTGCAATTGCACCCCCTTCACCCATGGTAGTTACGCCACTGTTCAGAATCTCAGGAGATTAACTTCTCAGAACCATTGATTAAGGGACAAAGACCTGTTTTTTTTTTTTTTTTTAAACTATTTGTGAATAATTTTAGATGGGAAACTGACATTCAGCATCTGAAATTTGAATCTTCTGCAAGGGAACACTGCATGTGTACAGTAGTTAATTCATAGCTACAGCAAGATCTTCTCCCTCCCTTCCTATGTCTACAAGCTATTTTCACATCTGCAGAACTTTCTCCATAGTTGTATATATAGACATAGATTCAAAACTTTCTGCGTAAAACCTTTACATTGCTGCAAGAATTGCAATTGAACCCCCGCACCCTCTGAATTCTATTGCTCCATTTTAGATATGCAGCAATCCCATGGAGTAGATTGTGAACTCACCACACCTGGATATTTCCACCACTATGTTTGACTTTAGGTTCATGCACTGTTGCTTTAACCCGCCGTGTGGCCGTTCCCTCACCTAAGCTCTCTGAATGAACCATAAACTTTAAACTTTGATTGATCTGTAAGCAAGACTTTCTTCTAGTCTTCATGAAATGTACTTTCTTTTTTGACCATGTAATATATTTACATTTATTTTGTTATGGAAGAAGTGATCTGGAAACTGTTACTCTCCCATGAAAGCCACAGTTTGGCAATTGTCCTTTTACTGTACCTAACACCTGCACCAACATCCAGCTGCTTGTGAATACAGAGCTTCCAAATGTTGGTAATGCACATGGGCAATGCACATTTCACATTTAAAAAAAAGAAATACAGGCACAGTGGTGCACAATTCAAGCATTTGGGGGGAAACATGGATAAAACAATTATATGCAAATAAAAATGTGCTGTCTGAACCATATTGAATAAAAGTAAGAGGAAAAATATAGGTTTAAATTCCTTTAAATCAAGTATGGTGTTGTTTATTAAAGGGATCCTGTCATGGGAAAAAATATTTTTTTCAAAATACATCAATTAATAGTGCTGTTCCAGAAGAATGCTGCATCAAAATCTATTTCTCAAAAGAGCAAACATATTTTTTTATATTTCATTGTGAAATCTGACATGGGGCTAGCCATTTTGCCAATTTCCCAGCTGCCCCAAGTCATGTGACTTGTGCTCTGATAAACTTCAATCACTCTTTACTGCTGTACTGCAAGTTGGAGTGATATCACCCCCTCCCTTTCCCCCACCCAGCAACCTAACAAAAGAACAATGAGAATGTAACAGCTCCCTAACACAAGATAACAACTGCCTTGTAGATCTAAGAGCAGCACTCAATAGTAAAACCCATGTCCCACTGAGCACTATTCAGTTACATTGAGAAGGAAAAACAACAGCCTGCCAGACAGCAAAGAGTGATTGAAGTTTATCAGAGCACAAGTCACATGACAAGGGGCAGCTGGGAAATTGACAAAATGGCTAGCCCCATGTCAGATTTCAAAACTGAATATAAAAAAATCTGTTTGCTCTTTTGAGAAATGGATTTCAGTGCAGAAGTCTACTGGAGAAGCACTACTAACTGATGCGTTTAAAAAAAAAAATGGTTTCCCATGACAGTTACCCTTTAAGCAGGGTGCAAAGTGCAAAAAACAGTTCCAATCTACATTATTTACAGCATCCTGCCTTTACAAAAAAATGCTGCTCTCCCCACATGTACATATCCATTCTGCATTCATCAGTCCTGCATTCAGACATGAGGGGCAGATGGGCTGCATTCAGTGCTTTTTTGAAGGAGCATTAAGGGACATTCGTGCACCCTCTGCTGCTCTTACACATGCATCTGGGGTCTAGGGTCTCTGTAATTGACCCCTTTAGTCTTTTAAAATAAATGTTGCTGTATAAAACAAGTTGCTGTATATTTAGTTGTGTGGAACAACTGAAGATTAGATACATGTGAGTGTGTGTATATGAATCCATTGTGCCTGTATACTTACATTTTCCTATATAATTTTATAATTCAATATCACTTCTCTGTCTGTGCCATAATCAGTGTTCAATGGGCCTTGTTTTAGGGTTGATAATACTATGAAAAATATATTTTGCAAATAATTACAATACAAACAGATAAGAAAACTGTAAAACAAAATGAGTGAAATCCTCTTGATGGGATATCCACTCAGGCACCTGCCATTCTCATCTTTAATTCCCTCTGCATGCTTGCATTAATATCATGGATTACAATAGTTTAATTCTAACCCAGAAAACTAATGCATGACTTCTGTGGATGATCTGATGGCCATTGGAACCTGCCAGTATTCACACTTGCAACCTAATCAATAGGGATAAGAGAATCCAGTGGAAAAAAAAAATCACTCTTAAATAAATTACTTAAAGTTGAACCGCCCCTTCAGGCTAAGGCCAGACGGGGAGATTCGGGGGCATTTTGTCGCCTGGCGACTTCTCGCCGCGACTTGTAGCCCCCGAACCTCCCCGAATAGCCACTTACCCAAGCGCACCGGCGTTGCTTGAAAACGCCGGCGCGTATCCACACGGAGTGGCGCGCTTTTTGAAATTGCTCCAAATTGCCTCGCGAGGCAATTTAAAAAAGCGCGCCGCTCCGTGTGGATATACGCGCCGGCGTTTTCAAGCAACGCCGGTGCGCTTAGGTAAGTAGCTATTCGGGGAGGTTCGGGGGCTACAAGTCGCGGCGAGAAGTCGCCAGGCGACAAAATGCCCCTGAATCTCCCCGTCTGGCCTAGCCCTTAGAGATGAGTCAGTAAAGGCAGTCAACTTATCTCACTGCCTGAGGAACCAGAAAATTACGAGTGATATAGTATTTGATGAAATGAATAGTGATGGGCTAATCTCCTGCGATTCGCTTCGCCGAAAAATTTGCGAATTTCCAGAGAAATTCGCGAATCGGCGAAAAATTCGCGAAACGAGTCGCGGGACGCTTTTGACGCGTCGCGTCAAAAACGACGTGCGACTCGTTTTTTCAGTGAAATTTCGCTGGTGATTTGTGAATTTATTCGCCAGCGGCGAATCACGTGAATTCGCCGCGAATTCGACCCTGGCGAATAAATTCGCCCATCACTAAAAAATGAACAGTAACACCAAAAAAAGTGTTTTAAAGTAGTGAAAATATAATGTACTGCTGCCCTGCACTGGTAAAACTGATCTGTTTTCTTACGAAACACTACTACAGTGCATATAAACAGGCTGCTGTGTATGGCAGAACCTGAATAAAGGCTACATGGCACAGGTTAAAAAAGTGGATAACAGATAACACCATTATGTTCTACAGAGCTTATCTGCTGTATAACTGGAGTCTTTTTTCATTTAAATAGCTGCCCCTATTGCTACACAGCAGCTTATTTATACAAACAACAGTAGGGTTTCTGAAGCAAACCCACCCGTTTTACTAGTGCAGGGCAACACTGCATTATAATTCTATTACTTTAAAACCTTTTAATTTTTAGTTGTTACTGTCAGTGATATTTGATTCCCCAGAAACTCCTAAATGTGCCCACCCTAGAGCTGAAATGGCTACAATGACCCAGAAAGAGAACTACAAACAAGGTGGTGAGTCCAAGATGTAGAAAGCAAAAAAAAAAAGCTAATTCAAATATTCTGAATAAAATTTCTATAGCTAACAGAGTTTACAAAAAGACTGATAAATATTTGAACCCTTTCATTAATTGCTTGAAAAATAAAACTTTGCTTGATTCATTAATTGCTAAATGTACTTCTTACAGTATCTTCATTTAAGCATCCTTGTCTTGTGCCCTCTTTTATTTATCTTCTTTAACACTTACACCTAACTAAGTGTTCACTTTCACATAGCAGATTTTTTTACCAGATGTTATTTATCAGGCCAATGGCTCAAGGGGCAGAATGCTATCCACTAGTGCAGCAAGATTTTCAAACCTGCAAGAAATATTTATTATATACAATAATCTCCTGAGGTAAAATCGGCAGTTGAAAATTGTTGGTTTTACATTATATCTACTAGGAAACATTCAGAGTGAGATGCCTTTTTTGCATAATATGTCATAGCACAGATCCTTCTAAATATATACATTTTTTTTAAAAGCATGAACCCCATATAGACTTTAGGAAGATGGTCTGTTTTATACTTTTTTAAAACTGTTCAAAACTGTTTATCAGATTTAGGGGAACCAGACCCTTTTTATTTATGAATCTCCAGCTTGCATGTTGTCTCTATCATTATACCCCTCAATGTTCATCTGTTTGAGAATCCTTTTACAATCTTCCTGTTACACAGGATTTCCTGTGTTGGCAAAGGAACCAGTATAAGATTTCTTCTGTTAAGCTGGCCATACACTATAAGATCTGCTCGTTTGGCGACGTGGCCAAATGAGCTGATCTGTTCCCGATATTCCCACTAAAGGCAGGGATATATCGGGGTAATCCGGACTTTCCGCCCTAGGGGCGAATGGGCTCCAACAGATTATGTTGGCAGAAAAATTAAGACCTGTGCACAGGCAGATAAGCTGCCAAGTTGGTCTAAAGGACCAATATCAGCTGCTATATCTCCCTGTCTATGGCCACCTTTAAATGCTTATTTCCTTCTTTTTCAACAGCCAGACCCTAGCCTGTTTCATTAAAAGTTTTCATTCCAATGAGGATGCCTAAAATACAGAACATCTAGCACACATTTTATTTAAACTACAGTCTAAGGCAGTGATCCCCAACCAACAGGCCCGGACTGGCAATCTGCGGGTTCTGGCAAATGCCAGAGAGGCCACACTAAGGTCCCAGAAACAGTCACTATTAATTGGGCTGGTGAATGACTGTTTGGGCCTCTGTGTGCTTAGAATGCAAGGGTCTGTTTTGACTCCCAATCCAGACCTGCCAACCAATGGCTTGATAGTAACACATTGCTCACCAACCCTTTAGTTGTTATTCCCAGTGACTTCAACACAGATGCTTCCTTTTGAATTTCAGGCTTGGAGGCAAGTTTTGGTTGCACATAAACCAGATTTATGGCCAACAGGACCTCCTGTAGGCTGTCAGTCCACACAGGGGCTGCAAAATAGCCAATCCCAGCCCTTATTTGGTACCCCCAAGGATTTTTTCATGCTTGTGATGCTCCCCAACTCTTTTTACATTTGAATGTGGCTAATGGGTAAAAAAGGTTGGGGACTCCTGGTCTAAGGGAATATGCCACAAATAGCTTCGGAGGGCATGTCGACTGGTCCTTTCTTTCTTAGACTGTTTTTTCAGGTTTTTCTAGTTCTAAAGATTCAGATTTAGTTCTAAAGATATAACCTATATTGATCACTCTCTTTCTCTCTTTCTCATGGATAGCTACACATGTCAAGCATAAAAGAAATCTGAATATAGCAGTATTCACATATAGCAGAACTGACAGATATTATGTAATTAATGTGTAATAGATACAAGTAATGTGTATTTTACTTTTAATACTAGAGCAACAGAGGCAATATTTAATCAAGATAATGTGCCGGCTTATTTTAAATCATTCGATAATTATTATTTTATATTATTCAAGGTTTTTTAAACAAATTATTACAATAACTTGAACTGTGCTGCTGTTATTATTTGACTATATACTGATTGTGTGTATTTATTTCTGTCTGTATTTAAAAAAGCAGTAGATTGGTTGCTTTAACATAAGATATGTTTTTGCTGTTTAGATTAATTGCCCCATGGATATTTATGGCAGTACAAGCCAACATGTACATACATACAACAGAGTACACCATTCACTTTCAAAATTTTCTCAGGAAGGTAATAAATTAGGATCTATAACCATAGTATTTCCTCAGCTCTGCAGCATATGCTTTAAATCAGCCCCACACTTGTGACATTTAAGGCGAGCAGTTTCAGAACGTGCCTTGGAATGAGAGCAGAAACTGTCTGGTGAGGAATTTGTGCTTTGTTTCAATAAATTCTGCCTTTTATGCCTGAAGGAGTAGCCCCATGATTGTTATGACATGTTTGCTACAGTTCCCCTGCTACAAACAGTAACTATTGGAAAAATACCCATTATTGATTTAAATGGAAAGAAAAACAATATTTATATATACATCTTTTGCAAATAAAATTAGTAATTTAAAAACTCGTAGTCTATGTTACTCTCATACTGTATGAGTAGAGCACATGCTGATGAAGATTCCCAAAGTACTTTCCCCAGTTATTTACTTGGTAGTGAGCTTTGGTGTATTGTCCAAAAAAAATCTAATAGATAAACTTAGAATTTTACTTACCTACTTGATGTAAATTCCTTTTCTTCTAGTCCCGACATATCAGTACACATGGGGCAGTATTGCCCTTCCCAGTCCTGGAGGTAGGACCTATAACAATGCTAATCAAAATTAATCATGACCTATAAGACCACATGACTTCCTCCTCACCACTGTTATACATTTGCCATAGCTGTACAGTAACCAAAATAAATAATTTCTGATGTGAAACCCTGTACTGACATGTTGGGACTAGAAGAAAGGGAATTTATATCAGGCAGGTAAGTAAAATTCTCCTTTTCTTCTGCATCCCTCCATGTCAGCAGTGGCATAACTAGATCTTACTGGGCCCCACAGCAAATTATTTTTTAGGCCCCCAAAACGTCCAGTGGTTGACCTGCTTTACCAATATTTATTGTAATTGTATATGAATTAGGGCCTCACGGGGCCCCTTTAGCTCCTGGGCCCCCCTTCAGCTGCAGGGTCTGCTTCCTCTGTAGTTACGCCCCTGCATGTCAGTACACATGGGATCTACCAAGCCATGCCCCAAAAACAAGGGGTAGGAATAACCAACATAAGGCAATTACCAAACTGATGCTAAGGAGGCCATGATTAATAAGGCTGATAAAATGTATAGCCCCTGAAAAGGTAGCTAAAAGGCACAAGAACATGAATGACATGTCCTAGGACATGGTAAGCGATTGACAACAAGAGCTACAAAAACCAACCACTAAACTTGAAACCACCAGAAAAACAATATATCCAGATCAAAAACTAACCACAACTGGGATGCATCTATCACCAGTGCTGGAGAAATACACAATCTTCAGCACTAGCGGGTGATAGTGATGGGCGAATAAATTCGCCAAGCATGAATTTACAGTGAACTTCCGTGATTCACAGCTGGCGAATAAATTTGTGAAACGCAAAAAGAGATTTTTCGCCCACAAATATTTTGATGCCCTTGACTATTCTGACACATGTCTGAATTATTCTGATGCTCATTGACTTTAATGCATTTGGACAAAATAGACACGTGTCAGAATAGTCACAAGCGGCAGAATAGTCGCGGCAGTCACATTTGTCGTGGCCCTCAAAATTCGCTTTTCGGGACAAATTCGCCCATCACTAGCAGGTGGTCCTAAAAAGACTTGGCCCACACTAGCCTAGTCCTGCAGCTTACAGGAGAATTCAACCCCATACATGCAAAAATCCCTCCCCTGTGTTGGCCCCCTCCCTCCTCCTCGGCATACCTCCCCCCCAGGCAAATGCCTCTTGTTACTTACCCCTCCTTCCAGGTCCTCTCCAGCGCAGTTCATGGCAGCCATCTTCTCCCAAGCGCTCTTCTTCCTGGATTCATCTGCGTTTTCTGGCCCATGTGCAATAGGAGGCATTTGCCGGTGTGGATCTGCGCATGCGCCAAAAGTCACGTAGTTTCAGAAAAAAGAAATTGGAAAGTTCATGACTTTCAGGCACATGCGCAGTAGCTCCAAATGTCTCCAATTGCACACACTTTTTTCTGGAAAGTTTGTGACTTACAGAACATGCACCTGACAAGTTGGGTGACTCGGGTGTACCTTAACTGTGGCCATATTGAGACTCCCACGTGGAGTATATATATTTTTTGGGGGGGATGTGTATGTATTACATAAATAAGAATGACTTGTTGTCTCTATGTTACAGCAACATGCTATGATTTGTGTCTATAGCAATAATTGTTAGCTCTATGGCACAAGGAGCTCTGTTTTCCCAAACAAATAGAGTAGTATCACATAAACACTCTCACCGCTTTTTGTAGCGCCGGGTGCCGACTGCGACTATGCCTGCTCAGGTGTGGTCCATTTTCCATAAAATATTTCAGCAGCATCTATAAGTTTGATAAAGGGCTGGATATGCTTAAAACATCGCTTAGCTTGAGGCATGAATAAATTACAATTTTTTTCACTAAATTGGAGTGCTCCTGAGCTCTGTTTTCAGTATAAATGTAATAATCAGTACAGCTATGTGGATAAAAAGTACTTTTCATGAACAAATACAAAACATGAAAAGGGGCTGTTTATAAAGTGAGATCCTTAGGCAGAAAAAAGACAATATCCCATCTAAGAGTTGGATTTGTGTTTAGTAAATTTCTAGGTGACAAAGCCTTTCAAGTCTCCAGATGCCCTGCTGATACCCTTTTTCTCTCAGTTCAAACCTTTTCATGAAAATACACTCAGCCTTCATCACTGACTTTAACTTGTATTTCCTGTTGCCCTTTGCTGTTAAGGTTAGAGTTGGGCTTCCGACCTTCAGTAACTGGCGGTGAAAAGAGAAGTGGTGAGAGGTATATATTTGCTTTTTCCTGATGCAACAAATAGAGAAGAGCTGTGGCAGTCTTTATATTGCCAGATCACTTTGCTTTAAAAAGAAACATCATTTGAGATCATTCTTCCTTTCATTTCTGTAGTTATACCACAATGTATCGAGATGCAAAATAGATAAACCAGTTAAAGGAATCACAGTAAATATGAGATTTATAAAATATATCCATTAAAATAGCCATCATTAAACAAGCTTTGCATAGTGGAAAAGAGATTGCCGAAAGTACAAGAGGCTACAGGTCACTCTGTACAACTCTGCAATACTATCTGCAAAAACAAGGGGGAAAGCAAACAGGAATAAAATAGAGTTCCCAAAATACAGTGCTATTTTCTAGCTGCCTATGAAGTTGCATCCTCTACAATTGCAATAATCATTAATGCTCCCCATAGACGCAACAATCTTTCCCTGCCGAACGACCGATCTTAGTGAAGTCTGACCAATCTGTCAAAATATCGTGCGGTTAGTGGGATACAAACGATCGTACATCTTACGATTTTTCGTCCGACATTGGTCTGATTGATCAGCTAGGTTAGAAAATCTTTATCGGTCCCCATGCAATCTACCTATGTTTGCAGGGCCAAGCAGGTTGCGATCCTTCAGTTTTGCTGGCAATATCACCTGAAATGGTCTTTTTAGTTGATGGACACATCGGACATTTAAACGATCGTTTTGAGACAATCGTGGTCTCACGATAACCATTGGATCTTTCAAAAATCTTTACGTCTATGGCCAGCTTAAGCCTGTAAGTCTTACAGGGCAGGGTCCTCCATTCTTTTGTCTCCTTGACACTGAGCACTATAATCTGTATTATAATTATATTTTATAATGATGTGAATTGTATTTCTAATAATGCACTTATTGTTACTTATTACTGCAGCGACCCCTTGTTTGGTACCACTAATTTATTGTTTTACTGTACAGTGCTTTGCCCTCAAGGAACACTATACAAATAGAAATATTCATATACATACTAATTACCTTGCATGCTTCCATAAACTTGCATGGGTTTCATCCCTGCAGTAGCACTGGATTTGTTTGTTCCAAGTCGACGGTGCCTATTCACTCAATTTGCTAGTGGAACTGGGAAATACTGTCCCATCCAGGCTGACAATAGTTATATAGTTCCCTTGCATAAGTACCTGTACTTGTATATAATTTATCAGAGGAAGACCGGCAGAATGGTGCTCCTCACAAGTAGCCACAAGTGGAAGGAGCATTTGTCAATCATATGTTGATCAGACAAGGTATTTTTGGACATGATCAATTTTGCATGGATGACAAATGGCCCCATGTGCCATTGTCATTTCAGAAGTATGCCCTACTTATTTATTTCATGAGTACATTTTAAAGGTGAATGTTTTAAACCTGCCCAATAGATATCTGACTGATGATGCTTGTATTTATTGGGCCATAAGTTAGGACAAGCTGTTGTGTAGCCATAGGACAGCCATTCAAAGGAGAAAATGCTCAAGTTACACAGCAGATAAACTCTGTAGAACACAATCTGTTATCTGTTATCCATTACTTATCCTGTGCCATATAGCCATTTTTCAATTTCCACTGCTACAGCTTGTTTATATGAACTATAGTAGTGTTTCTGAAGCAAACACATCAGTTTTAACAGTGCAGGGCAACACTACATGATATTTTCTTTACTTTAAAACACTTTCATTTTGTGGTGTTACTGTTCCTTTAAGCTGGAGAGCAAAACAAGGGTGCGAAATAAAAGGGTTGTGATTGCATATTGGTAGCTATGGTTTCCACCTGGCCGGTATTTTACTGGCCTGGCCAGTAAAACTGATGGTTGATCCCCATGTTATTAATAGTGAAAAAACATAAATATATAGGAAGGCTGGTATTTCTTTCCAGAAAAGGTGGCAACCTTATTGGTAGCCCCTATGTGGACTAGAAGCCTACAGGAGGCTCTCTATGGCAGAACACCTGTTTTTTATGCAACCAGAACATGCCCAGAGAGTATAGACAGGTCCGCTATAAGAAATCACAGGACCACATACAACAACATTTTTGGGGCTCCCTGGGCCCACCACACACTACAAATAAAGACCATACAGACATCAGTGCAAACAATGGTTGCACCAGGACCCCCCATAAAAGTTTTTTTTTTTTTAAACATTGGTGCTAGGCCTCCCCTACAAGTTTAAAAGAAACATTCAGGCCCCAGAGAATATTTTATTTAAAAAAAAACATTGGTGTCAGGGGCCTGTAGAATATTAAACTAATACATTTGTGGCAAGGTGTTTAACAAAATAAAAAAAACACACATTGGTGTTCTGTAGAACTGAACTTCAGGTCTTTTCATGGCTTGAGGACTTCAATGTGTCTCCTTTTGTGAATTCTGGCCATTTTGCGGCTTCAGGACTTCAAGTTCACCTCCTTTAGGGACTCCAGATCTTTTCGTGGTTTCGGGACTTCAACTTCGGTTCCTTTCATGACTTCCGGTCTTTTTGTGGCTTCGGACTTCAGCTTTGGCTATTCAAGACTTAGGCTCTTTGAGACTTTGGCTCTTTGGGACTACAGAAGATGCAGCTTATGTGCTGTCAAGGGGGTCCCAACTATTTTGAAAAGTTCAGCATAGCCGGGCGCCCCGTTAGGCCGGGCCCAGTAGAGCAGTGCCCTCCTGATGGCGGTGAGTATAGAGCACAAAGAGACATATACAAAAGCTTGCAATATGTGGCCATAGTGTATGTCCCATGAATTTGTAACTTCAGGCCCCTCTTTTATGGCCCTGTACAGTATTCACTCAGCTACAGCAATCAATGTTTCCTGTCAATTGTGAAAGCACACAAGAAATTGCACTGAAGAGGACATGGTAAGAAAAATGCCAATAGGAATATTTATCACATGTTTTATGAAGAGAGGCTTAGAGGTTCCCCACTCTTGCATGCATAGGCAGCAAAAGGCAAATCTGGGATGTCAATCTCACACCACTCCAGCTGTTGGGATTAGTCTCCCAACAACTGGGTCTTATAGTTCACTTTTAAAGCCTCCAGTTTGACATCACCAATGTAAATGAATAACCTAACTGGCTATATAAACTGATCTATTTCTGGTTTCACCTTCTTCCCTTCCCAAACCAGTCTTGTTTCACAGGACTTCAGTTGCACAAAGAAAATCGGTAAGAGTAGCACAACGTTTGAATAGCCACTCACAGCACAACATTTTATTCAAAAAGACTGTTTTTATACTACTAACACTGTTTTTGTTTCATATAATATTGCTGATAATGGATGCATAGGTTTATGAACAACATCCAAGATGATATGCATTCTGGTCAATTTCTTTTATCAACAAATCAACATTTGCTAAAGGTCAAGCATCAATGGTGGCAATTAGCCATGCATAAAATTTACAATGCACTAAGATTCTAGGAGGTTTAACCCTTGCATACTACACCCAGTCTCACCCATTTAAGTGGAAAATTTGTATTTTTATTTAACATTGACACAATGTTCTATTAGACTTAAGGTATGAAGATCCAGAAAGATGTGTTAACCAGGAAAACTCCAGGTCGCGAGCATTCAGAAGTCAGATTATCATGCATGCCTGTCAAATTATAGATGCTGTGGAAACATTTTAAATTTTATCTGCAATCTCAAAACTGGCAGATTACAATAGCAATATTAATAACAATTGATTAAATTGACCCTTGTTTGAGTATTAAGTAGCTACTGTATCTTCATTGCAGCCTTGGAATAATGACGTGCTTGCTGGACATACTAGCATGCAGAGACATCTTAGAAACATTTGCATTTTCTAGGCAACAGTAAATTTTAGGAAATGGCAGTTAAAAATGAACCATCATAAACAGGAACCTGAAAGACAGCTAAGGGTATATAATCTTACAGAGTACATATATCTCAACAATGAATTAAAAAGGTTCATTTTAAGGACTAATAGTGAAGAAGACAGTCCAATTTATTGGCACATAGGCCCTTTTAATAAACTATTAAAATAAAACTGAATTCTTTTGTTTAATTTATTCTAAATGACTTCAGATCTTACTGACTTTTTCGTTTTCCATCATTTCCTTTGTCTTAGATCAGTAAGAAAATATTAAAGAATGTTTTACTCAATTTCCCAAAAGCATCACAAAGCAGTTAAAGGAAAACTATGCCCCAAAATGAATACTTGAGCAACAGGTAGTTTATATCATAGAATGTGACATATTAAATATTCTTACCAAACTGGAATATATATTTAAGTAAATATTGCCCTTTTACATCTCTTGCCTTGAGCCACCATTTGGTGATGGTCTGTGTGCTGCCTCAGAGATCACCTGACCAGAAATATTTCAACTCTAACTGTAACAGGAAGTAGTGTGGAAGCAAAAGATACAACTCTGTCTGTTAATTGGCTCATGTGACCTAACTTTATAGTTTGTTTGGTATGTTTGTGTGCACCGTTGAATCATACGATCCCAGGAGGCTGTCCTTATTTTTTAAAATGGCTATTTTCTATTTAGGATGAGCCAATGGCACATGCTAAAAAAAAGTACATTATAAGGAAAATGGTTTATTTACATGAAAGGGTTTTACATATGAGTTGTTTTATGCAATATCTTTTTATAGAGACATGCATTGTCTGGGGGGGTATAAGTTTCCTTTAAAAGATTTCACCAGATCTTTTTCCTTAACATACTTCAGTATGTTGAAATTCTTAATGGGATAATATAAAAAGAAACTGAAACAAATTTGTTGCAAATATAACTTTTTCATCAAATATTGGAAAATTTGAACTGAGCTGGATTATGCAATGTGGAGTCTGTGGGAGGTTTAATTCCAAAGGGAAAGGGGTCAGTAGAAGTGGAAGCAAATAGCAACCTATGTTCTAGGGAGTAGGGACTGTTCGAGACGGTCCCCTCAGTAGATTTTGTGCGGGCGGGACCCAATAAGCCCAAGTTACGGCACTGCTATGCATGCTTTTTAATCATTAGAAAGAAATATTTATGAAAAGACCAGTAACAAGGTGTAGTCTTAAATATGAATATATTTAGCAAGGAAAACCTTTGAAATTGTTCATTTACATTTACAAAACTGAAGGTTAAGTAAATTGGTCTTAAAGAAATTAGATATAGAGTTGATATTGCAGACAAATGACTTTTGAGTTCTGAGATCCAGCTGTGAGGCCGTAGGCACTCCAATTGTGAGGCCACTTGAAAGCTTCACTAGAGCTGACATGCTAAAACCTACACTATTTAGGCATTCTATATAGCATAACGCTTAGCCCCTTAAGGCTTGTGGGACCTATACCTTAAAGTAACATCTGGCAAGGTGCATGACTATAAAATTTGGCAGGTACACCAATGGCAAGGTAAACTAACAATAATATTTGGCAGGAACGCTGAAAATAACATCTAGCAAACTCACCCATGTCAGTTTACCAAAAAAAGATTTACTTATTCCAAAATTTTTCTGGCTTCTGTTTTTTTTTCTCTTTTGTTACTTTTTGGGATGTGATTTTCTTATTATAATCTGTCTTTTAAACTGTTTAATAAATAAAAGCATTGAATTGAATATTAATTTTAATATGTACATTCTTAGCAGAATAGTAGGTGGCACTACACAGGTGTCTAATTTGTCCAGTATAATTAGTTCCAGTGATGATTTAGCTACTGAATGCAAAGTCAGCACAACTTATACAGTCTGGTGACCAGGCCTTGCAATCTCCAGGGTTATTAGCTCAATTTACTGTCTGTACTGGAGCGTCAAGATGCCTAGCTCTATATCCATTCTGTAGCTTCTGTTTCTATAGCAACTACACAGGGGCTAGCCTCTTTAGACATTTAATTTGGACATAGCACCCCATTCTGTTTCTGTTCCCTTCATTACCAGATAATAAGAAAAATAGCCCTAACCCCATACTGTATGCAGAGCTGCCATCAGGGGGTAGATAGGCACTACGAGGGGTCTTATGACAGAAGGGGGGCCAGAGTGAGAAAGTTTGGACATTTGGAGAGTGGATGGGGTGGATCATGCATGAACCTTGGGTGGACTTTGGGTATAAATATATGTGGCTTACGGATAGAGTTGTGTACAACCTTCCACACAAGGAGTACAGATAACCAGTGGGCTAATATCTGTGGTGCCCTATGAGGAGGTAACTCTGCAAACTTAGTGGGATGGGCCCCCATGATTACTAATGGTAGTCCTGACTGTATGAAGCATGTTCATCTCTGTTGCAAGGCTTTGTGGGTATGTGACTGCCTACCCAGGAATCCTAACTACAAACACAAAGATAAACATATGCAACGTCTTGGGATTCTAAATGTAGCTAAACTAAATCACAAGAAGCTGTAACATTTTTTGCTTGTTTTACTGTTCTATTATGTCTGAGCTACACAACCCTCTTTTGACAAATATAACAGGGCATAACTCTAGTTTATATTTATCCCTCTATAGGTGAAAGAAGTATGGCCCAATAGCCAGGTTCATAAAAATTCTCTGCAGCCAAATCCACACTGTACCTTAGTAATGGGTGGATGTGCTAGTAGGCTAAATACATATTCACCAAAACTGCAAATTGTGTTGGGGAAACATAAATGACCACATATTCCGATGACAATTTGCATTTTAGCAGGTGGGAAGGGGGAAAACAAGGAATGCTTTGCCCCTGTTGTAGCGAAGATTTATCATGGGCATAAATGTATAGGAGTTTGAGTAAGCTTTACTTCACTATATTTGAAATTTTATTTACCACCGTTTAACAGTAACTATAGCTGTGAACATTGATGAATATGGGAACTACTGCTGGACCTTTAAGCTTTAGAGCTACCACATCACAACCAAACAGAATTGCAACATGTAAGCAGTAGAAGTAGCTAATTTGCCGGAGGCAACAGATAATGTACTATACCTACAGTTAATACAATAAAAGTCTACAATAATGACTTTAAGGGGAGAATAATTGTATTAAAGCAAATAATATGTAGAATTATATCAGTTTTCCTGTCTGCACCCTGTGATCTGTGGAGCTTCAGGACATGCAATCATGTGCTATTCTTACTCTTATTATAATAATACAAAATATTAATTTGTACCTAATGTTAAGAAGAAAAAGCCCATTGAAACCCATCAAATACATTTTGTTGTGCATTTATATTAGTATTCAATTATAAAATATTATTAGCAAGTAAGATTAATGCCTGCCGTTAGCATTATAAAGCCACATCAACATAATAGTGATTATGCTTAAGCAACCAATAATACTTTTCATAACCATGAACCTTCACAAATAACTGCATTACCCTTCAGTGGCCCAAAAGTTACAAAAACTGTACAGTATTTTACTTAGCAATAGTAATTAAAGCATCTCTCAGCCGTACTGTTGCTTTAGCATAATGAGCCAGACTGAATTTGTTGAGTTGGAAATGTTGCCATAGACTTGGAGTCTTTCTAAAATATGTCATAAAAAGATTAGATCTAAGGAAAGTAGTGTTGGTACCTAAGGCAATACTATTTGGCTGAGCACCCTGATTAAGAGCCCCACTTGCCAGCCACTGCTCGGTCATCGGGACAACCCTATTGCTCAGTTTGCCGGCCAAACCCACCACCCCTGTCACTCTGTCTGCATGGCCACTCCGATCTACCCAATGCTGGACTCCCACTCCAATTGCACCACCACCCCAATTGTATTTGAGGTACATGCCTCTTCTGCCAACCACTAGTTCATGCTCTGAATAACATTTTCTCACTAACTTGAATCTGGCCAGTATCAGCATGCTGAGCAGTCACTGAAGCTCCTGCTAAATAAGCATATGGCGGCTCTCATGGTCAGTGAATAAGTTTCCTCCAGGCTCTGTAGCTAAATAGTTGGACTTGTCAGCCTGCCTAGCCCATAAACTGGCTTATTAGCTGCCTGAAGCAGCTTTTATTGGCCCATAACATACCAAATCCCAAAAATGTAGATACGAGTTGTGTTCAATCCATTGTTGTCCTTCAGGATTGACAACTGAAAGAGAAGTCATAATACCTCTAATCTTCTTGTAACTGTCAGTCATTAGCTTGTCAATGAAAGAGAGAGAACTATGAAACAGAAAGGTTTCATTTTTATTTATTAGTCCCTTACAATCAGCGGCAGGTCATTTTATCTCCTAGTGTGAAATTCACCAATAAGCGTTTGTCAGCCCTACAGACAGATTTTACAGACAGTATTATGTTTGCTGCAGCTCTGCCTAATAAAACCATATTGAAAAATACTGTGAATGTTAACACCCATTGAACTTAGGTAGAGTTTTGAAAAGTAGTTAAAATATCCTTTAAAAGACAAAGCTTTAACATGCTGATATTGGCTAAAGGGTTTTAATATGCAAGGCAAGGTGTTGGATGTTTAGCTGATCCAAATGCCAGTCTATAGATTTGAAAGACTAAAGATCACATCACTAAGAGGTTGACAGAAGTGACACTTTGCAAAGTGCCAATGATTTATGCCAATGTCTGACTTGATGATACTGTTATAGACAGCAGTGTCATTACAAAGTCCACAGGGACTTCACATTACATTTATAACGCACACATTATAGGTAAACCCAATGATCAAGCTCCCTGCTTTTAGACTGCACTACAGTAGAAATGGAAGGTAACACCATTGCTCCTTGTGATTCTGTTAATAACCTTCTGCTTTATGTTTTAATCACAGCCTCAGTTTTTCTCTGTAGATTTATTATATGCAAATTATATATTAACATATGGAGCCTGAACAACCTAGACATATCCTTTAATATTGTGCATTGCCTATGACCTTTTTCAAGAACAACTGACCCAATCAATCGGTTGCAATATGCTGCTAGTTCTATTGACAGCATGAGTGATAATTAACCATTTTGCTGCCAAAAGAACTAGCAAAAATAGATCTATGTACTCTAACAGGAGCTGTGCATCCTCTCAACAAAATAAGCATGGCTCAGTACCTAAACATCTTTTCCTGCAACAAACAATAAGAAATGCCTGGGACCAACTTTTCTATGATTAAAGCAATAACAGTCTGTTTACTTTACTTTGACTGCTGTTCAAGTTACAAGCACCTTATTTTAAAACTACAGTTATGGGATCCAGAATGCTCGGAACCTGGGTTTTCTGGATAACAGATCTTCCGTAACTTGGATCTTCGTACCTATCTATTAGAAAATTATGTCAACGTTAAATAAACCCAATAGGCTGGTTTTGCTTCCAATAAGGATTAATTGTATATATATATAATAGCTGGGATCAAGTACAAGTTATTGTTTTATTATCACAGAGAAAAAGGAAATCAATTTTAAAGTTAGGTTTCGTTGGATAAAATGGAGTCTATGAGAGATGGCCATTCTGTAATTCTGAGCTTTCTGGATCCCAGGCCTGTATCATAATGCAAATTACTATTAGATATTTTTAAATAACTCCAAACTTAAAATACAAACCCCGTCCACAAAATTTCCCATACCCACATACCAAACACCAAGTGGACGCCTACTATTGTACCAAGATAGGGATGAGCTTATTTTTTCCAAAATTTGCATTTTAACAAGGGATATAAAGTTTAGGGAGTCTGTGCGCTTTGTTTAGCCTTACAAAATATTCTGCACCAAAAAAACAAGAAAGAACACCGGCAAGTAAAAATACAGAGAAAATCACCCTTTGACAATGCATTCAGTCCAACAAAAAACACCCACTGACTCCAACCCCTTTGGCACAAGAAAAAAATTGAGAAAAAAAACAACCATTGGCTCTAATACATTTAGAGCAAAAAACAACCATTTAGCATGAGAAAGAAATGTGAGTAAAAATGGCCCTTGACTCAAAGGCATTTGGCATGAGAAAAAAACACCTTTTGACTCCAATGCATTTGACGTGAGAAAAATGTGGAAAAAAACCCAGTTGAAATATGAATTTTTTCACTAGTGAAAGAATGCGCCAGTATAAAAATAAAGTGTTTAACTGCATAATTCTTTTTTTAAGGCTACATGGGGAGGCAAATTTACTTTTTTTTTTTACTTGAACTGGAAAAACTGGATTCACAGGAAAACCGGAACACCACAAAAATCACATTATGCCATTCATTTTTCTGTAGAAGATTGCCAGGTTTTAGTTGGTAATTGATTTCATTCACAGTTTCTAGAATTTTTTCATAAAATCTTAAACTTGGAAAAGTCTAATTTGAAAATATTTTAACTTTTTTTTTTAACTATTTGAATATTGAAATTTTTTGCTGCAAAAACTCAATTCCAAACATTTACCCCAAAAACAATACACCGTTTGTGGTTCTTTTCCATGTCTAATTTTAATACAAAATAAATCCTCAGAGGAGCCAAGAAGAGCAATGTGTACTGTATACTGGTTTAGTGAATATTTCATGCTCATGTTTTAGGCTTGACTGTTTAGCTCCCAGGCACTCAGGGATTAAAGCATGTTGTTCTAAAGAGGATTATGCTACGCTTACAACTTGTTTGAAATACCAGAAACAAACATGGTATTACATGTAAATGATACTAGCAATGTCTTTCATTGAACAGGATTTATGTCACTAATAAGAGTGACATGAAAACTATTACACAGCAGAATACCATTGTATTGGTGAACTAATTGCAAATAGGCCGACCAGCCACCCTGAAATAGAAATGTATCTTCTACACCAGGGATCCCAAACCTTTTGAACCCGTGAGCAACATTTAGAAGTAAAAGGAGTTGGGGAGCAACACTAGCATGAAACATGTTCTTGGGGTGCCAAATAATGGCTGTGATAATGGCTGTGATTGGCATTTGGTAGTCCCTATGTGGATTATCAACCTACACTGAGGTTCCATTTGGCAGTACAACTGGTTTTTATACAACCAAAACTTACTTTCAAGCCAGGAATTCAAAAATAAGCTCTGATTTGAGGCCACTGGGAGAAACATCCAAGGGGTTGGAGAGCAACATGTTGCTCATGAGCTACTGGTTGGGGATCACTGTTCTACAGTATCTAACACCAATTTCATACTGCAAGCTCCTCCATGGGGCCCCACTTATCACACATCAAGGCTCCACAAACATTAAGCAATTCCAAAATGAAAATAAAATGTCCCTTGCATGAACAGTCAAACTTGCCTCAGTTATGGCAAAGCTCCACCCATGATCCAACCAACCCCTGCCCACCCCCCAATGACTAATGCCCAATTGGCCCTTTAATTGCACATTACTATCTAAGAACCCCTGACTACAGTACCCCCTGATGGCAAACCTGCCACACAGCTGTATTGTTTGGCAAGCACAATGGAAGGAAATGTAGCTTCACCCTTAGGACTTTGTTTTGCTCTCTGTAAGTAGTAGTGAGAGCCAATATCTGTTGATACCAGGAATCTGGAAGATAGGAAATAGTGTCGGAGAAGAACAGTTTATATTTGAAATGGTGAGCTGTATTTCAGGTGACCTAAATTGAACATTTGGATGTCTGTTGTTATGTGTAGTAGTTTTCCATTCTTTCCCTTTCTTGAGTTTTGAGTTGGCAGCCAATGAGTAAGAAAGTAACTAGCTTTTGCAAATTGTGGGGCTATCTTGTTACATTTAAAGGGGTGTTTAACTTTTAACATGATGTAGACATTTATAGTCTTTTGGATGCTTTTTTGGCTGCTGGGGTTCGTGTCCCCTATCAGACAACAAGAAAGAGGTAGAAGAAAAGACAAGTGATAAAAAAGACAATAAAAAATAAAGGTTGAAAGAACAGGTCATTCTGTACCATACCAAAAGTTACCCTTTTTAAGTCCCAGCATCATGGTATTTACAGTAATTGGGAATATGATATAAATATGATATTATGGGTATATTATTGATACATTATTTTATGATAGTATGCAAAGTACAAGAGATGATATGTTAGAGAGAAGTAACAGGTCTCTTCATTATTTTCACATGATTATTAATGTTATATAAGTGAATCCTGAGGTTATAGAGCTATGGCAAGGGAACGCTAGCTAACGGAACTTTTCTTTCTCTGCCTAATGAATATTAATGAGTTGCTGTGAAGCGGATGCACTGATATCAGCACTTATTGTATCCACTTTTAAAATACATAATCCTCCTGTGTGCAGCTACACAGAGCAGAGTAGGGTTGGACTGGGGCATGGTAAGCCCACCAGGGTTCCTACCCCAGGGGCACCCACACCCCCTATGGGGCCCTCGCCTCCCACTCACCCACCACCAGCCCTTCCCTCAGCCTTCCTTTCTTTTGGTGTGATCAGGGGAGGGAGGAATGACGTCGGAGGGCAGGTGGGGATAGGAGCCCACTGGGGTTTTTTCCCAGGGTTCTGCAGGACCAGTCTGATACTGGAGCAAGCGCAGTGGAAATCAACCTGAAATCCACAAAAGCATGGATTTTGAATCTGATCTTCATCCCGCTCAGCTCTGTGTAGCCACACAGACAAGGAAACTGTACTTTTAAATACAGATACAGGAAGTGCTGATTTCATTGCATGCACTTTTCTCCACCTTATCAATATTCATCAGGCATAGTGAAAAGCACCATAGGCTAGTGTGCCCTTAGTGGAGGTGGTGGGGATTTTACAGTGGTCCGTCACCTAATAATTGAACATATAATTCTGAACAAATTACCAAAATGCATTATTTAATATGCACTAAATAAAGATTATCCGTGGTATTAAAAATCAGTTTTTATTTACCCCTTTCTATTCTCTGGGTCCAGCCATTTAAATAGTAACAGGATTTTCTTCACCAGAAAAATAATGGTTACAATTAAATTTTCTTTCACAATGAAAAAAGAAAACAGTCATCTTTATGATGTTTCCAAAGCTCCATTGTGTTTTCATTAGAGTTGCATATTTTATCTCTTAAAATCAAAGTACACTTTTAAGTGTCAAATGTAGTATGGTGTATGTCAGTATCATTGCAGCTTGTACCCCTTCTGATTTACATTAACCCCTTATCATTACTTAGTTCTTGTGATACCACATTCCCTCATGTCATGTTGTTCAAATGCTATGGTTGTTTTCACAGCTTCTGTGATGTCATTAAATGCCACAGTGCAATGATGTAATCATGTCTGGTAATCTATTCCCTACTTGCAATGCCCTGCCCAGAGCAGTTTTTAAGTACAGCATCACTGAAGTTAGGGCTTTTTGTACGGGCTCTAAGGGGTCAATAGCAACCCTACCAATAATAAATGTATTTTTGTTTTATGTGGTTATACACAGAACCTTCATAACACCCTTCTTAACATAGAAGGTGTTCATTTGGCTCATACTACACATACAATTCCTTAAGTAAAAGATTTTAACCCCCACTAAATGAATTATGGCTGGAGACATACACATTTCTTCTTTATCGCCCTTTAGCCAACCAAGCTTCCAGAACTGAATCACTACAATGATTGCTGAATGCTGGGGAAATAAATTTGTTTTCATAATGTAATGTAGCAAATTACCTATAATTACAGTACTTACAGATTGAAATCTTGGATTTTTATGTTAAGCATGTCTGTGCAAAGGACTGAAATGAGATATGCTACTATGATATTATGGGTGTTATCCAAAAGAACAGGCATACGCTATAGGGAAAATGTTCCAATCTGCATGTATTTCTTGTACATAATGTTAAAAAAATGACATGGGGGTCAGCATTCCTTCCTGTTTTCTTTACATGCTATGTCACATATGTGTTAACTATCTAAAGTTAGATCTACTGGTCTTTGTGGTTCTGTTTGTTCATGGATACAGAACTGGTTAAAAGATTGTGCAGAAACATAACTGTGGTACATTACAGTTCTAAATTGTGTTCCACAAAGATCCATGTATTTTAAAAGTGGATACATAACTCTGGTGAAAAGACTTTGTGGATATTAATGATAAGGCTATTGACACACAGGTGAAGAGCTGCTGGGTTCCCTGTCCCCAAGCACTTGCATATTTTTGCAGGTTGAGAGAAGCAGATCTGCTCCATTGATTTTAATTCAAACACAGCAAATCAGAAGCTGAGGTCAGTGTGAGAGCAATGGAGCATGGGCACTGAGCAGATCTGCTTCTTTCAGCCTGCAAAAATACACAGGATGAAAACAGTCTGTGTGTCAATAGCCTTACTGTAGCAAGGGCCAGTAAGATTATGTTTTTTTTTAAAATGGGTATATATTCTAGAGATGCACCAAATCCACTATTTTGGATTCGGCTGAACCCCCAAATCCTTTGAGAACCGAATCCAAACCCTAATTTGCATATGCAAATTAGGGGTGGGAAGGGGAAATTATTTTTTACTTCCTTGTTTTGTGACAAAAAGTCATGCAATTTCCCTCCCCTCCCCCTATTTCCGGTTCAGCTGGGTAGAAGGATTTGGCCGAATCCAAATCCTGCTGAAAAAGGCAGAATCCTGTCTGAATCCCGAACTGAATCCTGGATTCGGTGCATCCCTAATATATTCACAGTGGAGAATGGTTATTCTTCTCCTTTACATACCATTTTGTTTTCCAGTACTCAAAAAGGACATTTTTTTTAAATAAAAAAGATCAGCTTATCAGATGGAAATGTTTACGTTGTAAAAGGGGCAGTAACTTATCACTACTGCAGTAACTTATCACTACTGCATATTGTATATGAAATATAAATAAAAACCTTTATAGACAAATTCTCTTACTACTAATCCAGTGCTTCTCCCACTAGTATAAAGTTCATTTCACCTTCAATTGCCCCAGGATTGGTACAGGTCTTTAACAATTTCTGGTGAAATGCCTAGTGCAAAATGTATCTAAACACAGGAGGGTGCTCAGCAAAGTGAAAATAGGTAAAATATGAATGCAGAAAGTCTGATCCTGAAATATAATCCAGGAATCTTTTTTCTGTTTTCATCTCATATTGGACCAAGGAAGCAGAATGCAGTGACCATAAAACTTCATAGTTCATGTGACATTGCTCAGCGCTGCCTAGATTTGTTTTATTAAGCAGATTTTTGCCACTAAATTCGTTATTTAGAGAAATGCAAAAATAACTAATAATGAAGACATCCAGACTCAAAACTATTTATAGTAAGGATTTGCAAACATTTGAAATCTTGACAGAGCAAAAAGAATCTAAAAAACAGAAAAAATATTCCATAGTTGATTCATAGCTCATCTTTTTGGCATCCCTTCTTCCACTGAACATGGACTCAAAGTTTAATATTCCTGTCCTTTTGCTAATGTACAGCAGAGTCAGTTGATGCAAGAACTGGGTGGGTATTATTTCAGAGCTAAAGATCAGCTTTGAACATTTATCAGTTGTTCCCAAATAAAATAAATTGTGTCAAAAGTGATTTATTTTACTTCTGATGTTTAGAATCATTATTGTGTTTTCTTGGGAAGTTCTCTCTTGTTGTCTGCATACTCAGAATAAATTGTGAACTTTCCTACAATACCAGCAGTGATAATTCACCTTACAGCCCAACCGCTTATTGGTCCAAGAGTCAATGAGCTGCTTATGGTTCTTGTTCATTACAGCAAATAAAGTAGGTCCCGATTTCTGATTTTGGTCCTGCAACTACTTCGTGGACTTGCGTACCAACCTTTCGAACTTGCATATGCAGAGTACTAGGGATTAGGAGATTTAAAGAGCTGTCAAAACTCTTATACAGTACATCCCCAGTGCTTTCCAAATTTTTTGATGTAACCTTGCTTTCTTGATATCTGTCCAGATACCATGCAGGCTAGAAAATTCCACCCCACAACTACCATCATTGTGCACTTATGAAAATGACATTTTTGCCAACAGCCCTAATGCTTGTTTAATAAATGTGTTAATAAATGAAGGTAATTAACAGTTAAAAGTCTGTGTACTCTGTGTACCTGAAATGCTAGGGCCTATTTTAATTCTCAGTCCGGACCTGGCATGAACTTGTAGTCATACTGTTTCTGCCATAAGAGGATTTATTGGAGCAGCACTGATACAAAAAGAGCTCAAGGGGAGAGTGAATAAATAAGTAGAACAGAGAAGTCATCCTCATCACCCTCACTGTACACAGAGATTTATCTCATATTAAGTGCAGAGAGAGGCCCAAAAAGCCCCTCACCAGCCCAAACAATAATGACTGTCTATGGCATGTTACAGCAGCCCCACTGCCATTTGACTGAATCCATAAACTACCATTATGTCCAAATTACTGGTTATTTCAGGGTTCCCTTGTATCAATCAGAACAGACTGGTAGGGCAAAAGTTATACAAGAACATTTATGGGCACGAGTACCTTTTTGAATTAAATTGCTTTAATTTTCTGCCCTGTAATATTCTGATTAAAACGAATCATTGCCATAAGTAACAACTTTGTGCAATGCAGATGATATTTTATTAAAGCTGATGCACTGTCAAGGTGAAGGCCATTTTTTTGACATACAGACATTTCAAGGCAATATTACTGACTTTAATAGGTTAAACCTTAATTCTTTGTTACTACATGTTTTGATTGACAAATTATTTCAATGTATATATAATGCATTTGTAGGACTGCAAACCATAATGAAAAAAAAACTAAAAAGACCATTGAAGGTCAATATTTACATATTGATTTAGCTGTAATTTTATGTTATTCCAAACATGTAATTAAGTTTGCTGTTATTGAATTTTGGTTCATAACCAATTTATTAGTCACAGATCCACCATCAACAGCCATTCTGGTGAAATGAAATGCAAGTGGCAGCTGTTTATAGAAATGCCAAATGCATACAAAGTCACAATGATAATGCCAGTGTAGATCCCAAAAGCATTATAACTTTTTATTAATTGGCTCATACATCTTTTATTCACTTGCATTACTTACTGTGAAAGAGTATATGTTAATCCCTGATCCATAAATTAGAATTCTACTACTTTCATATGCGGAAAACTGTGATAACAGTTTACAGAAAGGCTATTTGAATGTATGTTTACTATACATTGGAGATTATTTACCATTACTTCTATATTGGGAAGTATTGTGTGCAGATGTAGCTCTATGTAAATAAATACACACACACAATTAAATATACATATACTGCAATAACCTATTTGTTTCCAACTAGTGTTGGGCTAAATCTTTCACCCAGTACCACTGTGAAAAAACACCCATGGAATCCAATGTATTGTTTAAAAAAAAAAATTTAGGTGACAAAAAAAATCATTTTGCAAATTTTAAAATTTTGGAGACAAAGTCAAACAGGTCAGATTAGCCCATTGCTACTCTTATATTCCTACTGCAGTGGATGGATCAAAGCTAGTTTCTGATTAGTTGTTAGGGGGTTTTGTCTTAGAGAAAAGAAAAG
The DNA here is from genome assembly GCA_024363595.1 of Xenopus borealis. Lineage (NCBI taxonomy): Eukaryota > Metazoa > Chordata > Amphibia > Anura > Pipidae > Xenopus > Xenopus borealis. The sequence goes on from CM044441.1 coordinate 39,911,637, forward strand.
ATTCCCCATACCAAATGACAATGTGCCTGTTACTACTGTGAATGAAGCACAAGGTGCACAGCAGACTAAAAATATTTGAAGCAATTGGGCCTGATTTGCAATGATCTTCAGTTTTGGCAAATTTAACTCATTGCAGTTTGCTCCAATGTCGCACCAAATGGAGCGCACAGAACTTTACAAAAGAGTACACAACTTCCACACAGGGCTGGTCGTACCAAGTGCGGGGCCCAATTGGAACCATTTTGGCGGGGCCCCCTAGAAGGAACTTTGCTGTCTGTAACAGGGTCATAGAGCTGGATGGGCAAATAGTGCCTACTTTCCCCTTTGTCCAATTGACGGCTGCCAGTTGGGGGCAGTCTGGGCAACTGGGAGAAAATGTTCCCTTACTTTGCTTAATCTATGTGCGCAATAAAAAGTGCAAATTTTGGTTACCACTGTAACTGTCTGTGTGCAGCACCATGGATTATATATACAACATTAATGTATTTCACTTGTTATTTCGGCCACTTGGGTTAGGGACGGGCTGGCTTGGGTGGGCTGACCCAATCAGGTTCAGCTGTGGCCTGGGCCAATCGGGTCTGAGCGGGCTGGGCCATTCTGGATTAGGTGTTTTCTGGGCTACTGGGGGATTAAGGGAATAGGAATAAGAATGGGGCCTCCATAAGCGCAGGGCCCAATTGGGCCTAATTGGTCCAATGTGCTTAAGACCTGCACTGCTTCCACAAGTGCAATAGTGCTGAACCTACCAATTAGTCAAAATTCACAAACCTGCATGTTACAAATTGCCCCAGTTGTACCAAATACTTTTTAAGCTATGATGTACCTATAATAAGGGCCAGATTTACATAGCGGGCGCCCCTAGGGCCTAGACCTAGACCATTTGTTGCCCCTGTCCACTAGGAGCAATGGGAATTTGCACAAAGGAAATTTTCATTTCTGAACCAATGTGGGTGTGGATGGGCAGCATGCCGCCCCCTACAATCCTGCTGCCCTAGGCCCGGGCCTAGGTGGCCTCTCCACAAATCCGGACCTGCCTATAATGATATACCTATCTCTCCAGAATTCCACTATTGAAAAATAGTTTCATTATGATACAGTTGCCCTAGGCTGAGAGACATGGAGCGTTGGCTCCACTGCTCTGAGCCTGTACTTTATTTGTGCTTTTTGAATCATCATTCCAACTGAGCCAACCACCTACTAAAGCATTACAGAGTTAGAAGACCACTTTGCAGCATCAGGTACTTACATCTGGGTTGATCATTTAATCAAACATTACAGCAGGTCTAATACAGGTCATGGAAAGCTAAGATGTCCTCTAATCCATGCTAAGTTTCATCACATGGTCCACTTTTTTTCAAAATACATGAATACATTCACTGAAATAGAACTTGTATGAGTTTTAAAGTCCATCATTTGTTTCAGAACTGAAAACCATGGGATGCTAAACTATGCAGTTCCAAAAACCCTGAGCCACCTGGTTATCATCATTAGCAACATGCAGGTGAATCTCTCATGCTCTCCTCCTGTTATCCCTGTATTCACCTCTTTTCCCAGCTTGTGCTCATTTCCTCTCGACCTTCTTTGTCCGTTTTGACCTCCATTTCATGTTTGGTAACTACTATTTTATATGTATATTTTGTTTGTGAAGTTATTTTCACTGATATTAGTACACACTACTAATAAAGAGGATCAATTTCAAAACTACAATATTTTGTGCCTATTATACCTCCTACACCTGGACATGTTCAAGACCCCTACTGTTGAGGGGCAACCATTCAGTTGTCCCACATGGATTTCATGAAAAGGCAAGATTGTGCTTGTATAGACACTCTGAAATGTGAAAATAAGATGCCATTAGAGATCATATATAACTGTAGCTGCAATGTTTGCATGATGCATTATTACCACAAATTCAACCTAATTGTTTCAGTATTCAAATGGTTTTTACCTAAGATTCTTTTAGGTGCAATTCTGCTGTACCTTCTGGCATAGTCCAGGTTTAATTTAATTCAAGAAAAAATTATCTCAAGGTGAAAATATTGTGGATGAGATTGAGTTCCAGGGGAAAAACATTTGTCCAAATTCAGTTACAGTTTTTTCCCCATAGACTTCAATAGAGCTTTCACAAGATAAACTGGCATCTCAAAAGCAGTCCATGGGGAAGACTCACTAAAGGACGAACGCTAGTGACATTTGTCAAAAATCCAATCCGCAGGGTCTTTACTCCGCAAATTCAGTAAATTGTGAATTTATTACCTGTTTTGCCAGAGTTGACTTTGTCACTCCAGACCAGGCAAACTGATAAAATGAAGCTAGATCTTCCTCAATCTGATGTCAGTTACATCATATCCTGTCTGCCAGAAATGCATTAAAGTTGTAAAGACGCTGGCCACTTGTCCTTTTTTGAAGAGGGATTGGCTGTAATAGTCCTAACTAATAATTTGAGGGGCATGGATATTTTAGGGGCATGGGACATTCATTTTAAGGTGGGCTCATATGTAGGGCATTTTTGTCTTTATTCAGGCTCCTTGGACATTTGTAATAAAAAGTAGCATTTGCACCATCTCTAATAAAGATGTCCATGTGACTTTAATGTACCAGCCCTATTCAAATTGACCTAAGCGTAAGGGGACTAACAAAGTTTCGCTAGGCAGTAGTGGTTACTGGTTACTGTAATTTCACTTTGAAACGCACGCACCAAAGTAACACTAGCAAAAAGTCGCCAGTGTTTTGCACACAGGACGCAACTTCACATTTTAGTGAATTAGCATAGTGGTAACAAATCTGTGCCTGGCGAAGTGGTGCGAAGAGGTTGCTGGCGAAAATTTGCCCCATGAGTTTGCACATGATAAACCTTTTTCTCATTGAATTGAATTTGGCCCATAATACCAGCATATACCAAGAATTTTAGGTGTATATTTTACTGCTGGTTTACAGCCCTCACAAAAAGTACAATGGGCTGGCAAATCTGTTATCATTGCTATCAGTAGTTTTGGAACACCTTTGTTATCAGCATACATTGCCTTTAGATATCTCTCTGTATCTGTGTAGCCATCAAGGGCAAAAGGCCAATCACCTCCTCCACTAAGGTTAGTTAAAGTTTACTGGACACCCATGCTCCAATTCCAGGTATTTCATTTACTTAATGTCATAATTAAAATGAACAGAAAGAGATGCTTAATTAAATATCAACCTAGGTTACTGAATTACATATGTAAAAAATGAAATACATTTTATACTAGGTTTACAGTGTTTAGCTTGTGCTTAATCATGACATACTATTTGCATGCGAACTACAAAAATGTGCCCAGATTTGCATATTAAAGTACTTGTATTAAAGTGCTTATACCTAGGAACAGTGGGCTAGGGCAAGGTAAACTCATACTTAAAGGCATACTGTCATGGGAAAACATGTTTTTTTTTCAAAACTCATCCGTTCCAGCAGAATTCTGCACTGAAATATCTATTTCATATTTAACTTTGAAATCTGACATGGGGCTAGATATATTTTCATTTTCCCAGCTGCCCCCAGTCACGTGACTTGTGTGTCATAAAAATCATGACAGAATCCCTTGAGAAACACTCACTTGTCTTTGAACACTTGTACCAAACAGGATTTTGCACATTGTACCAACTTGCAATTCATTTGCATCTATAAAACCCAAGCAGCTGAAGGGATAACAAGAGATTTGCCAGTCCCTGCTAGCATAACACCCAATGACAATATGCAGCATGCAAAGTCATTTAAAACCAGGTGCAATTCTAGCCCTTATATTTGTTTGTGGCATTTGTGGGTGCAAAAATTGACGCTGGAATTTTAGAATTTCTGCAGTCATTAGAGTGCATTTAGCTTTAGCCTTGATTGAATGAAACAATAAATAAGGAATATTTTGGGATTGATTTTCCTATGAAAAATGCCTAATAAAGCAATGTAACAGTTATCAATAATTTTAAATGAGCAATAATGGGATGTTCTGTGCTCACAAGTAAGCCACACATTTTCCTTTTAAAGGGGTTATCCACCTTTGAGTTAACTTGTAGTATAATGTAGAGAGTGATATTCTGAGACAATTTGCAATTGGTTTTCATTTTTTATTGTTTGTGGTTTTATAGTTATTTAGCTTTTTATTCAGTAGCTCTCTAGTTTGCAGTGTCAGCAATTTAGTTTCTAGGGTACAAATTACCCTAGCAACCCTGCAATGATTTGAATAAGAGACTGGAATATGAATAGGAGAGGGACTGAATAGAATGATAAGTAATAAAAAGTGGCAATAACAATAGCCTTACAGAGCATTTGTTTTTAGATGGTGTCAGTGACCCCCATTTGAAAGCTGCAAAGAAACAGAAGAAAATTGCAAATCATTAAAAAACTATGAAAAATAAATACTGAAGACCAATTGAAAACTTTGTTAGAACTGGCCCTTCTACAATATACTAAAAGTTAACTTGAAGGGGAACCACCCCTTTAAGTGAGTGCAAAAAAACATAAGGCAAATCTTAGTCACACAGCAGTTTCTCACTTATGTAAGTGTTGCTAATGTTTTTCGCTTCATGGAAGCAATGGGAAAAAGTATTTCAATTATTTGCAAATTAATTGCATAGATAGCATTAATATTATGAACATCATATTTATAAAATACCAACATATTCAGTGCTGCACAATAAATGGGTGAATATATTAAACCTACCGAAAACTTACAAAAACACACAATAACTAATACAAATGGTAGAGTGTCGTGCCCAAAAGGTGCATTTAAAAATTTCATTTTTATACAAGGGTCACCATGAGCCCTATCCTGAGCAGAGTGTTATTCATACTTTCTTGAATAAAAACTGCTACAAGGTCAACAATGAATTCTCAGCCAATGTGGATTTCTTGGCAGGCTTTTCTTGAAATATTTTGCCATCTTAAAGGTTTTCACAGATGTTTTGTGTGCGTTTTGATGTGTGAGACACATGTCTAAGGGCTCTTACACACGAGCATCTGAAGCTGCGCTCCCCTGCACTCTGGTTTTATGCCTTCAGCCGCAGGGGAGCACAGGAGCAGATGCTTTCAATTTTTTCAATGGTGCTGTACTCACACAGGCGCAAGTAGGTGTGGAACGCAGGTTGAGATGCAACATGCTGCATTTTTCCTGCGTTCAGAGCCTATATGCGCCTGTGTGAGTACAGCCCCAGTGAAAAAATTGAAAGCGTCTGATCCTGTGCTCCCCTGCGTCTGAACGCAGAAAACCGGAGTGCAGGGGAGCGCAGCTGCAGATGCTCGTGTGTAAGAGCCCTAAGTGCACCAAGACACATTAGTTGTTTGATTCCATCATTTTCTGCTTGTTTGTCCTCACTTTAAAAATGCTTTTGATTGCAGCCAAATTTCAGTGTGCTTTTAAAATGCAGTATTTTTCCCACTTAAAACAACATAATAGATGTTTGAATATAATAGAATTTGAACTCACAAAAATACACTAAGTTGTATTTTTACAACTTATATATGCGCTGCCACTTACACTGGACTGATGATGCAATAAAATAGATTTTTAAAATTTTTACGTTGCAGGGCCATCTGTAAAATGGATATTAGCTTCACTTGATTTTGGCTAACCACAATGTAGCCAACACAATGCCTTTGTAGAATGAAGGTGCAGGTATGGGACCTGTTATCCAGAATGCTTGGGACTTGGGATTCTCTGGATAATGGATCTTTTCTTAGTTTGGTTCTTCATATCTTAAGTCTACTAGAAAAACATGTAAACATTAAATAAACCTAATTTTTGCTTTGCTTTGAATAAGGATTAATTATATCTTAGTTTGACTAAAGTACAAAGTACTGTTTTATATTACAGAGAAAAAGGAAATCATGGGAGATGGCCTTTCTGTAATTCTGAGATAACAGATCTCTGGATAATGGATCCCATACCTGTATTTTGGTTGAATTGGGGCCCTAAACTTGGACTTTCCTGTGTAACTACCTATTCCTAACGTCCGAGATATTGAAAGGGGGGTTAGATGTTATGAATAATTCTGGCGAATGCAGTCATTTATAATAATGAAGCAATGAATTGTACTCATGAGATATATCCCAATTACCAGAATGCTGCTGGAGGATCAAGGGAATTGGTCATTAGACACAGCTGAGCAGAACACAAATCCATTACCAGGAGCACGTGGATCACACAGCCCTAGCAATTGCTATGAAGACCATAAAGAAATATTCCATTCTGAGACATAACTTATATTGGTGAGAATGCAAAGAATACTATCAGAAACACCTTTCTCTCAATAATACCAGAAAATAATAAGGGCCCTTACACACGAGCGCTTTTACCTGCGCTCCCCTGCATTCCGTTTTGCTGCGTTCAGCCGCAGGGGAGTGCAGGTATAGACTCACTCAATTATTTTCAATGGGGCTGTACTCACACGAACGCATGTAGGCGCCAAACGCAGGAAAAATGCAGCATGTTGCGTCTGAACCTGCGTTCGGCGCTTACACACGTCTCGTGGGTACAACCTCATTGAAAAGGATGATGTGCGTCTAGACCTGCGCTCCCCTGCGGCTGAACGCAGCCAAACGCAACGCAGGGGAGCGCAGGTCCAAAACGCCCGTGTGTAAGGGCCCTTAGAGTGAATATAAAAACACGACACTTACTTCTTTAGCAAGTAATACACCCGGAGAAAAAACACAAAGGGAGGCTGCTGAAAGCACAACAATATAGTCTTTCTGATATAAAAATGCAAATAGTCCCACTCTGTGATTTTTTAAAATAAATTGACATACTGTAAAGCAACTAGGCATTTGCACATCCACCGCCAGTTTGGAAGCACAGTTTTCTCCAGAAAGGCAAAGGTCTGTGTGGTGATATTGCTAACCTCCTACTAAATGCTACCTTGGGTGCCAGCAGTCATTAGAATAAAAGCTACATTTCTGCCTGTACCTTTAGGGTAATTACCACTTTTAAGCACTTAGAGCTGGCACAAGCTCTTGCAGGCAATTTGAATGCATGTCTATGGGGGCCCTTTCAGACCCTTTGGCACCATGATGCTCAAAGAGCCCATATTCAGTGTCACCAATGTAGCTGTTTAATGGGAGCTAGCATCCAAGATGGTGTTTGCTGAGCAGTTAACTAAAGCAACATTGCAGATCATCTGTAGAGGCTGTCCTTTTTAATCTGATGGTACATGTGCAAATAAACATTTATCACGGGCAGGTGTTGATTTGTTTTTGATATGCTTGCTGTTAGAGAGAGGAAGTAAATGGGTTAATATTTTATCTCAAGTAAACAACTGTAGGTGGCTGTGGCAAAGAAGAAAATGTGCATAATATCAATTCTATATTAGCTACAACAATCAGTTACCAAAGAACTTTGACAAACAGGTTGTGCTGGTTGAAATATCAACTAATGTTACACTTTTATAAGTGGAATTCAAAGGTAAAATAAACTGTATCTATATGCGTGTGTTTTTTTTTGCTGGCAGGCAAATTATTGCCGCCTGCTTCTCAGTATAAAAATAATTCTGGTACTTTCCTGAACATGAGGAAGAAGAATACATTAATTATACAGGTATGGGACCTGTTATCCAGAATGCTCAGGACCTGGGTTTTCCAGATAATGGATCTTTCCATAATTTGTATCTTCATATATTGTCTACAAAAAAATCCTGTAAACGCTAAATAATCCCAATAGGCTGGTTTTTGCTTCCAATAAGGATTAATGATATCTTAGTTTAGATCAAGTACAAATACTGTTTTATTATTACAGAATAAAAGGAAAAATTTTTAAGAAATTTGACTATTTGGATACAATTTAGTCTATGGGAGGCGGCCTATCCATAGGTCTGAGCTTTCTGGATAAAAGGTTTCCAATTAAAAGATTTCATCAACCCAACTGGTTCTTACACTGGTGGGAATTTTACCAGATCTATGAAATATTTCCAAATATTCTTTAAACCTGTAATGTATATTTTCCCCCATGGGGGTAGAAGAACCAGTTGTTGCATTTTGCATAATTATGATTATGGCAGTATAAATGAAAGAAACAGATAAGCATAATCAAAATAAATAATAAAAATAATATGCAATGTAACTGCAACATAACTTCTAGCTTTAGGGTTGGTCATCGACTAGTTAAATCCATGGATAGATAACATATGATACTTAGTTCTGCTTGACAGTGGGGTGTTTGTAACAGCTGGAGTGAGCTTTTCCTGGCTTATTCAATCATCTCGATGAAACATCAATGGGGGATTTCTCTGTGTTTCTACATAACATTGCATTTTGCACTAATCTTTAAGTTAAGTGGTTAATTCTAAGATACTTCTTTTCTTTTTTTATAGCTTTTCCTTCAATACATTTTTATACATTTTCAGACATTTATAATATGCACCGGCATGCTGTATGCTGTATGTCAGGTTTTTGATACAATAAATACATGCAGAGTGACTTTACATAAATTATACAACTTTAATCTGTCCTTATACAGTGCATATCCAAAATCTTAACAATAATAACAAAAAGCACACAAAATACACATAAAACAGTAAAAAAAGAAAACATAAAAGGGATAGCAATGTAAAATAGAAAAGGATGGCCTATCTCTGTCTATAATGACAATATATTAAGTGGGAGTGAATCTATACCTATAGTCAATCCAGGTTTTTTTAATGGGCATGCTTATCTAATGTTATGTTAAGCGAGTTTTTTTGTCAACAAATATCTGTTATGTTTTGGTAGCCGATGATTGAGTAGATTATAACAACACCACAATATCCAATCTATTTTTACTTTTAAATCTTTTTAAATTATTTGCTTTCTTTTGACTCTTTCGAGCTTTCAAATGGGGGTTACTAACCCCATCTAAAAATGCTCTGTAAAGATACAAATGCAATTTTATTGCTACTTTTTATTACTCCTCTTTCTATTTAGGCCCTCTCATATTCATATTCCAGTCTCTTATTCAAAATGATGCTTAATGCCAATGTTATTAATAGGAAAAAACAGCAAGGATATAGGAAGGCTGGCAATTTTTTCCAGAAAGGTGGCAACCCTAGGCACAGAGTGGACTTGCTTCTCTCAGCCTGCAAAAAAAATGCAGGCTGAGAGCTTTGGAGCCAACAACTGTGTGCCCAAGGCCTAAAAAGTGCATCATTGCTTGTATTTGTCAAGATAAGAAATTAGCTAAACTGATTGCAATCCTTTGTTATACTCTCCACCTCAACAAATATTTGCCCAGGTCTTCACATTTTGGGACAATACATCCCCATTACTTCGAAAAGATGTCACAGCACAATAGGCTATAAAAATACTTCTTCCAGACAATTAAAGTGCACTGCTACTGCATTTGTATAGGTATAATGGAAATATTAAAGGATAAATATATTTAATTAGTAAATTTTTTTTCTTGTTTCCACTTAAACTCTATAAAGGTGTTTTTCTTTTTGATCTGCTGGCATATTCAACCTCCTCTAACGTACGCATACGTGGGGTGCCTTTTGATTTGCTGATTAAAACTGTTCACATGGGGAATGAACTCAGGTATGATTTCATTTTGGTGATTCAAGTTGTATTGCATTTCATACCTGCCTTACTACATATTTTCTTAGCAGTGTTACAGGGAAATAAAAGATTGAAAAAGAATATATAAAATTAAAAAATGAAACAAATGTTTAAATTAAGTTTTGGTGTAGCCTTGTTCACATTGGCTCTCTTTTACATTTTTGGTAATCTCATGTTTTGTAATCAGTGCTTAGTAAGGTCATTTGTGTCATGTGACTCACTGAAACATGCGCTGTAAGAAATAATACATTTCCACTTTTAAAATATAAAGAGATTAGAAGTCAATCCATAGTTCCATGACCTGTATACTGTGGGGTCTGCTTCCTCTATAGTTACGCCACTGCAGGTATGGGACCTGTTATCAAGAATGCTTGGGACCTGGGGTATTCAGGATAAGGGATCTTTTTGCCAGTCTGCCAGTTTCCACATGGCCTTTTAAAATGTGACAATATTTGATAAGCTTTGCCTTCCACAGACACAGGGTTACTCTCAATTTACACATAAAATGCATCTATTGTTATCTAAACTTGTAACTTGTCAGAGATATATATAATGATGGAATTCAACCCTTCACTTGTATAAAACCTATTTTGTTCTTTTAGTTGATGCAACAGAGGTAAGAACCCCAGTGGAAGTAGCTTCTAATTTGCTCCAATGGGCTAAAAAAAGTTTCTTTTTGTCTACAAAATGACAAGGGAAGCATACCCAGGAGGATCTGCACACACCAATATGTAAAGGCCATTTTGTATCTGACTTGATAAAAAGGCAGCCAGCACCAACTAGCAACTGTATGCGGTCTTCCCAGGGAGTGAACTTTACTAGTCACCCAGGGAGTGAACTTTACTAGTCACTGTGAACCACAGGATGAGATATTCATTCATTCTAATCACAAAACACATCTGCACATCCATTGCGAAGATCTAGTAGTGAATAAAATGATAATAGTGTAAAGTTTTTTATATGCATGGTTTAAAAATACAATCAGTCCTTTTTATTGCTTTTCCCATTTATGCTGAGAATATAGGAGTTGTCAGTGATTCTTCAAAGATTAGTAAATGCTACGGGGGAATTCAAACCTTCACATACATTCAAGCTCTGCTCTCCAAGTTCATAGAAATATAGAAAGTGCCAGAGGCAGTTTGCTGTTCTTCATTACTGCAGTCAGTGGATAACTGCCAAATATTTGTGCTACCAATACAGATATCATTTGACTTAGAAGGGCTGAGGCAAACTACTTTTGGCATAATTTACCTACATGTCAGCTACACCTGTTGCCAGTGATGCTGCTCATGTTACAGAGGAGGTATTTATTGTAAGGTACCTAAGGCTATTTAACAGCAAATATGATTTTATTTAAAGGAGTACAAATAGTGAAAAATATAATATAAATTATATAAACTAGTGTTCCAGCTGAAACGTCTGTTTTTTTGTGCCCATATTAAATATCCTTTAAATTTTCTGTAAGACATATATATATATATATATATATATATATATATATATATATATATATATATATATATATATATATATATATATATAGTTAAAAAAAAAACAGCAACACTGGGATTTGTGTGAAAAAAAGTTATTATTATATGTAAACCGACGTGATGTTTCAGTCCCAATCGGGACCTTTCTCAAGGCCCGATTGGGACCGAAACGTCACGTCGGTTTACATATAATAACTTTTTTTCACACAAATCCCAGTGTTGCTGGTCTTTTTTTTAAACCATATGGATTTCCTTACCTTGCACCTGGGTTAACAGATAAGTTGGAGTGCTGTTCTCTGATATTTTGCTTTGGTCCTCTAAAGAGTGGTGAACAAAATGTCCTTGCCATAGGAAATTAATAAATGATAAGCACACAACCCTAAACAATATCTGAGTATCCTTCAGAAATACTGATTACCAAGTTGCTATGCTTTCTAGAAAAGACACTATCGATGTCACAAAACCATTCTCAGGGTTTCAGGGAAGCTATGTTCTGTGGTGATAGCATCTGACCCCCTAATCATGGAACTCCAAGCAGTAGGTTAAAGACTGTAAGCTCTACGGGGCAGGGAACTCCTTCCTACTGTCTCCAGTAACGGAACTAGGTGGAGACGGACCCTGCAGCTAGGCCCCCCCCTTGTCCATACTTAATTTCTATGCCACTGCAGCCAACTCCAGCCAGCCGCAGGGGGCACGATCTGCCAGGGGGGCCTGCAGTGGTGTGGGCCCTGGCCCAATTGGCACCCCCCTGCTCCCCCGGTAGTTAATCCACTGACTGTCTCTCTTACCACGATTCTTAAGCTCTGTATATTTATTTAGATATATGTATAATTTGTGTATTTTTATATACTGTGCAATTGTACAGTGCTGCATTTCCTTACAGTTTTAAAAATAAAGTTATACATACATACTGAGTGAGCAGCGGCACTTTATATGAGACTGGTAACGTTACTATATAAATGCAGTTTCATAGAGATGCAATAGCATATTGTTAGATTTTTTAAGAAGAGCAACAACAACCACTTTTATAAGACTGTTATGAACTAGAGGTCCTTATCATCTTCTCTACAGCTATATACCAAGAATAAATTGTAGTAAGGGTTAATTCATATAATAAAACATACATACATAAAACACACTTTACAGTAAGATATATATGTATATATATCTTACTGAAAAGTGTGTTATATATGATTATACTTAGACGGTGCTGTCTGTGTGGTAATACTTAGTGATGGGCGAATCTCCCGCGTTTCGCTTCGCCGAAAAATGCGAATTGGCGAAAAAATTCGCAAACGAGTCAATCGTGGCGCGACGCAGCGTTTTTTTCCGACGCAGCAATTCGGGGCGACTCGTTTTTTGGGCGAATTTTTCGGCGGCAAATTTTTGCTACCATTTCGCGAATTTATTCGCCAGCGGCGAATCGCCCATCACTAGTAATACTCAGAAGACCTATTTTTGATTATTTATACAACAGAAACCCGTTGTACAGAAAGTTCCAAATTATGGAAAGGCCGTCTCCCATAGACTTCATTATAATCAAATAATCCAAATCTTTAAAATAATTTCCTTTTTCTCTGTAATAAAAAAATAGTGTCTTGTACTTTATCCCAGCTAAAATACAACTAATCCTTGTTGGAAGCAGAACCAGCCTATTAGGTTTATTTAATGTTTACATAATATTCTACTAGACTTAAGGTATGAAGATCCAAGTTACGGAAAGATCCATTATCCAGAAAACCCCAGGTCCCGAGCATTCTGTATGACCCATACCTGTACAATATAACATGAAAAGCAGGAGAGTCACAAGAGTCAGAAGATGGCAAATAATTAAAAAATTACTATAACAAATAAAAAATGGAGACCAATGGAAAAGAGTTGGCCATTCTATTGTTGAGAAATAGGCCATTCTATTGTTGAGAAATGCAAAGGATTAACATACTCTCATCTAAGCAATAAGCCTCTTTATCTTATTGATCTCCCATCTCTGATCAATGAGCACCTCACTCATGCAAGACACACAGTTCCCATCCCCACTGGCTGAAATCAAGAATATCAATAGCTACAATGGATCTCCATGAATAGGAAAACTATTTTTTTCTGTTTGCTAAAACATAGTACATTTGCTTAATGCGTATTAGGATAAGTAGATTCTTGACAAAATGCTCCAAAGGGAAATATGTTCACACTAAATTTGTACAGAACTACAGAATCCCCGCAGCCACACTTTGCAAGCTGCTTTAAACAGATAAACTTCTGAATTTTTATGTGTATATGTTGTAACTTTCCCCTTAGTAACAAAAAAAAATTGTAGATCGGTGACCATTCAAGAGAATGAGGCCTGGCAACTTCTAATGTCCTTATTTTTAACAGCAGGAGGTATATTTGCTCTTAAAATATAGAAAGATATCTGGTGAAAAGATGTGCTTTGCACAACGAATGGACTGCTTAAAGGAATTGTTCAGTATAAAAGTAAAAACTGGATAAATAGATAGGCTGTGCAAAATAAAAAATATTTTCAATATAGTTACTTAGGCAAAAATGTAATGTATAAATGCTGGAGTGACTATAAGTCAGACCTAACAGAACACTATTCTTCTTGCTTTTCAGCTCTCTTGGTTTACACTGACTGATTACCCTGGTTACCAGGCAGTAACCAATCAGTGACTTGAGGGAGGGCCACATGGATCATAACTGTTGCTTTTGAATCTGAGCTGAATGCTGAGGATCAATTGCAAACTCACTGAAAAGTTATGTCCCATGTGGCCCCCCTTCAAGTCGCTGACTTACTCAGATTTAGGGATCTGAAAAACAGGATGTTGGATTCTGGCTATTATATTAGACATCCACTCATTCCAGCCTTTATAGTTTGCGTTTTCACCTGACTAACTATATTGGAAACATTTTTTATTTTGCACAGCCTATCTATTTAGCCAGTTTTTAATTTTACCCTGAACTGTTCCTTTAAGGGCAATGTTTATTTAAAGAACTTGGACCTTATTTGCAAAGTATGACCCTGAGGCATAACAGTTTGTGTTCCATGCTTAGAGTACAAAGTGTAATTCTCTCTATGCCGCTGCACTGGATACAGAGTTGGCTTTAAGTGGATAGAATGATATGTAAAGGGCCACTTATGTATTAGAAGCAAATTCAGATTACTATACACTTTACAACTTTCTTTTTTTCCTCACCATCTAGACTTGGTATGCCTTCTATTAACATGTATTGCATTCATTTTAAATCAGTGCTAATACATTTTTGGGTTTAACTATTCTGTGGAGTAGTAGAGTTCGGCACTGCCACTGAACTCTAACACACCACAGTACAGAATGGAATTCAGGTGATCAAAGATGTCAAATAACATTCTTACAAGCTGGCACATTTCTTAAAACAGGATATGCTTTGATAAATATGCCAATTCATTAAAATGCTTTACTGAAGAATTTCCTGATGGTCAAGTCACTGTGATGCAATTCAGACTGCTGGGAATCAATTGGGATTTCCCAAGTTGGCCAGGTTAAAGTTTATATTGTAGACATGTCATAGATAAGAATAAGTCTGCATAATTGCATACTAGGATCAGACTACAAGAAAAAGTAATGCAAAATAATTTTTGTGAGATTACAATCAGTGAGAAATGCTTGCTGAAATGGCAGCTTCAAATGCTCAGTCTCCTCTTTGGGAAGGCTGTCAGGATCAAGGTGTCAAACGTTGCACAAACGCCAAGTAGGAGTTGTTACCAGGCCCGGACTGGCAATCTGGGGGTCCATGGTCATTCCAACATGATCACACAAGGAACTAAATGATATTAAAATTCTTTGTGTCTTTGTGATAAATTGCCCACCATTGCCATCTGCAGATTTGCTAGACGATATAATATGATGAGGTGGATTGACGTCAATCTTGTCATATTTTATCTTGTTACATCAGGAGAGAGATGCATGGAAACCTCCCAATGCTACTATTGCAGATAAACATTTGCCCAAATGTCAGTTATCTACCTTGTTGATGGCTACCACCCATTACTTTGGACTGCCTTTTAGGAAGCAGTCCTGTGATCTGAGAAACTATAGTGCAATGATATAATCACTTATTCCCATTCTCAACTCTATTCTCCATCCTGAAGTATTGCAACCTCTTCCATAGTCATGTACTTGCACCCCTTCATTTCTTACTCAGTATTCCACTATTCTCACACCATTCTGTGTATCCTGAATAAAGAATATATATAATTTTATTCAAAGTATGCCCCTGCACTTCCAAACATTATATATTCTTGAGATATTTTAACATAATTAACCTATAACTTTTCTTTGCACTCTCAGCAAATACTCCTGATGCTGGTAAATAATTATCTATGTGCTGAAAATACCTAAGGGTTTCCTATTTATAGCAAATCCTGTCCATCACTGCCCCACAACCAAAACTGTCAACATTTGCTGTCATTGTTTGAAACTTAACATTTTAAAAATTTCTCTCTAAGGTACTCACACACAGCAATGCCTAATATTTCACCCAGAAACACAGAAAAAAAATCCTTGTGGACCTCCACAACCAAGCCCTGCTCCCCAGAGGATCTCACTACTGGGGCAGGGGCTGGGGGTGCTCCTAAAGTACCAACCAGTGAGCCCTGGACCCCCCATCGTTTGATGCTGCTTCACCCCCCTCCCACCCTGGGATTGTCTGGAGCAGGGAAAGGAAGGACTCACCATGAAGTCCCAATATATATGGTGCCTACCATATTGGCAACCCCCAACTCAGCTTTCCTTGACATTTAGGATACAGGCAATTCTACATACATACAGTATATACGGTAACTGTTAATTTGATAAAAAAAAAGGTCAGAAGCCCAAAAACGCTAAGGGCCCAACTGCTCTCTATTGCTCATTCAAACAATGATTCCATCCACAGAAGTGTTTCTGACATTAAAGCCACTTTAAACAGCTTTTGCTTTTTTGCCACTGGTAACGCCACTTATAGTTCTCGCCTTGCCTCATGGCAGAAAGGACCCTGTCTATCCGGTTGTAGCTGCACTTTGCACTGGATAAAAAAGGCAGGTAGTTAGTCCAGGGCTCCTTTGCAGCCCACATCCACTGGTGCTCCTTCACTGAATAATGCAAAAGTTATGGGAGTGAGTACACACCCACCTAGATCCGTTACTGGGTGGGAGCTACAACATGGAGCTGGCCACTGCTCCTACGTGAACAGTGTCAGACTGGAACACCAAGGGCCCACCCAAAAACCTTAGACCAGGGGCCCTCACTAATATTCTTCATCTCCTCAATCAACCTTTGTTCTTCTAGTTTGTTTACTTTACATACTATAGTCAATTATTCCATCTATTTAGCCTAGGGAATGGCCATGAAATAGGCCAACATTTTAGCAGCATGAGGGCCCACTGACACCTTGGCCCACCGGGAGTTTTCCTGGTATTCTGGTGGGCCAGTCCGACACTGTACGTGAACAATAACAAAAAAGGGAAAGTTGTGCTCACCACTAATTTTAAAACCATTAGGCGGGGGTGCAATGAGGCTGTGACCACAAAATACATATAAACAAATATGCACTCAACCCATTCTCAATATATTCAAGACATTGAGACATTTTGTGCATACAGCTACAGATAAGGGATGACTTTGACGTAGTTGGCCAGCTTAAATATATTGCAATATATGGACAAACAATCCCTGTTTTGTTTAAAGGGTAAGGCATTTTTTAGTAGCTGTTTGCCCAAAATGTCTCAATGTAACATAGTAACATAGTAAGTTAGGCTGAAAAAAGAAACGTCCATCAAGTTTTTTTTTTAATTTTAACTGCCTAACTGCTAGTTGCTAGTTGATCCAGAGGAAGGCAAAAAAAAAACTTTCCAAGCCTCTACAATTTGCCTCAGAGGGGGAAAAAATTCCTTCCTGACTCCAAAAAGGCAATCGGATTAGTCCCTGGATCAATTTATATAATAAGCTATCTTCCATAACCCTGTATTCCCAGACTTGCTAAAAAGCCATCCAACCCCTTCTTAAAGCTATCTAATGTATCAGCCTGTACAACAGTTTCAGGGAGAGAATTCCACATCTTCACAGCTCTCACTGTAAAAAACCCCTTCCGAATATTTAGGCGGAACCTCTTTTCTTCTAAACGGAATGGGTGACCTCGTGTCATCTAGAAAGACCTACTTGTGAATAAAACATTAGAGAGATTATTATATGACCCCCTTGTATATTTATACATAGTTATCATATCTCCCCTTAAGCGACTCTTCTCCAGCGTGAACATCCCACGTCTTTCCTTATAGCTAAGATTTCCCATACCTTTTACCAGCTTAGTTGCCCTTCTCTGTACCCTCTCTAATACAATAATGTCCTGTATATATATATATATATATATATATATATATATATATATAATATATATATACTTTATATATTTATATTTATGTATAACTTTATTTGTATAGCGCTACTAGCATACACAGCACTGTACAATTTTACAATATAAAAATATACATGGGGTACAGACATTATAATAAAATAAATCATTATAATAGAGATTTAGTGCCATGTGGAAAGAAACACAGAAGGAAAATCAGGAAACCCCTGAATAGAATAGATTACAATCTATGTGTAATTGTATAATATACAGTATAAGACTGTTGTTCACCTTTGAGATAACTTTTAGTATGATGTAGAGAGTGATATTCTGAGACAATTTGCAATTGGTTTTCAATTTGAATTTCAAGCAGTCTGGTAACTAGGGCCCAAATAAACCTAGCAACCATGCATTGATTTTAACAAGAGAGTGCAATATGAATAGGAGAGAGTCTGAATAGAAGAATCAGCAATAAAAAGCCTTACAGAGCATTTGTTTTTTTTAGAAGGGGATGGCGACGCCCATTTGAAAGCTGCAAAGAACCAGAAGAAAAAGACAAATAACTATAAAACTTTAAATAATAAATAATGAAAACCAACTGAAAAGTTGCTTAGAATTGGCCATTGTATAACATTTTAAAAGTTACCTTAAAGGTGAACCACCCCTTTAATGTACAATTACATATTGCAACTGCAAATTGTTTTAGCTCAAATAAATGAAAGGGTATAAGTGGCACTCTTCAGTGAGTGCTTATTCTTCTGTAAATCATATTACATATGATATCAAAGGCAAGGTGTGTTTACAGCTATAAAACTGGTGACATTAGCAAAATGCTAAATGATCTATGGAAATTACAGGAGTTTACGATCTTGCATCTAATGATACAAAATGTAAAGCAATGCATGTAGTGCAGAGAAATTCCAAAGCTGAATACTCAAAGAATGGTAATTTACTATCAGTGATAACAGAAGGAAAGGATCTCGGAATTATAAATTTAGACTTAAACAGAAGCAAGTGTGGCAGCAGTGGTAAATGCAGATCAAATAGTAGGTTGCATAGAAATAGTTACACACCCATTTTATAGGTCACTGATGAAAGCTTAAATGTTCCATTCATGTTTGGAGCCATAGCTCTGTCATCCCCATTTTCCTGAGGACAAAACATTTGCAATTACAATTTAAGTTATTGTAATTGCAATCCTGCCTATCCTACAGCTTGTATAAGCAAAGCAAAGAAAAAAAACAATTTTAGGTTACATCATTTTGAATTCCCCTCTTATAATTTCTATAAGATAAACAAAGAGGGGAAATTAAAAAGGAGGTATGCATTGTCTGTTCAAATATGTCACCTCCATTTAATTATGTATGGTAAGTGAACTAAAATTGCTTTAAAGCAATAGTGCGCCTAGTCTGGATGTGCACTTAATGCTTCTGCAACTTATCAAACAAATTTCAAAGGTATCCCCATTAACTTTTAACATTCTTTTATCTCCTCCTGAGTTACTCTAGTTGACGTTTGGCCTAGATATAGGATAGATCTAACTTGCTGATAAAATGTCACTGAAGAGTATGATGAGAAGTTAAGCAGTTTATTGTTTTTGTTAAAATAAAGTTTTCCTCCTTTCATAAAAGAGTAAGGTTTCTTGCATTATGTTGAAATATCTTTACCTAAGGATAAACACCATTCGCTTATCTCCAATCTGACATGCTGTCTTTCTGTACAAGCAAACTCACCTTCTGGCTGCTTACACCGGTGCTGTCAATCTGTCTTCACTTCTGAGTATTTGCTATAAACTCCATCTAGGTGTGTTAGAGGTATGAAATGCTTCTCTGCTTTTTAATGTGTTTTCTTGTCCCTGATGTACCTCTGAACAGGTCATAAAGCTGCATCTCTCCTACAACTGCAAAGACTTTTTCTGATGCTTAAAGGGATACTATCATGGGAAAAAATGTTTATTTCAAAATGCACCAGTTAAAGGGATCCTGTATTGGGAAAAAACATTTTTTTTCAAAATGCATCAGTTAATAGTGCTGTTCCAGAAGAATTCTGCATTGAAATACATTTCTCAAACGAGCAAACAGATTTTTTTATATTTCATTTTGAAATCTGACATGGGGCTAGACATTTTGTCAATTTCCCAGCTGCCCCATGTCATGTGACTTGTGTTCTGATAAACTTCAATTACTCTTTACTGCTGTACTGCAAGTTGGAGTGATATCACCCCCTCCCTTCACCCCTCCCCCCAGCAGCCTAACAACAGAACAATAGGAAGGTAAACAGATAACAGCTCCCTAAAACAAGATAACAGCTGCCTGGTAGATCTAATAACAGTACTGTGTATTATTCAGTTACATTGAGAAGGAAAAACAACAGCCTGCCAGAAAGCAGTTCCCTCCTAAAGTGCTGGCACAAGTCAAATGATCAGGGGCAGCTGGGAAATTGACAAAATGGCTAGCCCCATGTCAGATTTGAAAACTGAATATAAAAAAAATCTGCTCTTTTGCGAAATGGATTTCAGTGCAGAAGTCTACTGGAGCAGCACTATTAACTGATGTGTTTTGAAAAAAACATGTTTTCCCATGACAGTTTCCCTTTAAATTATTTTTTTTTTTAATTCTCTTGGCATTTGCACAAAGTCACAATACAGGATGTAATCCCACTCTCACTTTTTGTCATTTTTAATCTTTCTGCAGTAATTCCTGTGCATTGTTGACAGGAGGTAATGACAGTGGATAACAGTTGTCATGTTTCATTTTTCATGCCTCTAAACAAAATGTGCAAAACACGGTTTACAAAACGTACCTGTCCCAGAGCAATAAAATAATCTCACCAAAGTATAGATTTTCTATAAATCCATACTACACATATGCCTGACATGTCTTTCTTTGCAAAAAGTATCAAATGCCATATCATTACTCTGTAACTAATTGTTGCAAATACCTAAACCTAAAAATAAATAACACCAAAGATAAATTCCTGGTAGCCTACAAGCATGAGGGCATAAACTATAGATAGTTTATACAATGGTTTGCTTTTTTTGGTAACTTGAGTTGCTAATGCTGTGGATATCTGCATTCACATAATTCAGACTGGCTCCTCCAGTAATGCTTCATTAGTGTAAGATATTGGAACGTGGCTTCTGAGGGGTAGGACTTGGAGAGCAGCAAAAAAGAAAACCAAACCTGGTTAGGGTGAGAAGTACTGAAAGGAGCCAAAAAGCCCTTCACAAGCAATTACATGAAAAATTAAGCCTTCTGAAATCAGATGGCTTCACTTTGCATGTAATTGCTTGTGATTGGCTCCTTACAGTCCTTCCCACCCTAACTAGATTTGGTTTTCCTTTTGGTATGGTAAAACACAAGAAACAGTTTATTAGTACACAGTATACATATTGGTTGTGAGTAGGGAGCCAGCCAGACCTTCCAGCTATATTGTATAAAGACACATGCTTCACAAAATACATTAATAAATAGTGGAATAAACACATCTGCAGCAAGTTCTGCTTGATAGCTCATTCCTAGTAAACCTGTTTGTTACATTAATAAATACAACCTACTAGGCTTGTAACCAACCTTATGGATTCTTAGATTAAATCTTAATGGAAATATACAAGTAAAAAATTGGCAAATAAATGCTCTCTCTTATAACCCAATTCATCAGGTTTTAGTAGAGGGATTAAATAATAATTAAGTAATTATGTCATACCCACTTTTAAAGAATACTGTCAGAATATTTTCTGACCCACACATTGTGAATGGCATGTTTGCTTTTTTATTTGTTTTTAATTAAACAGAATCAAAAGAGGATTTTAAAATTTAAATTGATCTTCTTTATGTGTCCATTTCAGACTAAATGTATTCCTTGCTGGAGTTTGCCTAAGAAGTATTGTCATAAATGATGACAGTATCTCTTTAATTTTGTTCACTTTCTGAAGCGTTTATGACATTTGAGTTTTGTTTACATGAGATGAGAATAGATCACTTGCCAATGCTTTGAGGCCCTAACTGATGTGAATCCATTTCACTATAAAATATGTGAATCTTTTTCATTGTATTTTAAGGGTTCTGGTCAGGGACTGACATTTGCTTCCCTGTGAAAGAGTTGATGAGTTTTGCAGAAGTATGTCATGAGGATATGCAGCTGAAAGCTGACTCTGGAGATACAAGTATTTACCAGACTTCCATGTAACCAGCTAATGGGCAGCTACTAACTAGAAGGTAGTTTTTTTAAACTGGTGATATGAAGGAGGGTTGCTCATAAAATTTAAACCGGCTCTGCTGCACTTTCCAGATTAGTCAGGGGCATGCCCTTTTGGGTGAATGCAGGATGTAGCCAAAGTGCTGAAGCCGCTGAAAGGAGCCATAGCTGTGAAGAAAGCAGAAGAAGCTGCCATCACTGAGGGAAACAAAGAAGAGTGAACACCAATTTAATGTAAGTTCCACTGAACACCAATGGTTTTATTATTAAACCTCTGGCCAAAAATATTTTTTTTAATCATTTTTGGAGCCCCTGACCACCAATGTTATTTTGTTAAATATTCTTTGGGGCCCCTGAACACCAGTTTGTAAAATCTTTTTTAGGACCCCTGACCATGGATTTTTTTTACTTGTGGGGGTGTATGGCCAGCAATTATGTTGTTTAGACTTTTATGGGGGGCCCTGGCCTTCAGTGTTTTTTTTTTTAACTTGTAAGGGGTGCCTGGCCACCAATAGGTTTTTTTTAATTTGTAAGAAGGACCCTGGCCAACAAGGCTTTTTTTCTACCTTGTAGAAGAGACCCTGGCCATCCATTATTTTAGTTCTTGTTTTAATTCTCATGTTTGTGTGGCTTTTTACTGTTATGTGGAGTTGCACAGGGACTGGGGTGGGGCCAGTATTGGGGATGGGCAGGGCCCAGAAAATTCTGTCATATGGGGTCCCGTGATTTCTGATGGCGTCCCTGTTTGGTATTGACCCTTCTTTCATGTATCTAAAGGTTTAATTTTGTACATGCTGATGGGTTATGGTTGGGTTGATAAACCTGTTTCTTTTTCCTTGTCAGGCAAAGTTTTCATTAACCTGGCAGTAAATCTCCCACTCCCTTGCATTATTCAGGGCTCCTCTTACTGAATGCTCCCAGTCATTTCACTTCAGTACCAATGACCATTTCACCATTTAAGAAGTACTTAACCTCCTTAACCTATTAATGGTATATAGATGACATACTTATCATAAGGACAGCATCAGAAAAAGAACTATAAGCATTCCACCAAAGATTCAACCAATTCCACACCAGGGTACCTATTGTAGTTAACTACAACCCACAACTGAAAATTATTAGAAAAATAGCCATAGGCCTGCAACCCATGCTCCATACAGATATCCGACTCAGAAGTGCTCTTCCTAAAACAACTAAAGCAGGTACATTTCCCTGCAGCAGCAACAGATGTGAAACCTGCAAATACATCCTGTGCAAAGATCTAGTTGCTAAACCGTATACACAAAAAGTATACACCATTCTGGACTACTATTTGTGTGCTTCATAGGATGTGGTATACATGATTTCATGTACTAGGTGCTCTGCAGGAGGCATATACATTGGTGAAACAGGACAAACATTATGCACAAGGATGAATCATCACAGACATATAGACATATACTCAACACCAAATCATGTGATATAGACAGTGGGGCAACACTTACTTATATAACCAATAGTAGTGTTTCTGAAGCAAACACTGCAGTTTTACCAGTGCAGGGCAACACTGCATTATATTTCTGTTGCTTTAAAACAATTTCATTTTTTGATGTTACAAGCCCTTTAATTCTAAAAGGGAACTGAACTGGAAAGGAAGATTTATGAATTCAAATATAGGCAGTTATTTAACACATTAAATCAGGGCCTTAATTTAGTGTCAGGCTTCATGTCACACTATGTAACATGACTGAATCCAGACTCCTGGACTATTTACAACCCACCCTAATTCATTTAACTAATTTATTGGCCATGAATCATAATTGACACGTCCCAAATTATTGCAGGCTTCAAAATTGTCGTTGGTGTAATTTTTTTTTTTTTTGCACACGGATTTAGTCGCTGGCAGCTAAACGCCGTGCCTGCCAAATAAATTTGCCCATCACTATCCATGAATAGCGTTTCTAGCTTGCCTGACAAAGGGGCCTTGGTGATCCGAAATTTATGTTAGCCAATATAGGTGTCACTTCTACAACAGCTTTTGTATTTGTTTGTTTTTTTATTTGTTATTTTTGCTACTGGCTAACAAGGTACCATGGTTTTTTGTTTTGTACTTCAGTACCAGAAATTTTTCTCCTTCCCCTATATCTTCACTTGATTTTACAAGGAGAGCTCTGTCTCTTACAACTCGAGACACTCTATTGTTTCTCATATTTTATTTCTGCATTCTGTCTGTACCCAGCAAATAAATGGCAGAAGTATAATGGCAGCAGTGGAGCAAAGGTGGCAGACTAATGGTTTCGTGAAGTATTCAGTCTCACAGATGGTATGAAGATTTATTAGAAGATGACACCCATAAATTGCCTTGTAAATGTTTTAAATAAGCAAGCAGTCTTCTCCAAATGCCAAGGACACACATGGTTTTTGCTGTGGATTCCTTTAAAAATGTGATGTGTTTCTCAGCAGATAACACTTTGTGCACTACAGTCAGACAGGGATGGAGCAACTTTAGGTATGTCGACAAGAAAGGTGAAATGCAACAAGCCTATCTGTGTATTAGCTCCCTCGGAGCTGGTCTACATAAATAATAACTTTACTAAATACATATTGGTCCAATGAGTTGGACAGTACATCCGTCTAACTGAAGGATCATGGACTGGATGTGACCCTCCATGGGATATTGTTGCTGCACAGCTTTCTCTCCTTGCCTGACATATTATTAATATCATATATAGCATTCATTCTACAAATATGTGTTATAATCGATAAAGTAGGAATTATTGTCATTAATTGTTTAAGGGGTGGTTCGCCTCCCAACACTTTTTTTCTGTTATGTTGTTTTCAGAGATTTCATCAGAAATAAAGGTTTTTTCTATTTTCTATTTGTGATCATGTTTCTAATATTGAAGTGTACAGTTCCCCCCCCCCCCCCCTTGTTGGTCTTTCTAAAGCAGCTCTGGGAGGGGGACACCAACTGCAAACTGTTCTAAATTGATACATATAGTCGATACACGTCTTTGGCCCTGCTGATCAGTTAGATTTGATACAATTGTTGCTAATATTTCAGAGATGCTGTTGAGCAGGCCCGGACTGGCCATTTGTGGGTTAGGGCAAATGCCAGAGGGGCTGCTATAAGGTCCCATAGAAAGTCAGTGTTTAGTGGGCTGGTGGGGGCTGTTTGGGCCTCTATGTGGGCTGATGGGCCTCTTGCGTACCTGAAATGCCAGGGCCTATTTTAATTCTCAGTCCAGTCCTGCTGTTGAGATATGTATCAACAAATGTAGCAAATTGTGACAGTTCAGAATCTGCATCTGGATTACTGAGCTGCCAGACTGAAACAAGCAGAAATAGGAACTTTAAAATTCAATTTGGGAAAAACAGTAAAAAACATAAATAATGGGAAGCAACTGAAAGACAACTGAACCTAAAAAAAAAAGTGTTTAGAAGGTGAATACAAGAACATGCGTCAAAGCAGAAGCTAAAACAATCTTATTCATTTCATACATTAATGGGCAGATTTACTAAGGTTCGAGTGTATTTCCTAAGTTGAAAAACTTCGGAGTAATTTTTTGGATACTTCGACCATCAAATTGGATGCTTCGATCATTCGACCATTTGATCTTTCGTTTCGAATGGTCGAATAGTAAAATCCTTCGAAGGTTGAAGTACTGTCTCTTTAAAAAAAACTTAGATTTTTTTACTTCACCAAATTAAACCTGCCGAAATGCAATGTTAGCCTATGGGGACCTTTCAGAGAATTTTTCAAAGTGTTTTCACATCGAAGAAAAATCAATCGATCGATCGCTAAATCATACGATCGAACAATTTTTCTTTCTATTGCCAAATTCCGTAAAATAAATACTTTGACTTCGATATTCGAAGTTGAATTATTTCAGATGGTCAAATTTTGAATTTTTTTTTTTAACTTCGAAATTCGACCCTTAGTAAATCTGCCCCAAAATGTTACAATTCCACTATACTATTGCTGAAGCACACAGTACTCTTAAAGAATATCTTTAAATACATATTTACACACCTCTATATACATCAAACCCTTTAAAGGCATATTATTCCCTTTTAAGATATAAAAACATATTTATATTACAAGAACATTTAATTGTCTAAAAATCTAATTGGCTCTGTTTAAATGCTTATTAAAAGTATAAACAATGAATTTACCTTTTCTTTGACTTTTTGTGAAGTCAAGCTGGCACCCAGGGTTTTAAGAATATGCAGTTGTGTAACTTGAAGACTTGTACATATGCACATCTCCTTGGTGTACCACACAGGTCATGAGAGCAGCCATTGGTCACAACCAAGTTGACTAGGCTAAACCTTCAAAGCACCCTACATCTAAAATCTTTCTAAAATGATTTAAGGTTTCTATCACCACAACACAGACACACCAGATTTATGTTGTAGTTCCTTACGCCATATTGGTCTAACCTTAGAGCTTGATGGTGGAGGAATAATGGTCTGCTTAATAATTGTTTTCCATTAAAGTAAATCCTAACTATACCATACAATATCCTTCTTGATAATTCCATTATTTCTACTTTATAGAATTGCAATGCTGACAAACCTGATCTGATCCCCAACATTAGTGCCCTGATACTCTTGTATTTGAATGGAAGTTACTCCAATTTAAAATGTTACAAAATATAGGAGACACAATGGAGAATAGTTTGCAGAAAAATATGACAAAGTAACTTTCTTTCTGCCTTTAAAGGTATGTTTATACAACCATATAGAAATATGCTACTACTGATCAAATAGGACTTAAATTATTCTAGGTTTCTCCTATTGCTAACATATGTTCCAAAAACATATTCCAACAGATCTAAGTGCATTAAAATGTCCCAGCTTCTTCTATTAATTTTTCCAATATTCCAATATTTGGATGTTAAAAAAACAACTGCTCCCAGCCTCCCAACTATAAAAAAGCTGGCATATGGGTAGGTAAAGCATTCTCCCATATAAGTTGTGGGGCGATACCAGTAATAATGCTGTAGCCAAATTCTGATTGTATCATTCCCAAAGATATGTTTAATGGTCAAATATCCCAACTTTAGTCTTTAACAGTAGCATGGTGCTAGATGCAGGTCATTCAATTGCACAATGAACCAAGAACCAGCCATCCCATTTGGAAAATGTGCTCATTGTTGTTTAGCACTACAACACAGACAAACCAGATTTACAAACCATATTGGTCTAACCTTAGAGCTTGATGGTGGAGGAATAATGGTCTGCTTAATAATTGTTTTCCATTAAAGTAAATCCTAACTATACCATAAAATAACCTTCTTGATAATTCCATTATTTCTACTTTATAGAATTGCAATGCTGACAAACCTGGAAGTTACTCCAATTTAAAATGTTACAAAATATAGTTGAGTGCAGCAAAAGTAGGACCAAGCTACTTTCTATTATACCACTGGTTTGGAAATGAGCTGTTGAACACATAGGTGTCCATAACTTTAGCCATAAAGTATATATGTTGTAGTGTCTATCATAGCTAGATTTCTGGGGTACTTTCAGATTTCTGATAAGCTAATGGAAGTCATGATCCATCAGTCTTACTGACATTTCAGAATGTTCAGGGAATGCAGAACATCATGAAAGAAAAGGTATGGTCTGGGGAAACTGGAAAGTAAAAGAAATTAAATAAGAAAACAAGTGAATATGTCCCTTTAAGCTAAAGTTAGATGATTACATATGGAATGCAAGTAATAATCAAATAAATGTTGCAGAGGTTCTGAAATGTCAAGCTGACTGTTCTGCTAACAAAAGCAGGTGTAAATTTAAGTATTTGCCTAATTACTGAAAAATTACAAATGTTCTAAATATTTTCACAGCCGCAGTATGCTTATATTCATCAGTTTATATAAGTGCTGTAACCTGACTTCTGCTCAGTGAAGAGTTGGGCACTGCGCTTAGGGTGCTCTAGTTTAGAAAATACAGCGATTTCAGCATCGTATCTAAAACATCAGGTTCTGAGTATGGCTCTTGTGCATCAATTAGAATTTTTTTGTGTGGGTGCCAGTATCAACATTGTATCATAGTCAGTTGCTATTTGTTTTAAAAAGCACAGTAAATAATGCTAAATGCTATTAAACTGGACCTGTCACCCTGAACATAATTTTTTTCTATTGTGTTTTTCAAGTAAAATATATTTTACTAACAACACATGGCCCATTTATTAAACCTCAATTTTTTTCTGGTCGAGATTTTTATGGGAAAACTAAATTTTTGTTTATTTTCAACCTAACTTACTATGTTCCCAATCACAGAAAACAGGAAGGTGCTATTTTATGGATACTGTTATTAAGGCATGCCAAAATCTTGTTTATGTGCCAGAATGGGGCACCTGATGCCCATCAATGTTACACTATTAAAGGGGAAATGACATATAGAAAGAGCTGAATGGAAAGTGAAAGTAATTGCCTGCAATTCTTTAATCTCTGTGCTAGATGGGCAAAACAGTTTCCCCTTAGTGCAAAGGAGTAAGGTTCAATTGTGTCAAGGAGTTTTGTGCATCTGTTTTGCACTCTAGATCTTGCTCCAATATGGTAAATGAGCCCAAATGTCACTTATCATAATGTAATTTGTGCAATTTGTTTGAACTAGTGGAATAAGTTTAATTTCATTATGGATCATTTTTATCAGCCAGGTGTGGACAGCTTCCTTGAGAAATCCAGTAATGAACGTGTTTTATAGGTTATATTTATTTTTTTTATTGTTCCATGTAAAATTGTTTTTAAATTTGAAAGCAAAGCTGTAAAAAGGCCCGGACTGGACTGGGATTCAAAATTGTCCCTGGTATACAGGATTAGCATGTAAAAAAAATTGTCAATATAGGGTTCCTTCAATAAAGGGATTGATAGGGTTAACTATTTGTGAGTTAAAAAATAACAATATTTTAGTTAATACTAGAGTTAGTTTACAAACGCAGAATAAAATTTAAAAAATTAGTTTACAAACGCAGAATAAAATTTAAAAAATTGCCCTAAATTGCATTTACAATGCAAACACAGTATTTCAGCACAATCATGGTAGTAGCATGGTACACAACTTGCATGTAATTATAGCAATGTATGCTTATATGGGTTCCCTTTGGTAAATCACAAGTGAGTTACATTTCTTAGTATACAATTCAGTAGGTGTTGCAGATGACACATGCAAAGGAGACCTAGAAGTAACACCTCCTCAAAGCAGGTTTAAATCCCATGGCTCCCTTGTATCCATGTTCCCTGGAGTTTGCTCGTTATTCATTTAAGTGGAACCAACCAACACGTTACAAATGCAAGTAGAGAGGAGCTTGTAATTCAGAATGATTGTGGATAGAACATCAGTTGATACACAGATTTGTTTGCACTTGTGTTAGCCCTAATAACTAATATTTAGCTGGCCATAGACATGCAGATTTTGTGCCTGATGAATGATCGTGCAGTGCAATATCCCGATCTACAACTAACCATTTGATCAAATAAAGTACTACAAAGAACAAAGATTATGTTTTTTCTGTGCTCTTCTCAATTTTTTTTTTTTTTACTAATTCTGAGTTTGTGGTCTGGAGGGGATGCCAGGAACCCAAAACCCCCACCCACCATCTCTTATTCACCATAATAACTATATTTATATATACATCACTAAATATCATTCATTTGTAGGAAAGGGTAAGTCATCTGAAAAGTTTAACATGTACTCAAGTGCCTTGAGCAAGAGTAGAAGCTTAAAAAGGATACTTGACCGTTCTTGTCTACTATGAAGCCAGTGGATGACATTCCAACATTCTAAGAAGAAGAACTTAATTGACATCAATACCTGCAGCAGTTGCAAATTGAAGAAAAATAAGTGTGGACTGCAGGTTATTACACTACGCAAGACAAAAAAATACAAAAACCATCAAAATCATTTGTGCAGAGGAAATTAAAGCAGTATTTTAAATATATGCATTTCTTTGACACATAGATTTGTTATACAATACATGGTTCCATTTCACAAAGGAGATAAACTTATATGATATTTCATGGTAATTGTTTCATTTCCCATCCTCAGTTAGCCAATTTATGAGGGTTGTTGAGGGTTGTTGCTTTGCTTTTCCTAACCATGTTTCCCTGCTCACACTATTACTTACTGAACATCCAGGAGTACACCAGTTACAGTATATTACAGGAGTACACCAGTTACAGTACAGTATATTGTTATAGGCCCAATGATGAGCTGCTGAAAGAATGCCTCAACTAACAGCTGGGATGTACCACTGACAGACAGCTGGGGTGGCTAAAATCAGGATATTGTACCAGTGGCTGGAAAGGGCTGGACGCAAAGACAGCACAGAGGAATTGATCACAGTAGCACAAGAACTACAGATCTACAGAGATCTACTGCACTAGACAGAAACCAAGGTGCAAACTGTGCAGAGAATCCTTGGAGACAGTCTCTCACAGGGTGTAAGGTAGATGAGTTTTTTACTAAGCACCAATTCTAGCTGATGACTTCACTTAGAACAGTTTATATATATTTACTGTATTTTATGGTGTTTTCCTTAGCAACTATGTTTTAGGGACATGCAGAGAGGTACAGTATCATGATAATTTAAGAATTATATCTAGGTCACATTAGGCATGAGGAACACTACTCCTGCTTTGGAGCTTACAGCAAAGGAAAAGAAAACGATTCCAGAAGGAGCTCATTATTGGACCAAAGGGAAATGTAATTATCAGTGCTCATATTTAAGTAAGAAGGCATTATAACAGATAAGCTAAACTGTGCTAATTGCATCTTTCCACAGTATTGCAATGTTAATGATATTTCTTGCTCCTGGTCCCATAGGTTTTCACAGGCCACATCATAGGGCCTTTCCTCTCACAAATAAATCACGGTGGGAAACACATGAAATAGATTTTATATATTATTTGTTATTTAAGAGATGTAACCTACTATACTTTTTATCTTCAATTCTCCAGAAAACTTTAGTGCAGGTATGGAACGTGTTATGCAGAATACTCAGGACCTAGGGTTGCTGGGATACGTGTAAAGGTTAATTTGGATCTCCATGTCTTAAGTCAACTAAAACAGCATTTAAACATAAAATAAACCCAATAGTATTGTTTTGCCTCCAATCAATGTTATCTACTTTCCAATCAAAGGATTATTTGCTGCATGAAGTAGCTAAAATAACTGGACTACACAGCAAACTCTGTATAAAACTTCAACCCTACACCCTTGATTTGTGCACAGATATCAACATAGCCTTTCAGTTAGGATGCCCAATACATCTTCTATAATTGCTGTATTTATTAATATGCCTCTGAATGGTTCATTCATTTATTCATACATACCTATATGATGTATGATATTTATTTTTTTTACATGGAAAAAAAAGTATGCACTATATAAAAAAGTCAAAAAAGGGCGATAGAAAAATCCTGATAGGTTGAACAAAATATCTGATTAAGAAGCAGCTGCTGAGTTTTGTTTCAAGTTGGGGAATATTTTACAGCTATTAACCTTAATGGGAGTTCTAGTAAATTAGTTTCCCAGTTTGCTTTTCCTATTGCTTAAAGACAGCCAAATTGGGAGCAGATTTATGGTAATGCGTACACACTTTTCTTCTTTTAAAACAAGATCCAATATTTTTTGTGGCTTAGAATGCAGTGTATGGGTTTAACGATATTATGATCAGCTTGGAATATCACATAAAAATGTGATTGTGCCATTGTTTCCCACCATGTACTAAGATCTTGTAATCCCTCCCGGCGGAATAGTTTTCTAAATTAGAAATAGCTTTCCAGCTAAAACCTTATGACCCGAGACCCAATTATATCCACTGTAACTATGCCTGTTCCCTGAATAGTGCCTGTCCTAGATAGCTTCTAGTGCTGCTCTTCCTTTCTAATTTCATGCAATTCTGTTTTACTTAAAGCAGCAGTGTCACTCACTGCAATATGTGTTTGTCTTTCATCTGTTCTCTGGTCTATAAGCTCTTGCTTTGGAATGGAAATTAGCTGCTTATTTATGAATGATGATTTGTAATGTTGTGTATGTGATCTAGGCTATCAGCACCCAATCTCTTTCAACTCCAATAATCTTTATAGATTACAGTTTTCTATTAAAGAAGTGATGTTACTTTAGCCATGTCTTAATACATTCTAAATGCAATAGTATGACATATTGTTTGTTGCTATACAAAGCTCTAACCTAAATCTACCTTTGTGTTAATTCTACTTCTGAATTAAACAGCAAAACAAAAATATAAGTGGTAACTATAGTGGATTTTTTTCAGTGGAAAATTATGCTTTGTACAGAGGCAATTTACATGGAATAGTAAAAAGTAATTAATAAAGGAACAATAATTGCATAGAGAAGTTACAGTAGCATCATGCAATAACGAGGTTCTGTTTAGGAAAACTACAATGAGATTAAAGGAGAGCTAAATCCAAAAAATAAACAGGGCTAAATATTATATATTTTATATACTGAACTTATTGCACCAGCCTAAAATTTCAGTTTCTCAATAGCAGCAATGATCCAGGACTTCAAACCTGTCACAGGGGGGTCACCATCTTGGAAAGTGTCTGCGAAACAGTGGGCTCTGAGCAACTGTTAAAAAAGTCAAGTTTAGGGGTTGTCACAAATTATTAAGCAGAAAATTAGATTGGGCTGTAATATAAACTGGTGCTACAAAGCTGATTAATAAATTCTGCTGCTAATTGCACTGCTAATTGCACTGGTTTCTGTGCTGCCATGTATTAATTGTCTGTATTAATTACTAATCAGTCATGTATTGTGATATTTATATGATATATATATATACTGTATAATGTGTATTTGTCCCTAAGCTCCATAAATGACAGCAGCACAGATCATGTGCAGTGAATCAGCAGAAAAGTAGATCTGGAGCTACTGGGGCATCTTTGGAGACAGATTTTCGCTGCTAAGGCAGATGACATAAAGGCAGATTCGGGGAGATTTAGTCGCTTTGCGAGAAAACTTTGGGCAATTCCAGAAACGCTGCGACTGCATTGGCGTTGGTGTTTCTTCATTCAAACAGGCGGCGGGAAGGGAGCAGGCAGTTCGGGGAGATTGACACCTCACAGAAGAAGCGATTAAAAAATATCCCTGTCTGCCCCAACCCAACTTTTTATCTCACCATCGCCATCATAGAAAAAAATTATTTTAATGTGAGTGTAAATTTGGAGAAACCAAATATTTTCCGCCCTGATGTAATTCTTGTGAAATCTTTTTTAACACCTGTTTTCTTTTTTAATTCCTTTTTCTCACGGTTCCTGCATTGAACAAAAGATAGCACATACTGAACCAAGGTGTCATAACACTGACTGAGAGGCAGCTTCTGCGAAAGCCATTAGGTTCCTTACAGGGTCCGTTATTTCACGTTCCTTACCATAGCAACAGCACAACTTACAGTGTTATTTTCACTTAGCTTCGATTGCAAAAGAGAAAAGACCTATTCTTGCTATTTCTGCATAATTCTAGTGAAAGGTGTTTCTGAAAAAAACATATAATATGACCTGCACTGTAGAAACAAAAATCTGTCCGAAACAAAAACATTCTTTAACATGTTTGCCTTGTGATTTTGTTCTGGTGTTTGTCAAAGAGTGTCTTGTTATTAGTCACTATGTAGATCTGATACCATCTTTGTGTTGGAGGAAACAGTCACATATGTGATTTTTGTTCAGCAAATTGAATTCCATAATGCCTACTGAAATATGACCAGTTGTCTCCTGTAGCACAAGAAATACCGACAGTCCCAGGGGAGCCGAGCTAATATGGCAACTGCTGCAAGTTGCAGATGATCAATGGGAGTAGTTAATTAAAAAATTACAGAAGCCATGATTCACAGCAGATTCATAGATCATAACACATTGGACTATATTTCCCTGTGGTATGAAGTAGGCCATTTGAATACAGGTGGCAGATCTGGGAGACCATGGCCCAAATTCACTAAAGCGCGAATCGTCTAACGCTAGTGCTAATTTGCCAGCATGAAGTCAATTCATAACTTCGGAAATTCCCTAACACCAGCTTTGGCGAATTTTCAATAGTGAAGTAGATTGCGCAACTTCGCAACCGTACGCCAGACGAAGTTGCGCACTGATGAAGGATCATAATTTCGCAAATTCACTAAGATGAACATTTTCCTGAACGTTACCACTTACATTAGACTTTACTTCGCCTGGTCAGACCAGGCGAAGTTCAATACAATAGATAGGAGGTTGAAGTATAACGAAGTATAACGCTGGGGTCAGGCCCGGACTGGCAATATGTGGGTTAGGGCAAATGCCAGATGGGCTGCTAAAAGGTCGTATAGAAAGTCAGTATTTAGTGGGCTGGTGGGGACTGTTTGGGCCTCTATGTGAGCTGATTGGGCCTCGGTGTACCTGAAATGCCAGGGCCTATTTTGATTCTCAGTCCAGTCCTGGCTGGGGTGTTTTACCATTGGAGGGTGATAGTCTGAAAAAGATCGATTTTTTTGGGGGGGTTACCCTCCTTCCATCTACATTTCCTAACATATGGCAATACAACTATACAGGGGGCACATGTAGGGCAATAGGACAACTTTATTTAATTTATTAAAGGTTTCCTGGCTTGTGTAGTGGAATGTAGTGGCTGTAACATATACTTCTATTGTACGTTAAAGTTCCTGCTGTATGCAAATTAGGCTTTGCTAGCGTAACTGAGCTCTGCCTAGCGAAGTAACACTAGCGCAACTACGCTACCATTCGCTGACCTGAGCGTAAATTCGTACTTTAGTGAATTTGCGCTGGCGAAAATTCGCCTGGCGAAGTGCGGCAAACGCTAGTGAAGCCAAGGATGGCGAATTTTCGGATCTTAGTGAATTTGCCCCAATAAGTAAAGGTAGAAAGGATCCTAATGGGGTTATGTAATATAAGGCACTAAGTTTGCCCAGGAGCAGTAACTCATAGTAACCAATCACAAGCTAGAATGTAGCAGTCACCTGTTTAAAAGC
Source organism: Xenopus borealis (assembly GCA_024363595.1). Taxonomy (NCBI): domain Eukaryota; kingdom Metazoa; phylum Chordata; class Amphibia; order Anura; family Pipidae; genus Xenopus; species Xenopus borealis. The sequence goes on from CM044441.1 coordinate 39,946,204, forward strand.
AAAGATCCTATTGGTTTCTATGGGTTACTGCTCCTGGGCAAACTTAGTTCATTTTATTGCATTTGGGGGCAGGTGTCTATGGGGTAAATTTATCAAAGATTGAAATTCCGCCACTAGAGTGAAATTCCACCGCTCTCCATTCATTTCTATGGGATTTTGAAAGGTGTAATTATCAATGGGTGAAGTGAAAGTTTACCCTTTGATAAATACGCCTTTGGACCCCTTTGTCTTGGGGTCAGTGTACAGCAAATGCTTATTGGGGGATGCTTATGTTTGCCATCAACTTGGGGGATTGGTATGAATTCCATTTTTAGGAAACCTGTTGTCTAGAAAAGATCTGAATTACAGGTAGGCCATCTACGATAGAGTCCATTTAATTAAATTGTTAATTTTTTATAAAATTATTTTATTTTTCTCTGTAATAATAAAACAGTAGCTTGTATTTTACCCCACATACACCTATGGGATCCATTATCCAGAAAGCTACAAATTACAGAAAGACCATCTGCCATAGACTCCGTTAAAAACAAATAATCCATAATTTTCACAATGATTTCCTTTTTCTCTTTAATTATGAAACAGTACATTGTATTTAATCCAAATTAACATATAATTAATCCTTATAGTATGTTGGGTTTATTCTATTCAACCCGAAATAGAAAAAAACCCTACCCCCCCTCCCTCCTCCCCTTGAGCCTAGTGGCCCCCCAGGGAAAATGCCCCTAATTTTTTACTAACCCCTCCATGTAGATTCTTGTCTCGGGAGTTCTTTGGAATCACACCATTTATTTGTATATGTTTCAAAAAACTTATTTGTTTGTAATGTTTTAATGACCATTTGCATGCATGCATCTTATTGATGAAATACACCATAAGAGAAACTAAAAAGAATGAGCATACCTAGGGTGTTGGCTGTATTCTCCTTGACCCACAGAAGTCTTGCATGCAGCTTATTTCCCAGGTTGAGTATAAATATGTGTAAATGGGTGTGACCTGCAAAAAAAGAAAAGTATCAGACTGAGAGAGGGGACGTTTCTGCTAAATAATTACATAATGGATCTAAGATTTAAAGATTCATTGATATCTTGAAGATTGTTTATATAAATGGGAATTTGCTACAATTTTCTGTCTGATGATTAGCACCAACCATTGTCATGCTTCTAGATAACTAGTATAGTAGATTTCTGAAGATTATTGATTTAAGAAATTCAGATTACTACTACTTATCTATGTATAAAGTCTACTTTTCTTTTGTATGAGCCATATATTATATTCCATAGCAAAGGTAAATAGCAGAACATTTGTTTTTTGCATTGCAAATATTATTAATCAGGGTCCAGTGCCTAATAAAAGTGCTGATTTTTTGTCACAGAATAGCAGAAAAAAAAATCCTCCTGGTAGAGACCTTAGTGATAAGCTGGCTCCCCCAGACAGAACCTTACATACTAGGTTTCTAATGTGTCAGTCATGCATTTTCTGGAACCACAGGGAACATTTCACTGTTTATGTTTGTCCCTTTGATTGTTTCCACATTTTTATCATGTATTGTCAAAGACAGCTGTTTCATTGTATAATTTACCTATTGAACTAGAAAATATATAGTTGCTGAGCTAAAATCACAAATTGCTTATGCAGAAAGGAAATCAAACTCTGAATTGTTTTGTAGACCACAGGGAATATACACAGAAATATTGGTTTGCTCAGCTTTCCCATCCCAACAATAAATATTTCTGATATCCACATACTAGTTGCAGTGGATCAATCAGGTGATCTATCAGATCCACTTATTGATTTATCTGTGGCTTTGGCATATGCAGATTCATGACACATAACTAGAAAGGGTAAGTGGAATAAATCAGCATATATGTCTCCATTCTACATTGTAAGATCTTGTCAACAGATGTTCCCAGATCTTTAATACCATTAGGATGAATTGGTTCTGCATCTAATTCCAAATGCAGTCATTTATATTTTTGTATGCTGCTATACACTGGTACCTGTTTTTTGTTAGACTTGCAGCCTTGGCAGTCATAGAAGTATCCATGTTCTTAATACTGCAAAAAAAAAGGTAAAGGTCATAAAGGAAAAAAGCTGGACTCAAATGTTAGTGATTCTGAATGTGCTTAATATGTGGAATTACCTGAGAATGGTCAAGTCAAAGTCCTTCTGACACTGCTTAAGATATACTTGCCTTGGGGAATGTGAAGTTTGTTTCAACAGAACACTATTAGGTGTTACCACCATGTCTGTAGTCAAATGGGAAACAGAAAAAAATATGCACATAAATATACAATACAAAAGAGAACCCATTACACTTATATATCTGAATGTTTTACAGCATAATAGAGAGTTGGTTTGTCTTAACTAAAAATAGGATAAGATAAGAAACTAGAAAAGGCTAAGAGTGAAACTTTATTAGCTAAACACTTTCACACATTAGGGCACCAGGTGTCACAATTACGTTGGCAGGTTCTGGAAAAAGTGCAATATATACCTGGTACGAATAAAAAGAAAACACTCCTGCAGAGAGAATGTTATTGGATATGGAGGCTACAATCTAGACATCCAAAGGGGCTAAATGAAGAGTTCAATATGAGTTGTTTTTTGTAATTTTTGGTTGGCCTTGTATGCAATTTTAATAAATGTTTTCTTTATCTTTCTTTGGAATTTAGATATGCCTCAGGGACAGATCACCGTGTCTCGGGTAGAAGTAAGACAGAGGGTTATTTCACTATGAAATTATGTAACTAAAGAACGATACATTAAATTGTTACTCTTTTAAATGACCCTCTGCCAGTATTGATACTTTATGACATTTTATGTTTCTTTTTCTTTTCTCCTTATCACTTAAGGTCACATTGTTGCACAGCACATGATACTTTAAATTGGATCAGTTTGAATATTAACTTCTAATTTTAACCTTTAAAATGTGGACATTTTAAACATGGACTTATGCTGATAAGAAGTTAACATAAGAATTTTTCACAAAATTTTATATAAAATTTTTTTAAATGTTTTACTGCACTAGGGATAAATTGTCACAGCCTCATATTTATATTTACATTGATTGTACTTGAACTACACTTTTTATATGTTAAAATGTATGTTTAAGGGTTAACGTGTATACCAATTAACCCCAATTAGCACCCTTTAAATACTTTGTACACTGTTGGTTCGGTATGCTTGACAAAGGGGGTTACGCCCCGAAACGTTGCATCCGTAATAAACGAGCAAGGGCTTGCCCTGCTAGCAGCATCCCTGTTGTGCCGGCGGATTTTTCATTTTCTACAGTTTGTAAGGGCTGCCAAACCCTGTTACCACTGAGCACCGGGGTATCCCATTATCTGGACGGCCAGGGTGTGCGAGGGTAATCACTTCCTTCGATTAACTAAAAATACCCATAGCCTTGTATACTCTCGCTAAAAAAAACATTGCATTTACTGGTCCACTCCAAAATCATGCAAATGTAAAATTTTTAATTACATTATTACCTAAAAATAGGACCATAGATTGATACTAAAGCAAGGGTCTTGCATAGACCTCTGTCTATGAAACAATTAAACACATTTCTCAGGAGTAAATTTGGTGCCAATAGAATGGGTCAATAACCCGTGCCAACAGAAAAGTGAAAAATGGTTCACTTGAGTATAAATATTTTCACTTATTATTATATGTACTAAGCTGTTTCACAAGATTTGTAAAAGTCTAGAGCTAACCTTATCTACTAAACATGCCCAAATTGACACCAAATTGTATCACCATCCAGAGTGTGACTTTATGTGAATAATTCCAAATAAATTGTCTAGTGGGTGAGATGTGGACCCAGTATTTAAAATGACCAGTGTTTATTAGTTTAACTGGGGAAAAATTACTTACCTTCATTTATTATTAGTGAATTTACTCACAAAATTAAATTAACTGATAACTGCTCTTGACTGGTCATAATAATTTTTTTAGTAAATGGCACCCATTTCTATATTAATACTATGTATTGATAATTTATATTAACTATTTGTTATAAACCAAAGTTCCATTTTGTCACTCAAAACTTGACAAAATAATACCATAAATATATGGGCATTCACTGTGTTAATTTGGGTGCTTCAAAATTTGTCTAAAGCTCTGATCAAATGCGCAGGAGGGGCATGAAACGCATTAAGCTTTTTGTACTACAAACAAGATGTAATACTTAATTAAAAAAAATTGAGCAGCAATTTTTCGACTGAGGTCTGGTCTGTGCCAGCCTTTGTTCTATGTGGTCATGTGATTACTCCCCTTCGCTGAAGGTCTGGGGCATGTGCCCCCGGACTAACTGTCATCCATGGTGAATGAACTTCTACAGATGGGGGTCATTTGTATTTCATGTCTACATTTATAAAGTGACACCAAAGTGTGATGTCCCCCACAAAAAGTACATCTCAAAATTCTTTAAGATCATGTTTGCTATGTCTATATTGTCTATTGTAGGGCCTTTTTCTCCCTGATTATCTCTGTGTATTTTGCTTGAATACCCTGTGCCCTGAATGATTCAGCACTGCAGAAATCATTGACTTTTTAAACACCCTTAATCATAGGAGTAAATATAAGAAAACAAAAAATTTCAATTTTGAGCAAATGCTTTATTATATAGTGATTTTTCCATTCTTTACTATGCACGTTATTCTCACTTTTCCCTGTATTAGTCCTTTATTTGTATTAAATTTCTTGTCATCAAAAGCTTGTGACACAGGACGAAATGTAAGCAATTGAGGGGATTGTTACAATGGTGTTGGAATCTCCAGCTTGTCTGAAGTCGAAAAGCAACCCTGAAATATATAAATAGGATATATAAATGTGGTGCAAGGGATCTCTTCTTCAGCTCTCCATTATAAAATGATAAAAAGAGGGGTTTCTGTGGGAATTGCTAATTTAGCTATGTTTAGTGGACTTGTTGTATTGGTTTTGAATGTACTTTGATCCCCTCATTACCCTCTGCCCATTAGCTTACACCTGATGATTGTCAAAAAGACTAATAAGGGAAATGTTACATACAGCAAGGAACATGAGATCTATTGTACTGCACTCTTTAGTCCCTGTGAACACATGCAAACTTTTATAATAAATATTGCCTTTCAGCACTGGGAACAACTGTAAAGAAAAATGCACAGATTTTTTTCCCTAAAATCCCCAGGATACTTTACATAGGCTCCTTCATCTCACGTCCATCAATTGCCTGGAGTATGTCACCACCAGCTGAGCTCAGGGTCATACCCAGGTCATGCTCTTCTAAGATGGCTGTCACTTAACAATCTCCTCAGAACAAACACTCAGGATAAAAACCCTTGTTTTCATGTGAGATGGGGAAAAGAGAAAGAGAAATACAATTGTAAATTACAAAATAGAAATTGGGGGATTTCTTTGCCACTGCTATTCATAATATATTTTGCTTTCTACAATTTTTACAGCACTTTATAAAACAACTGGGAAAGGGCATGTTTTCAATTTGAGAAAGAAAAAAAGTTAGAAACCTCCCCCTCTGCCTTGTTCTACACTTTATTTTACTTTAGCCGAGCACTGGTCTACATTTATCAAAGTTTCTAAAGCAGAAGACAAGGTGGAAACATTAGTTTTTGCTAATTGCAGTGGTAATTTGCTCTGTTTTAATCAAATTTGTAAAAACACACACAATTCAGTACAGGTTTAGGATCTATTATGTGATATGCTTGGGGTCTGGGGGTATTCAGATACAGAGTCTAAATTCTAAGCACACTTCCTTAGGGTAGAAATACACACGAAGATTCAGAGAGATTAGTCAGCCTGCGACAAAATGCCTCTTCTTCGGGCAACTAATCTCCCCGAATTGCCTCCCCACGCATTAGAATCTAAATCGCCCGGCCGGATGGCACTCGGAGCACTTCCTTTTTCCAAAGTTCCCTCATGAGTGGGCAACTTCGAAAAACGAATGGATTCAAGTGCCATCCGGTCTGAGATTAGATGCCCCAAAGAAGAGGAGATTTGTCGCTAGGGTTGCCACCTGTCCGGTTTTGACCGGGACAGCCCGGTATTTTGAAGGGCTGCCCGGGTCAATGCTTCCTGGATTAGCGGGATTAGCTTGATTGACGCTGCGATTGGGCAATCGGCGATCACGTCGTCAATGCTCCGCCCCATGACGTCACTGGCCCGGCTTCAGCCACAGGGAAAGGTGGCAACCCTATTTGTCGCTGTGCGACTAATCTTCCTGAACCTTCACATGTGTCTCTGCCATTATTTATAAACATTCTTAAGACTACTAAAATACATTTAAACTTTTTTGTTTAATCCATTCTATGATTTAAAATGTGGCAATAAACTTCCATCTGTTTGGAGGTTAAAAAATACTGCATAAATACTATGTGTGTGTGCGCTGTCCACTATGGAAAGCAGAGGAACAGTGAAGTCCCAGAATTCATCACTTCAAGATGGATCGAGGTGAGGAAGGGATTGAATGAGTCTGCCAGCCAAAGGATTATGGCAAATGAGCAGATCCTCTGCCCTCCATGTCTAGCATGTATGTGCATTCAGAACTGTATTTAAGTCCCTAGGCATCGGACCTAAATACACCCGACACACTGTGTGACGTCAGCGTGCCAGGAGTGATGTTTCACGCCACCCAGAAGTGATGTCACTTCTGCAAAAAGCCAGCCAGTGCTTCAACTGGATTTCCTATGGAAATAGGAAAATTAAGTTAAAAATACAACTATAAGCACCCAAGGGCCACCCGCAAAACCTGCCGCCCTAGGCACAGGCCCTTGGGTGCCTTAATATAAATACGGACCTGTGTACAATGACAGACACATTCACATAGTGGGTTCCTTAACTAGGCACGGCTGCAGAAAACCAAAGTGTAGATTTGTGGTACAGGAGTTATGGTAGTTACGGAGGCCTTGCTTCTGATTACGGGACTAGGCCGTGTTGAGGTATCTTTATGTATGCACCTGTTCAGTTAAGGAAAGGAATACAAGTATGCTTTATATACAAAGCAGCTGACTAATTAATTCTTAAGAAGTGTAATAAAGGTTGTAATGTTTGTACAAGGTCTAGTAACCCATAACAACCAAACAGCAGGTAACATTTACTAGTCACCTGTCAGAAAGAAAATAACTGATATGTTTCTATGGGTTACTAGCTCTATCCACAGTTATAATTTATCAAGATAAAACATTCATTTACTTACAAAATCAATAATTTTGCTTTAAAATAAGCTTATACTTTCATTTTCTTAACAAATTAAGCAGGAAAGACAAAAGCAGGAAAGGGCAAAAGAAATGGAACTTAGGAACTGGAGGGGCCATTTACAATGTACAAGACAAGCAGGGCACAAAGCCATAGACCAGGGGTGTCCAACCATTTGGCTTCCCTGGGCCAACTGGATATTACATAGACTTATTATATTATTATTATTACTACTAACTGGGCAAAGGGCAGAGTTCCCCCTACTGCCTACTCCTATATCCTTTGCAACATGACGTTTCCTCAGGAACCAAGGGTTTCAAGCTGGGCAGTATTCATATCCATCCTGGGCCGCAGGATGGACACCCCTGCCGTAAACAGTCACTGTTTATTGGGGCCGCTTGTGTTTGAAATGTCAGGGTCTATACTGAATACCAGGCCTGGCATCCTATATGTATATGTACATATGTACTTGTATATGTGTTGCTGAAATCCCATTAAAGCACAGCTAATATCAGAATATTTAAACAAAAGTGCATGTAAAGGTGGCCATACATGTAGAGATCTGCTCGTTTGGCAATGTCGCCCACGAGCGGATCTCTCCCCGATATGCCCACCTTGAGGTGGGCGATATCGGGCTGATCCGATCGTGGGCCCTAGTCGGATCGCAGGACCGCATCAACGAACAGATGGGATTTTTAATTCTAATCGAGACCTGCAAGTCACCACATACAAAGGTTCAAGGAAAGCATGTAGTTTACTTCTGCCTTTGAACAGACAGTAAGCACAGTCCTTTCATGGTTTTAAAACCTGTCCTCAGTTTCACCCTGTACATGTTCTCAGGGTACCCCCGCAGGAATACAGATTTATCAATCAGTGCAACATGTGGGCAGTCAGAATTTTGCATCTACTTATTGATTTGCCTTTGTTCCCATGTGGGATGGTCTGAAATCCTGCACTAATCAACATACATATTCAAAATGCAGCACCAATGAAAAATGACCTAGACCATGTTATATGTGCAGTCTAATTGCTCATGCTCAGTCAGCCAAGAGCAAGATAAGACATTATTGCAGGTGCACACTCCAAAAAAATGCTATATATATTTAAAGTAGTGTTCACCGTAGCTCCATTAATTACATTTCCAAAATCCACTGCTCTCCTATTCCCTTTACTGCCACTGATGTTGTGAAAGCCCTCCATCAAAACCAATAAGAGCAGGTAGTAAATGCTACCTGCTGATTAATATGTATAGGTGACTAGACCTATAGAAAACTTTGCACATCCTACTGCTTTGTAGGGGTTCAAAACATGCTTCCTATGCATAGTAGACAACTCTCCCACCAGTAAAAGTAATTTACACTGGTGTATAGGGATGCACCGAATCCACTATTTTGGATTCGGCAGAACCCCCGAATCCTTCCCGAAAGATTTGGCCGAATACCGAACCGAATCCGAACCCTAATTTGCATATGCAAATTATGGGTGGGAAGGGAAAAACATTTTTTACTTCCTTGTTTTGTGCCAAAAAGTCACGTGATTTAGCTCCCTGGCCCTAATTTGCATATGCAAATTAGGATTCGGATTCGGTTCGGCCAGGCAGAAGGATTCGGCCGAATCCGAATCCTGCTGATAAAGGCCGAATCCTGGCCGAATCCCGAACCGAATCCTGGATTCGGTGCATCCCTACTGGTGTATAATGAAACAGTTTCAAATTAATCAGTTCTATTAGGCCTGGGATTTTGCAGCCCCTCCACAAATCTGAAGCAACCTACAGTAAAATACAAATGTATATGAATTAGAGGCTCATGTGAAAGAATTTATAATCCCTAGGGTGAATTACATAATCTCAGGTAAGATTATAAATACACATTTTGTGATTGGTCTAAAGTGGCATAACTGAGAAGTCCCCAAACAACTAGAAATAATGGAACTAACAGCTATTCCCACAATTGAGTTCAGGCATGTGATAAACTCAAAAGTGCAAATGACTCACTAGAAGCACTGAAGTTCACCAAGACCCCAGACCTATGATTCTATACAGAACTTTGCTATACATGATTTGCAAAAATGTCTTCATAGTGCAGTCTGACAATGAAATGCACTATTGAGTCACATGGCAGGATTGCAGTAAGTATAGCTGAATATGTAAGATAATGTGTCAAAAATAAATGTTCTGTATATTATTCTAACACCCTACTATATGCATGCATAATGATAGTATGAAGAGAAGTGAGATACTCTCTAGAATTCATATGAGATGCAGTGTGCCTTACCAGGAACCACCACCAATGGTGTTAAAAATTAAACCTGGCAGCTTGTGTCATTAAATGGAGATGGGCAATTATGGAGGTGAACTACAAACTTTTATATTATTTTGGAAAATTTATACATTCAGGAAAGTTTTTGTGGGGGATTTAATGGGTCCTTTTATTTGTTTCACTGGTCACAAAAAGGATAGAACCCCCTTCCATTACATACAAGCACCTTCCTGTTTTACATGGCAACAAAAGATTCTGATTAGGTGGATATTTCAACAAAAAGCCTACTAATATATTTCCACAGAAAACTGAATCAAGAACAGTACTTTTCATATCAATGAATATATCCCTGATTTCCCATTGTTTGGTTCTTTGGGGTCTTTTGTTTTGTTTTCTGGATCAAAGATAGTGTGTTATATTAACAATATACATTTCATTCAAATGAATTGATAAAAAAAAACATCCTTGTGTAGAGATAGAAATTAATGCATCCTTGTTAACTTGTGTTCTGTTTAATCAGCTGCTAGAGCCACATAAAATACATCCATGAACACTGGTCACTCAGCTAATGACACAATTTTCCATCTCTGAATTCTATCAATGCAGCATAGCATTGGCAATAAATGAACACTTATCCAGGCACCCACTATTAAGCTACCAAATCTAAAAGTAAATGCAACATACATGAGGATACACAAAAAAAGGAATAAACCTATGAAACATTGCTATTTAACAAATCTTTTCTGTTAAATAATACTGAGCCATCTTTTGAAAGAGAATATGTGTTGAATGCATGTGTTGCAGCTATATTATCCTATACTGATATTGAATGGGTTCATTTTGCAATGAATGATTTAAAATAATTTGGTTTAGATATTTAAATGTAAAGATATGTACTACAGCTGTATATAATACTGAGAGTTTTCATTCCAGATCATACCTGCTGGTGCTATCTACTATGACAGCAATCAGAGGATACAAATAGGGTTCCCATCATCTCTGGGGCCCGCCCTGTAAACCAATATTTATGTATCAGTATGTCACATGCATCCATCAATACACTGGGTCCCAGGGGATAAAGCAACTTTCTTATGACTTCCCCGTTACCCTTAAATGTGCATTCATCTTTAAAGTAGGGATGCACCGAATCAAGGATTCGGTCCGGGATTCGACCTTTTTCAGCAGGATTCGCCCGAACCGAATCTGAATCCAAATTTCCATATGCAAATTAGGGCGGGGAGGGAAATCACGTGACTTTTTGTTACAAAAAAAGTAAGTAAAAAAAGTTTTCCCCTTCCCATGCCTAATTTGCATATGCAAATTAGGATTAGGATTCAGTTCGGTATTCAGCCAAATCTTTGGCAAAGGATTCGGGGGTTGTGCTGAATCCAAAATAGTGGATTCGGTGCATCCCTACTTTAAAGGGATACTGCCATGGGAAAATATGTTGTTTTCAAGACGCATCCTGTTCAAGCAGGATTCTGCACTGAAATCCGTATCTCAAAAGAGCAAACTGATTTTTTTATATTTAATTTTGAAATGTGACATGGGCTAGACATTGTCAGTTTCCCAGCTGCCCCCTGACTATGTGACTGATAAACTTCAGTCACTCTTTACTGCTGTACTGCAAGTTGCAGTGATATCACCCTCCTCCCTTTCAACAACAGAACAATGGGAAGGTAACCAGATAGCAGCTACCTGATACAAGATACCAGCTGCCTGGTAGATATAAGAACAAGCCAAGTCCCACTGAGACAAATTCAGTAGCACTGAGTTGGAGAAACAGCAGCCTGCCAGAAAGCAGTTCCATCCTAAAGTGCTTTCTGAAAGCACATGACCAGGCAAAATTACCTGAGATGGCTGCCTACACACCAGTATAATAAATTTAAAAAAAAAACACTTGCTGGTTCAGGAATGAAATTTTACATGGTAGAGTGAATTATTTGCAGTGCAGTGCAGTGCACTTATATAAGCTCTGAGCAACATTGTAACATTAATTAACATTAATTACATTGTAACAACACAGGTATCACGCACTGTTCGGGAAGCAGGACTGTAAAATATCCTGTGGTGGTGGTAAAAATGTATGTATGTGTGTATGTTTGGGGAACTGATTGGCCCTAATAAGCCCGATCAGTGGCTCACAAGCAACATGTTGCTCACAAGCTACTTGGATTTTGCTCTCAGTGGCTTTATACCAAGTGCTTGTTTTTGAATGCCAGGCTTGGAGGCAAGTTTTGGTTGCATAAAAACCATTGTACTGCCAAACAGAGTCTCCTGTAGGCTGCCAGACCATGTAGAGGCTACCAAATAGCCAATCACAGTCATTATTTGGGATTTTTACATGCTTGTGTTGCAACCCAACTTATGTTACATTTGAACGTGACTCACAGGTAAAAAAAAAAGGTTGGGGACCCCTGCTATAGGCAAAAAGCATCTAACCAGCTGCATGGCTAGGTATTACAGTAAATATAGGTGTTGAGAATGTGTGATATCATATCAAGGGATCTGTCTACATTTTGCAATTATAACTTTTCTCAGAAAATTTAGAGGTGGCAAACATTCTGTATTGTCTTTGGTAACTGGGAATACACAAGTATAGCATACATGCTCAACAGTAGCCTAAAAACACCCAGAGAAACAGATACAGTATACAGGCAAATGTTTCCAGGTAACAGGATCCAGGTGAGCCATGCTTAGGGTTGTTACATTTCTAGTATACAGATGTGACTACAAAACACTAACAACTCTGCTGCTGTATAATTATCCTAATCTATATAGAATTTGACTACCTTATATGAGTTTATGCTGTCATTACATGTTTATTTCCTGATGTTACTGGTTCTTTATCAACATTTATTGTTAATTTGTGTGTGAAGATCCATTCTTTCTACATATTTGTTCATGGAGACATATGGATGATGTCTCAGAGATAGCCCTACCCAAAATCAATGAGGGAATCTGTATTTGTATTTGTATCAAAAGAAAATACTGACTAAATACCCTGAAGCAAATATATATCAAAGGATATGCTGTTTCATTTAGAGAGTTGTTTCCTGAAATAAAGGATATTTGATCGTGTCTGTAAAGGTACCAGGGTAAATAAAATTCAGTGAACTGTAAGATGATATTTAACCACTTGATTCTTAAAGGTACCTTGAGGTAAAGTTTGAGAAAATATTTTATGTCTATGGAAAATGTTCACAGATATGTCAAATTTTGGGTACAGTGCAGTTTTCCTTTTGGCAGAAATATGCACTAATAAAACATTAATAATATTTTAGAGCCAAGTAAATGTACAGAAAAGGGTGTTTGGTCAGCAATGAAATACACATTTAGAAGAAGACTCAGTATGGTTTGTGGTCACATATATTTTGAATATTTTCAACAACAATTACACTGTATGAAAAGAAAGAGGGTGATTATCTTCATACTAAGAGTAAGCACAGAGATCTGCAAACACTCTTCCCCAACATGGTAATTTGTCTTCGACACAATCCTGCATTGTTACCCACCAAGATGGGGACCTTTGCATTCTCCAGCAGACTATAATAGACTCCCCATAAATAAATTATAAATGTTGATCAGATGAAAATACACTGAAAATAGCACCAATCATATCTGAGCACCAGCTGTGCCCCAGACTTGGAGGCAAAATGAAAATTATTGTCTACTTTTCCCTCAGGAGGAGCAATCCTGCTCCAAATATATTGCAGAAAAAATATACATTACAGCACAGCTGATAAGACATGATTTATTATAAAAATTCAAGAATTAAATCTGGCATGATAGCTCCAAGCCAGAGAAGACTGTGCACAGGTGTGCTATAAGAGCATTTCCACCATAGAGCTTAAGGCCAATATCTGGTCTTCCTGTTCATCTTAGCCCAGTACTACATTAGACTTTAGATCCTGTACAACATTGCTGCAGGACACAACCTGACAAATCACTTTACCTCATTTGGGATTTTATAGACAAGATATAATTATTTAGATGGTGACTGTAATCTATAGCAGATATTCTGTGATGTGTAATATTTAGGCTTTGGGCAATTGACCTTTTCAGGAAAAAATACTAATAAGGTGGTTGTGTTCCACAGTGAAAACATTCTGATGGACTGTTCATTTATCTGAGAATTGGGATTGAGAATATTTAACAGGCTGATGAGGGAGCTGCCTTTAACTGTATGTCACTGATGAAGAACATATGGAGTATGGAAGAACCAGCAAAATGTAATGTTTACCAAGATCTATAGACGTCAACATCTTTCACCAAGTAGGTAAAGACTAAATGGTTTGTGAATGGTGTTGTTTTGGGGTGAAAGCTGGGTCTCTGTTGTGAAGTTTCCAACCAAGTGTCTGTCAATATCACCGCCAGGAATAATTCTTTAAGAACAGATAGGCCACCAGATTCACAGCCAGCTAACCAAGGAACTAAAGGAGATACATGGAAGGAACTTTGATCAATTGTTATCTATGCTTGTTGATTTCATGAACCACTATGATGAGTCCTTACACCCATAAATCTGCACTAATATCAATGCTCTTCCCATTCACCTCCCATTATCAGAAATGTCCCTTGGAGATTTGTACTTCCAAACTTTGTTTGCAAATCTAACATGTAATACATTGTGCAATTAGTTTTAAATAACTGGAGAGCTAGGATTTGATACACCCACCCCCCCAGCCAGGGAACATAGATTTAATTGTCAGCTCTATGGGCCAGGTATTTTCCATGTTGTGTGTATGGAAAATATTAAGCCTGTTTTATTCTTGCATGAAGTTTACACAATCAGTATATATTGTATGATACTACTAGTATTTACGTTTCAACTTTAACAAAGGTTACTCTTTCATTCCTAACTTTGATGTGTGTGGCTGCCTGTGTCTATATGAATATATATTTTATATATAGGTAGCAATAGCTGCAGTTGCGGAAATTGCAGGCTATAGTTACAGCATGATAATAAGCAGAGAGCAGAGCGAGCTGGCTAATCGGGACTACTCACTGTGTAATTGCTGCCTTTCCCGATCAGGCAGATAAACCATTAAGATTCCTACTAATGTGTCCGACTACTGAATTCATTTCTGCCTGAACTTTCCATGAACCTGCGATTAAACAGGGCAGGCAGCTAAACATTTTGTTGCTAGATCCCTTTTCAACAACCCTTTTAAAGTGTGTCAATATTGATCAGTTCAATCTGAATACCCCCAGAGGAAAACACTGAGTTATCTGTATTGTTTCAAAAAGTAAACTTTTCTGTAGATTGGGGGGAAATTTCGAAGAATTTGTTTCTTTCATGTCATTGTTCGTTTGCTACTAATATGAAACGTTGCATAGGCACTAAGATTTTATTGTTTGGGCTCTTAAAAATGTAACTAGTTTTCATATCGTTTGATTTAATTATTTGGCCTCTATAAAAAAAAAATGTTTTTTATGTCTTTTCATTTTATGGTTTGGGCTCTGTAAAAAAAGTGTAATTCGTTTTTGAATCTTTTCACTTTTTTCTTTTGAAAAGATTTTAATTCGTATTCATATTCGTATTTGATTTTTCGTATTTATATATATTCTTCCTAATCGAGTAAATATACTTTAACAGTAGCAACGAATGTCATGTACAGAATAGTGTATATATATATATATATATATATTTCATTCGTTTAATTTTCTTCTGAAATACGTGTATGTTAATAAAAATGTTTAGCATTGTAATTATATCAAGCTTGTGCATTGCTTTATATGTGCTGTATACTTTTGCCATACAGTATGAGATTGATTAAATATTTCCATGTAAAATAAAACGATCTTTAAAGCAGTGATTTCTCTTTATCTCCATAGGAAATCCGCTATGTACTACAATGTGCGTCCTTTCACTGACCTTTGCGTTGCTTTTCTTGCTAGTTTGTTTTCTTGTCCGCTTTCAGGAATTACAAGTTAAGCCGTGCCACCATTTACATATTGTGAATAGTTGCTTTAATGTTAAAATGTCTTGTACTTTGATGTTGTCCTGGAGATCTCGGCTCCACCGTGTTTCTTTAGATATTATTTGAGATAGCAGCGAGATCCTGCTGATATGCAGATTGTATTTAACACATAAAAGTACAGTGTGCTGAGCCATCTGGTTGTGCCTTGCCTCTAACTTCAACAAATAAAAGAAACATCGTAGAAGTGGAAGAGTTAAAAAGAAAGTTCTGCATTTACTTTGAAGTTCAGCTGCACCCACTTAACTGAAATTTACACTATAATAACGCCAGCGTCAGTGTCAGCGTCAATCTGGCCGCAAAATTTGCAGTTTACAGATTCGTCACACCCCACTGGAGAAACTGGAGTAACCGGGATAATTGAATAATTACTCAATGACAGAACATTAAATCGATTTCGAAATAATCTTCTTATTGTTAGGGGGTGGGATGAGAAACTGAAAATATATCCACTGTGCCTCCCAAAGATGTGAAACCTAGTTTTTTTTTTTTATAGGGAAGGAGGTGAAGAAAGATTGTTTGAAGATGCGTCTGGCATTTTTGTCAGGCACCAGTGTTTACACATGTCAACAGGGAGTTTGGGGTGAAAAGTTCAGCAGAGCTTGACCCAATGTGTTTCTAGAGTTTTCAGAATACAGGAGGTAGTCTAGAAGCTAAAAACTTGACGCAGAAGGTATCGAATCGAAAAGTTTCTGTGATGCGTTAAATGATCACTGACTTGTGATGCGATTTTCTTGCCTTTTTTTGCGATTACGAATCACAGATGGGACCCTCAGGGACACGAATCTTTTATGAGTCCCTTGCTCTAAACGAAACGCTTTATTAAACCTTTTACATGCAGTTCGATCAAATGCACGCTGGGTTAGTCAGAGGTAGCATAGAAATATTTTATTGACATATTCCAACTGATAAAACTCAGTTTACATTCAGTGTCATGCGAAGGAATTACAAACTATACACATATTTTGATCTTACAAGACATTCACTTGAAGGCGGTTCAGAAGCATTTCCCCTGGAGTAGAGAACAATTGGTTTTGTTTGGATAATATACCCTGTATACTGGACAATCTAGCACGATTTCCTGACAAAACGCACGATATTCACCTAAAATCATGACTGTAAACACCTAGTAAATGTGAGGGATTGCTGAGGTATGCGGTCAGAAACCCCTGCTGTTCTCCCAGTGCTAGAAAACTTTGAGATTCTTCCATCCACCATCTGACAATTATAATGTCTACAAAACACCTCAAAGATAAACCTCTGGAACGATATATGTACACTCTTTTCACGTACAGACACCATAGAATTTTAAAATAAATAGAAGTATTTTAACTTGTGTAAACTTTTCTTTTCTTTTAGTAGTGCATCGGTCCTTGAGGAGCTGCAACCAGAGATGTCCCAGTAAGGAATGTCGCTCATGTGGACCTGTCCATAGCAGCTCATAACAAGAGATAGTGCGACACATGCCAAATCAGGTTTTAGTTCTTTTTTGGTATTTTAGCTAGGAATGAAAATGAATTTCCAAATATGTGCAAAAATATAACTTTGATGGCACCAGATGAATTCTGGGATACACAGCAGATCACTTAAATGACTGCTATTGGCTTTTAGTTGATCATTAAAGCCCAGACAATGACTCCAGCCTTCTAACCGGAAGCACTGAGATGATCTGAAGTTGAGGAGGCAGGAGATTGAGCACAGGGTGAAGAATTGGACTTTTCTGACAGCTCCTCTGACTTTTCATCGCTTCCTGTACTGGCTGATGGGGAAATTGGGAGAAGTCCTTCTTTTTCCCTTTTTTTCTGTTTCATCCTCCTATTCTGGAACCAGATTTTCACTTGGGTCTCATTGAGCTGCAAGGCAGCAGCAATTTCTACCCTGCGGGCTCTGGTCAAGTACTTGTTGAAATGAAATTCTTTTTCCAGTTCTGTCAGCTGTTTGGTGGTGAAGTTGGTCCTGGCTGTGTTGGGCTGGCCAACATAACCATATTCCCCAGCCTTACCTGAAATTAAAACAAAAAAAAGTCAAGGTTATGATCTATATAGAATGTAGGCAAGGCAGGTAGCCAACAACCCCAGTGTTATAGTGGGTGCCTTTACTACAGGGTTTATGTGTAAGTCTCTATTAGCTACTGATATATCCCTACCCACCCTACAAGGTGCAACATATACATAAAGAGATAATAGATAATGATGGTAATTGATGATTCAGAAATAGATAGACAGACAGACAGACAGATAGATAGAGATACATAGATGCCATAGGAGCTATAGAAATATAGCTAAATGTGTATAACTAAAATTGCATGTAGCTCTAGATAGACAGACAGACAGACAGACAGATAGATAGATAGATAGATAGACAGATATACTTAGTAAAACAAATAGCTTATGTAGATGTAGAGAAGGAACACATTACCTGTTTTGGGTGGGTTTCTCTTAACTTTCATCCAGTCAAAAGTCTGTGTCGGCCCAGGGGATGTTTCACTGGAAGGAGAACGACAAACTTCTCTCTGGCTGATATGGAGGTTGGATACATTGTTGTTGTTGTTATAATTAGCCACAGTAATATTCTGGTCAGATCCGTAAGAATGGTGTATATATTGAGTAGATCCCTCGATGTAAGACTGGTGCTGCTGGTGCTGGACCACAGACGAGGCGATGTTGCTGGAGTAGACAGATTGGGGAAACCCTGCGCTCACATCTGCCTCTTGATTGATGGGAAAATGAGAGTATCCAGGGCTGAAGTTCTGCACGCCATAGTTGGAGCCACAGCCGGCATGAGCATAGGACATGCCAAGGTTGCTGTGGTGCTGGAAGGCACCGGTTTGGTGGTGGTGGTGATGATGGGGGTGAGAACTTATCTGCACCCCTCGCCCGACCACAAAACGATCATCGCTGTTGCAGTTATTGGCAGTGACTGCGCACGACTGGAAAGTTGTAATTCCATGGTCAGGGTGAAAGGACCTGGAGGAGCAGGTCCCGAGGTCTCCGCTCATTAAGCCCGGGTAGTCTAGGAAGGAGCTCATCCTCGCATAGTCCATCTATCACTAGGTGACTGTCACACAGAGCCTGGCGTGGCCGTGCCAACTTTCTCACTTCCTCCATAGGTCCAGCACAAAATCATATGAATGTACAGTGAGGCCAGGTCACGTGGAGAGGCCAGCCAATGGCTGCAGAGACAGATAAAGTTTGCCTACTCTACTGGTGATGGATCGGCCCTACACATGCATTTAAATTCCAGGCGCTGCTCTATCCAGGTGACGCACACGACTCGGAGTAGAGTGAGATGAGAGCGCAGCGGCCAAGCCTCACTGTCCTCTTGAACCGGGAACCGCCACGGACCACGGTGCAGATGCCGGAGCCTGGAACTGAAGCTCCTGGATACCCTCCGACCCGGTAAGTAGCAGATAGTGTCAGTGATCAGTGAGGGGGATATGGGGATTCAAATGTGCTTGTCGGTGTGTGTGTGTTGGTGTGTGTGTCTGTGTAGAAAAATGTGTGGCTATTCGTGAGAAACACTCCAATTGTGTGTGTGTGTAAAGATTTGTGTCTATACATTTCTGTATTGTGTGTGTGTGTAAAGTTTGTGTCTATACATTTCTGTTTTGTGTGTTTGTCTGTCTTGCTGTAAATAGAGGGCGATAGATAGATAGATAGATAGATAGATAGATAGATAGATAGATAGATAGATAGATAGATATACAATAGCTAGATGATAGACTGGTTGATATATAGATACATAATAACTAAATAAATAGATAGATAGATAGATAATAGTTAAATACATGTTTTAGATATAAATATTAGATAGATAGATAGATAGATAGATAGATAGATAGATAGATAGATAGATAGAGGTTTTAGATATAAATATTTGATCGATAGATATAGACAGGCAGATTGATAGTTGATAGAAACATATTTGAGATAGACAGACTGATAGATTGATTGGTTGATAATAGACAGATAGATAGATAGATATATAGATAGATAGATAGATAGATAGATAGATAGATAGATAGATAGTGTAGGTCAAAAAATATCAGACAATTGCAGTGTACACACAATAGGAACAGGGCAAACATACAAATGCACGTACTTCAGTTCTCATACATTTATTACAGCTCATTGATCCTTTTATTGATTTACTCTACACGTTTCCAACAGATCATACCATGCATTATACAGGAATATTCCTTAACCCATTAAATGTCAGAGCAGAGCATGGCAGACTCAATATATAGAGCTAGTCACTGGCAGCCACGCCCCACCTCTTTGGTACAAAAGAAGTGAAGGAGGCATTGAGCAGTCGATATTACCATGGCAATAACGCTATGGTAATCTCCAGCCTTTTCTTGTTTTGTTAAACATTAACCCCTTCTTGGACACTGCTAATCATCTGTACAAGGTTTATTGTAGGTGCATAGTCATTTCAAGAATGTGTAGTTTGCACACGACTGTCACTTGTTACATTACAAGATGCCAGGTAGGAAAGTGTTAATTCGTATCACAGCTACACAAACCTACGCACATTCCCACGTGTGACATTCTATTCTGTTTGAGGTGCATTCGCTAGAACAGGGTTCCCCAACCTTTTTTGCTTGTGAGCCACATTTAAATATAAAAAAGAGTTGGAGAGCAACTCTGATTGGCTTTTTGGTAACCCCTATATGGACTGGCAGTCTACAAGAGATAATGTTTCGCAGGAAATCTGTTTTTTAAGTAACCAATACTTGCCTCTAAGCCAGTAATTCAAAAATAAGCACCTGCTTTGAGGCCACTGGAAGTAACATCCAAGGGGTTGGAGAGCAACATGTTGCTCGCGAGCTACTGGTTGGGGATCACTGCGCTAGAATATCCACTATATTTATTTTACAAATGCCTCCTTAATGGGAGGTAAAGATGTGGCTTCTTGTTCCCTGTATAGTAATGTGTGTAGATGTTATCTAAATAAAGTATTTTCAGCCCATGCCTCTTGGCTCATACTGAACTATAACTTTCATTAGACGGTAATTAGGAGTTGTAGTTCAGCAAGACTAGTACAATCCACAGGAGATAACTATCTGCCCCATTTAACGTTACTGCCACAAACTCACATGCCTTTTAGAAACTGATGGCGCAGACTTAGCAGTATGATGGTAAAAACATATAGAGTATATATGTGTATTCCTTTTATTCCCATGACTGAGTTATATGTTTGTGCACATAGGGATTTAAGTGACAATTTTCTATGTCTTTGCATAGGCATTCCCATCCCCTGGTCCATATTTTATGACCACCAGGGGTGCTGTTGCAATGGTGTCTAGAGAGAGAATGACAAAACAGAGAAAATCAGTGTGACAGTATACTCCGGGTGTGAAAGAGTGCCATTGAAGGAGATTCTGGCTGTTGTATGTTTCCTATGTGAAGGAGATACAAAGATATGTGTATGCCTGGGGTTTAGACCAATGTTTCATAAAGATACTGGCAGATTACTTTGTGATCAGTGGCAGATTTAAAGGGAAACTGTCATGGGAAAACATGTTTTTTTTTTTTTTGTTTTTTTTTAAACGCATCAGTTAATAGTGCTGCTCCAGTTGACTTCTGCACTGAAATCCA
>CM044441.1:39983738-40018738 GCA_024363595.1 Xenopus borealis
TATATATATATATATATATATATATATATATATATATATATATATAGTCACATTCATCATTATATACATGTATCTTTGTGTAGTTATACATGAGTATATATATACATATAAGCATATGCATATAATGAGAATTATGCACACCAATGTATCTAGATATGAACTCAAATGCAAACTGATATGCATGTGTGTTTTCTTATGCCCACTTTTACAGATATACTGGTATATATGTATATATATATATATACACACACATACACACAAAGCCATCATGATTCCCATTATTTAGCAGTGCCTAGGCAACATCATGCTATATTACCTTGTGTATTCTGGTTAGTGAGTTCCTCTGCTGCCATAGACCTTCATGTTTGCAGAAATTCAAAGCACACAAAGACAATAGGTATTTTACACACTACATTCGGTAACGGTAGAAATTCGGTACATTTTGCAACAAATGCAAAAAGAAGACAGTTCCCTTTTTTTTTAAAATATATTGGTTTCAGTCTCTGGAAACACAAACACAGTTGTTAGATGGAAGGTTTTTAATTTTCTTGCTTTTATTCCAAACAAAGCTGGGAGGAAGTCTGCGTGTGATCAATCTTGCTTGCCAAATGGCTTGACAGCTACTGGCCCTAAAGATCACATTTAAAGCTTCTCGTTTCTTCCAAGATCAAATGTTACTTGGGAAAGGAGTTGGGAGACTGAAATACTAAGTCAAATAATGGATTTTTGCCTTCTCATGCTTTACTGAGCTTGGATATTATTTGGCACAGGTATGGCACCTTCCTTTCTGCTTTATTCTCATAAACAAGAGGTGAGAATGGGAAATTAAAATATGAACCAGGGGAGTGGGGTTAGGATATGGGAGAGACGTGCCAGATGCAATGTTGCTTTGTTACCAAATGTGCGTGGGTGTGGGTATTGAACACATTCCCTTTCCTTATTCTCTAACCTAATAGTGTGGGAAACAAAGCGCTTCCCTGTGCGCAAATATCAGTCCCCCTGCATTACCCTACATATGGAAATAATGGGTAGATGTGCATCTGAAAACATTTTTCTTATCCAATGTAGCAGCAGAAAATAATGAGCCGTTTTAATTGTTAACTAGTACAGTCGAGGGCAAATAGCATATGGATGCAAGCCAATAAAGCGATACAATATGCCCTTCAGTTCAGAAATATGCCCTTGAAGATGATGTTAATATCTAGTAATGGAAAAAATATACTTTCTAGATTTCCTATCCAGCATCGCATATGTGGATCAGTACCTAAAGGGTGTAATATATCTAATAGCTTCTTAATTAGTACAATAAAATATATATATTTTTCCATATCCCTGTGTTTGTAGATTTATAATTCTTGAATGAATTTATATTAACGAAATCAGCAATATATATATATATATATATATTCCTGTATATAAAGCAAGCTACACCTTGAAACAGTTTACAGCATTGGAGCGTGTTATCTGGTTAAGCTCAGGCGGGAGAGGATCAAAAAGATCCTGTGAAGATTTCAAAGCACTAAAATATGTTACAGACTATTTTTTTTATCTAGGTAGAAAATGTCTGTTTTCCAATTACTTTGATCCTTGGCAAATGTATTTGTATGTTTTTTTCTAGGGGCGCGTTCAATAGAGCTAGTCATTTAAATACAGGAAGGGCTAGTGATAGCAGAATAAAATAATTTATAGTTCCATAGATTATTTTATTAAGGTCCTTTTAACGAATTAGTATCACATGAATCGGTTCTGTAGAAGGACCAAATATTTTAGATTTTTGCTTTATGGTTCATTTACAGGCTAATGGTGGCGTAAAACCTATATTTTAATAAATTAAAATATATATATATAGGACATGTATAGCAGCCATTCCTAAATGAAGATGAGTGTTTATATGTATCAATGTTTATTAAATCACCATGTCTGGGTACATTTACTTTTGTCTCTAAGGTTGCCAAACCCAAACACTGGGGCACATATGCATACATTCGTTTTGTCTTCAATTCAGGTTAAAGGCACTGGTGTGTTTGTGTGTTTGTTAAATCGAATCAATGTCTATTACAAGCTAACCCAGTATGTAGAATGTAATCCTATGTTTACCCTATGAGAGCTGCATTTCTAATTTGTGCCACTGTGTGTAGGTAAATGTCCTCATGCATATGTGTACTTATAAATGTGCATGGGGGTATATATATATATATATATATATATATATATATATATGTATAATATCATAGTATGCATTAACATACACACAAACATGCACATATATCATTACACACTCCTTGTGTTCCCTAGATGGGCTGCTGAACAATGGATCTAGGGTTTCCAGAGCCCATGTGTGAGTTTCTATGTGCTTGAGTGTGATTTTATGTGTCTGTACATGTTCTCTGTTACACACAATCATATAAACCCATAAGCCTGAGTATTCTTTTAACACATTTAAAGGAAGTTGCAGTTTTATGCTTGTTTGTTTTTTTCCCCTCTTTCACAATAAAACCACCCACGGAATTGTCTATTTTCCCACTGGAAAGAAAAAGTGTAGGAGGAAAATGCACAATTTCTTTCAAAGAGCTTTCCTGAAGAGGCAGAAAGAAACCATTCCATGAGGCGCCTGGGAGAGGGGGGGTTGCAGATTGGAAACACAGGCAAAACCTCAATATGGCGTAAGCAGCCATCAGCCTGAGCTATTACCTACCGGACCTTCATTATCAGCCATCTTATCAATCACTAGCAACTGCATTCACAGGGATCTTGTCAAACTCCCTCAGCCCTGCTACATAATACCCAGTGTCTTTCTCTCTTCTCCCCCTCTGGCTAGTAAAGTTCACTGTGTTTTCAATATAAAAAAATAAAGCTTTCTATCATATTTGTATTTCTGTCCTTCCAGATCTTCATCTCAAAAGACCTATAAATGTTATTAAAACCCATGTAAATCCATTTGTTAATAAATGACATTGAATTCAAAACGTGTGCATTTGTGTATGTGTGTGTTCTCTTAACAATTTCAGAGAAATATACAGACTGGTTCATCTTAATATTCTCTCAGATTTTATTGCATCTTTAATGAGAATTCTTTTTATTTCAAAAGCACTGCCTGTGCCATTAACTGAAGGCCCAGAGCCTGACCTGAATAGCAAGGGTATATATTGTTTATAAATATGAAGGGTGGGATAAATAAGATGTAAACAGTTCGATAGTTCTGTTGTTTTTTTTTTTCCCCAGGAAAATATAATAAATTAACCGGAGTATATGCAGCAGAATACACACATTAAATGACCTACACGTCGGGATGTCCCTGTTCAAGCGTTTTTTTTAATATATATTTGGCTAGCAATTGAATAGAAGTGCAATAATAATTTAAATGGATTCCCCGTAGGATAAGAAAAATGTGCGAACAAATTCACATTTAAGAAGAATTTGTGTCCCATATAAAAAATTGTTGCTATACCCTGTTTGATAAAAGAGTCTAATAAAATACAAAGACAGTCGTTCCAAATCATCGGATTCCTAGGGGCCACAAGGTTATATCTGAAAGAGCCAGTAATTTTTTTTTTTTTTTTTTGCATTGAATAGTACTGGCACACACACGCGCAAAAACAAATCTTGAATATAACATAAAAGGGGATTACTGGAAAGTAGAATAGAAATAAGGAAGGGGAGATAGGGGGGGATTATTAGTCTCCATGACCATTACAAATGTGTTAATTTGGGGGCTTCCTGAATTCTTCCCTGAGGATTGTGGTGAGCAGATAAGTCTGTGTAGGTAGTGTGGGGGTCACAGGGTCCATGGTGGTGGCCACTGTTCATGGGTCCGGCTCCACTGTAGTCCATGTTCGATGAGGAGTGAGAGAGATGAGACAAACCAAACATGGATGGTCCAGAATTAGTCATGGTCTCCACATAGTTCCCCCCTACATAAACGGGGCTTCCCTGTACATGAGGATTCCCATAAGCTCCGTTGCCTTGTTGGAGAGGATGTGGCTCATATTCTGGGGTGACCGCAGCAGTTCCGCTGTATCTCTTTTGGTGGGGAGGGCAGCTGTTGTGGGGGCTTGGGTAGGGTGCAGGCACGCCATATGCGCCAGGGTGGTGTTTGTTGAAAGCAGGGGGAGACTGAGGCTCATAGGGGACACTGTTTACCAAAGAATGCATAGAGTTTAGGTAACCTCCAACAGATGGAGCTGGCACCGGGCTCCTACATGGCGACTGCCCTCCTGAAGAGGTCATCATGGATTTCCCTTTTTGATCTTTTTTGTATTTCATTCGCCTGTTCTGAAACCAGATCTTAATCTGCCTCTCTGTGAGGCTGAGTAGATTGGCCATCTCCACCCTCCTGGGTCTACACAGGTATCTGTTAAAGTGGAACTCTTTTTCCAGTTCTACCAGCTGAGCGCTTGTGTAAGCAGTGCGGGCCCTTTTGGAAGAGGATTGCCCCGGGGGACTTTTGTCTCCTGCACAGCTCTCACCTGCAGAAACGATACAAAATATTAAAGATCAAAAACCTTTTTGGATTATATAAATCCCTTAATTCTAAGAACCTGGCTTTGGTACAAAAAGCATTTGCTTGGTCGTCTGGCAAGCATTTTACATGAATGCTCTACTGCAGATGATCTACGTAATTACATTGATTACTAATTACTCTTTAGCATCGTTGCGTATTCAATCAAATACATACTGAAATCATTCAAGGGAGGATCTGATAGTTGCATTTGTAATTAAGTACATTCCTCTTTTGGAAACTGGGCTTCTTGGCACAACTTTATTGTGCCATAAAGAAAAATCTAAATGCCTCATTCTGGATACTGATACAAATGTAGTTCTAAAATCGGTATCGGGGAGCCACCATCAGAAATCGATTTGGATCCCTGGGGCTCTATATAAGTGAAGAATGAGGTCTCCCCTGTGTGGTGATTATATTGCAGCACTGGTCCCACAGACTGCATGGCTCTGCCCTTGATATCCCCCTGGGAAGACATTCTCTAAAATCATAGTAGTATTCCAGGTTCGACTTCTACCCTATGTGGGCCCCCCATAATCTAATGTTCCTAATAAACAGGTTACACATAACTGTCAAAAATCCAGAAAACTCCTAGCAGAAATTATACATAAAATATTATTTTGTTCTTTAGATCAGAAATCTAGCCTTAAACTTAAATATATAAATTTCATAAACCAGAGTTATTCAGATTTCCACTTAATAATCAGTATGAGTATACAACATATTTCCTAATGGTTGATAACTATAAGTGGCAAAAATTCACTTCTATATAGGGAGGCAGGTGACTTTAACTGGGACTAGGTTCAAGTGCAATGCATTTTTTGTGAATATTCCTATTAAAAGGAGAATATTGGCACTGAATGCTGGTAGCTGCCATATTGATTTACCTTTTGAGGAACTGATATAAATAATTCTGTAGTACCTGTTTATAACCAATAGGAGTGCTATTACTACTGCAGGGTATACATTATACATAAGCAATTTGATAACATCAAATACTAGTATTATTGCAAATATTAAAAAAGGAATGCCACACAAAACTATGGCTAGATGTGGCCCTATATGATGTAGCTTGTTCTAGATAGGAACATATTTCTTACACATGATTGTTTCAGGGACAGGCAGGGAGGCCAGGATACTCTATGACTTTATGACTTGACTGCTAAAATCATGATTAGTATTAGTGTATATGAGGATGAACAAATAATTTATGTGCAGACAAAACTGACAGGCTTTAAGAGGTCATCTAATAAATGTTTATGCTTAGCCTGTGGCTGCCTATGGTTTCCATACAATTGTTTGTATGACATAATCATTTGAATATAATCCTGCTGCTGAAAATGTGGTAGTCATATGACCAGCTCACTGATGTGTAAAAGCACCGGCCTAGCCAAATGACCAGCAAATCTGAATGGGATTTTCCCACCCTTATTGTCTATTTACTGGGGGATACAGTGAAGGTAAAACCTACTTTTAAATATGGTAACCTGTTTTTTCTAAGGTTAAATTAGTATAAAACAACATAAAGCATCTGCTTCCATGTATACCACATACTAATAACATGTATAAACAAAAGCTAATTTAGTCACTGGGTCATTTATCAATTTATTGAAACTTGAAGAGTTCCTAAAGTAATGGGTCAAGCACTTGTCTCAGATATACCAAGAAAGAAGAGGTGCAAAATAGTTCTGCTCCAGCCTACTGTCACTTTGAAACTTATCTTTCTTCAAACACATGGAAATAGTGATAGTAATGCTATTGCTGTTACAAGTGATTACACCTGTAAAGCTCTTATCTTCAAGGATTACAGGTATCTAGACTAAAGCATTAGGCTTGTTTTAAAGGGGGGGGGGGGGGGGCTAACATTATTTCCTACAGCAACATTTAAACAAGTGAATTCTGTTCCACCTGCTGTGCAAGTTGCTCATTTTTTCCCTGTCAGTTTTCACTGATAACTATGGAAAACAATACTGAGTAGGTTGTGACTGTGCTTTTGTAGGAATGGTTTTAAAGGGATGTATACCCAAAAATATTATATAATTCTAACCAACATTCCAATCTTCATTCATTGAAATTTGCCAATGGTAAATGGAAGTACTATTGAAATCAATGTCTGTACCTTGCTATTCTTTGCACTGGTGGTTCTGACTTTTGCAACAATGTAGCAGAAGCCAATTATAAATATGTTTAGGCAGGGGGAGGGCTGCTTTAAGCTACATTCTGAAGAATCAGAAAAAGGGGGCAGAAAGGGACAGATAAACACATTGCTTTCAGTTGCAGTTGAAAGCTTTTTCTTGAAAGTCTAATAAAGATCTTAGTATTTCGTTTCATAACATTGTATTTTGGGGTTTTCATCAACACTGCATTGGTTTTCTAATTTCTGCAGTGTCCTTGCAGCTACAATCACAATCTTCTCTATAACAAGTGTACAAACCTTTATGAACATTGCTGTCATACCAAGAATATCCATGTAAGCAAGTAAATATTCAATATCATCATATCGATATTAAAACTGACCCTAACTGCCCTTCTGGTTTTGCCATTTCAACCAATGCTCTGTCCTCACCTGGGTGATAACCCCACAATTTGGGAAGCCGTGCCTTAGGCCCATGTCCCATGGCTGTGTGTGTGTACAAAGGCCAATAATCACAAATCAAGGTTTTTGCTGAACAATTCTTTAAATTGACAAAATAATTCACACATCATGTGTATATTAAGCAAAGGAACCAAAAGAACCTGGTGATTTGTAGAATATATTACAGTTAGGGTTTGCTATCCTTTTGAGTGGGAATATGTCATATATGATTTTCCAATGTTTAATCATTAAATGATCTGACCTGTCATGTCATCAGAAAAGATGAGCCTTCAGTACACTCCTACACTGATGCACTCCTCTGTTAGCTGAAATCTAATTGTCTCAAATAATTGTATAAAAAATTAATTGTCATTGCCAAACATGGATGATGCCTGACAGTGTGTTGTCTCTATTTCAGTAGCAGCCCCTTAAAAGTGACACATATGCACAGTGCTACAAATGTTGTTCTTAGTTGCCAGCAAAGTCCTACTTAAGATCATTCACTTTATTTTACATGTTTACACTCAATAATAAAGCAATCACATTCCCTGTTCTGCCTTCCACAGTGACCACAATATAAATTATGTATTTAATTGCATATTACTCAATTTCACAACATGAGACTCTACTTTTTGCTGGAGAGGATTTTATGTCACAACAAAGATTTACAACAGTATGTTGCCACAAGGTATTCAAACTGTTCTTTTCTTTTAATTTCCAATATGAAGGAAACAATACATATTTCAGAGGGTTTTTCTCTCACTGTTTTGTTCTGATATTGTGCTGATCATATGATACAAATATAAAAATATACTTTATATTTATAAAATAAAAATTGCCTCTGTGTTTGCAATATAAATCACAAAGTATCAGTTCAGGAAACAAGTATGCAAGCTTGATGCATGTTTGTTAATAACTTGAACTGACATAAAATCTAACTCATGAGTTGTTCCCCTCTTATGGCAGGCATGTTAAACTGTGTTTAAATCAGTTATACATTATAAATTGCTTGCCACTGCTAAAAACAATTTGTAAAGCTCATTCCTTGCTTCACCTAGACAGCTTCCAAAATTATACATTCAACAGAAAGAAGTGTATCTCTTCTTTTGGGAAAGCTAGACATTGCTGTAGGCCTTAAAGTAAAAGCACTAAGTTCATTCACTTTGTACCAGTTACTGGCAACCACATTATATTTACAGCAATACAAATCACAAGTGAAAGAAATCTACTTTGTGGTCTTGTATTAAAGTGAGAATTATGAACTCTATGACAGTGATGAAATGATGCATATCATTAGACTGATCTAACAAACTTAATAATAACTATGATCATTATTAAGATAATAATAATGGGTATTCCTGTTATTAGCAGGATCTATACATATATACAGGTATATAGCACAGCCCTGGTATTCCTGTTATTAGCAGGATCTATACATATATACAGGTATATAGCACAGCCCTGGTATTCCTGTTATTAGCAGGATCTATACATATATACAGGTATATAGCACAGCCCCGGTATTCCTGTTATTAGTAGGATCTATACATATGTACAGGTATATAGCACAGCATTGGTATTGCTGTTATTAGTAGGATCTATACATATGTACAGGTATATAGGACAGCATTGGTATTCCTGTTATTAGTAGGATCTACATATATACAGGTATATAGCAAAACTCTGGTATTCCTGTTATTAGCCGGATCTATACATATGTACAGGTATATATCACAGCCCTGGTATTCCTGTTATTAGTAGGATCTACATATATACAGATATATAGCAAAACTCTGGTATTCCTGTTATTAGCCGGATCTATACATATGTACCGGTATATAGCACATCCCTGGTATTCCTGTTATTAGTAGGATCTATACATATATACAGGTATATAGCACAGCCCTATACATATGTACAGGTATATAACACAGCCCTGGTATTCCTGTTATTAGTAGGATCTATACATATGTACAGGTATATAGCACAGCCCTGGTATTCCTGTTATTAGCAGGATCTATACATATATACAGGTATATAGCACAACCCTGGTATTCCTGTTATTAGCCGGATCTATACATATGTACAGGTATATAGCACAGCCCTGGTATTCCTGTTATTAGCAGGATCTACATATATACAGGTATATAGCACAACCCTGGTATTCATGTTATTAGTAGGATCTATACATATGTACAGGTATATAGCACAGCCCTGGTATTCCTGTTATTAGTAGGATCTATACATATGTACAGGTATATAGCACAGCCCTGGTATTCCTGTTATTAGTAGGATCTATACAAATGTACAGGTATATAGCACAGCCCTGGTATTCCTGTTATTAGTAGGATCTATACATATATACAGGTATATAGCACAACCCTTGCATTCCTGTTATTAGTAGGATCTATACAAATGTACATGTAAATAGCACAGCCCTGAACATAAGTAGAAATGGAACAGTGATACCAAGTTACTGGCTACAGGTGAATAATTTAACATAAGAACTTTGAGCACCCAGGGATCATAAGGCCGCAACATACTGCCTGTTCTTCCCTCTCTCAGCAGGACAAGGGTTAAAACCTTCCAGTAAGTCGTTTTAACTCCTTTCAAGCCAAAGCATACAAGCTGCTGCTCCCGTGGCACTCCCTGAATTAACCCCTTCAGCTGAAAGTTGCCAGAGCGCCCTTGCAGGGCAAGAGATTACCTGAACTGGAGCTGCCCGCTTTCTGCTTTGTGTTCTGCCGGGACTCTTTCATCCAAGGGAAAATCTGCTTTGACATGGTAGGTGAGTTGATGCTTGTGGCCTTGTTGGAGGAGGCTGTGGCTGCATTGCTGGTGGTTTGTGGTGGGGACACAGAGGGTGGCGGCCCTTGTGGTGTGGGCTGCTGCTCGGGAATGACCGGGGCTTGGCTTGATTGACTGTTAATGCTTCTCATACAACTTTCGTTGATGTCATTGGCCTTGAGATGGGGCACCGCGCTGCCAGGTGACTGCAGGGAGCAGGCGGGTCGATGATATTCACTTTCCAGCAGAGACGAGGAAGGAGGATATTGCTGCTGACTTGCATTATAAGTGAAACCATTTGCTCCTTGGTAGGGATATCCACCATAGATCGCAGCGCTGTCGTAGTAGGTCGCTTTTTGCATTTCGTTGTTTCCCAATATTTATTTCACAAACTGACAGGGTCTTGACACCCGTAAAGAATAACATTGGCACCCCTCTGTCACGTGGCGTTCCTCCTCCAATGGCCTCCCTGCTCCGACCTGTGTTGGATGAGAAGCACAGTACAGTGAAGAAATAGGGCAAATCCATCTTACTTACAATGGCTAAGTGACATGAAAGCCAGAAAGGAAAAAGTCTTCAGCAATATTGAGGGATGTGTATTAAGATGATAGGGCTCTCTACTAACCTCCGGCTAATTCACATTTGCCCAGAAATTGGAGTTAAACACATTCTGAATAAGTGCAACAGACCTTCCCCTTTCTCTAACACACACACACAGCTATATCACCTTGTAGGTTAAAAGGTATAATGCAATTAGTGATCACATATCCAGAATACCAAATAAAACATAAATTCAGTAAATATATCTATTTTCTTTGTGTTTCTGTAGATAGGCACACATATTGAGGATTGGATCATATATATAGAGAGAGAGAGAGAGAGAGAGAGAGAGAGAGATGCATGCATACACCAGGGAAAGGTGAAAATACTATGCCCATGCTTATTTTTGCCTTGTGTAATGTTACTTAGCTATAGCACATACTATGTACACGTATACACACATGAGTTTTTGTGTGTGCTGTGCTTGTGTACTGAGATAATACCTAAAAACAAACACAGGCCGTGTGATACATTGAAACTGAAATGTAAACACCACTAAATGATGGAAATGATCAAGGCTAATATGGTTGTTAAAATGATAACCTTTACTTCGACTTCTCTTTGTGCCTGGCAAGGCCAAAGCCGCCTGCTAAGTGAGTAAACACTGGGTTACTCTCCTGCATACACAGCTTCCCCTGCTCATATTTGTTCATTTGTCTTCTACAGAAAAAAACTTATATTTCATGTGGAAAGCGCACACACAAGGCATCAGCTTTGGTGTAGTGTTTCCTTCATAGCTTTCATAAATGTGCATAGAATATCACTATTTTTCACAACAGTTGTTAGTGTAAGCGATGGAAGTAAATATGTGGTTCAGCCAAAATATGTTGTAACTTAATATAACACTTACAGAGCTTAGAAGTAATTTCTACCACGTTCTATTTGCCTTTCGGGGCAGCAGAAGTTTGCGCATCCTATTGCGTATGGCGGTGTGCCTTGCTTCTGGCGCGCAAAAGGTTAACTTTGCGCACACCAGATCTGCACAGTTCTACCTGTTAAAACATGATGGATCTGAAATAACACCAGGAACCAGAAAACCCGCGTTCATCTCCATGACCACGGCATGAACTTTCTGTGCAGTCCCAACGATAATAGGTTCTGTCTTTGCAACTGCTCTGTCGTTTGATGTATGGGGGTCATTTGGCTAGCGAGAGAGTAGATGATGGAAACACAAACCATAAAATACTCCTAGGGTCCTGTCTATCTTTTGTTAAATCTTAATGTTTACCTATCTCTGAATAACTCTTCAGACTTTTAGGCGCAGCACAAAAGAAAAGAATTTAACAAGCTCCTAAAGCAAATAGCCAGATTATATAGGAATAAAAAAAAAGCTACATTTCTGGGCAATTTCTATTAACACACTTGTAAAGTAATATAAATCCTAGAAATGTCCACGCCTTTAAAAGTTGCTGGTGACTTTTTTTTTTTCGTCTAAATGTGAGTATATTTTAAAAGATCCTATCGGAAATACAAGGATATCCGGCAGGGCTGAAGTAAAAATACATTGTAGTGATTCCTTGCTTATTGTATGTTTGCTGGACAAAAGCATTAAACCGGTTGGTTGTTTCTTAACTCAATACCCATGTTTATACTGCTCTCAGCAGGCCCTATGCGAGTCCGGGAGATTTCTGAAAATGTCTGTAAAATTGCATTGGGATTATATAGTCATATACTTATTAAACATATACAATTACTTTAATTTAAGAGAAACAAAACTAAATTGCAACGTGATTCTCTAAATAAAGTTGCTGAATTTGGATAAATAAAATATGTATAAAGCTAGAATTATAGAATACATTTTGTATAAAAAATAATAAACAAAGAAATCACGTGACAAAACAGTTTAACCCCTAGATATAACACAAAAGGGCTAAAATACAACACCAAGACTCGCTCTAATAAAATACCGAGTGATCAGTAATAAATCTATTATTGGTGATAAATGTTATTGTTAGTCTGTACCCGGTGTTAATCTCCTGGACAGCTAAGAATATAAATCTTTAAAATCACAATACAATCAAACACACAGCAAGAATTGTTGCTAAAAAAAACTGAATCTCTTTACACAATCCAAAAGTGCTTCAAAACATTTCAAATGTTGAATAATAAATATAATCCTAATATATGTGCAGCATACAGACACTTCTGGGTTTACGAATCCGGAATAGTACACATAGCAAACCTATTCATTCGTTTCTGCTAGCAAGAGATGTGATTGGGGGGGGTGAAAATGAGATAAATATGCAATTCCTGATATATTGGTAGATGTAGATAGAGGCTGGAGAGGAGAAAACAGTCAGAATTAGCAAACTATCCGTATCAGTCACTTCTTGAAAGGAAGCTTGAGCTTGTGAACTCTGCTTGAACCGAGATTTAAGACTATGGCCATAAATCATTGGGACATAAACTCCACCATTGAGAAGTGATAGAAGATTTCTGGCCTGCTTACCTTAGTTTCTGACGACTGACGCGGAACACAAAACACTACACCCCAGTTGGGCTCCAGAACCAACAAATCTGGGTTGCTATCCAACTTATTCCTGGGCACGGTGCTGTGGCTAACCCAGCACTTCTCCTGCGCTATCACCTCCAAGCACAGGCACAACACGACCCCAGGATGGGAGCAGTTCTCAGGAAATCTGAAGAAGAAATGTCTGCCAAACCCTGGACAACCCCTAAGGTTACATATGGGCGACCCCGGCCACAAAGATAAGAGCTATCAACTCACAGGGCTTTCCAAGTGTAGTCCAACACACAACATGGGTATGTTTCTTACAAATATTGCCTGCTGAATGATTCTATTTTCCTAGTAGCATATCCATCTGGGAACAGGGGGGAGAAAGAGAGAGAGAGGAAAAAGGGAGAAAGAAATATAAAGTCTAGGGAGATGGGGTAGACATGGAAAGAAAAATAAAATAACATGAAAAAATTGTGGGAGGAGGATGTAAGATCCTGTGAAAGTAGGCGTCACGAACATTCAGGAAAATTATGCTAATGAAGGCAGCCTGTGAGCAAAGGTCTGTTTTAAATCTGCTTTACGAGCTTGGATACAGCTCTCCCCTCCATGTTTGCATTGTACAGACTATGATGCGTTGTGTGAGAGTATACATGTGCTTATACACAGACACATAGTTAAATCAGTTGGAACTATACACTGAATTATTCATGCTTTGCTATCTGACCTGAATTACAGAGCTGCATCCAACACCGGCCAGCCATCTATATTGTGAGGTCGGCAACAGAGATTAAAAGTTAAAAAAAAAAAAAAAAAAGAGCATTATTTTTTATTCTACCCAATTTCCATCTCTAATGGGGGTCGGGGGTCTCTGACATTAATTCATTCTAGGAATTACGGGAGACGCGTTTTTATTAAAAACAATTTCAAATGTTTTAGTTTCTATATAAATGAACAAATATGATGATCTATTAATACACGAATACATGCCTGCATAAACGAAATTATATAATCGGTTTCCGAGGGTGTTGCAAGGTGACACATGTTATCTATTCTCTAATGTAAATACCTGTTTTTTAATTTTATATATATATATATATATATATATATATATATATATATATATATATATATATATATATATATATATATACATACACACACACAATATATAGTGACACATACATAGATATATATATATAGCATCCGTATAGTGACCAAAACAGATATTTTGGGTAGAATCAGGCCGGGTGGCCACTTATGCATACCAATGGGAGTTTGTCATTTATGGCTAGGAAAGATTTATAGCCCTATGTACAAATGCTGTAAACGTTGCATTAAAACAGGACACACTTGCTACTTACTGCTTATTGCCAAGGCACCACTTGAAAGGGCCATGGAGGCAGCGTAGGAGGAAAAAAGCGAAAGAAAAATCCAACCGTATGCATTTTCATTTATCCCAGTGCTCAGGGTTCCATTAGGGGGAAAGGGGCTCAATTTGGTCAATCATTTACCAAACAACATGTTAAATTGCTGATCAGCTCTTCTTTTATTCCAGTAGCAGGGATATACCAGGCACAGACCAAGCCTGAACTGGAAACATCAGACCAGCCATTCTCTAAATGAACTGGCCTTGGTTTCACTTGGAAAACTGGAAATTACGGAGCTGCTATGTGATAGAAATTATCATACGGAATCGATGCACTTTTACTTGGATTCACCGCATTTTTACCAATACCAAAGGTAGCTGTCACATTTTAAATGTATCTTCTTGATTGTTTCTTTATTAATGTGATAGATAGATAGAGAGAGAGAGAGAGAGAGAGAGAGAGAGAGAGAGAGAGAGAGAGAGAGAGAGAGAGAGAGAGAGAGAGAGAGAGAGAGAGAGAGAGAGAGATAGATAGATAGATAGATAGATAGATAGATAGATAGATAGATAGTGTAGGTCAAAAAATAGATAGATAGATAGATAAATAGATAGATAAACATTTTTCTTTTATTTCAGTACTCATTATACAAAGAGTGCACTGGGCCCTTGCGATTCTTGACTGAGCCCTTCAGGATTAATAATTGCTTTGGTGGGCAGATGGCTGAAAAATATTGTACCCTTAATAAGGGTCTCGTATGGCCCAGAATAAACCAGCAGAATATATAATATAACTGTGTATAAGAATTATATGTTACTGGAACTATAATGCCTGCACACGGCCCAATTCCATCTGAATTACCTTGAAATCATTTCCAGCAGCATTAATAATTCACAAAGGATGTTTGTTTAAATGTCCATTCATTTATGGCAAGGAGAATATTAGCGCCGTTTACATAGCGACAACAGGGTAGCGCAAATACATACACCTCAAGCAATCATTTGGCTACAGATACAGATTCCGTGCTAAGGTTCGTTCTCCACAAGGTTTAGCTTTTTTTGGTTCTTTAAAAAACAAAACAAGTTTTCTCTATATTATTGTTTTTGTCCTGTATTGTTTGAGATCCCTGTAATAATAATTCATGCGTTGCTGATGATTTTCATAATAAAGTTTTGAATTGCGTTAACAGACTATATATTTGCGCTCTTTCTGCCTTATTAGATATATATAATCATATATCAGTATCAGTACATCCTCATTATTTATGTATGTATGTATATATACACTCTATATATGTGTGTGTGTGTGTGTGTGTGTGTGTGTGTGTGTGTGTGTGTGTGTATACATATATATATATCTCCATACGAAGGAAAACAGCCAACATCCATATACATTTGCAAGCCTCAGTTTGCCACCTTCTGTGAATCATAATAGTAAACCATTTTGGTACATCATCTTATCAGGCTCCTCTGCCCCAATACACTGGCAACATAAATCAAATCTCAACATTGTGACCTTTCCTCAAGCGCCACTCATTACCTGGTGTGTATTATATACCCGCTCCCAATGCTAGGAACATATGTATTAATGTGCAGCTCTCAGAATGCCAATAGAATATTTATTGTACAAATAATGGCATTTGTAATTTTAGCCCGGAAATCATGGAAAGCCTTCCTTTTTTCTGCTCAGCTGGATTTCCTACTATTAATACACACACATTTATATACTAGTGTTAGTTCATCTCAATAAAATTTCTTGTACTAGAGGCAAGGCGAATGATAACAGGGAAGTTGTCCTAACGCATAATAAACCAAAAGCCTTCACTTAGAAACACTGATAAATAAAATACACAATCACCATGTGTTTCTGACCTGATATAAACTGACCATAAAAGCATAACCCAACTCCACTTGATTTGTATTTGTAACATACATATATTTATAGATCTCACCCCAGGTTGTGATGGCAATAAAGCTGAGCTTGTATGTGAGGGCGGTGGAAGAAAGTACAGCAACCTACCCCTAACCTACCAAAGCCCTGCAAGGTTTC
This sequence comes from Xenopus borealis, assembly GCA_024363595.1. Taxonomy (NCBI): domain Eukaryota; kingdom Metazoa; phylum Chordata; class Amphibia; order Anura; family Pipidae; genus Xenopus; species Xenopus borealis. Next base: position 40,000,070 of record CM044441.1, read on the forward strand.
TACATCAGAAATAATGATCTCAGAAAATGTGAGCAGAGGTAGAGAACTACCCCAGAGTGTGTGAGAAACATGTCCCCGGCTACCCACACTCTGAAGCCTTTCCACTGACCTCTGACTTGCACATCAATAACTCACCCCATTTAGGAACAATCAACGGATATACCTTAAAATATAATCCATCCTTTCTATTGCAGCATTCAGTCCTAGCTGCTTTCCAATAAACGTATCCTTGGTAGTAGAAAAGAAAACAAGAAGACAGGCTTGGTATAGAGAAGGCAAGCCACTTGCAAGGTAGAAAGAAAAGCACTTGCTCTTCTGAGGTTCAGGGAAGGCGTAATCAGTGGAGAGAAGCTTGGCTGGCTGGTTCTGTGCTCCAAATACAACAATAATGCGCTGTATTATGGGCTCACGTGGTCATACGTCAATTTAAATCCTTTTATTTCATATAAATAGGGAATGGTAGAGGAACTGAAACTCACGACTGCTAACACCACACTATACTTACGCACTGTCCCAATATCTATCTATATATCTATCTATCTACAGTATATGTTGTGTATACACTAATGCATTCTTCATTACATTTACACTTTTTGAAAGGGGGTGCAAATTATTTTAAGATTCTCAGAAAGCCTATTTCACTCGGGCTAATTGTACTATGTACGTGTGTATATGAGAAATGTGATAGGATATACTTACTACAAGGATACTAGCAAGTTGCTGGAGAGATGATTTCTGTGGGGAGTCTTTGTCCTATGCATGAGACCCCATCATTAGTAGATCGGCCCATGAAATGGTGAGGTGGAGAGGGGAGGCTCGTTGACTGATTAACTAAGCTCAGCACACTGGATCCATTAGAGCCCCATTGAGGAGGCAATGCTAACTCCCACACACAACACATGTCCCACTGTAGATACTAAAAGGCCTTTAATTACCTGACAAACCCAAAACGGTCTCTTCTTCTAGAGGGATTTTGTTCACAACATCAAGTTGGTTCTTGAACCCAGTGTGACAGATCTGACTATTCCTGAGCCGTGTGAGACACTCCTGTTAATCTTGTGCTTACGCATTTCCTATACAACTGCGTAAATAGCGCTCTCAATTCAATTTCTGCGTAAAACCTTGGGTCTTCCACATTCCACAAGCACTAAATGCAGAGATCTGGAGAAAACTTGAGAAGATTCAGCTATACCCACCCACGTGTTACACACACACCAACAATTATTATTATGATATTAAATGAGCAAATGATAAGCCCAGACCCAACCTTTTAGCCAATTGTCTTTTGTTCTCTAGCAAAGTGAGGAACCTCAATTCATAAAACACTACTTCATGTTGCCATCCATTCAGCTCACAATATTGCTCAAACTTTGCAACATTAGACTTATGGGCAGAATTCCTTATCTACAATGCTCACAAGGGTCGCTTCTAAGGCGCACATATAACAAAGGAATCAGACTGGTTTTCTGCTTCAACACATAATATTGCTGCTAGTTAATGAATATCCCGGATAGAATGGGCCACACAACACAAAAAGGCAAATCCCCCACAGCAGAACAGTGACAGAAATTAATGGATAGTTGAGCAGAGGTTGAGGGGCTCACAGAGTAGAACTTTTCTTCAGACTTCATTCTGCGAAAGACACTTTTGAACATTTATTCTACAAACAGCAATAAGCAGGAGGTTCTTTATCTGTGAAAGCTGGCAAGGCGCTACTCTCACTGACAGCGCTACTTTTTTGCACAAACTCGAGTGCCATTCGGACTGATCAGACTGACTTTGAAGATTGTCTTTATGGGCACGCTGTGACCTCTCTGGACTAAATATTCTTCATCGGTTTTACATTGTCTTTACAGATAACAGCAATGGACTCAGGACTGTCCTGTGATCAGGTTATTATTTTTCAGACAAATAAAGACAAGATCGGAAAGCAGACACATCAGCAATTAATTGCATGGGTAATCTTTTTTTTGTGACCCTCTGCTCTTTTTCAGATGTTCCCACTCCATCCAGATTTGCTCACTCACGAGGCAGACGGTGCCATGTTAGACAAAGGGCGCCTTTTAAATCCCACATTTGGTGTTTTGGACTGTGGGCGACACTCGCATGCGTCAGACTGAAAGCAGCTATTTCCTTTACAAATATGCTTCATGTATGTCCTTTAAATGTTTTATAGAGCCTGTCTGTGGATTATGCGTTTATGTAGAGCTACAACAAATGCCTGAGAGTGCAATGAATGGAGTCTCATGATGCACTTTTACAACCTTACTTCACCAGGTTTGTACTTAAACGCTATTAATAAACGTGTGGCTGGTTTAATACCTACTTACAGTGGTGTGTGCGCAATACTACTCAATACCTGCAACAGGCCAACAGTTTGGGGCTGAAATGTAAAGCTTATTATGTCATAAAGGCTTATATGCTTTCCATGTTTCCTTGAATTTATTGCTCACAATTACTTTTGATTAGAGGGCAGGTGTGAACAAAGTAAATCAATAAAAATGTCAACGGGTGCATTTAAAGAATGTAATCCTGCTGGGTGCTAGTGTGTTTATTGTGCCGCTTTAAATATTGTCATTTTGCAAAAGAGCCATTGCATTTGCTTAGGAAACGTCTTTGCAAAATGAGGAGATGCAAAACTGCAGCCACCTCGAAAGGGTTCTGACATCATAGCCGCTAAATCAATGTTTAACAATCAACATGGCTGCAGATGGGTTTCCTTGAGTATGTAAATGTAGAATCCTGGTAAACAAATTAGCGCCATTATGGCTATTCAATAAGGACCTTTCGACTCAAGTTGGTACCTAGAAGGCCCACATTTCATCGCAATATTGCTAACTTTTACAATTGCTCACACGAGGCGCTATTGCCAAGTGCGCCTTTTTGCCAGTTGCTAAAAGTAATGGCTGCTAAAATGACCTCGTTGTTTGAGAGACAGAGCTACACTGTGTTATTTAAACATTCCTGTTCGACTTCAGCTCTCAGAACAGCTCCCAGCAACCGAAGGCTATCAGAAGATCTGGGTCACAGCGATTGGAAAAGTTGAAAAGTTGAGAGTTAAATCTTCATTTATATATCTCACATTTATTGTTCAGACTGTTTGCTCCATATTTTGCCACAAAGAATTATCAATTAATGTCTATGAGACGTTCTGTAGTGATAGACATTGAGCCATAACTTTGTCCCAGAACTGTTTCCTCCTGAGTAGTGCTGTATTTATACTAATTATTTCGTATAAGATTGATACATCACAACTATCGATCTCATCTAAAATCAAGATCTGTGGCTGGGTGGAGGTGTGATACTGCACATAGCATAAAAAAGAATAATACTAGGAAAAACATTGCATGACTCTGGCAACAGCCTCCAGTAGCAGGCTGGAACTGAACTGAAGAAAGGAAGACAATTTATATAGTTTCTGTTGACCTGACCGACTTGCCTCGTGGAAGCAATGACAATAAGGATTATGTCGCCCTCACAAAGTGACATAAGCCTTAGTGGTCAGACCAAAGAGAATGAAGGTACAAGGTCCACACAGAGATAAGAGGAGAGTGAAATGGAACAAAGTAGGAGAGGAAGGGAGAAGCACAGAGAGAATAAGATATGAATAAGATGAAGGAAAGCAAAGAAGGCAAGGGCAGACAAAGTGAGAAATGTGGCAAAGAGAAAGGAGAGATAGAGACAAAATGGAGTGCAGAGGAACAGGGCCCTAGAAGTGAAGAAAGAAAGAAAGAAAGAAAGAAAGAAAGAAAGAAAGAAAGAAAGAAAGAAAGAAAGAAAGAAAGAAAGAAATGAGGGGAAGAAGTGTAGAAAAGTGAGGGATAGGAATAAAAAAGATAGATAATTAAAACTTGAGACATAGAGGTAGGGTGGTTACTGAGAAAAGGAGGGAGAAAAAAGAAAAGGGAAAGGTAAGTATTGAGAATTGATAGCCATTGTATTGCCTCACACAACTCCAGTATCAACTACTAATCCACATGGAAAGAATATGCCACAAGTGGGCACTGCCAAACACAGCTGGTGTATACATACTGGGTATAGAGCTGGAGTTGGATCACAGGCTTGTATGTGTGTGTGACACACTCACAGAAGGTGCACCAACATTCCAGGGAAACTTTGAGTGGGTAAGTTTCCACTTGCCCGACAATGTAGGCGGACTGGAACTGTTACAATTAGTATGCTAAAGAGACTAAAGCCAAATTGGCTTATTTGCATAATATGAAAGTAATACTGAACGCTGCTGAAACACACAAGCACTGCTCCCTCGTTGCTCGTCGAAATGAAATCAGATGCAAAAACAGAGCAAAAACAGCGCAACAAGCAAGAACAAAACTACAAAGTTTTCACTTGTTCCAAGTTGCACACATTTACAAAGTTTCTCATATCAGCCCTCCAGATTTCTTGTGGAGGAGCAAAAGCTCTGCTGTATATGCAAACGAGACTTACAGTATTATTAGCAATTAAAAGTACTGTGATATTTGTAGTTCTTTCTGTAATAATTAAGAGAGCTAACAGCCAGGTTTCCTATAGGTGCAACGTCACACACAACATTGGTTGTCCTGCTTTACAGAAATGAACTGAAGCACATTGGTTTCACACATAAATCGCTCAGGCTAATGAGTCATGGAGACAGCTATGTGCCCATACACTGCGTTCAGTCCCCCTCTGCAGCTTCTGAGCCTGTGTCTGGGTGTTGATTTATGAACCCCACGAAATGGGGACAATGATTTGGTTTTAGGTATGTGACGTGATAATGAATGTAGAGTATGTGTCTGTGTGTAATTAGTCTGCTAAACGTTAGAGGCACTGTGTGTGCCTAGGCCATTGAATTACAGATAGAGACATTTTTGTAACTACAATCATTTTGCACACAAACATATGTCCATTGCACACAGTCCAACCACTAACTGATATCTGCCTTGCTCTTCGTAATATTTAAAAGACACATTCATCTCAGTTTCTCAGTTCTCTTTAATACCCCATGGCCATACACAGACAGTTAAGAGTTGCTGAGTCAATACAGTGACAGATATCAGTCTGTAAATGTAAAAATCATACATTTCTGACCATCTGAATTCATTAGTCAAGCTGTCACGTGACACTACCTTCTTCAAATATATGACACATAGACATAAGCCTGTACTTTCTATCATTTGAGTTAGTATTCCATTCCAAATCACATACCCTACACATTAGTAACATTTTAAATATGATACAGATATCTGTAAATTCTTTAGAACTTTGCAACCTGGTAACAGCCTTGAATTCAAAGAGCATCTACATTACAGGAGGATTAAGCAATGAGTTTGTGTTATATATATATATATATATATATATATATATATATATATATATATATATATATATATATATAGCAGTAAAATTGTTGTTTTCATCAATCCATAACATGTCCCTGTCATTCTATGTGGGCAATGGGCAGGAATGAGGGGGGCTGTTCTGTGTGAGATTGAAATCTTAGAAGAATGCTGATTATGTGCTACAATCTCACTATGTGCAAGACACATGGTGGAAAATATATTGGCAGATCTTATTCCGTGACCCAGATATGGGATAGCTTAGGAAACTGAAACTGGAGGCAGGAGCCCTCCTCTTTTCAAACACGCTGCTTACATGCGATATCCATTTAAGATGTTATGTTATATTTCTTGTAACTACAAAGGAAATGCTTTAATCCATCGCACTGGCTGGAGAAAATGTGATATTGGAAGGCTTGCTTGGAAGCAGAAAAAGAGAGAGACATAATGGGGGGGACAGGCTGTGAATGGAGACATAAGGACAGAGGATGGTGTAGATATAGACAAAGGAGAGACAAAGCAGACAGTGGCATACTGGAATAGAGTAGAAACGTTTAAAATAAAAATATTAAATAAACACATATCACACAGAAGTACAATTTAAAGCATTTCTATGAAACTGTTTCACAAATAACCAGTAGTCATTTTGCCTTCTCTGGAATCTGCACATAATAATACAAACATATGGCCCAAAATTAGTACCAAAAAACAGAAAGACTTCGTATAACCCTATTTATTCCATTAACTATATATTCCAGTTTTAATGCCTAACCCGTTCCTTATGAATCGCTGAGTTAACACATAAACAGCAACAATGTTACTAATAAAACAAAGCAACACCACAATACTATGTTGTCAAAAAGCTCCAACATAAACATGGCTTATCTCGTTGAAAGCATATTTTTAAAGACACTACGAACAAATCTTTATCGCTTGAGTTTAGCCTGCTGCTGACCCCCAGTTCAAGAGACACACTGCAATAGCTTAAGTGTGCAAATTCCTTCTAAACGCTGATAAACAAGGTCTTTCTGTTGGGATCATCTATTACCAGTGATATTTAATTTAAGAAAAAGCATTATTATTAAAATAAATGTTATGGTGAATGCAGGCTTTCTAGATTTACAGAAACTGAGATTTCTCATTTGACTTGGAATTCTATCCTAAAGGTCAAGGGTTTGAGGGTCAGCTTGCATCTTTCCAGAAAAAACAATCAATGGGACAGAAAACGTGTCCTCTCTGTGAACCCTGGTTGCCTTAGCAAAGGGCACAAAGTGAGAGAGGGCAAGGAACAGGCAGCAAATTGTAAGGAAGAAAATACAAGGTACAATATAATTATATATATATATCTAAATATATACCATTACACATTCTTCTGCAAATAAAGGAATATATAAAATAATGGTTTTACCTCTTGTGAGTCCTTGGAGTCACATCTCTTTGCCACCCAGTCTTAGTTCTTAACACAAAATGAGGACCCAATGGAAATAGCTGCATTTTTCCCAGAATATGTGTCCCTCCTTCACAGATCGTGTGTTTCCCAAGGCAAATGTTCCAGAATTTCTAATTTAGTGGGAGGAAAAAAGTAAATATTTTCAGACTGGCCATTTTTTGTAGGTGAAATGTGCGCTTACACATAAAAATGCAAAAGCAGGGTATATGCAAAAACACAGACAACATTATTTGTCACAGCCAAGGAAACAAACAGGCTGCAAATGTCATGCAAATATCAGGCAAAATAGTACGGGGTACCTATTTCAATAGACATGCACACAAAAACAATCACTAGGCATGGAAATCCTGATTAAAGACAGGGACTAGGAATACAGAAGAAAAAAATCCAAACTAGGCACAAGGGAAACAGATTTTCTTTTATCTTCTTTTTACAGGATGCATACATTTTGCAATATTCACCCAAGTATAGCTTTAAGTGTGCCAAATGCAGGAATCTCAGTATATATATAGTTTTTTTTTTTTATATTCATTGTTGTGTCGTTCTACCTGGCTTGTATTTAGGTTACCCCGTGCTGCTGCAAATAATGCAGTGAATATGTGTAGGTACATTTTTATGATCAAAATATAGAAATGTAAGTTTTCTGTAATGTATGCAAGAACCTATTGTTCTGAACGAGCACACTCCTATAATATATAGGAATAAACATCATGTAACCTCTTTATCTTTTCATATGTATAATACATTTATTACAGTTTAGGAAACTGGATTGGGGAAATGTTTAATTTTCACAGAATGCTCTTTGATATTGTCATCAGATAGCACCACAATATACAGCACAAGTCCACAACATGTACTACGTATTGTATAACTACGCATTGCTTTTGTCTCCAAGACATGTGAAGGCCTTCTACCATTATTATGCTACAGCATCCAAAAAAGGAATCAACACACACATTGGCCTCAAACAACAAACGAAGCAGGGAAAAGCTATTCCACGAATCTAAACAAAATTGTTATTCTACTGGATATTTACAAAGTTCTTTGCGACGGCTGGGCTGGACGGGACCAGATTTATAGGCCATTAAATAAATCATCTTGAGTAAGGGGAGGATAGACTGGTTTCTTAAATACCCACAGATAGTTCTAACTTTATATCACAATGCATGGTCCATAATAACCTTTATCACATTATCTCCTAAATGTCTTTGTGGTTTATGTATCTTGTATACAAAATAGTTCGTTTCCTATGTAGACACTCAGCTATATGTAAATATTCCTATACACATATGTCCCTCACTTATTTGATATGGATACAGTCTAAGACATAAATAGAACAAAAAAGGGTCTCGTCTAAAAAAAACCCTTGAATGTGTTTGCACTTGTCCTTGTTTGGTTCTTGAGTTTTTCATCCAACACTGAGCAATAAGCTTTGCATGTTTCCCTCCCCAAAATAAGTCATTTGGTCCCAAGGATAACCAGCAATTTAAATAATACAATTTAGAAATTATAATAATTGAGCTGCTGGCCCATCTGTGTGCTGATGGCACTGCATTTTGGATTGTTGATTTGAAGCTGGTGTGTTGGCAGATCGCATCTTTGTATTGGGGAGTTTGTGATCTTTCTTCCATTTCATCCTCCTGTTCTGAAACCAGATCTTGACCTGACGTTCAGACAGACACAAAGTGTGAGCTATTTCAATTCGTCGGCGCCTGGTTAGGTAACGGTTAAAATGGAACTCCTTCTCAAGCTCTAAGACTTGTTGCCTGGTGTATGCTGTTCGAGACCTTTTGGGTTCCCCTCCACTGTAATTTGGATTAACTGAACATAAAAAAGAGGAATGCAACATAATTATTAAGTAATGGATTGGAAACTCAGTTCAGATAAAGTGGGAATACAAAGAGTTAAAAGGAAAGTGTCCCACCAGATAGCTGACAATAGGACACAAGTGAATGCCATAAAATATGATGATGGGGATGCGGATAAAAAGACTTCAGAGATGGCCGAGGTTCAATAGATGGGTAAATTCATTTATGGGACAAGTAATTACTTTCTAAACAGAGGGACTCCAATAAATCCTCTGGCTCAGCAGAGACTTGAAGTTTAAGGATATCTGCTCTGTTGGACAACAGATAGCTCAGCTGATAGTATGGAGGTGGCATGGTTGTATGCTGTCACTTACCTGAGTTGACATGGATCTTCTTCATCCATGGATACACCACGGGTTCCTTGCACTTGAGGGCGGCTGCAGGGTTCTTTTCAGAGTGGATACTGTCACTGGGCACTGGCAAGGAATCGCAGTGCTGGGGAGGCTGCCTGAGGACGTGGCTTTGCAGAAGTTGCTGTTGAGATTGACTGTGCCCCTTTGGAGAGATCCCATGATCCTGGACTGTTGCAGAAGATTCTTGGCTCGGCGGAGCAATGTGGCTGAATCCATAGCCGGCTTCGGGGTAACTACCCGCTCCTGAGTACAGAGCCTCGCGTGGAGCCTCGAAGCCAGGTTCCCTCGGCCGCTCGTAGTATTCTGGGGACTGGCTGTGCAAGTAGTTATTTTGGGAATACTCCTCGCAGGGTGGGAATTTGGGCTCGATGTAGTTGGAGTTTATCAAAAACGAACTCATGGCCATTAATTTGTGCAAGTGCAACAAAAAAATACTAATTTTTCTCGCGTTGTCGTTTTTCTGTTCTGCACAGAACCCTCCTACTCCCCCTGTCAAGTGTGCAAAGTTTAGCAGGCCACGTGATGCGGCGGGCCAATGGTGACGCTTCCCCGGACCCCGGATAAGGAAACACAAGGAAGATAAATGCTCTGGCAGTCAGACCTCATACTCTTACCCCAGAGCCCGGGGTCATCAGTGGGGAATCTATGCTAGAGGCACAATGGGCACTGGCTGCTACCTTTCCTTAGAATTAACAGCAGATAGTAGCGCCAGGACGAGGCTGAGAGTCCAACAACTGAAATGCAAGCACTTATTTTAAGTGTCTGTGTAAGACAATCACATAGAGAATCCATTCTGCCTGTAATATACAATAATCAGATTATACACACGCAGGGCTGCTCCTTACATATACACATGTGTCACTGAGGCATTGTATAATCATTATAATATAATCCTGTTGCCAGCGATCTAGTCGCTGTACTGCAGCCTGACAGCCCTCAAACGCCCAGCTTTGCTTTCCATCAACATCTGCTCCATGCTGTTACTACTGCTGCTGCTGCAAATAGCGCAATCCACCGTCTCTGAGCGATAGAAATCACACATCAGTTAATGCACAAAAAAATCCCCAGCTACAACGTTGGGTACAGGCTGCAACTGCGACATATAATCAGCTCCAATTTGGCAGGGTGTCGCCTGTGGCATGTTTATCTAAAGAGCACTAAAGAGCAATGTCATAGGTTTCAGCGCACACATGAGAGGTGACCAGCGCACAACAGCCCTGTGCCTCCCAGATACACATGATCATATGTCCTGTTTGCTATTTATGTATTCATATGTCCTGTTTTAAATATATAAATAATATATGCAATGTCCTGTTTCATATTTAGATTTTTTTTCAGGACAGTTCTGAAAAAAATCGGGTGACATCACATTTCTGGAGGATGGTTTGTTAAAAGCCTTTAGAACACACCAGATGAGAAGTTTTTTTTTTTTTTTTTGAATGTGTTCTTCACAAAGTAAATATTTATATTATCAATGCCCTGAGCCTGGTAAATGGGTCTTGGTGTAACATAGAGTCAGTTTGTTCTGCAAAAAAAAAGGCCTGTGTAGGTCACCAGACGACTAAGCAGAAGTGCAGATTGGCTAGTCTCAATCTGTGGGAGGTGAGGTTTTTATTCGGTGAGGTTAAATGTTCAAAGATTTTATCTGAGACAATCCATATGGTGCACAGAGGAAAAAAAATACTAAGTGCACCAATACATTTTGTAAGGTATGCTGTATTGTAAAAGGGACGTATCAAAGCCATAACAGCTTGCACATATTTATTTCTTTGTTCTGGGGAAGAGAATATTCTTCGCAACGAGACAGAGATATATAGAAAGATACACAAATCGATGGGTTGATATAGCTAAGCAGATAAAGAGAGACACATATATAGATGGATAGATAGATAGATAGATAGATAGATAGATAGATAGATAGATGATATTCTTGTAATGTATATTTAGTTTTTAACTGCCAGTTTAAACTGTATTTATTGTCTATAATGTCTGTCCTAGATACTGCTCTGTTATGCTTACATTATACTCTTCCTCCTCCTTTAAACATATAGCCCATTAAGACACAACTTGAGGTATATGTTTGCATTCCAGTTTTCCATATATGTCTCAACTATTTATATAGTTGGCGAGGGTGATATGCAAAAGATGTAAGTCTGATTCATTCATACGATGTCATTTTTATCCCACACGCTAATTTGTGATCAGAAAACGACTGGTAAGCCATCGCATAAATGTCCACTTAAATACCAATACACCTGCCTAAACATTTCATACGTGTTTCTTAAATAAATATGCATACACTGTGCATTTCCCTGTTATATGTAACACAAATCAGAGCAGAGGGTGGCCCTTTTAATAATTTGCATTTTGCCCTACATTAATGATAAATAAAAGAAACTGCTATTTTTATTACAGTTTTCCAACAAGTGATTGTGCGCAGTCAATTTTTTTTACAACTGAAAACGAAATTAGTAAGGTTCTTTAAAATACCAGAACATTAGCTACCATCAATATTAAGGTTGTGATACAATGTTGGTCCAATTAGAGCCTTAAATTAACCTTACATTGATTCCCTATGAAACCTTATTCTATTTTATTTTTCGGCTATCAAGCATGGCCTTTTGACCGAAATTCCAATTTGTATCGCACTATAGTAACACAATAAAATATGTTTTGCTTAGAATATTGATCTCAACCGCCCTACCCCCACTTTTATTTTTTTATTCACTTGTTTAAATGTTTTGTGTTTAGAGTTCATCTGCAATTAATGAACTTATTAATATTGTGTAACTCAGCTTTTATATATATATATATATAAATATATATATATATATGTCATTTTATATTTACTAATTTTACTAAATACTAAATTGTAGATGTATGTGTGCATATGGCTGCATATTTGCATATATACTAGTCAATTAAATTTAATAAAGTATAGATACTTAATACGAATATATACATGCACCCAAACAGATTTTAGACTGCCTAATTCGACTTTGCTTTGGCATGTAATTACAAAATACACAGCGACAATCAGCCCTGAAATTAACTTGCTTTCATGTGGGTTATGTTGCCTTACTGCATTTCTATAGGCCTGTTACATGTCTTGGTGGTTTTGTTATCATAAAAAGAATTCAGCCAAGACCACCAAGCCTTATCTCGCAGACCGACGTTTTTACTGCAAGATTTATGACTATAACCCAGCTAGCCATAAACAAGGAAAAAATTTACTTTTCTGGACCTCTGTGCTCACTTAATTAGAAAATATTGGAAATGCTTTGCCAAACGTGTTGTTTCAGGTGTCATTGTTTTATTTATGTGTTGTAAGAAATGACATCTGACGTTTAGAATCAAGTTCATTTCTGAAAGCAGCAAAGTAACTAGCTATGTACGGACTGAGTTATCTATTTTGTGTGTTACATGTTGCCTTTTTTTATCTACCAGCTTTTATTTTGTAACTGTAGCAAAGAGATGCTTTTTGTATTACAGGAAGAAGCTGTTTCCTCCATCGTGTTATATTTTATTATTTGGGCAAATAAACTATACTTTGGAGGAGTTAGATGCTCAGATTCTTCTTTGGGTGAATTCTAAGCTGCTTCCTTGCAATGTGCAGGCTTAATGCTTGCTTTCAGTGACCGAGGATTGACACTGCGCACATTTTGTTTCATATTAATCTTCCCCATTGACAGTCTTTGTTAAATAAGTAGCCTCGCAGTTCACCAGGCGACATTTTCATATTTGTTAGACTCGCTGACCTGAAGTTCACCTCGCCCTTGGACTTAAGCTTTTCTAAAAGGTCCACCAAGTGTCCTTAAGACAGCAGGGATTTTCTGCCAGGTCACTTCTTCTGACAGAAAATGAAGAATAAATAACGGAAAAAAGTACACATTACAGGGGTTATAAAATGTATCTCTCTTGTTGATTGTGAATCCCAGTGACCTCATAGAGGAAGCCAGTTATTAGCAAAGCACAGCAAAGCGTGCTAATGTTTGATTTGATGCAAAATTCCAATGTTCAACTTTTTGCCAGAAAAAAAAAATTATAATGCATCTAGTCGTTTTTATCCTTTTGTTTTTACAACTGATGTGGAAGCGTTTAATTAGCGACTGACTGTTATTAACAGCAAAAACAACCATAAAGCAATTATTTAAGAAAACTACCTCTTTCCCCCCTTTTTTTATATTTTTGTTTTTACAACTGATCTGGAAGCATTTAATTTGTGATTAATGGATTTCCAGCATGTTGATAGGAGACAACGAAAAAAGTAATTTATCTTCAGAAGGGACCAAACAAGCATTCTCGGTTTAACATAGTGATACATATATAAGTGCCAAAAATATGCATATTAGTGTAAGCAAAAACAACTAAAATGTGTGCGCTTATGTGCAATACTTCTACCACCACAAATATATCTCAAATCAAACTCTTTCCCCATTGAGAGGACTAAATATAAGTTTACATGCATGTATATAAATATACAGGACCGAAATAAAGGTATTGTTGCATTTTAATACACATAGTAGCATTGTTGTAAACAACAGCTTCAACAAATGGAAACAAATTCTAGTGTAGGTTGAAACCTTACTTAAATTGCACACCCACAATTCAGGGTACAAATAAACGGAATATCGGTCTCTTTCGTAAATTCTTGCCATTTTCATTTTAACCACATGTCTTATTAAAATTATTTTTTTTTTGGCGTTTGATTTAGTCTATGGAAGAAGCCATTTGCATGGAAATACGGATGGCTGTTAATGAAATTCAGCTCAGAGTATTCTAAAGAATCATTTTGTAGCCCTGCATTTGTAATTAAGGTCATTTTACCGCTAAAGTTCATGAGGAGTCCAGTCTATGGTGCTTGCCTAACTCAAACACGTTTTATCTTTTGTGTTGATAGGCAAAATTTCTGCTATAACATTGACATCAAACTTTGCCTGGATAGATGACTTGGAGAAGTAAACTTCTGACCTCTAACTTTTTGACCTGCAGATGTGCAAGCGATGGATCCTTGCACACCCAGCAGGCTTGTGTCTAACACTACCTGCTGAATGCAGATCCACACTGCGACGTCTTCCTTTAAACACAAAATGACACTTTACGAAACAAATCAAGCTTATTCTGCACAAGGATAATTACGAATTACTTCCCAACAAAATGTTGCAAAAATGTAGCTGCTAATCTACTCCAAATCAGGTCTATCAAAATGAAGAATTAAAGAAAATGCTCAAATAGTAGGGCAACGTGTAACTGTTCGCCCTTTAATTTGCTTTAATTTGTTTGCAAGAAATGTTAGTAACTTTTATCTTTTTTTGTTTGTTTTCTAGAGGGGAAAGAAAATCCCAGCTTGCACAGGCAACTGAGTTGTCGGTGAACTTGGTATAAAGCGAGCTCTGCTGGTGATTCCTGGGGTTTGCAGATTTATCTTCACTGCATTTACTTAACCTGGCAGTGAACTGCGCCAGCAGTGATTTGTTAGGCAATGACAGTCTTCACCTTAAGCGAGGGCTGCCTCACAGAATTCCAATTGTTTCAATAGAAACCTTGTGTAAATATTATTTTCAAAGGGAATATTTAAAAGTGTACAGAGCAATATACACACATGTATGTATATGTATGTGTATATATATATATATATATATATATATATATATATATATGCTTTCCCCCCTTTTTTATTCGCAAAGTGTTGAGTTTTAAGTATGAAAATGTTATGAGCATACTGACTCTTTCATCAGTCTCCTTATACATTATACTCTGCCACTATTCATTTGTGTGTGTTGTTGTACAGTATGCAAATGTCACACACATCTTTAGGCTATTTGAATGTAGAACACGTGCTTGTGTCTGTCTGTGGTTGCAAGTGTGTATGTGAGTCGATAAAAAGTTCTATAGAAGCTGCTTAGGCTGGTGGTGTACTGAAGATCCCATGCTAGCTGTTTCACTTTCTGGAAACATAGGTAAAATGAAAACATTATCTTTAATGATGTGGTTTTGTAGGTGTAACGTTTTAAGGGCAGGCAACAACAAAGGATAATGTAACAACCACTAAACACTGAACAACTGCAAGATACACTGTAAGTCGGTCGCATTCTCAGATACATTATATTACCAAACCATAAAACATGTTTATGAGTTGCAGTAAAGCCCTGAGTAACGAGTCGTAAAATGTAACACAAATGTTACGTCAACATAATACAACAAAGGCAACTAATGTACACTGTTACGCAATATTGACACAATCCTGAATTGTTTTTAATTCTCTCTAATTGGTAAATCTATACGCAAAGGAAGAATAAAGAGTTGTCTCCAAAGATCAATATAAAGATGACTAAATAGATGATAGTTCTACAGATGATAGAGATAGATAGATAGATAGATAGATAGATAGATAGATAGATAGATAGATAGATAGATAGATAGATAGATAGATAGATAGATAGATAGATTACATGGATAGATTACATGGATAGACTGATAGAAAGATGTTGTAGATGTTAGAGAGATGTATTAGCTAATATGCGGGGTTCAGACAGCAAAAACATATGAACACGTCTAAATAGTCTAAGCTAACTTATAATTATCCATTTAGTAGATAGATAGATGATAGATAGATAGATAGATAGATAGATAGATAGATAGATAGATAGATAGATAGATAGATGGATAGATAGATAGATAGATAGATGATATAGCTATCTATAGATATAGACAGACAGGCATATAGATAGATAGATATATAGATAGGGATAGCCATATACATAGCAAATATATAAATACATGAAAGAGATAGAGATGCAGAGATTGTTTTGCAAATAAGACAATTCTTATAATTCACTGCGTTTTTGAACGTAATTCCCAAGAAAGAAACTTTATATATTGCGAGTATTATTATTGTGGGAAATGGGGAAAAAGCGCAAACTACAAACCAGAAGGATAAATGGATATTCTCTCACACATAACAAAAGCACAAAATGGGGAAAATCAAAAACAATCAAAACAACTGCTGGGTCCATTGATGACTTTTATTGGGGTCATATTTTATGCTAATGTGATTGTTTATTGAGAAAGGGTTTCAAAAAGGCGGAAATCGCCCCCACCCACCTACAGTTACCAAATGTTCCCATTGTCCACCATCCATAAAACTAAGATATTGCTGAATTCGTGCTTTCAATAAGGCAAACATTCCTAATTCCATGCTACACACTCACATTTAGATAAATATATACCTGCGGTAAAGATCTGATGTGAGATGATACAGTCGTGTGGAGGAAAAAAATCAAGCTTGTGAATAAAATGGTTCCCAAACACTTTCTCTCCAAATCTGCCCAAGTGAAGACTGTTCTTATCACCCCAAATATAGCACAGAAACTAAAATGCTACAGCTAATTCCGGCCATAAAGTTCATTGCTGACTAATCACACTGCAGTGTGAACTCACTATTGACTTAAAAGAATGTTGCAGTAAACAGACAGCTGGGGCCTATCCAAATTCCTTCCCAGCCCAGAAATGTACAAACCCTTGCATATATCTTAAGGGGACTTTGGAGTTTTTTCCCAAACAGCTAAGCTGCGTGGAAATAATCTACTTTCACTTTTGAAACGATGTGACTCTTCTTGTGTTTGAAATGAAGCAAGCAAGCAAGGTAAGTTGTTAGATACTGAGATACACTTTAACCTGACCATGCTATCTACCTTCTAGCAACTAGGTAGCATTTATTTACCATATAATTAGTATCTACCATATGAAGTATAGCAAATCTGAATTCTAAAAAAAGTCATAAATCAAATACAATTAGAGAATATCCAAAGGAACAAGATAATTAGCATATGGCTATAACTGTATAAATGGTTCCTTACTTGAGGGTGTAAAAAATATTTTAAAAAAAATCTTCAGCATGCAGCACCCATGGCCTAGTTTGTATCTCTATTATTTTGCTATTATTCCCTCCCAGCAATATAAAAATAATTAGGGATTCTAAACTTACCTTAACTTTGCAAGCAGCAAGAATCTTGATTCTGGGCAAGGCTGCTGCTAATTAAATAGGTAACTGCCTGCAAGCCTTACGTGTCCTGCTAAAAGCCAAATGATGTCCAGCATCAGTGAGATTATATGATATGTACTATATAATGTTGGTCGTCTACTCCCTAAAACCATAAAACTTACTTTAATAGCCCCACGTGACTTTTTATAGCCAGTGAGCCTATCTGTCTGTGCTATGGAGGATTTTACGATGTAATTCATAGACAAAACCCTATTCATTTGGCAAGCAAATGTCACATAGCCGGAACTAGAGCTTATAAAGTTTACTGTTATATAACTTAAGAAGGCAAGAGGGTAAGCAGTTAGAAGGGGGATCCCTTTCATTGCCATTACAGCCTAAGAAGAAGAGTTAGCTCTCCAAGCTAATGAGAGGTAAGTACATTTTGAAAGCCTTGAGGTACTTAGGGATCTGTTATGTAATCAGAGCAGTACTAGGAGCACAGAAATATCCTTTTTCTATTTATGAAAACAAAAAGAGCTTTATTTTACACGAACCGTTTTACATGAAGTGTTGGTGTAAGAGTAAATAAAGTGCTTAGCACTGTGTACAGTTTAAAGGACTTTGGTCCCATCCTATGCTAACATTTTCACTCATTGATCATTGTACATAGATTATAGATTGTCCTGATGAAGTGTTATTCTCAACAGCCAGTGATTCACATAGCAGAGCGTTTTACCATCAATCAAAACACTCACATCCCTTAAAAAACATGCACTTCTTAACACAAGCACAACCAGCATCTTCAGTAGAAAGTTTATTTTTTTTCTGTTGTTTCCAGTCATAATTTTTCTTGAAAAAAAATGTTTATTTTACAAAAAATTGGAACAATTGCGTAATCTGCCAAGCTCCACTATATTATTGAATTTATAAAACAAAACACATTAACCAGACGCTGCGATTCCAGACATTTTCGTGCAAATGTTTTTTTTTTTTTTTCTTGTTGTGTTTTTTTTCCTCATTACAAAAGGCACAGCTATAGGACAGACACAATTTGTGTCACAGCTACTTAGACAATATCACAAGATAAATTGGACTGCAAAGTCACTTCTACAACATAGTTATTTTTCACAGGGACTCTAGGTAGTTTCATGAAATTGTGGGAGACAGTTGGAAGGCATTCAGACATGATCACACAACACGAACATATACAGGGGTCACATCTGTAATAAACGTTTGCTTTTTGTATTCTCATTTTTGTACAGTTATTTCAAGTAACACATAAGCGCTTTACATACTCAAATAAGTTAAAACATTAAATTGTCAATACATAGGCATCCAAGGACAAAACATTTACAGGAAGCAGTTTGAAGCTATTTCACCCAATTTAAAAGGCTCATTGCTAGGATAAAGGGTGGACAAGATATTGGGGAGGAGGGTATCTTCACAGAAGTCACAGAGAAGAGTTATACAAAGTGGTGGTGACAATATACAGGTTTAGCTAATACTGAATCAGTACATTCTTCAGGGAGGGGAGATTTAAGGACGAAATGCACCCCCAGCCGCTGCCATGCTCATACTCTTCAGTTTATTGTCTTTTTTCCACTTCATTCTCCTGTTTTGGAACCAGATTTTAATTTGCCTCTCAGAGAGGCAGAGTGCATGGGCTATTTCAATTCTCCTCCTGCGGGTCAGGTATCTG
>CM044441.1:40023738-40025230 GCA_024363595.1 Xenopus borealis
ACGTAACCTACACTGGAGGGAGGAGGTCCCTGCCCGCAGATCTAGCAATCTGAAACAATGGGTAATGTATGCAGATGCAGAATAAGAGAGCACCAAATATTTAATGTGTATAATATTGCAACAGCGACCTGGATGTATCATATATATACACACACATTCGGTGGTGTTTTATACTTTATATATTATATACGTTTGTGTGTGTGTGTGTGTGTGTGTGTGTAACTGGCTTCTTATAGCTTGATTTAAAGTAACTGAAATCAAATTGGTATTATTTTTTAATTCAGTATTGGTATACAATCACCCTTACATTGTTTTTCTCTTTTTGCAAAAGCTACAGTATATTTTTTGCTATAAATCTAACTTCAAAGTATACATCTATGGGTGGATAGATAGGCAAATAGACAAACAGATGCTAGATAGATAGACAGACGGACAGACAGGGGATAGATGATAGATAGACAGATATAGATAGATAGATAGATAGATAGATAGATAGATAGATAGATAGATAGATAGATAGATAGATCATATTGAAGAAATGAGAATTTGCTTCATATAATAGTTCCACATTTAGAAGCTGGCCCCCAAAATATAGTTGCAAAGACGGACTAAAGGCCAATATATACTTATTTAAGGGTTAAATGGTTCCTTAAATATGAGAACCCATGGTGCATTGTGGGTGAAGGCAGTGCATTGTGGGTAGCACAAACTCATCTTAACTCAAAAACTAGGTCTAATTAAAAAGGGGTCATTGCTAGTCCCTCTTTTTTACTAAAATGCAGTTTTTATTTAAACACCTGGCATTAGATTTTGTGTGTAATATCTCTTAAAAACAAATTATTAAAGCATGGTAGCTAAAATTCTATCATTTGAGAGTTTAATGAGTTAATTTCTTGGCAGTATTTCCTCTCAGGCGCTATTAACGTCAAACAGGTTCAGTGAATTAGGACCTGTCATACCAAGGATTGTATTTCTTCTTTTTTCCCGAGGTCTTACTATTTTAATAACAATAATTTGCTACAGACCGGTGTTTAGCAATTCTGCCCAAGTGTTTGGAGTGAAAACAAGTTGAATTAAAGCGATTCCCTTGACGAAGAGTTAAACCAATAGAAAATATCATGAGTAAGAAATAGGCTAAATGAATTAGCGAGCGCATTGCTTTGCCCAACTGTACTAATGTATTTCTGAATATAAATTCTCATAGCTGCTTCCTTTTGTACGGCTCCAAATGAAATCTTTGTTCTAACAAGACTTCAGATTCCGAGGGTGCCAAGAAGAATTCGCAGTTATCTTCTTTAAATCTAGTCATTAAAGATCTTGCACTACAAACATAAGGCTTGGCCAGAAGATCTGAATTCAGGCCCTGACATAAAAGACTTATTTTCTTATCTGCGTTTAGTGTTTTATAGCCCCTTCGCTCACATCCAGGCCACCTCTGTCCCAGCTCTATAAAAATTCCCCTCTAGAAGAATTTCAACCTTGGGTGCTGTAA
>CM044441.1:40029310-40045584 GCA_024363595.1 Xenopus borealis
TATATATATATATATATATATATATATATATATATATGTATATATTATATGTATATACATATATACAATCTAAATGCGCCGCAATGAATCCCCCATTTCCAGAAACCCTGCACTGAAAGCAGGCAGCCAAAAAGATATTTTAGACTTTTCAAAAAGCATGTTGCATAGCAGAGGACTTAAATATAGAGGCAGAGCAGGCAGGTGCTAATCAGTCTGAGCTGTAAATACTCCACGAATCTTACAAGGAATGCAAGCTGAGAACCCGTACAGAACTCTATATGCTTTCCAGCCCCAGAAGAAAAGACATTATTATATCAGTATTTCATATCATTTCAGCTTAATAACGTGGGATATATTCCCCAGCACGATAACAATTGCAACTATCTATTTTTTATTTTATTTTAACCTTTCTCAAGACCATTGGACAAAGTATTTGTTTAATAATAACATTTGCAGGCATTTACTAGTTTATGAAATGAATCTTAACCAATGAAAGCAGCCTGCTTGTACAATAGCAGTTAAATGCCTGCCTGCTGTACCACTTATGGCCACACAGTGGCAGCACGAAAGCAACAGCAATAACAAACGCAATCCATAGGCAGCCAAACAAGCACTGCAATACAATGCTAATGCACAGTTCATCAACTACCAGGCAACAATTAATATTACAGTGCAACATTTAATCAGTCCGGCTATAACGTTTAACTGCACTTTGATTGAGATCATGTTATTATCACAAGAGCAGATGGAGTCATTCCATGTCAGTGCGCATTTACTTTATTTTATTTTACCATGCAGTTGAATCAATCACACAAAGGCTAAACTCACAGGTTGGCAAGTATCTATGCCTGGGATTTTAATGTAGGGTTGTTTTTAATATGCAACCTTTAAAACAGTTACTTATGTGATTAATGCAGGGATTATTGAAATTGGTTTGCTGTGGGCGAAACTCTATATTTCTGTTAGTGTCTGCTGATATTTAAATATATATATATATTTGTGTGTGTATGTATTTATATATATATATATATATATATATATATACACATATCTGATTGATAGGGAAATAAATGTAAACGAACCTGTGTTAATACATGATGAATTACTAAATCACAATAGACACACACTTCTATGCATTGGTACCGTTATATGGCACGCACTGCCTATGTAAGCACATCAGTCATTCCACTTTGTAGATATTAGGCTATTAGACATCCATCGGCACATACATATAATGGTTACAATTAACATTTATTTTCCCCATTGCCCATTCAATGAAAGCAACATTTAAATATACAATTCCAAATAAAAAGTATGCGTGCGTATTTATTTGCCAATTTATTGTAATAAATGCGCAGCAGCTGCTTTGCGTGGGATTCACAAAGCCTCAGTGAGATGTAAAAGCAAACTGAAGCAGGTAGATTGGCATCTCTTGCCAAGGAGATTCCTTTGGTAGCGGATAAAGGCAGAGGGCAGTGGGTGAGGGGCAATGGGTGAGGGGGCAGGGAAGGGATGCAGGGTATGTGGGTAGGAATTTCTCACCTTGGTTCCCAGGGATTGTGCCACTTTGATAGCTTAGGTTGCATAGGAGAGGTACAGAGCCCGGTTTGGTGCCAGGAGGAGCATGAAATGAGCCAGGCTCTAAGCTGAATCGGTGCCATTGCGAGCCTTTCAATCCACAGCGCCGCACCTTGTGGCAGGGTAAAGAATCCCTGGCGCCGAGAAGCACCTGAGAAGCGGACTTGGGCCGCCGAACCCCCATATCCAGAGCTGCCTGAAGCCTGAGCACGACTGGGCTGTGGGTGGGAAAGATCCGGCGCGCAGTGTGTACAGCACAAGAATGCAGCTCTATCCTCGCAAGGGGAATGATAAAAAACTTCATGTTCACGGTTCCCATTCACATGACCAGCGGCGGCCAATGGAATATCCCAGCAACTCATAAACTTGTATTGCAAAGTTGTAAATTTTCATAAACAACAACGGATTTATAGCCCATTGCCTCATCACTTACAGGAGGCAGGTCCTTCCTAGTCGCCATCTTAGCTCTCACAGCTGCCTCCTCTGAGCTCTCTAGTGGGGTGCAGTCTGATTATGCCTTGCCAGTAGCATCACACAGCAATCAGGGGGCATTCCCCTATAATGTACAGCTACGGGGAAAGAATACCCTTACAGTCCTTTAAATGCCCATGTGCTCGGGGTAGTCTTATCTACTGATTTGTAATGTGAGTCTTAAGTGCTGCTCATAATCTCATCAGGCTAATTTGGGTGGTGAAGGGGGTACAAGTACAACTATTGTGTAAATTAGTAAAACGCCTTTATTTTTTTACTGTGTTTCACCTAAGAAACTGGAGTTGATTTCCTTTTTTCTTTTTTTTTAATTATATATCGATTTATCTCTTTATATCTGTTTATCTTGAGATTTCCATTCATGAGTACAGGAGTAACTTGATATGCATACAGTGAAACCTCAAATTCACATACCCTGATTTTAAGTTTTTAAGTTTTTCCTCATTTTACAACGTTGTTTTGTGGTCCCACCTATATATTATGCATAATACATTTCCCTGATTTTAAGTTTTCCTGGATTTTACACAATTTTTTCTAGTTACCTGAAATGGGGGTTCTACTGTATATATATATATATATATATATAATTTTGAAATTTATCATATTGCTATCTCCTTTTTTATTGCTAGATTAAATGTTATGGAGTTTATGTGCAAATGTATGGACAGCCACTTTTATTGGCAATTATACACGTGATAATGATAATAATAATAATAATAATAATAATAATAATGAGATCCGAAACAACTGAACGAATATTTATGATTTTATTATGTTTAACAAAAAAAATATATTATACATGGCAACAGCTCTGAATGTAACCGATTGTACATTTATTATAGGCAATGCAAAAAAAAAAAGGATTTAAAATAATCACATTTACCGTTCATGGAATTATAACAGCAAATGTTACACCTATACAGGTACACAACATACATACACACACATATTTATTTCAAATTCCCCCATGCTTAAATGTTCCCCATCATAGGAACTAATGTTCCAGCACAATGACTTTAAAAAATAATACTTTCATTTTAGGCTCAATAACAATGTATCAAAATGTAAACCATGGAATACAAAGGATGTGGTCACTAAACTGCTGAAACAGCAAACAGGAACGTTGTGGGAGGAAAATACTGTTCAATGACACACATTGTAACACTTATTTGTATGCACCTTAGTTTCTGAGCATCAGTCAGTACTGATGTGTTAGCTGCGGCTTCTGTCTATAATTATAATAAAAAACACACACGTACAATTCAAAATTCACAGTCTGCGGTTTTTTTTTTTTACCAATATAATACATTTTCGTCATTTAAGTACTATCTAAAATTCATAGCATCACAAAAAAAGCACAAACAGGTAGTTGTTAGACTTGACTAGGTAGTATACAGTAAGGTAACATACATGTAGTGGTCTTTTCGGTGCAATTCCCCCTTTGTTTCAATCATGGAGACGCACACAGACTGTAAAACTAAACGATTTTGTCGCATAGGTAGCTCAGTTTTAATTTCCCTGTACCTGGGATTCAACCGGTGGGTTAGGTAGTTAAGAAAAGAGTTGTTGTTTTTTTGCATTTTACAAACCATTGTTTGTTTCTGTTTTGTGACTACTGAAACTCAGTATCAAATGTACAATATATATTTATATATAATACGAATGTAAAGTAAAATAACCATTTTTTTTCTTTATAGACTGCAGTTACACCTGGTTGGACTGAATGAACCCTTCACCGACTCCTGGGGGCCTCCATCCAGCCTTCAACTTTACATTTATGAAAATAATGACATTTAGCAGAATGTTCCCTTGAGATTTCTCCCAGTCACGTGCAAAGCCCATAGTAGAAAATGTCCCTTGTTAATTCCATGTTATTCTTTATCTTTGTCATCATCTGCAGTAGTAGTGGGTGCAGTGGATTCTTCTCCAGCTTCGGGGGTCTGGTCACTTTCCTCCTTGTGTTCTTTCTTCCATTTCATTCTCCTGTTCTGAAACCAGATTTTGATCTGCCTTTCAGTCAGACACAGGGCGTGTGCGATTTCTATTCTCCTCCTGCGTGTTAGGTAGCGATTAAAGTGAAATTCTTTCTCCAGCTCTAGAGTCTGGTAACGGGTGTAAGTCTGGCGACCCCTCTTCCTGTCCGGACCTAAAGGTTATAGAGACAGCACTGAGTAGTAAGCCCAATCTGACATGAATAAAAAAAACTATGTGTTATGTGTGTCCCATTTCACCTAAACCCAATACATTCCCCATTATCAATACACGAGGCCTGATCCACTGTCTTGATATTCTATAGTCCTGCATTCATTCTTCTATGAAATGCTTTGAAGCAGGTAACTACTTTATTTAGCCTGCCTGTAACTAAATACACACATCCTCTATGCAAATTAAGTGTTGCTTTTCTAGGTCTTTTAATAATGAAGCATTTTCCCTTGTTTCTTCTTTTTATCAAGAGTAATTCATGATAGATGAGTATGAAAAAAGAAACGCCCATTAAGTCTCTCTTAAGTACTGTCTAAATTGTCTAGAATCTCCTATGATTTTATAAATATATATATATATATTTTTGTGGATATTTATTGAACTTTCAAAGTTTTCTTCTGAACATCTCCTAGAATTTGCTATGATTATATATATATATATATATATATATATATATATATATATATATGTGTTTTGTTTAATCAAAGTTTTCTTCTGTATTTTTAATACCTGTATTTTCAAGCATTTACGAATAACTATCCACAGTTTAGTGAGGCGCCCCTGTGTTCCCTAATAAACCCACTTGTGTGTATGTCTGTCATTCTGTATTAAATCAGGGCTACTTATTTCTAGGCAACCCTGTACATGTTTGTCGATGCAATTGTACAGACAGGAGGAGACTATACTAATAAAATAATGTGTTTATACACATCTATTATCTCTTTGTATCTAAATCTACATATACAGTTTAGGAAGTGGTAAATTCTATGGCTATATAATGGTTTGTGTTGAAACAAAACAAACAATTGTTCCATTGTTATTGGAGGGGAATAATAATAATGCAATGAAGCTCAGCCTGCGGCCCTCCAGCTCAGGCAAGGGTGATGATGGTTTGTCTGCTGTGTGGTCGCTTGAGCTGGACTCTGCCCCGGCTGGAGGGCTGCCCATGTGTATGTTGTGGGAATGTGTTGCATGAATAAAGCCATGGATGATGATGATGATGATGATGATGTCCCTCCATTGAGCCCAATACCTGAGGATCTCATCCAGGGGTAGATGCGGAAATGGGAGTCGGCCTGGTGGTGCAGAGTCGCTTCGTCGGCCTTGGGCAGTTCATTGCAGAGCAGCGGGATGTTCTGATCAAAGCTGGAGCAATGCAGGTTGTAGGAGTCAGAGGGCAGGCTGTAGCCGGGGAAGGGGTTCTGGTAGAGGGGGTTATTGTACAAGCTGGGCACGGAGGAAGGGAAGGGGCCGGTAGCGGTGCCATAGCCGCCTCTCTGGGAGTTGTTAGGCAGGGAGCAAGAAGTGGACTCGGGGGTTGGGAACAGAGAAGCCCCCGCCGTGAATTTGCTGAACAGCGCGCTCACATAATAGGAAGAAGTCATATTTATGAAGCTGTGATTTGTAGTCCGGTAGGCTCCGGCGTCGGTTTTACGAGGCGGCTTTGATATATGGCACCACTAAACCCCCACATTCACGCTAAACCCCATTTTTTCCTTTACACTGAGCTGCCTGCCCGGCCACGTGATCTGCCACCATCTGACTGCCCCATCCAATCTGATTGCACGGTACAGGTGGGCGACAACTGTGTGTATGTGTGTGTGTGTATATGTCTGTATATATGTCTGTATATGTGTGTGTGTGTGTGTGTGTATGTCTGTATATATGTATGTATATATGTATGTATATATATGTGTGTGTGTATGTATATATGTATGTATATATGTGTGTGTGTGTGTGTGTGTGTGTGTGTATGTCTGTATATATGTATGTATATATATGTGTGTGTGTATGTATATATGTATTTTATATACATGTGTGTGTGTGTGTGTATATATGTATTTTATATACATATGTGTGTGTGTGTGTATATATGTATGTATATATATGTGTGTGTGTATATATGTGTGTGTATATATATGTATGTATATATGTGTGTATATATGTATGTATATATATATATATGTGTGTGTGTATATATGTATGTATATATGTGTGTGTGTATATATGTATGTGTATATGTGTGTGTGTATATATGTATGTGTATATATATATGTATGTATATATGTGTGTGTTTGAATATATATGTGTGTGTGTGTATGTATATGTGTGTGTATGTAAATATGTATGTGTGTGTTTGTATGTCTGTGTGTGTATATATATATATATGTGTGTGTGTATATGTGTGTACTACAGCCCCAACCCATGCACCCCTGCACCCTGCTCTAGGCATGTGGGGGTAACTTGTGTATAGAAACATTGACAATGGTCTGTAACCGCATTATACATTCTTTCTAATTCCTGGCTGCTTTATTCTTTATTTAGCACCGAACTATATATTTTCTATCTACACACACGAATATATATCTATTAATTACACCAATTAGACAAAGATTATTTTCTCTGTTTCATTAACTTGAATCAGAAATATCTCCTACTACCAGAAACGCTTGAAGCACAGTAGAATGAATACATTTAGCGATAGCATATTCCTTTAAATTAGATCAGGTGAATGTCAAAAACAAATGAAAATCCCTTGTGTAATACTGGTTTCATTTCTGTGCAGACGGATTCCCTTCCATAATTTAAAACACACAAACGTGTATGTATATATATATATATATATATATATATATATATATATATATATAGTAAACTATTAAACGTGCAATAATAACTATAATTAAAGGTCCGAACACTTACCTTTTCTTTAAAGCAAAACAAAACACTGGGAGATTATAGTGGCCCACCAGAACATTTCCACATTAAAATCGCAGTTTATATTTTATTTTCTCTGTTGTCCACGTCCCTCATCAAACGCGTGGTAAAATGAACTGTCTCCTTGTAGAGCAAAGACTGTGCCAAACATAGTTTTACAACCCCAGTATATTGCACGCCATAAACTTCAATGGGAATAGCTCCGGAAATTCTACTTTTAATTATACAGATAGTTCATCTGTTGTACAAAGGGCTTCCCACGAGACAAACTCGACATTTTCAGCATATTTGCACGGAATGTATAGTCATAAAATCCTGGTCAACCCCCCCCCCTTTTTTTATTTCTATATGATATCATTTAAATAAATTATTTGTGTAAATGAGAAATTACAAAAATACACCTATAGCAAGGTCTGGTGTATTTCACTGGAAAAGGAATAAATAATCCCAGATAAAACATTCTGGCACTAAACAGACTAACTGCAAGTCTGTGTAAAATGAGAAGCCTATGTACAGAAATAAATATTTATACAAAAAGACGCAATGGTAACATCCCCCTCAGACACACACACACACACACACACATACACACACACACACACACACACATATATATATATAATATATCTGTGTGTGTGTATATATATATATATATATATATACAGGTAGTTATGCGTTATATTTAACATTCTAGCGTAATTGTGTACAAGTATATGTTTAAAAAAATAGTAATCCCCTTTTTTTGTCTGTTTTTTGTTTTGTTAGATTTATAGTAAATACTAGATCTTACTCCTTAGAGAAATATATGACAATACTATGTATGTATTTGTTGAAAAAAAACACAATAAATATTAAGGAGAAAAAGATAGTAATTATAAAACCTAAAAAATAGAATAAGCACAAAAACAAGAATTGTACATTTACAATGTGTCATATGTCTACCAGTTCTTTCTTACAACCTTTAAATAAATGTGATCCATATGAATAGGTTTTTTATTTTCTCATGAAAAAACACATTGTTCCTTTATTATTGTTATTATTATTATTGCTGTGTTTCAATGCTGCGGCAAATAAAAAATAAAATGTCAAGTGTCAATATATTGTACAACATTTAAAATGAACATTTAAAGAAAAATTGCTCTAAACATGGGAGTGGTGTGTGAAGCCAAGCCGAGGTGAGTGGGTGTGGCCAAACTTCTAGGAAAATCGCATAAAGAAAGCAGATAAATGCGTCCAGTTATTATATAATATATTTTAATGTGTCATTCTCGCTCTATTCTTCTGTACATAATTATATTAATCACCAGTGATCATTGACAGTGTTGTTTTATTGAGGCCCTTGTTCTGCAGAGCGACTTATAAAAGAATATAATAGGTCTGACTGTAATAGATCCAGTTATATACAATAGTAACTCTAGCTGGAGCTCACACAAAGGAAGCGCTAACTAATTGGTTCCTATTGGCTTCTACTTTATTCTTATTATTTGAGGGTGAAGTTGTATTTTCCACGTTGATTAATTGCAATCATGATTTTAAAAAAAACAAAAAAACACGTTAGCTAGTGATATATATATATATATATATATATTTACTAGCTAAAGTGATTTTATATATATATATATATATATATGGTTTTCTTAAAGGCAGTTTTTAGATTTAAACTGATTATTTATCAACACATTTATCTAGACACATCCTTTTGTTTACTAAACTGCAGTTTTGTATCCCTCTGATATAGCTCCGTTTAATGAGGTAATACTGCCATCTGGTGTTCATAAATAAACGTTACAAGACATAAAAAAATATTCTTCCAATGGATACTCCTCTTAACAGTCTGTTCATAGCTAATAAAGTAATTGTGGGCATATATAGAAAAAAGAAATCCACCGGATTAAATTTGAATTTAGATACAAACATTGAGATTTCAGACTTGCAATAAAAGTTAGTGATATCCGCTCAGTATATTATCTGAATCCGCCAGACCAAACAACCTAAAAGGCTTCTGTAAAGAAAAACTTAATTGCTGCAGGACAGTCATAAAATCATTAAGGAGCAAATTCCAGACAGTTTGCAGACCAGCCATTTATTACACACTTTTAGTGCCCATTCTTTGAAGTCTCTTTCTGTCTGGAACAACAGAGGGCGTTCCAAATACCCAGACCCCGGAACAAGCTACAATCCTGTCTTCTTCCCCCTCTTTCATTTGTTTTTCTTTCTTTTTTTTTTTTTTTTTTTTTTTTTTTTTTTTTTTTTTTTTTTGCAAAACACCGACTATTTTTGAATGTTGCTGCAAACATTCTCTGCTCACTTTATTAATTGCTAGAAATTATTGGGTTTTTTTTTTTTTGTCTGTATTTTTGACACAAAATCCAACATTTCCTTTATAATTAGACTAACATGTAGGAGGCTGCAGGTCCTGTAGGATTTGCTGAAAAGCCTGCAGCGGTTTGCACTCCATAAATGGTTAGAGCAGTAATTTTCTTTTATTGCCCAATGTGGCACAGAATTTTCAAACAACATCCTCTGTCTCGACTTGAGCATTAAGTGACCTGACTTGTTTTCCCCTCATTTTTTTTTCTTTCTCTCTCCCTCTTTCTTTTCAACCACTCTGTCTTGCTTTGCAAAATTGGATTCCATGACTTCCAAGGATGTGATGGAGGAAATTGGAGTCTGAATGTTTCCAATGAGATATATGATGGCCTGTGAGGATTGCAATAACCAGAGGGTAATTCTTTACACTGAAGACAAAAAAAAAAAAATATTTCTTGAAACCGCATCATTGGGACCATTTAACAAATGCCAAAGATTTTTCTCTTTGCATTCAAATGTGTAATGGAATTTTAAAATTGCTTTAACAATTTCTCACGAAAATTGTCAGACATCTCGTTCCAACCGAGAATAATAAATTAAATAATCCACCTCTACTGATTTGCCCTAGCTATTAAATGTCCACACTGTGCCTTACATTGCACTGGTCTTGATACTAATACAATATTCCCTTTCTCCCCAATATTTCTCCCCACCCTCCCCTCCTCCATCCCTCGCCCCAACAGAATGTATACATTATAACAAATGCAACATCCCAGACTATTATATACTGTTTATTCGTTGCTCAATACGGTGCACAAATTAAGAGACTAAATAAATACTTTCCAGAAAATGTCGATTTTAACTGTGGTTCCATTAATGGAAATAACAAATACACCAATAACAAAAAAAAAGTTAACATTTATTTAACAACAACACAAAAAAGATAAATATATCTTAAAACGACAATTTGGTCATCAGGCCATGAGGTAACTATTGCAAACTATAAAGAATATGATTTGCATAAATTAAAATTTATATATATATTTTTTTTGCTAAACAGGTAGACGTATGCCAATATCCAATTACATTTTATGTTTAATTTACCCTTAATTTAATTTTAGTATAATGAGCGTCATACTATGTCAGTAGAAGAATAGGTAGTAGGACCAATGTTTAATCCAGGATATAGATCTATATATACACATATATTGTTGTAGGTCCAAATTTGCTGACCGGTGCAAAAAAAAAAAAATAAAATAAAAGCAAGAACCTTCCCCCCAACCATTTCGTATATACAGTCCGTACAACAGTTTAGTCAGTTGTGGAAACAAATGTATAAATTATAGGAGCCTTTTCATTGCCACCCACCCCTGTAGAGTTAAACTGGACACTAAGAATAACGAGAATTGGTTAGATTTCTATACAGGAAAACAACAATGAACATTACAGCTCTCTAATTTCACAACTACTCCCCTTTTTTTTAATATTAAACAACCTGAGTTTAAATCAGTCCTAGCTTAAACCATGAAAACTTGAACTGCAATCAAGCTCACAAGTTGAGTCACAAATAGAGTTACTACAAATACATTATTCAAGTATATCAGCAGCCGTTTGTCCCGCACACAGCGAATAATATGTAGCTCGTGTCAGCTAGTCTATTATACAGTCAGTACCCAATTGTGCGCTATGGAAAGGTAGTTTGGTAGAGTAGAACAGGTAGAATTCCAAAGCCAGACCATCCCTAATGCACCCTATTAAAGGAAATAATTGTAGCATTACAGTACCTCTGCGATAGCACTGGCAAAGCCAAGATTGTGACGCAACTGCTATTGGGACAATATGTGCGACTGCGAGAGGGACGCAGCAGGCCTGGATACAGTAGCACAGAGTTTGTCAGGTAGTCACTCGCCTTTCTTTCTCTCTCATTCATTCGTCTTTTGAGCGATCCTTGTTGATTTTTTTCATTTTCATCCTCCTGTTTTGGAACCAGATTTTCACTTGTCGCTCTGTGAGGTTCAACAGTCTGGCCACCTCATACCTCCTGTCCCTAGTCAGATACATGTTGAATAAAAACTCCTTCTCCAGCTCCAGGGTTTGGTGCTTGGTGTAGGGACAGCGTTTTTTCCTGGTGGATCTCGCATGCAACCAGTTAGCAGCCGGGTTGTCTGCAAAGAACAAAGCAAGAGATGTGTCAGTTCACTTTCCTAGTGAACCCCCTCACTTGACACAAACAGATTTGTAGCTGCGATCTGCACTGTCCCGAGTGGAACAAAAGCTGCAGCATTTCTGTCACTGCCATTGAGCCCAGCCCTCCCCCTTTCTCCCTCTCCCTTCCATTCTTATATATAATGTGGGTTCCTTAAATAACCATAAGGTGCAGGGTTTTTATATTATAAAACTATTTCTCTTTGACCTTGTTAACAATTAGCAACATTTTCCAGTGACCAATGATTCCGAAGAATGATATTAGAATTGAGAAGTAACTTTGTCAGATCAGATTTTTAAGTGTGTGTCCCTAATTCAGCCCCCCCCCCCTACACACACACAGATGCAAAACCCCCAATGTCAGCCTTCATTTTCTGCGACAATATGCAAATATCACTTTAAATAAAGGAAGGAACAAATGCCTTACTTGGATCAATGGGCGGTTTGTCTCCATTGCTGGGATTCTCTCCATTGGTGACAGCGAATGGGGGGTCGCCGACTTGCTTGTCCCTGTCAACTGGGGAGCCGCACGCATAGTCCGACACAGGCAGAGGGCGAGAGTCGTAAGTAGAGCAGTCGCCCCTTCTAGTAGGCACCGGTTCAGGTTTAATGCCATAGCTCCTGCTGGAAGGGAATCCAGGGAAGGACAGGGATCCAGTACCCATTGGGTCCAACCAGGAGCGCATGTACCTGCCATCAGAGGCACCCATGGGAGCCTGGGGGTGCACATAGGGGTGGTACACATTGTTAGCAGTTTGGGGGTGCACTGGGTTCCAAGGGCTGCTGAACACTGACGTTTTGGATTGAAAGCTGCACGGGGTAAAGTCAGGGTGCTCGGCCGATGCTGCTTGCCTTGCTGCTGGCTGAGCCAGGGATCCAGGGGCAAATCTAGGCTGCACCAAATCATCCCCATCATGAAGTAGGAAAGAGTCCACATAATAATTGCTGAGGGTCCCAGAAGTCGACATCTCTATTGTGCCGAGCGGGACCTCCTGAAATTATGAAACTGCAGATTTCATGTAACAACTTGGTCCTACAAAGAAGTACAGTCACTTAATAAGTTGAAGGCAGCCTTGATTCCTATTGGCCGCTGGGGCCATGTGACATGTGCAGCAGAACAATAAGGTATAAATCAGTCCGCAGGCTATTAATGGGTCACTGTTTTCCAGTCGTCATTTTTTATAGCAGAGCCATATGTTTTTTTTTTTATGCAAAGGGATATTTAGGTTCTACTGTATAGCCTCCTTTAATTGTGGCCAGCTGAGATTATAAGATCAGATCTTTGCAACGCTCCCATTCCTGGGACTATTTTACATCATTATTAATCACACAGTAGGATGGAGGCATAGTCTATGCGCCTCCTTGCTAGAAATTCATTCTGAAATCCATCCTGAAATTGATGGGAGAGTTGCACATGCCACACACGGCTGAACGTGACATAGAAGCCATTACATGTTACATTTCCTTGTGAGCTAGGGAGAGATCTAGTAACACATTCACTTTGCATAGATGAGATGCACTGGGTTATATTGTTCTTCTAAAGTTACTGCCATCACCAGATGCCAGTTTGTCCTGGCAAGGGAGTGTGCTGGGCAGTGCAGAGCTGAACAATGTGCCTGACTGTGTGTATATACATCATAAACCATTGCACAATTGTGTGTAACAGGCAGTTTAGCTATATATATATATATATATATATATATATATATATATATATATATATATATATATAAACATTGGTGGCACCTACTCAATTGTACACGCGCTTATTTATATTCCTTTCCCTATAGGCAGAGATGAGACCATAGAAAAAGTACATCTATAATAAGAGGTGTGAGTAAATTGTCTGCAGAGCTAAGGTACAATGCAAACAATCACTTTAAATCGAATGCAATTCTCTACTTTACTAGTTTAAACATGGGTTAAGTTCGCAGCTCTGCAGCTGAAATTATTTATACTTCCAGTCGTGGGGGATAATAGGGTTAATATTTTTATTACAATACTTCTACTACTAATAATAATAATAATATTACAGGGAGCAGTTCCGTTAGAAGAGTAAGCAGATATTGTAAAATTAACCACTGCCATAAAACAGGGACAAGGTTGGGTTTCCAGATGGAAAGAGAAAAGTGCAAACCAATTGCAGCTCAGGTCTAGGGGAAGTCATTGCGCATGGAAATGAGATGAGACCCTATGGTTAATAAGCCGTCTAATAAATGTTTTTTTTTTATCTTTACTTTGGAAATATTTACTGTTTGGCGCGCACACGGACGCACAGGGTTTATTTGGCCTTTGAAGCCGTTAATAAAAGCCCCACTGATTCCTAGGGAAGTGAAACAAGGGCGGATGGTTACATTGCTCAGTGCGGCTCAGATCAAGTCCATTGTTAGTTGGAATTCAGCTAAACTCTGCTATGCTATGGGGGATGAGCCCTGCACCCCATACATATTCACTTACGCACAAGCATATAGACAAACATACATACTGTATATACACATACATACACCAACTGGAGTACATCAAGATTTTTGGAAATAAACACACCAATTCCCTTACATATCTGTATATCCACGCACTTTAGAAAATATATAAAATCCTCACTTTCTGCAACGAATTCATTTTGCTCAACGAAACTCGGGTTTTCAGAAGAATTTCATAAAACATTTCCCAGGACTCAGACCTCCCCTCTAGCTGACTGAACCAATAATTATACTGTCCAAGACATACAAAGCCCTTAAGGTAAAAAAATAATTCACTGTTAAACAGCAAATGTTCCTAGGATCCGATGTTGAGTATTTATTGAGTAAAATAAGGGATATGTCTCCTTGTGAAATAGCGTTGGGGACACAAATGTATGTGGACACGCAGATAGATGGTAAGATACATAGATGATTTATAAGCAGATAAATAGATGTATTGGTTTTGTCTGTTTTTTTTTTTGTCTATCCTGCAGAGCGACGGCAAAATGTGTTTTGTACTGAAAGTGATTTGTGCCCAATTTGTTTTTTTGTAAAATTCATATTCTGTATATGATTCTGGTGCATCATTTCATCAAATATTTATGAGCTTTTACATGAAGCCAGAGATATTTTGGACACAACAAGGTTCATTTAATGCGGTAGGTTATCTTTTATTTGTGGTGTGTGTTTATTTTTATTTTCTTTCTTCAAGACGAAAAGAGTTAGGGAACAACTTACAGTCAGTGACGTGGTATTTTATAGGTGAAGGTGCCATGATAGTGAACCCTAAAATATATTATCAGTTGGGCAACTACAGTGTCCAAGCCCAGGCATTGCTTAAGAACAGCTTTGGGGGTCGCATAGCTAAGCTACAGAGGCTGTGCTGCTGCACTTTATATGTGGCTTATTTGTTCAGCAGCCTGTCTGTCCCTACAGCCCCTGTCGCTGTTGGTGGTGTATTTGTGGAATGTCAGACTATGGGCACATTGTAATAATGATCGTAACCGAGGCCTTGCAAGCAGGAAGCCATTACATCCAGTTGCATCCACTTCTAGGGGAAACACCTTTATCTTTCTCAAATGCCACGGTTTGTGCATACACACAGCCATAATAACAATAATGGTATAAAATTCAATCGAATCATTATTTTATAGTTTTTGTTGATGTGAGCAATCCCTGAGCAAGAGCACTGCAAAAATCCCAAACAACATTAAAGGGCTATTGTCCATCTGACCTTGAATGCTTACTGGAAGCAGCAACATTTCTTATGCATACAAAAATTAGTATTGATTTTGTTATCTCTGTTTAGTATAAATACAATTTGGTTACAGAAATAAATGCATCCCTTTTACACACTCAGCCATCTAAACAACAGCCTTCAGCAAGGCACACAAATAAAACATGACATTAACCCACTCCATGTGTCATATGCTCGTAACAGTTCCATGCACAATCCATTAGAGATAAAAACACATACAACAACATACATGGATAGAAATCAGTTCACGCTCACATTTACACTCAAGCACACTTTGTCTATTCATAACACACAGGTACAAATACACAAACTCAAAACTCAAACGCACAGCTAGTTTTATATCCAGATAGACAGAAGCCTACGCGCATGCAGAATATTCATTCCAAACACTGGAAAATAATAATACACATAAATATGTAAAAAAAAATGTATTTAAAATGCAGAGCTAGGGTTTATTTCACAGACACAGCAGCACATATGCTCACATGTATACAAAAATAATGAGCACACTCCAACAAAAATACATATTTAAAAACAATGCTTGCAAAAATATAAACCCAGCAATAACGCTGTTCACCAGCAGAGGAACATCCAGCCAACACACACATACACACAACCATGAATTACATTAATATACAATTATTAAAACATGCTATTATTAAAAAATATATATATATCTGTGCATAATATGCACAGATTCATATCTGCAAAACTTTTCACACACACACACAGTCACAATCACACGAATATCCTCAAAACACATAAGTAAAAAAAAAACTGCAACTTTACGCAAATACTACAACTAGAAATGTACAGACTTAAATACATAAATGTCCACATACACCATACTCTTAAAACACACGGTCATAAACACAGAAATCTTTTTTTTTGCACAGGCATGGATGCACGCACAGTAATGCGTGAAAAAATATGCACATGGAGAAACACAAACACACACATGTGCCACAAACACACTTTTATATGCACATTCAGGCAAGACAAACTTACAGACACATACTCTCATACTACATACAGACAGCAATATATATATATAT
>CM044441.1:40045837-40070751 GCA_024363595.1 Xenopus borealis
GATAGATAGATAGATAGATAGATAGATAGATAGATAGATAGATAGATAGATAGATCTGCTCTTAGAGGAGGCGCAGCACACAACCAAGCACAGGCAAAATGCGCACAAACATTAACAGTTAAAAAGGGCGAGCACAAACACAAATGGCACAGGCCACAGGGTTGTCAGATATTGCAGAATTTCCTCTTCTACCTGGGTGATGATTCCCACTGATGTAATTAAGGCAGTTTCGTGTTGTAGAGAGAAAGGTGATATGCCCAACAACATAAAACTACCTAAACCACACAGCGGCTCTGTTCTAACACTTGGGGATTGGCGATCTCCAAATTCCTGGAGGAGGATCCGCTATAAAGAAAAAAAAAAATGCAAAAACATATTCCACAGATTGCAAAGGGTAACTTGTGTGTTGTGGGCTGGCAAGCTCGAGCATGTCCCCCGAGCACACACAAAGCTAACGGGAATCTCAGCTCTGCTTGCTGGCCTGCAAACTTGTGTATCCCCCACCATGCCTGCTGTGTACTAACAAACTCCCTGACTTTCAGTTCCATCTCACTCAGAAACAAGAAGCTGAAAGCAACAATGGCGTCCTCTATGCAAAAATCTCACCTTTAAAAAATGTCTCCAGTGTGTCACTTGGGACCACAGTAATATGTTTTCCCGGATGGAAGGGAGACAGTCTCTTCCATCTGAGATTGAGGAGGGTGAAAAAAAAAAATCAATCCCTTCTTCTCTTGCTCTCGCTTCCTCTGTCTAAACAGTTCCTTGCACAACTGAAAGCACTCGTCTAGGGTTGCAGCAAAGCAGATATGCGAGCGAGTCATAAAACTACACAAAAGCCGATCATCCTTCCAGCTCCATTGCTATAAGGCCCAGACAAATTACGACTGTCTAGGTAATATTTAAATAGATTCCTAAAGTGATTGCACTGGAGGAAAGGAAGAGGGAGGGGGGGCTGCCAACTTCTCCTGTTGTAAAAGTTCCTGAGCAGATAAAATTAGACTTAAAGGATAAACAGCCACAAAACGGGAGTAAAATAGCAAAGACTCTTTGCATTTTCTTTTATTCTTCATTGGGAACATAAACATGGGTCTGTTCACGAACAGCAGCATTACAGTATGAGTTAATCAGGAGGAAGGTAAGAAGCCGGTGACGTCAGAACTAACAGTAATAATTAAGGTAAAAATTCCATGGCTTTTTTTTTTCTTCTTTTTAATATTAATAAACATTTACACATATCTGTATCTATAAAGTTTCGAAAATTAAAATTAAAAAGCAGGTAAATTCACAGTATTTTTGTTTTTTTTTAAAGGAATGCGAATCTTTTTTTTTTTCTCATCCATTTTAATTCATTCCACTATGACCAGCCCCTGTCATTTAAAATTGAAAGAAAATAAAATGTAAAGAATAGAAAACCAATAGGCAACAGATTTAAAGAGACAATGGAAGAGTGTAGCTTGTGGTGTGCTTCTCTTGTGCTACCGCAGGTCACCTGGAATCCAGCTCATTAAACACATCACCATGACCTGCTTAAGGAATAATCTAATCATGTACAAGATAAATTACAGTCATTTGCGGTGTATGTTCTCCTCTAAAGAATAATAATTAAAATAAAAAGAAGTTTTTTTTTTTTTTCTTTACTGGGCAGAGATTGCTTATTTAATTCCACCCAATGCAATGCACGTTTTAACATTCGGCTTAAATACCTTTTCCTAAACATTAAAATAATTAAAAAAAATAATAATTATAAAACATATACGAAAATGCTTCATCGAAACTAAAAAAAAAAATACAAATAGAAATAATATAGCTTTTTTTCTAACCTCTGCGACCATATGTCTTAAAATAATCTTAGAATATGAAAATATAGGAAACAAAAAAAAAAAAGAAGGTATGTGTGCAACGGTGGTTCGCTTAGAAAAGGTACCGGGTGGGATAATGGACACAGTACTGACAATGTAGAAAATCTGTCACTCCGCACAGGTGGAGGGGACGATGGAAGCCAGACAGTAGTGGCACTGGGAGTCCTGAGGGAGGGGTGCTGGGGGTGGGGGGCATCAGGAGAAGTTGAAGTTGGCTGTGAGCTCGCGGATTCTGTTCTCTCGGTTCATCTTCTTGAGTTTCATCCTGCGGTTCTGGAACCAGATTTTGACTTGTCTGTCTGAGAGGTGCACGCTCCGGCTGATCTCTAGGCGCCGCTCGCGAGTCAGGTACATGTTGAACAGGAATTCTTTCTCCAGCTCCAGCGTCTGGTGTTTGGTATAGGGGCACCGCTTCTTCCGCCCACTCTTTGCAGTCAGCCAGTTCGCTGCATTCTCACCTTTCGCATTTCCTAGGGCAAAGGAGCAAATCTGTTATTATTACTGTAACTACACACACAAACATATATTTTATATATACGTATTATATATATATATTATCCTGCAAAAGAGCCGAAAAGTCAGCTTGCCTTGAGTTATAAAAGGTTGCCTACTTACCTGCCCATATATCTAGCTAAGGCCCCAACTACCCTGTATCAAATCTATCAATCTATCCGATCACACACACTCGTGTAATTGTTGCTATATAGCATCATAACTGTATATTACTAAAGTTTTGGTAAGCAAGAAAGCTCACTTTTCATATATATATATATATATATATATATATATATATATATATATACAGTAGAATCCGCAGGAAATTGGAAAATCAGGGACTACTATGTAAAATATATATAGGAGGGAAAATTTGAAATCAGAGGAAGTAAAAAAAAATGTATATATATATATATATATATATATATATCTACAAATTTGAAATCATGCAGTAGTATGCACATAATGAGTATGTGACCAATGATGCATAATAAATAGGTGGGACCACAAAACAACAAGACAAAATGAGGGAAAAATTTTAAATCAGAGGAAGTAAAATGTATTAATATATATATATTCTAAATCCTGCAGTAGTATGAACATGATACATTCTAAATCCTGCAGTAGTATGAACATGATGAGTATGTGACCAATGATCTATTTAGCTTATTCTAAATTCCAGCACATGAACTCTGGGTTACTTGGGGTTAGACAATGGCAGGATATTTCTTATGAGTGTTATATGACACAGCAAGGAATACGCAGGGTATTGTAAGGGCACACGGATGCTCGGGTGTCTTTCCTTCTGACTCATTACAGATAATAACACACCACTTTCTCACATGATATTCATTTGAGTAATAATGAAAGGCAGTGTTACTGGACATGAACAGAGAGACTGCATAGTATTAAAATACTATATATATAAATACTTGGGGCTCATGTGAGAAATGCTCTGTGTGGATATCTGCCCCCACCCTCCCTATGCTGCACATTTACACATGAGGGGCTGTGAGTGCACCCTTTGGCTGGACTGTTTTACAACAGTGGGATCATGCTTCCCTTGTGACCAAGTACAGCCACCCTCTTAGGCATGTGGTGTGAAGTTTAGGACAGACATGATTTTTATGACACACTCACGCCCAATTATTAAATAGTTCAAAGGATGATAGTAAAAAAAAGGAGGTTTTCCTGTATGATGGGTTGTGAAATCCCCTTTCCTTGAGCAGGCATTTCATTTTCAGCATTGAATTTCAGTGCTCACCTACAAGCTCTTTACCAGGAGAGTGTTTGCTGCTGTCAGAGGGAGCTGGGGATGATTCTTCTGCAGCAGAAGAACTGAGAGTCTCTTCTTCCCTCCTCTGCTGGGAGCCCACGGGTAACTTGCTAACGGGCGATTCTACACGCTCTTTCCTTGCGTTTTCTGTAGGCACCGAGGACAAAGAAGCAGGCGCATCGAAACGTACTTGGGACTGGGCTGGGAACTGGGAAGCAACAATCTGGCCAGTTCCATAACCTTTGGAAGAGCCATAAGCCTGGGACAAGCGGAAGTAGCCCGGTACCGGGACAGAACTCACATTTTGCTCAGGGCTGGGCTCAGAGTTAACCCTTGGGAAGCCGCTCAGCTCTGTGGCAGCTGATCCTTTCGGGCATTTGTCCGTATCGTACAAGCAGTAGGAGCTCTCCTCTTTAATGTTCTGGGTAAAGGAGCAGGAGGTGGGCGCCTGGCTCTCCGACTGCCCCACGCGACACGACCTGGGGGCATCTAGCCACACTTCCATGCCTTGCCCATAGCTCTGAGATGTAGGGGGTGCTGTGTTATTAGGGGGGATACCTTCATTTCGTTTGCCCAGCACTGGGAAAAGTCCACAGCTTTGCAGTCCATATGACACCTCTGAAGTCTGGGGCAAATAACCCCCACTGCCCTGGTAATAGCCCCCCGGCTCTCCTCTGCCTCCGCTGATCAACGAATCCACCAGGAAAGAATTTGCCGCCGGACTCTCGGAGCATGACATTATTGTGGGATAATTTGGCGAAGAGAGCAGATATTCCTTTCTGGCTGACATTTCTTGTGCAAAACATGCTGAATATGATTAGAGATACCCCTGCACCACTGCAAATACACGCAGCCAATGGAAGCTCGCTAACTCCCAGCAACCCCTCCCAGTCCGGTTTCGTATGCAAAGGTTCATCTCAGCTCGACCTCAATATCATATATGTGTCTCTGTGCGCGCGCATATATCTATATACATCCATATGTGCCTATATATATATATATATATATATATATATATATATATATATATATACATACATATGTATCTATTCTATTTATATATATATATATTGCAGATTATACTGCTTGTGCAGCAATCCTTAATATTGGCCCCATTCTGCCATTTCTGTGAATATTAAAAAAAAAAAGCCAAAAACAATTGCTCTGCCTTAGACACAAAAAGGCAAAAAAAATGGGAACCACTTATTTGTTATCAAAATGAAAACGCCAGTGTTTACTTTCCATCCGGATTCCTTGTCATTTCAGATGTAGTTTGACCCTTATAATATAAATTAATAATTATAATAATAATAACAATAATAATAATTAATAAAAATTATAATATATTGCTGTTCAATATAAACAGCAGCAATGTTAAAGGAAAAAATCTCTTGACTTGCAGATAATGCTAGTGAATTATTCAGGTGTGGATTTTATGCACCAGAAACTGGCCTGGTTTTGCTATTTTAGAAGTGCCCTGAAAACAGGGTGTCAAAACTCAGGAAACAATAGGCACCTATCCTAGCCACAAAGGCCAATTTATTCACTAGCACATACAGTTGGTAGTTCTTTTGGTCTATACATGCCCGGTCTAATTCAACAACAGGAAGGCTTTAAAGTTGTTTGTTAATAGGCACCACTAACACAGTCATTTGTCGTTTCATGTTTATGGCTCTCTAGTATCCTGCTATATAACCCACTTTGTTCCTATGGCTTTAAAGTAATTATGATGTTACATTCTTCTGTTAGTCGAAATATGAGCAATTTAGGGCTGTTTACAGCCGCTAGTTCCAAGCTTCTCGCATTTAGAGGATCCCAAACGGTTTTCCTTTGTTGCCCGGGTAGAGCACGCGGATCAAAGAATAAAAGATTGCACCCTCCAAGCCGCAGTCTGCCGAGCAATGCAAAAAAAAAAACTGAATTAAATACAGAAGTGAAAAGTATTGACAAGAAGATCCAGTCAGCAGACAGTACACCGATTTAGTGCATCCCCAAAAGAACTTACCCTTGGCTTTCAGACGATCTGTAGACAAGAGAGAATGCTAGTCTGCCTTTGTAAAGCCAGGGGAAAATCTGCTTTTTAAACTGAGCTACAATTTTATTAGCATCCACTTCTGACTTTCCTTCTGGGAAGGGCACATGAAACCTATAGAATGAACCGAGTTCAGATGTTTCTGTAAGAATGAGCAGCTTGAGGCCTCTCTAAGGTTGTGGCTTCACTGGACGTTGCAGGCTAGAAGAGTTATTCCCCACTTCAGCACCCCAGTAAAGCATTGTGAGCCCTACCCCCTCCTGCCTTATTAAAC
Source organism: Xenopus borealis (assembly GCA_024363595.1). NCBI lineage: Eukaryota > Metazoa > Chordata > Amphibia > Anura > Pipidae > Xenopus > Xenopus borealis. The sequence goes on from CM044441.1 coordinate 40,051,774, forward strand.
TTGTAAAATCATCCCTTTCTGTTCTACTGCAACACAGATTTCTTACAGCAAGCTGTTTTTTTAAGGCAAATCTTTCCATTCTAGATATAAATGTTTTTTTTCTTTCACGAGTAATTTAATTCCCAGAATTACATCTTTCTTTTTTTTTTTTTTTTATATAAAACTGAATTTCTAACCTGTACTGTAAACGCAAGAGCCAATCCATTCTGGGCTTTTATAGAACACCGCCCTAGTATAATTAATACCATATTTGGAACAGTATCCAGGGTGAAGTGAAAACTATATTAATGCATTCATACATATATATGTGTGTGTGCACTGTATGCTATTGGTATGACCTTGCCTGCTGCACCTCTTTTAAGTTTTATTCTTCAATTCGGGGCATCAGCAGCAGTCACAAGGCCCCATTGTTTTCACAAAGGAACAGATTTAAAAGTTCAGACAGACACACAGAGAATTTTATCCCATTACCAAGGAGGAGTAATATTTCAGGGGAAATTGTGTGAGATCAGATTATGCATCTAGTGAAAATACGAGAAAGGCCACATACAGTTGAACCAGCCATTGTGCTTTGCTAATATCTAAATGAGCACTCCATTTTATTTAGTTTCGTCCCTGTTCTATATTTGTAAATGTGTGTATGCATAGGTTCATCATAAAGAATATCAAACCTCAGCACTTAGCAGCTATGGGATATGGAGCAGAGAAATCCTACAGATGTGTTTATACAAAGAATACTGATGCCTTTTATAGGCAGGCACACGTGTAGTTCATGAGGTTTAATAGCTCAGTGGTGTGCATGATCTATTCTTTCTTTAATCAGCAACAAGGCCAAGGCAAACAGTAAACTAGTATCATCAAACTCACTCAAGTAAAACTAATACAGGACATTTAAATCTTAACTATAAACGATAAATGGTCAGTTTGGAGTTTTAGAGGAACAATCCGCCAAAGGAAAACGGTGCATTGTGCCAAACTACATTTTAAATACCGAATTAAATCTCTTTTCATTAAATAATGGGGTTACAGTGAATGGAAGCCTTTCCCCCAGTCAAGTCAAGGAGGAAAGCTAGGGAAGCCAACTGCTGCATTCAGTCCACAATACAAATTGTGTGTGCTTGTGTGTATATATATATATATATATATATATATATATATATATATATATATATGTGTGTGTGTGTGTGTGTGTGTGAGAGAGGTAGATAGATAAATAGATTCATATCCAGTTACTCCTGTACTCATGAGTGGAAATCTCAAGATAGACAGATATAAAGAGATAAATAGATATATAAACAGATAATTTATATGAAAGCTGTGTCTGTGTGTGTGTCCCTAGGATGTATCGCTGCATAAATTGTGTTGCAGTATTCTAATCTGACAACTGTACACTGCAAGGAATGCAGGGAGTTGCCAAAATACTTTCATTTTCCGTTGGAACGGATCCAGGGTGGTGCTTTCAATCAGATGTGAGACCTTTGTGCCAAGATCAGTGACAAATGCCAAGCTGTATGATTTTACTCCTCAACAATATTTACAGCCGCAGTTATCAGTCTGTAAACTGCATTATTGGTGGTGAAATAAAATGAACATGCTTCAAATAAGTAATATTATTGATAGCAATGGGTCCTACAGTACCTACAGGTATCATAGGCAGATATACTATTTGCTTGTATTTTTTTTTCTCAAGCAATGCACAGATTCAATGACATTCCTGGTAAATTAGAGGTTAAATAAGAAACACAAGATGCCATTTAAAAAAGGGTAGTAGTTGTACTGATTTTTATTTTACATTTTTTTGCTGTTGAAATAATTATGTACAGCTCGTGATTATCCCAAGTGTGAATAGTATTTCAATTAATAGCAACTTCAAATTGAACACAAGGGAACTAATTAACATCAGTATATATGCAGTGCCCTGTTATGCCTAAATACATCGATTGATCAGGAGACTGAGAGTGTGGATGGAAGAAATTTGCATTTTGACAGACTAAAATTCTAGTTTCAGAGTGGCCTCATAAATCTGGTTTGTCATACAGGATATAAGTATTTCTGGATTATATAACTGCGGTTTTGAGGTATCTGAGATTCATTGTGGCAGACAGTAAGATTCATTTGAACTGGATTTAAAGGTGGAGAGGGATATTGCACCGTGGAACTCAATTTAAACGGTCTATATGCACAAGTTAGCTTGTGTAATGTATCTAAGCGACTGTGCATTTAAGCACATACTTGGTTTTGCAAACCTTGTATTTATCAATTTAAAGCGGTGACTTATAAACTTTATAGTTGGATGTCATGTGCATAGCAACTCTCTGCAATGGAGCCTGTGAGAGCAGTTAAAATGTTAACAGCATTCTTTTTTGTCCTGTTAGTTTAATATTAGCCATTAATTATTCTTACTCTTGTTTTCAGTATTTCTAGTGGAGGTGACAGTTATTATTTTTGGCCCAGTATCTGCTAACAGACCTAAATTATTAACGCTTTCCCTTGGATCATTTTTAAAGCAGAACAATTCATGCTAGTCTATTTATGTTTTAAGTGTGTGTGTGTTTATGTTGAAGCTACAATATAACAACCAATAACCAATATAATGTCTTATCACTGGATAAAATTAAAGTAAACGGAACCTATACATTCTGCAAATAACAAAGGTAATGTTCCTCCCTCGGCCATGCCACCTTTTTCTGTTTTTTTAAAATATTTCCCTGTAATAATACGACTTCTTTATTATCTGATTACCTATTCGATTAGAAATTCAGTTGTAAGGGGTATCACATTCATGTAGTCAAAAAGGATACTTAAATATATATATATATATATATATATATATACATACACACACATATATATATACACAGATATATATATATATATAGGTGTATACATTAGCCAATTATTGAAAGGAACAGAAACCTTGAATTTATTTAATTCAACCACAATTTTTACAATATAGGATATCTGCATCCCTTTCTTCTTCTTTTTATCCCTCCCTGTTTTGATCCCCTAAAATAATATACTTTTGCCCTTATCTGGAACACATTTTGAAAAAAATAAATCTGTTTTTAAAAAAAAACATGAAATTAATATCGCTGGGTTATCAATGGTCAGCGACAATGTTCTTAATAACAACAATATGACATTGAAGATGATCATTCCCCTATTACTGGAGTATTGAGCGCAACTTTTCACTTACCAATATAAATTCTTGTATCCAGACCGATCTGTTCGAGCTTTGCTTCAAAAGAAACCAAATCAAATATTTCCAGACACATGTTTTTGACCCCAGCAACAATTTGTTGATAGACTGTTATCTTCAGACAGAATAAGTTGGCATATCTGGAGGGTGTGCTCCCTTTATCATAGCACAACAAAGGCCACAATTCTGGGATAAGGCATGTTCCTGGCAGCACGGCTTTGACATTGATCGGGACAGTGCCATCTTGTGGCCACTGGGTTCCTAGGCACCTGAGACAATTTCAAATTTGTGTTCTTCAGCCTAAAGAGATGCTTGAATGTCCGTCAGGCAACTGTTGGATAGCAAAGATATCTCTGAATGGCTTCATACCCTGCTTAGTTTATAGCCCTGCATTCCAAATATGCAAATTGCAAATCACAGACACTTTTTATTACCAAATTGCCTTAGCAACACAGAGCATGTACTTTTATTGGGCTAGGAGACCAAAGCCTCTGGCGGGTAAACTACAGGCCTCTGGGGTCTAGCATTTGCTAGGAGAACCAGTTAATTTTTAACCCAAAAAAGGCAATCTTTTGTTTAAAAGCCTGAGAAAAATATTAGTCATCCCTTGACACCCCTCTCCTTCAATGTCAGTTCTCATAGCCACACTGTATCCTGTCGCTAGGATTTCAGAAATGTATAAAATATAAAAAGCTTTTTTCCTTTTAAGCGTCAGACTGTGCAGTGTTTGCGATTGCTTGCATGACCATTATATATACAACTAGCACAACTGTAAACAATAGGATGGCCACATTCTAATACTCATTCCTTTCAAGGTTATGTGGGATGTCTGACCATAGCTGAGAAGTTCAAAGTCAGATTATTACCAGAAAAATCAAACCATCAGGGCATCATATTGTATGCAAGAAAATCTAAGAACCTTTTTTAAAGCCAATGGCTCTAGTTTAATGAATGATGAAGGGAGATAAAATGCACGCAGTTATTGAATAGTTTGTTCCAGCATAAATATAAAGATCCAGAAATATAGATGGAAGAAAGAAAGGAAGGCGGTAGTAGATACATTGTCAACCTACCAAAATTATGTCTGATGATATTAATATACAAGTAAATTAAAATGGGTAGGTTGATGATGTATTCCTAGAGATGGATGGAGAAATGCATGATGGATGGACAGAGATATGAAGATGGAGATATATAGGCAGAGATGATAGATGGATAGATAGATAGTCAGACAAATAGATGGATAGATAGATAGATAGATAGATAGATAGATAGATAGATAGATAGATAGATAGATAACACACTAGATGGATGGATGGATGGATGGATGGATGGATGGATAGATAGATAGATAGATAGATAGATAGATAGATAGATAGATATACACCGATAGATAAATAGATAGACATACAGCTAGATAGTCAGACAAATAGTAGATAGATCGATAGATAGATAGATAGTGGTTGTAAATGTGTGTGTGTGTGTGTGTATATATATATATATATATATATATATATATATATATATATATATATATATAGTAATGGATAGGTTGATGATGTATTCATAGAGATGGATAAACAAATACACGACTCATGGATTGATAGAAAGACAGAGAGATAGATAGATAGATAGATAGATAGATAGATAGATAGATAATAGATAGATAGCCTGTAAAATTGATATGTTTAATTAAAAGAACTCAGTTTATGTAGGGGACTGTATCAATGGATAGACAGAAAAAAACGTAAGCAGAGAAAATAGGCAACTAGAGATGGGTGATTAGGAAGATAGATGTCGCAGTTCGGACCAAAAAGTTATCATTGTCGTGTTTATATAGATTTTATAGGTATAGAGGTACTATGCAAATGCTTATAAAATAAAATGTCATTAATGTTTCACCTTCAACCTAAAAAAAACCTCATATCCATAAAGACAAATCTTTGTATGCGGGAAGAAAATACATTAGGACAGCGGTCCCAATCAATAATCAATATTTCCGAGTCAGTGTAATCTCTTTCTTTAGAAAATTGCAAGATCAGCAGAGCCAAATTAACCAGTTGTGCTAAGCTGAAGTATCACTGAATGAGATGTGTTATACTGAAATCAACATACAAAGCAGCAATGAATCATAACAATGTAACGTGTACCCACTTATTTATTAGATTGTGCGCTGCCGAATACATGCAACCCAGCTTTTCTGCATAAAAACGTGCTTTATATACACAGAAAACAGGCATTCTTAGGGAAATAGTGACATTCTGGGTATACTCCTCCATTATTCCAAAGGTTTTAACCTCCCAAACGCCAAGCGGGGTACAAAGATGTCGATACAAATGGAAATATCCGTGAAAATAAGTCAATGTTGCACAAGTAAAAACAAAATGTTGTCTCCCCAGATGTGTAAAAGGTCAATCAACCCAAATAGCAAATGTAATTTATTTACATCTTTAGTAAAACTTCATATGAAACATACATACATTCAAACGCAGATATTACAAACAGGATCTTGTATCCCTTAAACTAATATAATAATTTCAAATATTTTTTTTTTTTTAATAATTGTATTTAATAACTTTGGTTCTCATAAGGTCAACTATATTGCAAAGAGGTTTCGTTTAAACTTAGATTATAACCTGTGCACGCAGCTGCAGACTGCAGTCCTATTTGTTGCCATTTTGGTATGAAAAAAAAGATAACATATATATTTGTTACTTTTTATGCTATTATAACTTTCTCTGTATGCTGATTATTTGCCTCGTGGAGTCACACAGATTGCAATGCTTGCTAGTCTCTGTCTAAACTTTCCATTTCCACAAGTGACTCCCAGGCGGATTGATATTAGCAAAGAAAGTGCAGACTTCATATTTCATGTTGATGCGTTGCTTCTTTGCAATAAAAAACATGAATTCACAGATTGAGGTGAATCAGCATTAAATGAACCTGTTAATTCTTTCTCTGTAGTAAATTGTTCCCTTAAATCCCATAAGGGAAAGGAGTTGGCTCTACCAAATATTGTATTTGCTTGGACTCTTTGGTGGAGTGAAAGAGTGAGGGGGAGATTATAGCATGAGAATTGTTTGTATTGATCCCGAATGACAAAACAACCAATGTCCACTGTGTGTGTGTACCAAAGAGTGTACTATAGAAACTGTATTGGTTTAGCCAAAACCAGAATAAAGGAGACTTAAGTTGAAGGCCTTCCTTATTCCATTTTCACTGTGCTCAGTTCACTGGAGTAGAAAGACCAGTGCCAAGGGAAGTTCCAAGCTGGGGTGAGTCCATATAAACATATATTCCTGTCTGGTCCATATGTCTGTCTGCGAATCTGTGGGTTTGACCTTGTTAAGGTTATTGGGACCGAGTCCTGAACCAGCAGCTAGTCTCATAGCAGTGGGTTGGCAGAATAGTACTGCAGGCGATCTCTGTTAATTTTCTTCTCTTTCATCCTCCTGTTCTGGAACCAGATCTTGACTTGTCGGTCAGTCAGGTTGAGCATCCGTGAGAGCTGCAGGCGCTTTTCTTTGTTAATATAGACGCTAAAGAAGAACTCTCTTTCCAGTTCTCTAATCTGGTATTTGGTATAGGGGCACCTCTTTTTGCGCGTACGTTGCCCACCTGTGGGACAAACCAAAGTGAATGTGCTTTTAGAATTGCAGAATGTAGAGCATGCAAGGCAAACATCAAGCGAGGATATTACACATGAAAAAGGTCTTTACAATGGGGGGCAGAAAGGGTTACAGCAACAGGGCTTTCCAAGCCTTCTGACTATATTCGGTATGATAACTATGTGACTATATTGTGTCATCCTTACTGCACCAAATCTTTGGCAATAACTGTTGCTTTAAGAAGCAAATGTGGCACCATCCTGCACTTGAGCACTTAAAGAAGGACATACAATATAGATTCACATGAACATGAATTACATTTCTGTTGCCCAGATACTACAACTCATAATTGGCCCCTGCTTTCCTCCAGCTCAGTGACCCCAGTAATAGTGTATGGGAACCAGTTTCATGCAGTCACAACCGCGTGTTTACAAACTCATTAGACTCTTTAGAGAACTTGTCACTTTAACTTAATTGCACTCCCATGGCGCCATATGCTGTTGTGGTGTAAACAACAGAAAAACTTCGGCAACCAACTTTACTCCAATATTTTTCCCCCCTTCCCTGATGTTAAACGTTCCCCCAGCAATCCAACAGTAAGGATTCTAAACCTTTAAAAAAAATGTCCTGATGGGAGGGCATGCCAAGATCCCTGTTATATCAAAGCATGCAGGGCTTCTTTGTCTGTCATTTTATTGGCACACATTCTTCGTTACTAGATTCTCTACAAACTGACCCCTGAGTTTTAAAAGGGAAAAGGGGGGAAGGATTGTTTTAAAGCCTCCATTGGTCGCTGGTATTTCACGGCCAATTTCAGTGCTAAACACGTGATCTGGGCTTTTAGAAGAAAGTTTTGTTGGGGGAAATCTAAAGGGCCTCCATAAACCTTATATGCTTATAAAACAGCATATAAAAATTTAACAGCGGCGCGCTAGATCGCAGAGTGTTTCATAGGCAGCAGGGGCTGCACTCATACTTACTGCTGCTGTTGGCTTTGTCCTCATTGTTGCCGGAAGATGACTGGGAACTGCTGCTGCTGCTCCTGCTGCTGCTCTCTGCTCTCCTCTCTTTCTCCTCCGGCTCTCTGCATGCCTCCGAACTTGAAGTTGTCGCCGTTGCGGCCGCCACTTTGTCGCAAGTCTTGTCCACAGAATAATCCGAGGCTTGGCTTTCTGTGGTGCCATAGGCTGTCTCAAAGAACTGATCAAAGGCTTGTGGCAGCACCCCATTCCTGCCCACTGTGCTATAGAAATTGGAGGAAACGTTGGCATTGGGGTGGTAGACATTAGAGGGATTTTTGGCGAACATTTCCCCCACGCTAGCAGTGTTGGTCGCAGGCAGGCAGTCCCTGTGCATGATCTCCTCTGCTGAGTAGCAATGGGGCAGATTATTCCTGTGGTGCCACTTACTGGACGTGTCAATGGCATATTCCCTGAAGGTAACTTCCCGCACTGGTTGGACCTGGGGCAGGTTGGAAGAATAGGAATATGTCATGGGACGAGAAGAAGGGGTTTGGGGCAGGAATGAAGGAAGGCTGGAGAAATCAGGACCCGAGACGTAGTAAGTGCAACTTGGCAAATACATGTTAGAGGAGCAAGGAACACGCTCATCAAAATCCATCATTAGGCTACCTCGGGCTGTCCGCATTAGCTGAGCTTAACATCATTCCCTAATGCAGCTGCCTCTTTGAAGCAGATCCGTGAAGTAGAAATTGGAAGACGTAAGCTGACGTGGAAATCTATCCCCATCCTTAGCAGGGAGGTGCTGGTCATGTGATCACACGGGGAAATTGACAAGCTACAAGTATGGGCCCTTTTCTTTTGTAGCCATCTCAAGGGAAGAAACAGATCGTCACTTGCTCGTTTCATAGGAGCGTGTAATCTGCTGTGGAACTCCTGCCTTCCCCTGGGCTCACCCGGCGCCGGACTCAAAACAGGGTCCCCTGACCCCTAACACGGGAACCTCCTGTTGCCTTAAAAAGATTCCCCTGTAGCCACAGCTGTTATCTCCTGTGCCCCAATAGCAGGAAATAATCTCCAGAGCTCAATGCAGGGATCACCCATTCACATACCAAGGCACCAATCAAGGCATAGCTGTGCCACTGCCACTACTTGGTTTTTACTGGCATGGCATATTTTTTTTTTTATATAGACCACCCCTCTCACTGTAGTGCCTTATCTCAAGGCAAAATCAAGACTATTCTTCCCCCTGTGCCCCCAGCAGCAGCAGCAGCAGCAGAATTTACCCCGCACTTACTGATTCCAATATGGCCATGGGAGGGTCTCTTGTGTCATACCGTGACTATTCTTTGGCAATAAAACGATGCACATCCCCCAGAGCCAGAACACCAGTACCCATTAATATTAGCTTGCTGGGATCGTTCTGCATCAGACACGCAGCGCTTAGAAGTAGACCCTAAATGCGTAAAAACGCAAACCACGGTTCCCATTTTCTTGGGATTTGTACAACAGAAAGCTATTGCCTTCTTTGGAATCAAGAAAACGACGTGTTCATCTAGAAAGGATCAATCTGAATATTTTGCTTTTACAACAAATGACTAGCAAGCAAGGGATGGTCGTTTTATGGCATTCTGCCTTCACTTATTGCTCTAGTGCTGCTGTTGGGATCCGATACTATGGGGGTTGTGCGCCATTAAGGGAAGCACCCCCTCCCTCCCCTGAGAGTGCACATCTCAAACACTCGCCTCCGAATTTCCTATCTACACAGACTACACTGCCCAATAGCAGCGCCTCTCACAGCCACTACTTCTAATCATCCGAAGGGAACTGGCCAACAGCCCGTCTTGTTTAAATATGCTAAATGATTTCTTGTAAAGTTGAAGTTCAATCCCCAAATACGAGTTTCTGTAAAACCTAATGTCTGGGAAACAAACCATCTGATGTGCAGTCAATGTGTTCAAGGGAAGCGTTTGGCTTTACTACAGTATTTTTTTTAAATGAGTCCAGTGCCATAATTAAATGATTGCTTCTGGTATAAGGTATTAATAAAATGGGTGCTATTTTTAAAAAAATACATGCAACAATTTTTAGAATCGGCCTTACACCAAAACACTGTATCTGCAAAATTATTTTTAAGCAATTGTGTGGACAATACTCTATTTGAGGTGATAGAAAAGGGTGTGCGGCTTTAACATTGCCCTTTCTTTCAAACCCCTCTGTAACGCGCTGCAGCAGAGATCTTGATCTTCATTTTCAGTGCATTCTCTCCAAAGCACAAGTATTTGCTGTAGGTGTCTCTTTTATGAGATATGTGTGTGTTTGTGCATTCTTATACACTCATAACATGCATTACACATCTAGTACTGCAAAACAAACAGATAGATAGACAGACAGACAGACAGACAGACAGATAGATAGATGGGTGATTAGACAGACAGACAGACAGACAGACGGACGGACGGACGGACGGACGGACGGACGGACGGACAGACAGACAGACAGACAGACAGACAGACAGATAGATAGATAGATAGATAGATAGATAATAGAAGATAGACAGACAGACAGACAGACTGACTGACTGACTGACTGACTGACAGACAGACAGACAGACAGACAGACAGATAGATAGATAGATAGATAGATAGATAGAAGATAGACAGACAGACAGATTGACTGACTGACTGACTGACAGACTGACAGACAGACAGACAGGTAGATAGATAGATAGATAGATAGATAGATAGATATATAGATAGATAGATAGATGATAGATAGACAGACAAGTTACTTGCCTGGGAAACAAAGGCGCCGGTATTGCCCGGACTAGCTCCGCCTCTGGTAAGGAAAACAAATTCTTGCACTTGTATTGGGGCTATTGAGGCAGAGATTGGGGTCGGCGCGCCGGAGAAGCGAGGGGGTTACAAACTGACCTACGGGTTGAGGTACTTTTAGCTTATATGACCGGTCTTGCAAGTCTCCCCGTGGACACCATTATGTGTAGCTTGAAAGCAAAATATATAGGAAGGCCGGTATTTTTTTTCCAGAAAAGGTGGCAAGCCTACCCGGCACATGTTCCATTTATCCGATAACTGGGGGTTATCCTGGGCCCCCTTCCCCCGGGCTGTGCTTGCGGCTGGACCCCAGTTTTTATTCCCCGAGGGAGAGGATGCGCGCTCACTGCTGCCAGGCTCATGCACTGACCTTTGACATTGCGGATAATAAAATAGGAAGAGGATTTTGTGGGGAAACGTAATTTCCTAAAACAGCCAAAACCTTGGATCTTATAAAGAAATCCCAGCAGGATTTAATGACTGTTACTGTGCCCACTCGGACCCCGTGATCTGTGGAAATCGTTCTTACACCCATTGAAAGGGGCTTGCAGAGGATTTTGTATTTGAACTTAGCAAAGAGACCTTCCAATAATAGCCATACAAAGGATTTTATAGCCCAGCGGCCTGGTTCCCAGCTCCCTCCCCCATGCGACTTAGCGCTGCCTCTAGCACTGCATTCAGCAGCCCTGGATTTCTTCTTTCTTCTCATTTTATTTCCATGCCATGTCGGGAACCACATCCTACATGGCACCTCCAAGCCTCATGGAACTGAATGAATTACTTGCGCCCTTCTCTGGTTTCTCTGCTCTCGGTTTATTCTCTCTTTCCATTGTCAGTGTTTGTCCTGTGGTCTTGCTTGGTAAATACACAAGATTCCTTATTACTAACTGCAAAACAAGTATCTATATTCTTCAACTTCTTTTATGCTAATCATTAGTGTAAATGAGAGATTACTTTATGCTGAGTGCGTAAGAGTAAGGATAATGGTGCGTAAAGCTCTAAGGATAATGAAAGCAAATGCACTGGCCAAAGTTATAAACACTTGAGATAATTTCTTAGACTATTATAACGGTAACATGAATTAATTAAACCGATTACCATCTTCGAGGCTGAGTTCACAGTAAATGAACAGATTTGAGCTTTCTGTGCAGACACAGCCACAAACCCCCCATACACCCACCCACCCTCATTTCGGTGTTTACGTAGTTCTAAAATTAAGACTGAGCTTTTCAGATAATTTCCAGTATAGCTGTGAAAATAACTGTTGTTGTTCTAAATGAAGAGAAGAAAAACACCGAAGCAGCTAATGGAAAGCGCAAATGGCAACCCAGCAGAAGCCAGGGCCCTTGCAGCAGTGCTGTGTACTTTATTGGTGTAGTGCAGTACACAAACACATTTTCCCTTTGAGCATATTTTCTATCTGTAGTGTGTGTTTGAGTGTGTGTATCACTAGCACAGACACATGGAATGACTAGCACAATATCACAAATGTTTACAAGGATATTATAGAGATCCAGACGCACTCTCAGTTACTAAAAACTTTATTACTTTGATTAATATAAATTGAATATTTTTAATCAGGCTCTTATTAGCGAATACAAATCATTTCCCCCTTAATTTTAAGGCCTGTTCAATTAAGTAAACAAACACGATACACCACACACACACACACACACACACACATGAACACAAACACACGCACATGCATGTACTCACAACTACATAACACACCCACAAATACGTACGTATTCACTTAAATAAGAACAGATGGAACCATGACACGCATAATAGCATAGAAAACATAGATTGAAGTAAGTAACCTAATATATATATATTTTTAAATAACATATATCCACACAAAGTCATAATACATTCACTTGAACGTACACTTATGTAGCCAATAAAAACACACAGACAAAAGTACATATCCAGAAACACAAACAATAATAATACACATATAGGTAAGAACTCACACACAATGATCAACACTGACAGCTACAAGATATTATAGCGCAAACATGAACACTGAAATAAAAATATACCCATGTAGAAACTTGCACAGGCGCAAAACCTCATAATCGCAAACGCACAGAAATCAAATATAAATGGGTACATCTGTAAACCTCTATAAAGCCCCAAATATATTAAAGCTACAAATATACCCACATATAATAAACATTCTTACACATGAGTCCAGCTATAAGCACACATAGTTACATAGTTAAATTGGGTTGAAAAAAGACAAAGTCCATCAAGTTCAACCCCTCCAAATTAAAACCCAGCATACATACACACACTCTTTCACACAAACTATATATGCCCATAGCTATACTAACTGTAGAGTTTAGTATCCAAAAAAATCATCCAAGCCCCTTTTAACCCACACATATAGTGCACACTCATAGAAACACACCCTCATAAGGCTAAGCAAACCACACACGTACTTACAAGCAATGTTGTAGAAATATATGCAAATAAAACAACCAAAAAAGCACAGAATAGAAAACATCTGAATCCGTATTGAAATACATTTGTCTCTCAGATCCAAATATGCATAAGTATGTAACATATAAGCACACACGCCTACAAATGCACATACCTACTCACTAAACACACACGCAAGTATACAAAAATACAAAAAACACACATGCATACAAAGAAACACACACAAGCACAGTACTAGGTACAAATCCACTTGTAAAACATTAGCAGTCCTTTCCATACATAGATACATATACACAAGTAACAAAATGCCCCAAACACATGCAGGCACACCTAACACACAACTACAAAATATTCATCAAAGGTACAGACACAACACACACAAAAGATAAACATATGTACAAATAACACCACCTTGCACATACAAATTACCATACAGTTTATACTCCCATCCATACAAAGCAAATGACATAGAGCAATGATAAATGCTATTGCATGCATAGCCTTTTATATCTAGCAAAACAGGAAATACAAATACATTACAATGTAACTTGTGTATCCTACATGTTTACTTGCTTCTGGCATGTCCTTCCTAATGGCTACTTACAGGTGCAAGTCATTGGGATTATTGCAGGCAATTGCAGGGCTGTGGAAACGTGCAGTCTAGACCGTCTGGCATGCACATCAGTCTGCATTCAGAGCCACTGAAATACAATACCAGTTCCTTTTACAGTACCTATAGAATCGGTAATTGGTGTGTTTGCTTGTAACCTGGACACTAAAATATACGATTGAGAGCAACAACTTCCACAAAATCTTATAAAACTTCCAGATATTTACTGCCCTCATATGATATTATATTGATGGGATTACAGCTCATAATGTATGTGCTTGTGTGTCTGTGTGTGTGTGTGTGTGTGCTTGTTGTCTCTCTCTCACACCCACCCTACACACACACACACACAATGTATCCTTTGCTGTGAGAATCATGGTGAATTCAGTGTAATGCTCATGAACTTGAACACAAATGTAACATTTACATGATGATGTATATAATCTGTCTGTGTCTGTCTCTCTTTGTCTGTAACTTGCATCCATCTTTAAAACATATTTAATACACAAAGTTCAGACTTAAATCTGCAGCATTCCAAAACCAATTCAAAAGGGGCACTGGAAACACAAACGTTTTGTTGTGCTTTGCAAACTCCATACATTTTTTGATGCAATTTAATTTGTCATCATATTTCTATGTGGTTGTGCTTCTACCATAGGATATGCAAAGAATAGTTTTCAGTTCAGAATTATATCCTACACCATAAATTATTTTTTGGAAAAAAACTCACACACATTTGTTTGGTGAGTGCTCCTCCATGTTCCATATATATATATACACATACATATATATATATATATATATATATATATATATATATATATATATATATATATATATATATATATATATATGGAACATGGAGGAGCACTCACCAAACAAAAACCACCATATATATATATATATATATGCATTAATTATACACATGGAAAGAATTGCCAGGATAATAAACATCTCTGAAGTTCACGATCACAAACAAGCTGCTACACAATGAAACCACGTGCTGTATATTCATATCCCTCATATTCTGTTTAGACTTTTTTTTATGAAAATCACTTTTAGGAATATATTTTGCTGTTCTTTTATACCCGATAGAAATTCTGCTGATGCCTAGCATGTGTTTTTGTTATGAATGCAATGTAATATCAAATCATAATAAAATATTTACCCAAGCATTTATATTATCTTTCTTTAAAGACTGTATCGTTTAGTTCTTATTTTTAGAAAACAAAACGTTACTTATTATTTACTTTGTGGCATCATTTTTTTCTGTTGTACGTATCTGTTTACTTTTTAGCAAAGCGTTTGTTTTCACGAATGAAAATGTATGACTGCCTTACAAAAAAAAGATTAATAGGAATTGCAGATTTAACCTAAAAACGCCCAGTGCCTAGTGATGAATAGAATAAATATCTACAGACTGGGCCTGAGATGTAACCCCACAAGTGAATGCAGGCTTGTTGCAAACATCGCCGAGTGCATGAGATGTACTAGAAACCATCATATAAGATGAGTAGCGACAGATTTATGCGCTTGTACACAGATCCAGATTGGCGCTATTCTCAGCTCTTAGTAGGAGGCATAGGCATAAATTCACTTGGCTAAAAGCCCCCGCCATTCTCATGCGGTTTTAGGTAAAAAAACTGATACAATTCGCGTATTAATTGCTGCACAGTCCTTTCGTTAATTATTCCAGAATAATGAAATTAAATACAGATGGGACCACAGAAACTTGTATATTGGATGATTTTTTTTTAACATCCCATTTTGGGGTTCTGTCCAAATATTAGTAGAATTTAAATAGTGATAATTTACATCAGACAGTAAATACTTGCAATCTTTAAATAAAGGAATCGTTGAATATGCTATAACCCCCTCCAAGATACACACAGACACATACACACTCTCTCTCTCTCTCTCTCTCTCTCTCTCTCTCTCTATATATATATCATTTTATATTTTATGTATAAGTTGTGCAGTCAGTTCCAATGTAATTTATTTCTGGTGTCAAGCTTTGGCAAGTTACAATAGATGAGAGAATGTATGAAAAAGAGTTAATAGAGTGTTTGTGTGGGATAGAGAGGGACAGAGTGTGACCCCTCATCAGAGAGAGAATGAGACAGAGCAGGAAAGTAAAGAGAGCGTTGGGTAGACACAGGGAAAGGAAAGAGACATAGGGCCCGTATGAGCCAACAGACTGGCTAAATCAGAAGAGGCAGAGACTTTTCAGTTGTCAGCATTCATTAGAATGGTTTATGATGTGCATTAATATTGTAGGTGCGATTTAATTACCTTGCCTCTAATGCATACAACCTGGAGACAGAAGCAGGAGGATGTGTTAATATGAGCAAAAACTTGGCACCATCACTAGCAAAAAAAAAGCACTTTGGAAGCGAGGAAGCGAGCTCTCCCGTTTTTGTAGGGAACCCGCTCAGGGCTCGATCAGTGTCCCCGCAGAACCACATCAAACACACGCACCCAACCCGCTCAACCAATCCGGGACACCGGTTCTGCAGGCTGAGTCCGCGCAAATCAACTGGTTGGCATAGGCTGAATGGCTGCAGTTGTTTAGTCTGTAATTATATTAATACCGTGGCTTCTTATAACTAATAAAGTGGAACCGAGAGTAATCTGTTAATGCTGTCCTACGGCTGATCTGGTGAAATATTCATGTGCTGCCACCAATCCCTCCATCCGAAATATATTCAAAGGGGAAAGTTATAGAGAGGATTTTCACATTTGGCTGATGAGCTGTGCCACAGGCAAGGCACACGTTCCATTCTCAGAATCATAAACATTTCATAGAATTCTAGGTCAGATTCGCAGGTCCAGACTCACTCGCAAGAGCATGATGGATTCATTCTCCAACACCAGTTCAACAGAGGAACCACCACGAGGTTAAACACAAGCGGAGCCAGAAATTATGCCAATATAATATTGACACACACACATATATTCACTGCAAGAAACAAATGCATCAGAATATCCCTTTTCCTCGATGAACGCATACTTAAAAGACTGAAAGAATATTCTAGAACAGGATCCTAAGATCATTTTTTTTTCTATTTTTGCCTCCTATTTTTCGACATGCACATTCACGTGTGTGCTCTGAATTAAATATGTTTGCCCATCTATCATAAATCTATCTATGTGTGTGTGTGTGTATTATATATATATATATATATATATATATATAGATGTGACCATGCAAGTTGTATGTCTATGTTCTTTCAGTAGCTGATTCCTGCCTACATTTTATTATGTAATACCTTTAAATACATTAATGTACAGAGATAGAAAATATACAATGAAATGTATACAAATAGTAATCAAATATATTTAAAACTACAACGCACAGACGCGCTTTTGTATGTTTATATACACATAAATACACACAGTATATACCGCCCACACAAATATATATATATATATTTATATATATTTGTGTGTGTGTGTAATGTATGTGCATGAAAAAAAACACATTATATATATATATATAGATAGATTATTAGATAGAGAGATAGATAGCTGGATGATATATAGATAGATAGATAGATAGATAGATAGATAGATAGATAGATAGATAGATAGATAATAGATAGATAGATAGATAGATAGATAGATAGATAGATAATAGATAGATAGATAGATAGATAGATAGATAGATAGATAGATAGATACGCACACACACATTCACAAGCAGAATAAATCGTTTTCCTATTAGGACAAGGTATCCGCATATTAAACATAGAAACAAGAATAATTCGACAACACTGTCTTTAATAGACACGTATCATAGATTGGGAGAGGTTTCCAAGCTGATATTCGACTTTAAAATAAAAGTAAGCCACGCGTGATTGAAGAACTGAGTGGTTCAGACATATAATTTCACCAGTCCTGCAATACTTATATTTACAAAGACAAAAATCATAATTGTGGCAATGAAAAATAATATGATACACGTTTACACAAAAGCAGACAGCTAAGAACACTAAATACTTGCAGGGCTGCAGAAATAATTTTGAGCACCAGGTGGCGATCTTGCTCCATTAATAGAAATGATGCCCCGTACATGGAGTTGACAGTGTCAAGGTCAAAAATTGTGTCTTTTCGTCAAGGTCAAGGTTTAAGGCCTTCCAATCCAGTCCTTTCAACAATCGCCACAGCTTTTCTGGAAAGGCAGGTTTGATCTAACAATTAAGAATTAATGATAGGGGTTTCCACCTCTAATCGCACATGGGGGGGGTTTTTCTGTTGAGTTCATGCAGGATTAGTAGTACTGACACATTTTTCTTACATTGCTGCAAATGCTTATTAACTGCTAACTAAACACACCGCACTTATTATGTATAATGTACCCAAATAAAGTTTCTAGGGGGTTTAGCATACATCGCATATACACTTAATACCTTTCACATTTTGTAACACTGGACAGCTTTAACCAATACATTTACTATATTTAGTAAAAAAAAAAAATATATGATAGGAATTAATTGTGCACAAATACATGTTCACGGTGCTCTGATTTATTATTTACAAGATGTCATTTTAGAGTGAATAAGCCAAGAAAATAGTGTTTCGTTCACATATCTATTTTGATTAAAAGTGCTGGACATCACTGGCTATTTTTTCTAATGCAGCCGAATTAAAATGAACAAAAGGATTGCAAATTTTAATAATTATAATAATTATAATAATAATACATTCCCAACCTTAAATGCATATTGCTTCTTGTAGGATTAATTAATTTCGGTTTAACTCCGACATAACGGTTTTCATCAAAGTATTTGCTCAGATGCAGGTGTTTACTTCCCTTTTAATAACTGATTAATTTTTTTTTTAATATTTACAGATTATTCAGATTTCATAACATTTAGTCCTTTTTAATCAATTTCCCGGTCTGCCTTCGGACGACAAAGACATAGCAAGTAACATTAGTATTTTCTACGTTTTGAATCGCTTCATAATAAAAGGTCCATCAGTCCAAACATTTATATATATATAAAAAAAAAAAAAAACCGGGGGGAAAAAAAAGCTGTACAAAGCTTCGGAAAAAATACAACGACAACATGAACAATCATTACACTCACATTGTATGAAAATGTATGTAGAATGTAGATAAACGTATAATTTACCTGAGCAGTTACTCAGCATGCACTCTGGATCAACGCGCAATTATTAGACTGACACTCTCGATTTAATCGCTGCTTGATTACATGCAAAAGTCTTTAAAGTTACAAATCACTATTCATTTCGTATTGCGTCGAAATTCTATTTGCGACTGTCTGTTTTGTGTGTGTGTGTGTGTGTGTGGGGGGGGGGG
>CM044441.1:40080464-40110354 GCA_024363595.1 Xenopus borealis
TATATATATATATATATATATATATATCCAAGCTCCAGTACTTACTCTGGAATGAAGAAAATACCAGCCCCACACACAGCCCAGTATAATAAACACTGGCCACTAAACAGAGGTTTGTATTAACAACATGTACATAAACACAGTCTTAGCAGAATGGAATGTAAATATGGAGAGTGCTGAGAAGGTTGTACTAATAATATTGTTGGGAATACACTGCTGAGTAACCATAGCTGCACTATACCTCCAAATGGCTTGTGTCTATGTTTCTAAACTAAATCTGGTCTGTTATACATCTCTTTATGTGGCACAATGCAATCACAAGGCTAGGGTTGTTCCTTGAGACTAATAGGATCCTGGTTTCAGCTGTGTCTGCGTCATCATGAGCTGGATATTACTGTTGTGATAGAATAAGTTTGGTATAGACGAAAAGTGAATAGAAAATGCCAATTATTGTAGTTTAGTTATATATTGTAATTTTCTATACACCGACAATAAGTTTAAAATAAAGATCTACAAAACATTCTTTGTTCTCTTAATCCCCAGCCCTATGTATTTTTTTATTTTTTTTTAATCTTCCTGTCTGTAGTCCTGTGATTATACAAAGTGCTTACTTTTCAACTTTAAAATGTATTTGTATGTATATTGTTATCGGTATACACAGCGCTGTGTGGTTTATGGCTAAACCAGTGTCAATGTAAAGTATTTTTAAATATTTTTTTGATATATTATTTTTTTTCATCTATAGATATTAAACATTCAGACAACATTTCCTGGCTTGTTTATTTAGAAACCCCCTGAGGCTACTGCTCTGTAAACTATGAATATATAAACGAAGGGCAGCCACCACCAGATATAACATATAAGTGCATAGGCTTTTTGCTAGAGAGAGAGTAATCACGTCAAAAATATTCAGATGACATCATTCACGACATCTCGGTCTTTAGGTGACTTCATAGGACATATTTTGCATGTAGTAGCAACACAACTTTGCGACATCAGCTTCTAGAACAGAAATGGTCTTTTTTTTTTTAGACTGTAACTAAATCAGGCCTGGACTGGCAATCTGTGTGTTCTGGCAAATGCCAGAGGGGCTGCTGTAAAATGCCTACTCATTATCTAGTGGGCTGCTGGGGCGCTGCTTGGGCCTCTGTGTACCTAAAATGTCAGGACCTATTTTGAATACCAATCCAGACCTGAATTAATATACTGTGCTGCCATTAGTGGGGGGATTATTCTGCCTCCAGGTATTCTCTAGCTATTTGGTGAAAACTGTCTTGATCCCAAAACTGTAGCCTCATCCAAGTGCCATCACCCAAGTATCCAAATAATAACATGCATTTTATTCGGTGCAAGGAATGATATGCATGGGATTTACAATGATTCACCTCAATGGAACGATTCAACTATTGTTGTATATGTGTTATACATGTGCTGTTTTTATGTATAAAGTGGTTTTCACACACTGGTACACTGCTAATACATACATTATCAATGGGTGATATTCAGGCAAAAATTGTGTGGTACCTGCACTATAAAAGACTGCTTATAATCTTAATAAGGGCATTTCTTCATTTTACCTGTAGTTAAAAAAGCAATGCTGGACTCTATATATTTCTTTATACACATGTAAAAACCCATGCATTGGGCAGACTGGCACCTACACCTACAGTAGTCCAGAAAAACTGGAGATAAGTTTCCAAATGCGCCAAATTAACAATTTTTTGGACTCGATTATAAATCATACCTGTCTGAATGATCAAATATTTAACCAGATCAGTGTTCAACAAAATATTTTTTATATTATATTTTATATTTGACTTGACTCCAACAATTCGCTTTGTCACTACAGTGATTATTTCAAGTCTGTTTATGTGTGTGTGAGTTTGTGGAGGTGGTGGTGGCTGTGTAAAGATTATTTATACATCACTCTCAACAAAACATAGATTATTTACACCCAAACACGTTATGATCATTTAACGATACTTAATATTTAACAATACTTACTAGAATGGGTTATTTACACCCAAACAAGGTAATCACTTACTGGTTGCCATTTGGACTACTCAGGTGCAGATTTGTGTAGGCAGCTTTACTTTTAACACCAAAGCAAATAATCTACCAGTAACCCCTGGGCCTCTGCTTTTTTTTGATGAACCAATATATATTAATCAAGAGATATTTCTCATTATTAAAGGGCAAGTCACCCCCAATATAAAAAATTGCCTAATAAAATATTATTCTAAGCAACTTTGTAATATACTTACATTCCATATTTTGTATTGTTTTTAATTTATTTGTATATGTGTTGCCATTGAAAGCAGTGTTTGTCCCTTTCTATTCCCTACCCTGGTAGCTAAGACTGTGTATACAACGTAAGACAAGCAGCTTTGGTGGGGACCTGGCTTTGCTGGGGACTTTTGCATGATTGTTCAAAAAGTAACAAGCAGAAGTTAAGCAAATGTTACTTTTAATAACTTTAAAAGCACTGAACATATTTAATAAATGTATATTGGAAAGTTGCTTAGAATTATGTTTTCTTTTTTAGGCAAATTGTTATTTTGGGGTTGACTTGCCCTTTTAGAAACTTGAATGATACAGACGAGAGAACTGGGCTATGATGTGGGAAAAAGTATAAAAATATTCCCCACCCAGCATATTCAGGGGAAGGCTGAGCTCTCCCAAAACACTAGCACAAATTTCGGTGTGTATTTGAGAAACTTGAGTACCTGGATCTGTGACTTTAACCTCTCCAATTATTATGTTTGGGACAGGTATCTGGATAAGCCTTAATTCATTCCTTCTGTAGACCCAAAGGCAAAGCAAGTTTCTGCCACAGCTAAATCCTGCTTTTTTCCCTTTAGGGCTCTGTGACTGGCAGGAAGTGGGTTCATGCCAATAAAGGATTGTTAAGAGCTTCTCTGGTGATTATTTGAGACTGCATCCTATTACTTGGGGTTGGGACGAGCACCTATTATTCTACCCACTTTGTAGCTGCGAGCAGTGTTTGAACATATCCTTGTAAATTCATTGTAAGAGAAAAGTAGGAGGTTAGCAGGTGGCATACCTAGAAATCAGGGGCCTGTCCAGTTCCAGCCAGGGAGATAAGATTCTGCACTTGACCTTCAGAATTGGAAACAGGGTCTTGCAATCAGTCCCACAACCCAACGTGTGTGCTGAATTACTGTAACAACAAGGGGAATAGGGATCTACCAACCATCCGACTGTTCATCTGGCACCACAGCAGGGCTGGGAATTCGGTCCCATGCAGAAGAGATCACTCAATGCACCTGGATAGGGATCTGCCAGCCCAGGAGCCTGGACAACAACATGTTCCTTCAGCCTGAGGTAGGTAAGACTTGTGGGATTAATCTGATCCGCTCATGGGACATGCATATGGGAAATATCATCTATAGATAGACTAAGCGGACTAGTTTGTAAAGTTTAAAGGCTTTTTATTAACCTACTGGTGGATCCCAAATTACCAACGTTTCGCCCTTCAGTTGTCAGGACCTTCATCAGAGCAAACAGCAATATGCTAGCAATGCAAGCCTTTAAATTGGTAGTTTATATAATACCTGTTTGGCTCTATGGATCAACCTAATACAGTACAAGGGATGGGATGGAGGGGGGATCACTTTGGGTGCAGTTGCCTGAATATTCCGCTAGATGTCTTCGAGGATAAAACAAAGGTATTAAAGAGATTGTGCTTTATACAGCGTTCAGTTTTTTTTTCTCTGTAATGGAAATTCCATTCTCCCTCCAATATTTTTCCTCTATTCATTCTGATTCGTCGAGTCAGAGTAACCAGGGAATAAAATATAAAATTATTTTAAACAATGGAGTCTCCCCATGATCCCATGTAATGTGTTTGAATAACACCGCAATGCAGCACCCGCACAGTGAGGATTAAACTTTAAGCCAATGGAGCCAAGGACATGCCGGTGGTAAATGCATTAACTTTGACATTCATTCTGGTTTACTACAGAGTAAAGTCCAAGGTTTCCTTCACTGCTCACTCAGGCAAGTATGAGGCAGGCGCAATTGCGTTTTGTCCATATGAGGTTTATGGGTTACAGGTCCGAGCATCCTACCCTGCTCATTGACTCGGAATTTGTGTGTCTGTCAATATAAACACACAAACAAACAAGCATAAGCCGAATAATAAAGTCTTAGAAAGGGAACAGGTAAAATATAAATCTAGAGCGTGTGTTGTCGCCAACCTTAGCTCTGCACTGATGATGAAATGCATCAAAAAAACTACACATACAACTGGTTTAATAATAAATACATACTAGAACCTAAATGAATGATCTAGAACAGATTTTAGGACAAATACATGTCAATATTTATGGTTATAAGAGAAAAAGGATTCATTGCAATGCGTGATTGCTTAAAAATGGAATCTGCTGACATAAATGATTGATAGACATTTATATTACTTCTAGAAATGTTTTAATGTTATATATTACCTTTTGGAAATGGTGGACATAATAAAGCTTAATGAACATTTGTTTTATTGTGTGGTCCAGTACCATTTTCCACTTTTTTTTTTTTCATTTTTACTTGTACTTTTGGCAGTAAATTCCATGGGTTAAGGGGTGCTCCACCTAGTATATTGATAAAAGAAAAAGGGTAAGCTCTGTTTTGTTAGGTTGACCCAGTTAATGGATATAGAAAGAGAGACGGACAGAAAGATAGATAGATAGATAGATAGATAGATAGATAGATAGATAGATAGATAGATAGATAGATAGATAGATCATATGTATATTCAATTTATTTAAAAATGTATTGCCTGTTGGAGATATAATGAATTAAATGTAAATTCCATGAGTTTAAGGGTTGTCCGACCTAGTAAGTAATAAAAGAAAACGCTTGAACTATGTTCTGTAAGGTAGTTCCAGTTTACCTATCTGTACATATGACGTATGGGGATAGATGATAGATAGACAGATATAGATAGATAGATAGATAGATAGATAGATAGATAGATAGAGAGAGAGAGAGATAGATAAATAAATAGATAGATAGATAGATAGATAGATAGATAGATAGATAGACAGACAGACAGATAGATTAGACAGACAGACAGACAGACAGACAGACAGACAGACAGATAGATAGATAGATAGATTAGACAGACAGACAGACAGACAGACAGAAAAGACAGACAGACAGACAGATAGATAGATAGATAGATAGATAGATAGATAGATAGATAGATAATAAATAGATAGATAGATAGACAGACAGACAGACAGACAGACAGACAGACAGACAGATAGATAGATAGATAGATAGATAGATAGATAGATAGACAGATAGATAGAAAAGTAGATGGATACAAGTGCATGCACGATAAGTTTATTTTTACATTTCAGAGAAGTCGACTCCTCTCCAACTGTAGCAAGTGAGGGAATACAGAATTATAGAAGATAGCTCATAGTACAAGTTGATCCAGGGACTGGTCCAATTGCCATCTTGGAGTCAGGGAGGAATTTTTCTCACTATGAGGCAAATTGGAGAGGCTTCAAATTGGGTTGTTTTTGCCTTCCTTAATGGTTGAACTTGATGGACGAATGTCTTTTTTTTTTTAACCTAACTATGTTACTATGTTACAATTCAGTTTGATTAGTTGTATTCTTTTATTTGCCTTGTATTATTTACCTGCGTATCGAAAAATGCATTACTTATATATTTCTTTTAAAATGTAACATTTTTCTGATTAATTTGTCTAAAAGTATTTGGCACCAGAAAAAGCTGTAGCTAAACCTTTAGGATTTACGTTTATGGCATCTTGGCTCGTCCACACATATGGATTACATATTTATTAGTTGCATATGTCACATGGGATATTAATGCAATTTAATGCTATGTGAATAGAACTGCGAAAACAAAAACCATGACTATAATGATAACGAAAATAGAAGAGCAGTGACGTCAGTGTAATAACAATAAATGCAGATATTTCGTCTTTAACACACACACACACAAATAATGTGAAACAAATGTACCTCTAGTGACTAGACACGAGTATCACACATATACTCGGATATATGATTACTGCATAGAGCGCACTGATCAGACGCAGTATGTGGGCACAAAAGCGCTGCAGAATTTAGCTCCAGTTGTTTATAAAGGATCTAAGAAGGCAACTCACTCTCACTTGGTCATGGAAACGGTGACACAAAATATAACAATAACATTGGCACATGGGGGCATAAGATATTTATTTTTCTGGGTATGAAGCAGGTTATACACAGGCATTTCCTGAGTTCTGGGATAATTGGAATATTTAATTTAGAGCTATGCAGAATCAAAAAAGAAAAACCTAGGTTCCTTTAGAGCCACATAATTCACTTCGATACAGGACGGAGCTGAACTACTAACTACTAGAATCTGGGATAGTCTTATTCAATATATAATAATGTACATTTATTATAATAAATGTAATCTTACAAGAAAACAAATGAAAAACTCCTGGCTAATAAACCCAATAATCGTTAATAAAATCGCTGGTTAACACACCGAAAATAACGAACATTTTACCTCGTTCAGTTTAATTTGATAGAAATACTCCAGCTCATTATGGGAAATATTTTACTCTGCTATAAACCATGTAGAGCAGATTTTGGGCCGACATTTAAACATTTTTAAACAGCAATTTGCTTTCTCAAAAATAAGGACCTCCCTACTGATTCAGTAAAAAGTCACGGGCAAATATTATAGGATCCAAATATTCTTTCTGTAATTGCTGTTAATAATAGGTCTATTGAAAGGGTTCTCAGCGCTGCCATTTTAACTGAAAATATACCGGCAATGTGGGTTCCCTAAAAAGAACATTTGTAAAATAAATAGTCTAATTGCATAGATGTATTTGTACCTTTATATGTATTGGTATTTACAGTGATTAACTTGAGCCAAACCAATTTTACCTGTAAAATGGCACTGGGTTTTTATGTTCATGTCACCTAAAAAAAATAATTTTTAGCATAGTGAACAGAGCTATAGTTTTGTAGAGATAATCTACTCCCCAAGTGATATCAAGAACATTGTTGAGTAATATGGGAATAAGCTCAGAGATAATCTCTTTCCGTTTTTAGGCAACCTGGGCCTCAGTCACACAACTGCTACCAGTACATCTGTGCTATGGAAAGACAATATTATCAATCCCTTTGTAATGCATTTCCTTTTATATTTCTTCATTTTTAGGCAAATAATGATAAACTGACAGGGATCGAGTTTAGGACTTATATCCCAATGAAAGCAGACAAAACAAAGCCTCTGAATTTTCAGACACATTAATTCACAATCCAAACACTTTCTTCAGTTCTTTTTTTTTCCAGTTGCCACTTTTTTTTTTTACTACTCGACCATTTTCTTAAGATTTATGTTTTTAATTTTCCCCTATGGCGTTTCAGACTGCCAGCTCAATAACCAGGTGCAGACTCTAGAAACGGATAGCTGCATTACATATTAGGGAAGGGATTATAATAGAAAACTCAGGTAAGGCCCAATGAGACCCACCATGAAACAATTGACTAGTTCAGAGAAGGTGCTCTATAACCTTGCAATTAACAGAATTCTCTAAACGCCTTGTTATTTTGTATTAATAAAATGCTATTGACCCAGGTAAAAATATCATCTCATCAGGGTTTAATTCCTCACCAGGAATGTGGTTCCTTAAAAGTGATTAAAGGGCATCGCCTGTTTAATGGTCCACAGTGGGGCACTTTTGTTGTGGATATTTCTTACCTGATTTCTCTTTCTTTGTCCCTAATACCACTTGTGGTACTTATGTTTTTAGATAACCCGACATGCACTATATGCTCAGTTATTACATTTGCTACATAAGTTGCTCTACAGTTCTTGACAGCATCAAAATAATGTCTGAAATGAAAACGACTGTATTAATTATAATAGGAGAAGGTGAAAGTTAAACATTTATACGCCATTCAGAAAACCCCAATAAAAGATAAAACATTTATACTTGCAAAAATCTTTCACATTTTTACCATTTGAACTGCAGCACAACCCTTACCCCCTGCCCCTGTATCATCCAAACTAGTTGCTCCTTCCCTGCATACAACTGGGCTCACCACCAGAACAGGAGTGGGTTTCTTCTGGTGTTCTAGTGGGCCAGTCAAGAGAACTACAGAGTTTTACATATTCCATTTATTAGATTACCAGAACACCAAAGTTCACTGCCTGCATCCATAGCTTTGACATCATGTGCCCCTTGAAGCAAATAAAAAAAAAACAACAAGCCCTGTACTTGGCACTTTTATGTATCTACTGTTTGATATCATGGGTTTGATCATAATGAGGGCCAAGGATAAATGAATTCATTGTGGCACAGCTCTTGGCCAAACTTGTATTAGTAGCGGAAGATAGAAATACATTACAAATACAAAACTATATTGTTGCCTTTCTATTTGTTGAGGCCCTGTTTCAAAAGAGGATATTTGAAGTCTTGACTAAATATAGTAGTTGATCCATTATTTCATAGGTTCCTTTCAAGGGGTGCTAGACAGTTCCAGGGGGTGAAAAGAAGGCAATACAACAATTTACTGTGTTATACAATGGCATTCTGGAGGTGTCTTTCCACATCCTATGTATATTTTTATTTGTATAGCACTACTTGAGGGAAAAGCACTGTACTGCAGAACAATAAATTAGTAGAACAAACAGGGGTCACTGCAATAATAAAAACAACAAAAGTACAAAATATACACACCCATGTAAACACACAAAATACAGTTGCAACAAAGATTAAATGCTAAATGTCAAAGTGTAACTAGGACATTTCAATCCACTTATTTCACCAAAGCATTTTTTTTTTATAATCTTTGTTTATTTTGTCATTTTTCAAAAAGGGTGTGTAGGAAGGGGGGGATACAGAAAGTAAAAGGAGAGGGGAGGGTAGGAGGCGAACATGGCAAAATGTTTACAAAAATACATACAGACCCATTGATCCTCTGCCTTACGTGTTTCGTACCCCCTGGTACTTAATCATAAGCCTATGATTAAGTACCAGGGGGTACGAAACGCATAAGGCAGAGGATAAATGGATCTGTATGAATTTTTTTATTGACATATAATGAATAAATATTGAATTTTTTAACATTTGAACAGGACATCTTTGGAGTCAAAATTTTTTTGGGGATGTGTTGTATGTGCCCTTGAGGACTGGGGGCTGTGCTCTGAGGAGTCCATGACCCTTGATACTGGTCTCGGCAGCCGTGTGGGTGCTTTTTTGAAAATGTTTACAAACACATCATTTAAATTCACCTTCAAAAATAAGTAACATGGATTTCACCAAAGCATTTTTTGTCTTCCATAATGTAACTGAAATGGGTTGGACTTCAGTTCAAATTTAGCATGAATCTGGGAAACCATTCCACTTGACATAAGCAATGATGTTACAGGGTCTTCACTTCACTCAGGTTAGCTGCAGATGGACAAGGGCCTGTTAAGCTTCTTGTGTAGCTGTGCTCATAAGTTTACATAACCTGTCAGAATTTATGATTTCTTAACCATTTCTCAGAGAATATGAATGATAACACATAAACTTTTCTTTCACTCATGGTTAGTGGTTGGCTGAAGCCATTTATTTTCAAACAACTGTGTTTACTCTCTTTAAATCATAATCACTACACAAACTACCCAAATGACCCTGATCAAAAGTTTACAAACCCTGGTGATTTGGCTCGATAACATGCACACGACTTGACACAAAAGGGTTAGAATGGTTATTAAAGGTAACCATCTTCACCTGGCCAAGGCCAAGTCAACCTGTCATTGGCTACAGCAAAATAAGGTGAAGGTTCTGGAGTGGCCATCTCAGTCTCCTGACCTCAATATCATTGAGCCACTCTGGGGAGACCTCAAACATGCAGTTCATGCAAGACAGCCCAAGAATTTATGGGAACTGGAGGCATTTTCCTAGGAAGAATCGGCAGCTTTACCTTTGTCTGAGAAGATAAAGAGCCTCATCCACAACTACCACAAAAGACTTCAAGCTGTCATTGATGTTAAAGGGGGCAATACGCGGTATTAAGAACTAGGGTATGTGAACTTTTAGTCAGGGTCATTTGAGTGATTATGATTTAAAAAGAGTAAACACAGTTGTCTGACAATAAATGGCTTCAGCCAACCATTAACCACGAGTGAAAGAAAAGTTTTTGTGTTATCATTCATATTCTCTGATTAAGAAATCATACATTTTGCCAGGGTATGTAAACTTATGAGCACACCTGTATGTATGTATATATTATATATATTATATATATATAATAGGGTCATGAAAGACCAACAAGATGACATCTTCTCTGAAAGCTGCATGAGAAGCTTTGCGAGGAGTCATTAAAATATTGAGGTACTTTTTGTTTTAGTGTAATTTCAACATTGTAGGTTTGCTCAGACATATGTGTGCCCTAAATATAAGATGAGCAATAAAGATTTATTTATTCATTAATTATCTTTTATTATGATAGCACTGATCCATTTACATAGTGCTTTATAGCATTGTAGCTTTATAGTTTTATATTCACATGAGTTATATATATAGTATTCACACAAAACTCTAGGATCACTTTCAACAGGGGCCAGTTAATCAGACTGTGTTTTTATGAGGTGTGAGAGAAAATTGGAGTATTTGGAGGAAACGTACACAGACACAGTGTTGCTTTGACTGTATGTTTAGGGCTATTGTCCTGTAGGCTTGGACTTGGCAATTTGTGGGATCTGGCAAATGCCAGAGAGGCTGCTGTAAGATACCATAGACACTCACTATCTATTGGCTGAAGGGGGGCTGTTTGGGCCTCTTTGTATATGAAATTCCAGGACCTGTTTGACTCACAGTCCAAACCTTAAGAAGAATCTCTGTATCATCAGTAATCACCGAAGGGGCCCACATTGGTCACAGGGGCCTGTTAGTGGGTGAGTCCTGTCAATATGTATAATAGGGCCCTATCTAAAAATAAATGCCCTGTGCATGCATGGACATGCCCCTAATATCACCTTACCATGCCCCACTATCAGTGTCGGACTGGCCCACCAGGATACCGGGAAAACTCCCGGTGGGCCAA
The DNA here is from genome assembly GCA_024363595.1 of Xenopus borealis. NCBI lineage: Eukaryota > Metazoa > Chordata > Amphibia > Anura > Pipidae > Xenopus > Xenopus borealis. Next base: position 40,091,555 of record CM044441.1, read on the forward strand.
GGTGTCAGTGGGCCCTCATGCTGCTAAACCTTTGGCCTATTTCATGGCCATTCCCTATTTATATGAGAAGAGGCTAAATAGATGGAATAACTGATTATAGTATGTAAAGAAAACAAACTAGGAGAATAGAGGTTTATTGAGAAGATGAAGAATATTGGTACTGAGAGTGGGCCCCTGGTCTAAGGATTTACCGTGGGCCCCTAGTCTAAGGTTTTATGGTGGGCCCCTGGTCTAAGGTTTTATGGTGGGCCCCTGGTCTAAGGTTTTTGGGTGGGCCCCTGGTGTCCCAGTCTGACACTGCCCACTATATAAAAACCTCACTCATGATCAATCCATATCTCACCCACCTCTGCAAATCCTAAGACATTGATGACCTGAATCATACTTTCACATTTCTTTATGTCACCACTACCACTACCCTGACAAATGCAGCCACACTACCGCTCTGATTGTGTCCCAGGCCTCTAGCAGACTGAAACAGGTTTCCCTCTAGAACTGTCCTATAAATGGCTGCATCTAAGTTGCCAACAATGTTGACAATTTTCCAGCTATTGTGGATGAAAAGCATACCTATATCTTCCCACCATGCTTCACCATTTGGATGAAAAGCGTTGTATTTTCGCCACATTTAGCATTTTGTACTAAGGCCAGAAAGGTTCATTAAGGTTTCATCAGGCCTGAGAATAACGTTCCAAATGTTTGCTGTGCATATGCCTTTCTTCAAATTCCAGACAGGTTTCTTCCATCTCACATGTGGATCTTTCCAGCTCCTTCAGGGTGATCATTCACCTTGCACCTGTCACTAATACCATTTTTACCCTCATTATTTAAGATGGGCAGTGACTTCAACGTACAGTTGCAGTTGTGCCATATTACTTTTTTAGAACCCAAACCTGAATGGTGCTTATCCATAACTTTGTCCCATACTTGTTTTGATATCTCCTTTGTAGTCTTGTTGCTGTTTGTCTGGATATATTCTCTGAAAGGACTCTGTGGCCTTCCAGAATAATATTCTGGAATAATATTCTGTATTTGTAATAAGATCATGTGACACTTTAATTGCACACACGTGTAACCCATTCAGCTATTATTTGACATTTGAGGATATCAGGTAGTGACAGAGCTTATTTAGGGTTCCACATTAAATACTATGTATAATTATTACATTCAAACCTTTTGTTTATTTTATTTAAAAATAAACATGAAAACTGTGTTTTTCCCCTTTGAGATTGACTGTTTTGTGCAGATTAGTGACATAAAATGTCAATTTAATCCATTTTAATTCCAGGATGTAACACAACACAAATTTGGAAAAATACAAGGGGGTTATTACTTGTGCACAACATTGTAACTGGTGAAAGTAATAACGACTTACAATCAGTCTACCAGTTTCATGGTGCATTGAGAGCTGGACACCCACATTTATAAATAATATTCTTCAGAATATGAGGAATTACTGATTGATTAATTAGAAAAACATAGTAAGCTCTGTTATGAAATCTGTCTAGGATTAAACTGGTAGACACCAGCTATATAATGAGACCAATATGTTCTTTGAATTAAGAGTTATTATTTCAGACACAATAACTAATAAATAACAATTAAAAAAAATATTTTAAATACTAACAAGCAGGGATTCACACTCCTGTTTAGTAAATTAAGTCATTACCACTGTAGTAAATTAGCAATGACTAAAATAAATGCATATAGTATTTGCTTCAGTACCATGGACAGGGAACAATTAAATGATTGTACTATTACTTACATCAAATTTCACTAGAACTGAAAAAATTTGTAAACCCTGTATAGAGCAGCAGCCAATGAAGATGATCGGGTTAAGGTTTTTTTTTTAGTTTTGCAAAGACTGTACATTATTTCTAATTACAGACGCAATGGAACTGCAAGGGGAATGAATGATGGGTTTTTACAAGGCTAGAACTACATGAAGAGATATATGCCAGACATAGGTGTTTTCCAACAAAAAGGAATGCAGTCTGCATCATAAGCTAAGCACTTATAGTGTCAGTTTTAGGCAAAACAAATGGAAAAAATTGTTGAACCAAAATAAATCAAGGATATATACAGCAGCCAAACAAAAGTGGGGACAGGCAAAGTGCTGCTTTCTATAATCCAGTCAGTATAGTGAAGAATATTAATTATTTAACTGTGTTCAAAATACCCCAAAGGGAACATAAAAGTATGCTTATAACCCTAGGACCCTTCTAAATACCACCTTCCTCACTTCTGAACTGCAATACATAACTACATCAATCACTGTTGCTTGTTAACAAATGCAGAGTAGAACAGTGGATGTTGGTGCTTCAGGTCTTCATCTCTGGAATCACCAAGAGTTGAAGCCAGATTCAAATGTTACCTACTGTACATGCTGCACCACTATGTGTAAGGTACAGGCAGTGGGGCTAAGATGCCTTCTATAACAGCCTATAGAAATAATCAGCAGTGGAAGGATCTAGAACAGGGGTGCCCAAAAGGTAGATTGGGGTCTACCAGTAGACGTTTAGCTGGTGATCAGTAGATCTCAAAACACTGTCAATAAACAGCTTGTTGAAATGGAACAGAATGCTAACTATACTTTTATGGATGTAGACCACAATGGGACAACATCACTAAAAGTAGACCTTGCATTAGTAAAGTATGGGCGCTCCTGATCTATAAGGTGATCAGCGTAAAGAAACAGAAATAGTGGCACAGTTTTGGAGCCTTGAAGAAACTGTAAAATAATCCAAAGCGGAAAGTAATTTTTGAGATATGTCTTCAGCTTCAATAAAGTTGCAAATGGAAGGTAATTTTTGACCAATGGCGATACTAAGGAATAAGGAAATGAAATCCTGGAGGCAAAGATGTACCTGGTGCTGTTTTAAACTGGTTTCTAATACAATGCAAAGATTTGTATTTCGTTTGTAGGTTTCAGACATCTGTTCAGAGGAGTCCTGTTTGTGCAATTACACAACCTATATGCATCATGAGACCACCTGGAGCAAAACATACAGTATGAGCTGTCAGTACGAGTGACAGGTATGTAAGTGCAGATGGCATAGCTGTGCAAGAACTACCTGTTTGCTTCTCTTAGTGACTCTAAGGTAATATAGTAGCCTAAGGGAACCTATTAAAAGTCTTACACTGGGCCCCAAAATACTAACTCTGTTCACAAAAAAAACGGCCCTGGGAAGAAACAGAGACAATAAAGTAAGCTCTATACTCCACCTAATTAGGGAAAGTACCCACAACATGTTCTCCAAAGGTTATTTTCCATACATAGAAGTAGTGCTTTTTAAAAGCTATGGATGTCAGTGTGAGGCTTCAAAGAGTACTTTAGATTGTACCATCTGTAAATGATTCTTGATTATATAGCTCTGTGAGTCACTGGGAAAGCATGAACAATGAGTTGCTCTATTTACCTGCATAATACTATTATGTGCGCAGGAGAATGAAAAGTACACATTGCCTGGAAATTTTTACTTGCACCCATATTTAGACGACAGGCTTTCTAAATAGTTTAGTATTTTAAGTGACATATTTAAGTATATAATGGCTATAAAAGAATAGGTTAAGGGCATTCTTTTCAGCAACAGCTTCTTTTCTTAATACATGTTTGTGTGGAAAAGGTTTCATTGAAAGGACATCTAAAGGCTGAATTAAAGTTAAAGGGCAAGGAAAGGCAAAGAAATAAAATCCCATTTTTACTTTCTTTAATGAAAAAGAAATCTATCTCCAATATACTTTAAGTAAAAAATGTGTACCATTTTTATAAGAAACCTGACTGTATGCAGTGAAATTCTCCCTTCATTTACTGCTGTGGATAGGAATTGTCAGATGGTCCCAAACTTCTGGCAGGGAAACAATCATACTTATGAACAGCAGGGGGAGCCCCTGCCTTACTTACCAGCCATGCAGAACTCAAGTAGCTTTGTTTTTTGATCATTTATGACGATCCCTAAGAAGCCCAGACCACACTGAACATGTGTATGTAGTCTAGTCTTGCAAAGATGTATAACAAAGTTACAAGATGACAGCCCCCTGTGCCCAACTTTGAAACCATAAATAATTTGTTTGATTAGGTTTTTGGTGCAGTAAGTTCATGTTTATGTTTAGTATACAAAGGCCAGCATTTACAGCCTTATTCTGTTTTAGACTTTCCTTGCCCTTTAAAGACATGCTACTAGCAAAAAACTAGGTTTCTTTTTGCATGAAAATAAGGTGTACATTTAACAAAAGAGGAAAAGTTCAGGGAAATAAATACTTTATATTAGTTATGCATAAAGTTAGAACTTTAAAAAAAAAAAAGGGGGTTTGATTTATTCTTCCCAGGCAGGTATATAGGGATATGGGTGGAGAGAAGGGAGTGTTGTGTCATCAAGACATAGATGTAGGATGTTGTAAGTAGGGGGCTCTGAACAATATTTTACACCAAGGATCATGGGTCTCCTTCTACCCCTTTGGGACTTACCTTTCAGATGTATTTTTCATATGCCTCATTTTCCTATATGTATAGTACCAACCTGGTCATACAGATCAAATGTCTTGCTCTCATTGGCAGGGCACTATGATTGCTCTATTCCCAAGGTTTGAAGAAGGAAAAACATACTGGAGAAACAAGAAGATATAAAAGGTAAACCAAATTCTGCGTCTACAACTATCATCATGTACACTATCCTAATTTTCTGTAGAAGCTGGTGACAAATGTTATTAAAGATACAAGAAATTTTTCCAGTGAGCATTCTACCCAGCACTATTGTTATGTTCTGGTAGCCGAGGATGAGCAGAGTATAACAGTGCTTTATTAGCAGGTTCATGCAGCCAAACTATCATCATGTACACTACCCTAATTTTCTGTAGATGTTGACGACAAATTTAATTAAAGATACAAGAAATTTCTCCAGTGAGAATTCTACCCAGCACTATTGTTATGTTCTGGTAGCCGAGGATGAGCAGAGTATAACACTGCTTTATTAGCAGGTTCATGCAGCCATTGCACATCAGCAGTAACTTGAACTCTAACCCTTTCAGGAAGTACAGAAAGTACAGTGTATGCACAGTATACTCTTGTACACAGTGACACCTACAGGCACCACATCCCCCCCCCCCCCCCCCCATAGTAGGAAAGCATTTGGGTAAATGTAATAAACAGAAACCCTAAAACTTAAACAATATTATGCATTCTTCACAACACATAGTCCTTGGTCCATGTAGGTAGTTTTCTGATTCTCTTAGTACGCCTCATAGGTTCACTTTCTTCAGGCCTATTGCAGTTGTCATCAGGAGTAGGAAGATGTCCTTCATCAAATGCAACGTCTCCAAAGTCATACCTAGCAGGAGCAAGACGATTTGTATTCCATTTGCGTCCATCAGACATATGTGTATGGTCCTCGCTGGCGTCTCACTTTAAGTGGTGTAGTAAATTTAGATTGTCCTTGTTTCAGTAGTCCTGGTTTCTTAATTCTGACTAAAGATCCAGGCTGAAAGGGCACTTCTCTTGCATCAGGTTTTTTTCAGTATAAGCCTTGCATTTGGCTTTTTGACGTTTGACGCATGATTTTGTAGGAACAGTATTTGGTGGAAGTTTGATGCCTGCAACATGTAGTGCACATCTGTCTGCCATATAATAATTCAGCTGGAGATGCTTGGGTTGTCGCATGCCAAGCTGCTTTGTAGTTATGTAGGAACTCTGTTGTGATTACTTTCCAAGGTTTCCCAGTAAGATTTGCTGTCTGTAGTGCTTCTTTCAGACTTCTGTTGAATCGCTCGATTTCTCCATTTGCTTGTGGGTAATACACTGAAGATTTCCTATGCACAATATTCCTCTCTCTCAGAAAGGATTCAAACTCAGATGAGACAAACTGTGGTCCATTTTCTGATATTAACTCCTTTGGATTACCTTTTCTGCTGAAGACTGTAGACAGAAATCTTATTACTGTAGCTGATGTTATATGAGAAACAAATTCAGTTTCTGGCCATTTACTGTAATAGTCTATCAGAGTTATAGCAAATCTGCAGTCTATAGGAACATCTGCAAGGTTTTTCACATGCTGAATCAGAGAATGGTACTGGCTGAAGTTGTGGTTTATGTGTGATAGCTGTTTTGTCATGATTCTGACAAGTAACACAAGAAAGAATGGCAGTTACCACATCGGCATCCATTGCTGGCCACCAGTATAGTTCTCATAGTCTTTGTTTATACGTACAATTCCTTGATGACTCTCATGTGCAAGTTGCATGAGCTTTTCTCTCAAGGCCTCTGGTACCAGTGAGCGGTGAGTTACACGGACAACATAGTCATCCACTAAGGACAGTTCATGTCTAATCCTGTAGTAAGGTTGAAGATCAGGACTGATTTTCTTCTCAGCATTTGGCCCTTTGCTTTGTAAGATGTCAATGCTACAACTTCTTCGTCCTCATCCAGTGTATCAGAAGCTGCAGGTAAAGGTAAACACGACAAACAACCAGCAGTAGCATTTTTCAAACCTGGTTTGTATTGAATTTTTTACTTGAAATTCAGTAGCCTTGCTGACCATCTAGCTATATGCATTCCAGCTCTTCCTAATCCCTTTGAGGTTCTCGATTTTTCTGTTGCCCAAACATGTGCTAGAGCTTCATTCTCAATAGTTGAATACTTATGCTCTGTGTTCTCGTTGCAAATGCAACAGTTTCCCTGTATGATCGACGTGGATCTGTGTGAGAAGTGCACCAACCCCATAGTCTGAAGCATAAATGTAGTGAGGTCTCTGCTTTCCTCATGCAGTAATACTTAATGATAAGCACTCTGAAGATCCAGGGTGGAAAAGAATTTTGCTCCTCGAAGTTCTGAACATATTTCCTTCATGTGTGGCAAAGGATGATTATCCATAACATCTTCTTTATTATGTTCACAGAGATCAACACACAATCGAATACCTCCGGTTTTCTTCATTGTTACAAAAATTGGTGAATTCTTTAGTTTCTTTAGTTCCTGTGAGAAAGCCTCCCTTATAGAAAAGAGCAATCACCTTGATTTCCGGCATACTGGATTTACATCTGGTCTCAGCTTAACTTTGTGTACAAAGTTTTTTGCACAATCCAATGAAGTGTTGCTTTGTGGTGAAATTTTAGACTCTGGCTGTGTGACAGGCACTGTTTCTGTAGTAATGAGACCATCAACTAATTGTAGGTTTCATGCAGCAAAGAGATTCCTTCCAAGTATAGAAGTATCCTTATTCATAATGTAAAAGTCACATTTTGCAGTATTTGTTTCCAACAGTACAGCCACTGGCAAGCAACCAAGCACAGGGATTGGTTCCTTTAAGTAACTGACCAGTATCAGTCCAGGTGTAACAAGCAGATCTTTGGCAACGCATTTCAAAAAATATAATTTGGTAGTATAGAAACAGCTGAACCTGTATCAAGCATCAGGTTAATGGAGTGTCCCTTGTCAGCAGAAGAAGTATTGACATTGACAGTGCACATAAACTTGTCTGGAATAAATGTATCAGGTTTATCCACACTTAATACCATAACATTTGAAGCAGTGACTTCATGAACATCTTTAGCAGAACTTCTGCAGGTCTTAGAAATGTCCTACTTTTTTGCATTTGCAGCACTGTACAGCTTTTGCAGGACATGTAGCGTATTTTGCATTGTGTTGTGTTTAACCACAGCGGAAGCAGTATTTTTTATTTGCATTTGCTGCACAGTTTTGCAGTGTAGGTGAAGCTCTTTCCTTAGCACTGTATTTTGCCTATGACTGTGCATCATTAGGCCCCACATTAAGTTCCAGCAGTTCCCTGACTGAGAGTTTTAGCCTCTGCCACTGCTGTTTCAATTTGGCTAGCAACTGTAATAGCCTTTGCAAGGGTTAAATCCTGCTCTAGGAGCAGTCTCTCGCTAATGTGAGGTGAGATTTTTTTTCCCACTATTTGGTCTCTTAGCATTTCATCTGTTAGATTCCCAAACTCACAGGTAACAACCAGCTCTATCAAAGCTGCTACAAATTGATTGTGGATTAGCCATTATGTTGTCCACATTGGCGGAATTTATATCTTTCAGCAACCACATTTAATCTTGGCACAAAAAAGTTCTTTATAGCAGTAAGAGCAGTTTCATAAGTATAATCAGGTGATGGTAATGTAAAGAATAAACTGTTCCCATTTTGGAAAATATGGACCCCATGGATAACCTACATCAATGAGAAAAGTGAATGTTAGTAAATCAATTTTGCTCACATGAAAATTCTATTAAAGTCTATAAGAAAAACATGAACTGATTTTTTGGGTGGGGATCTCTGTGCACAGGAACCCATCTTTGTGGCCCCCACAGAAGTTATTTCTTTTATATGTGGACCCCAAACATTTAAACTGTTCTGGGACAGATATTTTCCTAGATGCTTTTTATTTTCTTGAGCAATCAAATTATTAGTTCTGACAATGCTTTTTCTACCACTATATTTAGCAATATTTAGTTTATAATAAACTCAAGAATGAATTAAAGAGATCTGCCTTGGTCCTTAATGTCATCTGAGTTTGAAGCACCTGACCTACAAATATAAAGTGAAGCCAGGTACTTCCCACCTAAGTGTTTTACCTCTGTTTATATTGCAAGTGTTTTTCTATGATATTTTGAACTTTGGACCCATAACAGCACCTGTTTCCTGTAACAGGATATTTTTTTTAAGACTTCTCTTGGATTGATAACAGCAGTATATATATGAGAACAGGTGCCAAGGTACATCTGTCAGGTTTGGACATTTTCAAAAAAAAATACAAGGGTGGCAAATGTACTGAAACTCCTATATATGCCACTGGACCTTATTCATTTACAAATGAAAAGATATGATAGGCCAATTGTAAATCTTAAAGGAGAAGGAAGCTACCAAAGCAGTTTATTGTCAGTAGATTAACCACAATAGTGCAAGCTATAACAATATATTTATCCTGCAGAATGCTTTACCATACCATAGTAAACAGCTCTAGAAACTCTCTCTGTTTGTTTAGAATAGCAGCTGCCATATTCGCTTGGTGTGACCACTTCCTGCCTGACTTTCTCCCTGCTCACTCATAGCTCTGGGCTCAGATTACAGCAGATATTCCATGGATTCCATAAGCATCATGTAGTAGCTGGAAATCACATTAACTTCTATTCAGTGTTAATTTAATACAATCAGAAAATAGAAAATAAAGATGTTGGATTCAAGATTAAAGGGTTGCTCACCTTGCAAACACTTTTTTATGTTCGTTTGTTTTCTGGTTGTTTACCAGAAATATAGACTTTTTTCAATTGCTTTCCATTTTTTATTTTTTCACTGTTTTTCCAAAATTGAAGTTTAAAGTTTAATGTCTCCATCTCTGGTGTTTCAGTTGGGAAGCTCAGTAATTCAGGCACAGATTCTGAATTATTACAGTTTGCTGTATTAGTTGATACATTAGAATGTTAAAAGAACACTAAGGGGCAGATTTACTAAATTAGAATTTCGAATATGCAAATGAGGTAACGTTAACCATCGAATTTCAAAATTCGAAATATCCAAATAATTAGAATTTAACTGTATTCGAATATTCGATGGTTGAAGTACTTCCCCTTTAAAAAAAATTTCAATATGCCAGTTCGCCAACTTGGACCTACCGGATTGCTTTAAAATCCTATGGGAAGCTCCTATAGGTGTTTTTAACCTTTTTTAATCGAATAAAAAAAACTATTTAATTGATCACATTTTTTTCATTCGATCGGTCGAATTGTGTTAGAAACATTCAATTTCTAATTCGAATGTTTTTGAAATGTGACCACTTCCCTTTAAATTCAAAAATCGAATTTGAGGGTTTATTGACCACTTCCCTTTAAATTCAAAAATCGAATTTGAGGGTTTATTAACCCTCAAATTCGATTTTTAGTAAATCTGCCCCTAACATCAATTTTTTTTTTTTAATTAGTTCCTTTTTTACGAAAATAAACAAAAACAGAGATAAATCTTTAAAATCGCCAAGTTTTTAATAAGAAATTACTTACCGATTCTCTGCATGTGCTCCTCTTCTAAGATGGCGATACGACAACGATCCAACGTGCAGCGCTCGATTTCTGCTCCCTGCCTTCTATAGGAGATCAGCAAAATTTTTTTTTGTACTATGAAACATATTACATTCCCCCATTACAATATTAGCAACTGTTGTATCACTTCTAAATGCATCAACTTATGTATCAATTTAGGACAATTTACAGTGTGGGTGTCCAACCTGCGGCCCAGGATGGATATAAACGCGGCACAGCTTGAAACCCTTGGTTCCCTAGGAAACTTCATGTTGCAAAGGATTTAGGAGTAGGCAGGAGGGTCGACTCTGCCCATTGCCCAGTTAGTAGTAATAATAATAATACAATAATACAGTAACCCCCATATGCAATAAAAGGCACTAAGTTTGCCCAGGAGCAGTAACCCATAGCAACCAATATGATCTTTGCTTTTAAACAGGTAACTGCTACATTCTAGCTTCTGATTGGTTACTATGAGCTACTGCTCCTGGGCACACTTAGTGCCTTTTATTACATAACCCTTAGTCTATATACAGGTGTCCCATATTCCAGTGTATAGCTCCATCTGGTTATTCAATTAGTATTGTAGTTCTTTTCTGTGCATTATTTTTACATTTACAAATCAAAAAATGTTTGTGTATTTCATGTGCGGCCCCAGTCAATGTTTTTTCCCAATGTTGCCCAGGGAAGCCAAAAGGCTGGACACCCTTGCATTAGAAGGTGATGAATGAAACTATAAACTTCAGTATTTGAAAAACAGTATCAAATAGAAAGTAATTGGAATTTTTTTTTCCGGTGATCTATCTGAAAAACAAAACCCTGCACTGAAAAACATGAAATGTGAAAACCCCTTTAAAAATCTGTGGCACCCAAAACAGTACTCTTTGAAATGATCTACTATTCCAGTTGGTCACTTCCTAATGGGTGATAATTGCACAAGTTAAATGTAAAATAGCAGACCTTCAGACTTTCTGGGTTGCAGCTTCCATAAGCAGTGCTCAAGGCCCCTTGCTCACCGTATGGATACAATTACAGCTAAACATTATTGCAGTAATCTCCCTGCTATTGTTTAAATGAGTAGTAAATAGTAAATTGCATTAATTTCATCTGGCATTCAGACTACCTCCCTTCTACTACTCTGAGCCCTGTACAATAACACAAAATAGCTACATGTAGTCTAACATTAACTAGGAGCTGAAAGGGGAACTATAAATGCATATTATACAATCATATCTGCATCAGAAAAATGTATATTCTTTATAGATGCTATATGAGCATTGTGATATTAAAAGAACAGGTGTATCTGTAGAGGAAGCAGACCCCACAATTGCCTGGGGAACCCAGGAGGTGTAGGCAACACAATAGGACATTCATTATATGTTTATGAAAAAGAAGCTGGTGATACACTAGGAGGTCCCCAGCCTTTTTCACCTGTGAGCAAAATTCAATTGTAAAAAGGAATTGGGAGGCAACACAAAGAAGTTCCTTGTGTGCCACATAAGGGCTGTGATTGGCTATTTGGTAGTCCATCTGTGGACAGGCAGCCTACATAAGGCTCTTTCTGACAGATCACCTAGTTTTAATGCAACCAAAACTTGCCTCCAAGCCTGAAATTAAAAAAATAAGCACCTGCTTTGAGGCCACTGGGAGCAATACCCAAGGTGTTATCACTTCACTAGAAGATTTGCACGTTTGTTGAGGTTACCAAGCAAGTAGATCTTTGCCAAATTTTATTAACTATATTATGGACCAAAGCAGGACTGGACTGAGAATCAAAATAGACCCTGGCATTTCAGGTACACAAGAGGCCCTAACAGCCCCCACCAGCCCACTAAATACTGACTTTCTATGGGACCTTATAGCAGCCCCTCTGGCATTTGCCCTAACCCACAAATGGACAGTCCGGGCCTGGACCAAAGCAGCTCAATGGTCGGATTATATAGATGGCCTGTAGACCCCAAAACCATGCCAATGTAGTTCTCAAGCCTGTCTAATGGACATCAGCTTAATTTTCAGCCATATTTTGTTCAGCAGGCCCTTCTTTGGGCCACATAAATGGACCAATAAGCTGCTGACCTAGCCTGGAATAGCCAATCTGGCAGTTTTTACTGGCCCATGTATAGCCTCCTTTATTCCCAAACGCTAGGGATGGCAAAAAGGATTTTGCTGTGGGGCTCTCTGACCTCTAAATATTCCACTAACTGAAAATATATGTTGCATATATCTAAAGCTGGCCATAGACTTTAAGATCCGCTCGTTTGGCGACATCACCAAACAAGCGGATCTTTCCCCGATATTCCGCTAACGGGAGGGCCATATCCGGAGTAATCCAAACATTCGGCCCTATGTCCGAAAGATCGGATTACGACAAGGGCAGTGGGATCTGATGGGTTGATCGGGGAAAAATCAAACCTTCCCTATCGATATCACAGCCAGATATAGATCGGGAAGACCCTTCAGAAGCCCCCATACATGGGCAGATAAGCTGTCAAATTGGTCTAAACGACCAATGTCGACAGCTTTATCTGACCATGTATGGCCACCTTTACTGTTATTCTACGGCTAATATGTGGAAGAATTGCTAGAGAGATTTTCAGCCAGATATCTTCGGAGAAGGAGCCAAATTTGCAGCTCAAAGCTGCCTGTTAGGATATGTGCATTGATGTATTTTGTCTGCCTACTGTACACAGTTTAAACTTTAAATTCGCTGAGCTTTTTTTAAGAAATGACTTAGCGACAAAGCCGGACTGGGAGTAAAAATCAGCCTGAGCAAGTAAAATCAAAGCAGCCCCCCTTCCCCCACCCACACACACTGACACACAGAAACACACACTGACACACAAAAACACACACACTGACACATACAAACACACACTGACACACACACACACATAAATACACACACAAACTGACACACACACACTGACAAGCACACACTGACACACACACACACACACACAAACACACTGACACACACACACACTGACACACACACATAAATACACACACAAACTGACACACACACTGACACACACACACTGACACAAACACACACAAACACACTGACACACACACACACAAACACACTGACACAAACACACACACAAACACTGACACACACAAACACACAGACACACACTGACACACACACAAACAGACAAACACATACACAAACACTGACACACACACAAACACATACACAAACACTGACACACACACAAACACTGACACACACACAAACATACAGACACACACACTGACACACACACAAACACACACTGACACACATACAAACACACACTGACACAAACACACACTGACACACACAAACAAACACTGACACAAACACACACACTGACACAAAGTCCCCCCCCCTCTCCCTGGAGCTTCCTGTTTCACAGAAACAGCATGGGAACTGCCTGATGCCTCCCTCCCTGTCTTCTGGCCAATCAGAGGGATGTTACCTTTCCCTGCAGAGGCTTCGTGCTGTTCTCTCTACCGGTGCCGGCCCATTTCATTAGTGAGCAGTGCAGCCCATCGGGAAATTGCCCGAGTCTGTAGATTATCAGTCCGGGCCTGCTTAGGGATTCTCTGCATGCGCTCCTCTTCTGAAATGTTGACAGGGCAACAATCTATTGCGCAGGGCTCTCCATTTCTCCTCCCTGCCTTCTACAGGACATAGCCAGGGAGGAGAAATCGATAGATGATAAATCGCAGAGAATCGGTAAGCAATTTCTTAATAAAAGCTTTGCGAATTTAAAGTTTAAACTGTGTTGGTGTTTTCATTTAGTTAAAAATATATATATTTTTTTTCAATGACAATGACCAAGTTACTGGTCCTTTAAGTAACATGCAAAATCCTGTTTCTGAGAACTCCTGATCTCAGAGCAAGCAGTCTGAGTGTGGGGTGGCTGCCTGAATAGAGGTAGTTGCAAGGCATCCTGTTTTTTTTTTTTGTTATATGGAGTTGGAACAGAGCTTTCTGTGAAAAGTTAGCAAAAATACTTTTCTTCTGTTTTCGTTTCTTTTTGCTCTTGAAATAAATTTACCTTCTAACAACTGCTGGCTCCTTGATGATTGCAGGAAAAACTCACATCCCAACACTGCTGTGAATGGGCAACTTTAAGCTAGCCATACACTGAAAGATCCATTGATTGGGCAAGGCTGCCAAAAGAGTGGATCTTTGCATGATATGCCCATCTTGAGAAAACAATGGTTATAACAACAAACTGCCAGTGGGATTTTTAAACCTGTCTGATAAATATCTGACCATTTTTTTAGCCCAACACCAGATATTAAAAATGTTTTATATAGTGGGATGTTTATAGAATAATTTATTGTAGCCATATCTGTTACTGATAACATTGAAGTGACATGGTTCCAGATTGGAAGACAGATCAAATTTTTGTATTTTTTTTTTTTTTTTTTTTAAATTCACTTTCAGATGGACTAATATTTCACTCAGATTCTTTACATATCCAAAAAAAACACAACTATTCTGTGCTGTCCCTTTGGTACAGGTAGTAGAGCATGTTTCCACTATGCATCCTGTGTTCAATGAAACAGTTCTGTGTGTTTATTTTTACTTGTTACAATGAGGAGGCACTGCTTATAATAAGAGAGCAATACACACAAGCTGTATTTGCTTAATCTGATTTGAACAAGAGCAAGATACTTCTTATACTTAGCACATAGAATACTAATAGTACAATTGAGCCAGAACATGCCAAGTCCAAGTATTCCAGGTGCTCCAAGGGACAACACACAGCTGTAACCTATTCACTGGTTCTCTACACTTTGTACCACCTGGGGAAAAACCCCCACACTAGGGGGCAGATTCACTAAAGTGCGAAGCATCTAACGCTAGCGCTAATTCGCCAGCGTGACATCATTTCACAACTTCGCAAATTCACAAACACGGACTTCGCTAGCGAAGTAGATAGACTTGCACAACTTTGCACCCTTACGCCAGGCGAAGTTGCGCACTGATGAAGGATCGTAACTCCGCAAATTCACTAAGATTAACATTTTCCTCAACGTTAGCACTTACGCTAGACGTTACTTCACCTGGTCAGACCAGGCGAAGTTCAATACAATAGATAGGAGGCTTTAAAAAAATGTCAAATTTTTTCTAAGTCCCAAAAAAACGCTGGCGTGTTTTAGCATAGGAGGGTGATAGTCTGAAAAAGATCGATAATTTTTTAGGGGGGGTTACCCTCCTTCCCCCCTACATATGGCAACACAACTATACAGGGGGCACATGTAGGGCAACAGGACAACTTTATTTAATTTATTAAAGGTTTCCTGGGCTTGTGTAGTGGAATGTAGTGGCTGTAACATATACTTCTATTTTACGCTTAAGTTCCCGCTGTATGCAAATTAGGTAACGCTAGCGTAACTGCACTCTGCCTGGCTAACGAACGGTAGCGCTACTTCGCTAACATTCACCGCCCTGAGTGCAAATTCGCATCTTAGTGAATTTGCGTAGTGCTGGCAAAAATTCGCCTGGCGAAGTGCGGCGAACGCTAGTGATTTTGCGCATCTTAGTGAATCTGCCCCTAGATATCTGTTGTGTTTGGTAGCCGAGGATGAGAAGAGTATAATACAATATCCTTGATGGAGTAAATAAGCTTTGTGCTCCAGGCTCCACAATACATCCACCAGCACTAGTGAAGTCCAAATAGAAAAAGTCTAGTGCCCAGTCTCCTTCAATAATATATGGGTGGAAACTACCCCTGAGCCAATGGTAAAACATTGTTCCCCTTGCCATCTAGTAAAGCCAAAAGGACTTCC
Source organism: Xenopus borealis (assembly GCA_024363595.1). Classification (NCBI taxonomy): domain Eukaryota; kingdom Metazoa; phylum Chordata; class Amphibia; order Anura; family Pipidae; genus Xenopus; species Xenopus borealis. Next base: position 40,107,359 of record CM044441.1, read on the forward strand.
TGAGTTAGTAGGGGAATTAACCCCATGGGATCCCAACCAGTGCAACAAAACACATATCTTAAATGATAGAACATTTTAAATAGCACCCAAGACATCGATATTCAGGTAGTCTCTCCAGAACACTTTGTACCCAGGTACAATGGAATACTGGCACATGCCAGCAATGCAAATAACTTTTCCAAAAATGCACACATAGGAGGCAGCATGTCACCTGTATTCCAGTTCTCTTACAGTCTTCTTCCCAGTGCCTTCATTTAATTCACTTAGATGGGACAGGGGCTAAGGGATGAAGGCCTAGCCAGCCAAGCAGGAAATACATCCACAGAGAAGTGGATTCATAAGTGGATTCTTAACCAAACCTCACCTTGCTGTCCTCATATGAATACAGTACTTGGGATGAGGTTTATCCACCCTCCTACTATGTGGTAGGGCAACTCTGAAGGAAAGCTGCTTCTCCTTCTTTTGCTGCACTGCAGCATCAATTTGGGTTCTTTGGCAATGACATCCACAGCCACAGGCTTTCTTGGCCCTAGAGTGAAATATTTCTTGGAAGACTCCAACGCAGGTATGCCAAAATCTCTAAAGGGGCCCATTCAGCAGGGGCCCACTTTAGGTATTACTAACACCACCACAGGCACTTTCTCTAAGGTATTAAACACTCGGTTGCCCTCGCTTGAGTCACCATACTGGGTGAGTACAATCAGGGTTACTACCACAACACTAGATTTCCTCAGTAGGGAACAAACTTCTCTTTATAGCCAACCTACTTAAGCCACACAATCTATGAGTGTGCTATGAAAGTAGTAACTTACCATTGTCTCAACCTCAATTACAGGGTCCCCTTCCCTGGCATTACCTAGAATTTGACTCTCTTATGACATAAAGGGGGAGATTCATCAAAGAGTGAAGTTAAGAGTGAAATTCCGCCACTAGAGGGAAATTCCACAGCTCTCAATTCATTTCTATGGGATTTTTAAAGGCGTATTCATCAAAGGGTGAACTTTCACTTCACCCACTGATGAATACGCCTTGCAAAATCCCATAGAAATGAATTGAGAGCTGTGGAATTTCCCTCTAGTGGCGGAACTTCACTCTTTGATGAATCTACCACAAAGTGTCTTACTGGGGACTTATGTTCGAGGCTACCCAGCACAAAGAACCATGGTGTCCCTCCCCTCAAATAATCTTTGTCAGGCACAAAATCTCACCGTTATATGGTGCATGTTACAATATGTGATTTGAATGTGTATTATTGTTGCCATGAGAAAGCAGGCGATTTCCCCAATAAATAACTTGACTGTGCCCTTGTTTGTCAGGTTCAGCTGATGCATTGTTTCTGCTTTTTTATTTTTTATTATTTTATATGTCTTACATTTGAAGACTAAGTCATTAAGAAATAATGATCTCCAGAAAGCAGTCTCAAAGCGGTTCCATCCTGAAGTGCTGGCTCCTTCTCAAAGCTCAGAATCAAGCACAATGGCTGCCTCCACATCAATATTACAGCTATAAAAAAATGTTGGTTCAAGAATAAAATTTAAATTATAGAGTGAATTATTTGTAATTTAGAAATAAAAAGTAAACCATAAAAATTATGACAGAATCCCTTTGAGTGACAATGAGTTCCCATCATTCTTGCGTTTCTCCTTTCCATAAAATAACTTGGGGGATAAAAGGCACCCTCTAGTGGTTCCATTTTCATTGACGTAGTGGAATGCTTGTAAACATGGGTCTATCGTTGTTTTGATTGCCATGAAAAGTTATTTGACATATGAATCATTTCAAGTGGCAATCAAAATAGTTGTTTTAAGTGCAATCATTTAACTGAGGTTACTTTGTATATGTCATGAAACTAACCATAACACATGAGCATTTGTGTGACTTTGATAGGAAAATAAACCTTTAGCTGCTCTTTGCCAGTTACTGTAGAATCTACATCAGGAGTACCCAAAAGTTAGATTGGGATCTACCAGTAGACCTTTAGCTGGTGATCAGTAGATCTCAAGACAACCAGCTTGTCTACCTCATCCTCCTGTTTCATGCTTTTCATTCAGATATTTATTATGTTAAGGTTACATAAGAAATAGTGGTTTCTTAATTAGAACAATATACAATTTCCAACATTTAAGCAATATTTTCCATGGAACAGAATGCTAACAAGGCTTTTATGGATGTAGATCCTAATGGGACGATATCACTAAAAGTAGATCTCATATTAGTAAAGTATGGGCATTCCTGATCTACAGCATAAAAGTACAATAGTGCAGTAGATTCTACAATGCCGGTTCCATTTTGATCTGTGCCACGTTACGTGTATTGGCAACACGTGGCATGGAACAAAGTGAAGTGGTTTAAACCCTGTGAATTGTGGATGAAGGTGTGCAATTAAAAACATATCCAAAAGCAATCAGATGTTAATTATTTTATATCTGCATAACCAGCTCCATTCTTTTAAACATTGCACATAAATCACAATGGTACCTCCTGACAATCAGTAACATAATTCCTCAAAAACAATCTATATACTACACAATCAGTATAAGAAACTATGTTGAGGCCAATAGCAAAGAACAATCTGACATACTCACTGTTGTAGCCATTGTGGAATAAAGATCTCAAAGTATTTCTGTGTCCAATCTTTTTTGTAGCATTCTTCTAAGTGTATGCAGCTTCACATCTGTTAAAGCATTGTTGTATACACATACATAAAATCACACATCAAAAGCATAAATAAGTGTTGCAAAATTCAGAATACACTTATGGGGAGACTTAAAGGACCAAAAAGCATCCAAGTCAAGACTGTCTTGATCCAAGAAATGCAACAAAGTGGCTCCCTAAGGAGGCTTGAAAACAAGGGTAATCTGGGTTCTTATTTTTATCTAATACAAGATGGCAGAGCATGTCACACAGGCAGAGTGTGTCACACATAGACAGAGCAAGGCACACACAGGCAGAGTATGTCACACACAGCCAGAGTATGTCACACACAGGCAGAGTAT
>CM044441.1:40114798-40151713 GCA_024363595.1 Xenopus borealis
AACCAGATAACAGCTCCCTAACACAAGATAACAGCTGCCCGGTAGATCTAAGAACAGCAAACAATTGTAAAAATCCATGTCCCACTGCGTACTATTCAGTTATATTGAGAAGGAAAAACAATAGTCTGCCAGAAAGCAGTGGCATACCTAGATCTTACTGGGCCCCACAGCAAATTATTTTTCAGGCCCCCAAAATGTCCAGTGGTTTACCTGTTTTACCAATATATAATGTAATTGTATATGAATTAGGGCCTCATGGGGCCCCTATAGCTCCTGGGCCCCCCTGCAGCTGCAGGGTCTGCTTACTCTGTAGTTACGCCCCTGCCAGAAAGTAGTTCCCTCCTAAGTGTTAGCACAAGTCACATGACTGGGGCAGCTGGGAAATTGACAAAATGTCTAACCCCATGTCAGATTTCAAAACTGAGAAATGGATTTCAGTGCAGAAGTCTACTGGAGCAGCACTATTAACTGATGTGTTTTGAAAAAAAAACATGTTTTCTCACGACAGTATGCCTTTAACTTTAAGGGAACTACCCCTTATCAAGATAAATTGTCCCTTTAAATTGCCGAGTACAATAACCACTAAGAAGTTTGCAGGATTGTTTTGGAGTCAGGTCAGCACCAGAACCCCAGTAATATGAGAAAACTTCTGATAAGATTTTCCAACAATGACAAAAGCTCTATAAATGAATAACATGATAACAAAACAGCACTGGGAAGTTCTAGGCAAAGACTAGATGGGGCTGGAACTGCTGCATTTTAATGCCAAGTTCAGGGGTGGAAACATTGAACTATTAGTACTGTCCTACATAGTACTGAGAGCAGCGTGACCCAGTCTCTGCCCACGTGACCACTGTCTGTGCACAAGCAGGAAGGGTGAAGAAGCTTTCACCACTTCACTTAGAGGAAAAATTAACCCAAAATGAGCTTTTGAAGCCGTATATTAAAAAAAGATGTTAAAGTTGCCGTAAGAAATGTTCATATTTATAAACCTCTATTGTAGTCTTTACATATGAATTAGAGTAGTCTTTTGTGATATTATTAAACTTTAGGGAAAATCCATTCTAAAGAGCTCATCTATATAGAGGTGTAGAACTGACTTTATGTCAGAAACTTATGTTTTCATCACCTGTTGTGACCATTTGAAGTCAAAGAGATGAATATGTGTGCGTGGTTTCATCTTCCTGAAACCCATTGTCTTTGAATACCACTGTTTACATTAAACTGAAAGTTATTTCTTTATAGGAAACGGATTGGTCTGCACATTTCTGGCGGCACATTCGTTGTCTTTTTTAAAGTTTTTTGCTGTTACATTGCAACCAAAAGAAATATATTTGTGCATAAATGGTGTTGTTATTTTCATACTGGTCCAGTATGAGTGAATAATACTGAATAAAAATACTGAATAAAAGATAATTATGAAGTCTGTTCTTTATATAAGATCCCATTAAATATGGTAGCGCAAAAGAGCCTGTATACAAGGAGGAATGTAAGTTTCTACCCTTGCTGGCTGGATGAGACTGGGTAAATGGGGAAGCTAAAGGCAGCAGAAGCAGTGTCATGTTGCACGTAACATGCCGAGAGTGTTTGCAATCATTTCCTATGAGAGAATAATTCTGGGAACAGCTCAGAAGCCATAAAGCAGCAGTCTGTGTGAAGATGGAAAATGTTCTAACTTTGTTTTTTAAAACATCTCTAATTCAGAGGCAAACTTTCTTGAAACAGCAAAATCCAGGTGTGAGCATTATATATAAATACAAGAGATCCTCTGCAGTCAACCTATTATGAATGTATTAAGGACAGTGAAACATTGTGTGCCTTAAGCTACTAAAAAATGGCTTACTCTTTAAACAAAACAGGGATTGTTTGTCCATATATTGCAATTTATTTAAGCTGGCCAACTACCTGAAAGTCATCCCCCGATATGGCCAGTCCTACACTCAACTTCTATCTGATTTGTTAAGAATTCAGTTGCTTGTTTATACATTTTACAAAGGGACTAAGTTTTGTATTAGTCTATGTGAATTTTGTAGTCACCACCTCATTGCACCCCCCTCTTACTGTTTTTAAAAATTAGTGGTGAGCACAACTTCCCCTTGTTTGTTATAGTTTATACAAGAGTAGTGGTCAGGTCCATGTTGTAGCTCCCATCCTTTCCAGCTATAGTCAGATAATCCTACTGTGGCCAATAAAAGGACAACCAAGTGTGTTTGGGAGTTTTACTTTGAAAGCAAGTAAGTTGCAGTTAAAACTTAGTCCCTTTGTAAAATATATAATGAAGCAATAGAATTCTTAATGAATCAGATAAAAATTGTAGGACTGGCCAGATATGGGATGACTTTGACGTAGTTGGCCATCTGAAATATATTGCAATAATGGACAAACACTCCCTGTTTTGTAAGACATTTTTAGTAGCTTAAAGGGCACCAATCACAGCCAAAATCAAACACATATTAACAACCTGACCAGTACAACCTAAACATCTTTAATCAAACTACATATACAGTTTTTTTAAAGAGAAAAAAATCAGCAGTTTTTAAAAAAATCCCATAATCTGTCAAATGGGTTCTCTCACTGAGGGAGTCCATACTGTGACTATTACATGCAAATGAGTTCATCAGCATGCTCAGATTGTAGCACTGCCCTGGGTATTCTACCCAGAATGCCTAGCTTTAGTAAACTCCTCCACTAGAAGTATCATGAGGTTTCCCTATCTTATCCCCTGTTGGTAATGTCATTATGCAAATGAGGGGCACACACTAACTTCCAGAAGGTGGCAGCACTAACACAGAAGTTTGGCAGATTTGAAAATCGCTTAGAAGTTTTATTAGGCAACCAAGAAATTTCAACTGAGCATGTGTGAGATTTCAGAGCTGTTAAGATATAGGTAGGAGGAGTCAGTGAAGTCCAAGGTGCCTGCCTCAACTGGAACTGCAGTGAAGATAGGGCAGATTTTGCAGAAGGTATAGTGATCTAATGATTTACATTATACAAACAATTCTAACTGTTTTAGGGCTAGGCCAGACGAGTAGATTCGGGTAGATTCGTCGCCTGGCAACTGATCACCTGGTGACTAATCTCCCCAAACTGCTTTCCCCTGCCTTCCAGCTGCATCATGAAGAATCGCCTGCGCCTATTCACACGCGGCAACTTCGAGCAACTTTCGACCAAAGAAGTGGCGATCTTCCCGTCTAGCCTAACCCTTAAAAATCAGATTTCTTGAACTTTCACATAGTGTATTTACTTTAAATTATTTTAGTTATGATGGGTGCCCTTTAAGGCACACAATGTCCTCAATGTCCTTAATACATTCATAATGGGTTGAGTGCAGAGGCTCCCTTGTATTTATATATATACATATAGTGTTCACACCTGGATTTTGCTGTTGCAAGAAAGTTAAAGGGGAAGGCTTTTTTAGTAGCTTAAGGCACAAAATGTTTAAATGTCCTTTATATATTGATAATGGGTTGAGTTTTGAGGACCTCTTGTATTTGCCTATGTGAATTTTGTGGTCACAACCTCATTTTACCCCCACTTAATGTTTTTAAATATTAGTGGTGAGCACAACTTTCCCTTGTTTGTTATAGTGTGTGTGTATATATATATATATATATATATATATATATATATATATACTAGATACACACTGACTGGTCCATATTAATAACTATATGCCTTCCAACTGTGCCTGTACAGGTATAGGATCTGTTATTCAGAAGCCCATCATAGAGAAAGTTGTGAATTACAGGACCGCTGTGTCCCATAGTCTCCATGTTCTTTGTCCCTGTAGCTGTAGTAAACAGTAAAGAGGATGTAAAGGCAAATCCAAAACAAATCTCTACACAGTCACCGACTGCTCTACAGTGAAACAAACAAAGCTGCTGGAGTTCTGCATGGCTGGGAAGTAAGGCAGGGGCTCTTACTGCTGTTCATAAGTATAATTATTATTTATTTTAATTAATGTATATTGGAGCTAGGTTTGTTTTCATTAAAAAAAGTAAAAATGGGATTTTATTTTTTGCCTTTGCATGCCTTTTAAGGTATGGAGATCCAAATTACAGAAATACCCCATGTCCTAAGCATTCTGGAGAACAGGTCCCATACCTTTACTCCAACCTGCAGCATTCCACTGAAAGCCAATGGCTATAATATTCCTACCAGACCTCATTTAAAGTACGTGCAAAAGTGGAGGTCAAAGTATTAAAGCATCAGATAATACCTAACAACTTCTAAACTTGGGTAGATTAGAAATGGAGGTGTTTGAGACCATGCCCTATGTGCATTATTTCCAAAGATCTCCTACCAATTGAGGCAACTTTGAATAATGATATGGAATATACTGCCTTCAGAACAATCCACCCTTATGACACCCAAGAGTGTTCACAGTCTGTGCTGCTTGGTTTTGGCAACTACTCTTGTGCAATTCAGCATTTATGTTTGTAAATCAGCCCCAAATTATACAAATATATGTTTAATAGGTTGTAGCTATTTGGTTCCTGGTAATTTCTGCTGCTACTCCCAAAGACAGTAATCCCTTAACCAAGCATTCATTGGAAAGCCACCCCAATACCTTGGCCTTACCATCACCACCCCCTAATTGCAAGGTCTTCCTCTTGTAGTTATTACATTGTATTTTAATATATTTTTCTTATACAATCTGGGAGCCAGAATTGCAACAGGCGAGACAATAGGGACATGTCCCAGGGATAATCCCCTCCTCATCTGTTATTGTTTGCTCTTTTTGGTAACCTCTCGTTGTTGCATAGACTTGGTCCTTTGGCAATGTCGGACTGGTCCACATGGTCACCAGGAAAACTCCTGCTTGTCCCTCCTGCTCCGAAACATCTGACCCATATCATGGTAATTCCTTCATTCTGGTTGAGAATAAATAGGTTATCTGGAAGGAAGAAGTACAAAAGATGAAAGAGTGTATCTGGAGATCAGAGATGAAATATAGGGAGAGGCTTCATTGTTAAGGGCCTTAAAGGAACAGTTCATGGTAAAAATAAAAACAGGGTAAATAGATAGGCGAGGAAAAATAAAAAATGTTTCTAATATAGTTAGTTAGGCAAAAATGTAATGTATAAAGACTGGAGTGAGTGGATGTCTAACATAACAGAATACAACACAACTTCCTGCTTTTCAGCTCCCTAAATCTGAGTTAGTCAGCAACTTGAAAGGGGCATAACCCTTCAATGAGTTTGCCATTGATCCTCAGCATGCAGCTCAGATTCAAAAGCAACAGTTATGACCAATGTGGCCCTCCCTCAAAAATTCATTTAAATATAAGTGTAAGCAGTTGTGAGCCAGTAAAGGGACATGCATAATGGAGCAGCTGAGGTTTAGCGGTGAGATATAGTAGATGAATGAGTCTAGCAGCAGCATTTAGAACAGATTGGAGTTGTAAAAGGCGACTTGTTGGAATACCTGTGTGGAGTAAATTTCAGTAATCAAGGCAGTAAATAAGAGACCAAATAAGTGTTTTGGTTGATTCTGTACTGAGATATGGTCGTATTCTGGCAATGTACTGTATGTTGGCCTCCTTATCTGTTGATTGCCAGCTCTATGAATCATATTATTTTATATACACATTTTAGGGGGATACATTAAGCGCAATGAGCCAGATTTACTATATTTATTAATTACTTCCTTAAAATCTTGTATATGGGGCATTCTAAGAAACGTTATATTTGGTCTTTATGCGGATATTGGCCTTTCTGTTCTGACTTTCTCATTATTATAGTTGCATGGATTCCGAACAAAATGTACAAACTACCATTATTATCAAAAATGTATAAATAGCCAATATCTTCCACACTGCTAAACAATAGATTCTTCTAGTGCAGTGGGTAGACAACCTGCGGCTCTTCATCCTGCTTGCTGCGGTCTTGCGGCTTTGCCTGTCATGTTGTCTATACAACCTGCTGGTGGCTTCTTGAGTGTTTGATCGCGGTCGAACACTCAAAAAGCTGCCAGCAAGTGCGAGGGCTGTATAGACGTCCCAGGGGTGACAGGCAAGACCACAGTCGCACACACAAGACAAGAGAGAAGCCTCCAGAGTCCAGCTGCTGCAGGTGCGAGGGCTATAGACGTGAATGTAAAGTATATTTTAATGATGTCCATAACCCTCACCTTTTCTTTATGATTCTATTAATTTTCCAAACTCTTATTCAAACCCTTCCTGAACGTGTGGACTGAGAATAAACAACGGTATTTCATGTACATAAAGGACCAAATAAATAGTAGGTTACAGCAGCTCCCCTGGCATTGGCCAAAGTTTTTACATTACCAGTCCGGGCCTGTCTGTCTGGTTGCTTGAGGCAGTGACACAGAGAGTTAAACCAGAGAACTTCAGAAGAAAAAATATGATTAAGAAAAACACTAAAATGTAAACTTATTAAAAGTAGACTTAAATGTAGACTTATTAAAAGTTGCCTATTTATGTCTAAATTATGCATAATTTTAATGTTACGTCCTCCTCCTCTGCAAAAATTAGATACTATGAGCTTACTTTATTATCGTCTGTTATGCTCTATAAACTAAGTTGCCATGACAGCGTCTTTAGCCCAGATCTCATGCCCAACAGTGTCAGCGGGTGCATCACTAAATGCATCATTTACTGTACCCAGAGTGATCAGCTAGTAACACATGTTGATCTATTATTATTATTAATTATATTATTAATAAGCTGACCATACAGCATTGTGCATTGGCATATAAGAGCAGTAAATAAGACCTGCATCACTAGGTCCATTGATTTATTTGTTTGGTGCATGCCTGGGCAGAGTAAAGTATACCTTTGCATACCAATGTCCGACTATACACATGCTCAGGGCTGGATTTATATAGTGGGCGCCCCTAGGCCTGCTGTTGTTTGTCACCCCTGTCCCCTCCCTTTTATTTGCTCATATTTTCATCATCTGGATGGAGCAATGGGAATTGGCACACAGGAAATTTTAATTTCTGAACCCCTAAAATCCTGGGCCTGGGCCTAGGTGGCCCCTCCACAAATCCAGGCCTGCACATGCTGATTCTCCAACATGAAATCTTGAGAGTTAAGTAAATGGTACTGAGGTAGCAGCAGTAGTTTATAGAGAGGCTAGCGTACACATAATTATTGCTCATGTTTCTGAGGGAAGGGGTAGACACATTTCCTGGTAGGGTTGCTTGTGGGTAGGACCTACACCTATTTTAATTTCTAAGGCACCAGAAGCGTTGGCACTTTTACAAAACTCTTTAAAGGTAGATAGCAAATTCTTCCTGGTGCTAAAGTCAATTTTTTCTTGTAACATATTGACAAATAAATATGCAATGTGCACAGGGGTGTAACTACAGACCCTGTGGCTGCAGGAGGGCCCAGGATGGATAAGGGGTCCCATGAGGCCCTAATTAATGATCATGTGCAATATATATAGGTAAAACAGGACAACCTCTGGATATGATGGGGGCCCTAAAATTAATTTTCTGTGGGGCCCAGTAACATCTAGTGATGTCACTAAATGTGCAACAAATCTGGTGCCACCGGAACAGTGCCAACAGTGCTTGCATATATAATATATATATATATATATATATATATATATAATCCTTGAATAAACCTTTGTTATATATTTTTTTTAATATTTTGCCTTGCTGATTCTTCTCAGAGTGCTGTCACTTTGGCTAGCTATATATATATATATAGTTAATATAGTTAATTGGAAAGTACCTGCACTCTTATGTAGTCCGATGGGTGCTTGGTCAAAATGTCATGTACAAAGTTCAAAATTGACCAGCAGTCCGTCTGTGTTTCAAATAGTTTTATTTGATTCATTATAATTGGGGCCTTTATATTTTTTTAAAGAAAATCTTTTGCTTTGCTAATTCTTCCTTGGAGTGGCAACCTTAACCTGTTTGTATTGAAGGTTCACAAGTGGCACAACTATGGGACATACTTGAACTTTCTTGCCTCTTGTCTACCCAGATCTAGATATATTACCCCTTCTTCACTCAAGGGGTCAGATTCAAAGACAAAATGATGAGAAAATATTGTTCTATGGTTTATCCTGTGAAAACATAAAGGTGATATTGCACTTTTAGCAATGCAAGTGATGTTATGGGGATTCTCTTTTGTTCTATTACAGTTGTGTTGTACACTTAATTGTTAAAATAAACAAATAAAACTTTTTTTAAAAATATACTTTTCTAATATTTCATTCCCGAATTCCTTTTGCCTTTTAGACGAATCTTTTCTAGGGGGTGTGGTATACTGTAATAAGTTCATTTAGGTTTATGCTGAGGTTGTACTCCGCTTCTGTTCTTTTACCTGGATAATGTTGTATATAGAGGGAATAAATAGAGCAGCAACATCAAGATTTCATAAGCCACACGCAGCTTGTATAAGATACAGCTTCTGCAGTTCCTCTACCTCTCCCTTCCATTAGGAGGAGCCAGACATACACCGTGTCATCCTGCCAGGGAATTGCAACTGTCTCATATCTCACCCCCCTGTCCCTCTCCATAGAAACACACAGAGAATGCATCCAGAGATGAGACCTTGCGTTTCCCAGAAGCGCTTGCTGCATGGGGAGACTGCTGCAAAGACACAAGCCTTGTGACGTCACGGGGGGCGTGACTGTAGAGGATGGAAAACTGAGACTGCTGTGTGGGTACCAGGAGGTATAGGGGACCCGGTGAGGCACTCATATAAGCAATTCCAATATGCCCATGTGAAAAAAATCTATTAGTGCTAAAGTTTAAGTGGGCTTTAGGTCTGGGGTCAATTAACGCATTGAAACGCTGCTGGATGCCTCTAAACGCTCTGCTTCATCCATTTCCAGAAGAGACCGAAACTACAATTCCCACTCTCCGCCGCCAGTCAATGCTGAAAGTTGCGGTGCTGGAAATCACTGTTGAATAGTCCATAAGCGCTATAATCAGTGTGCGATTTCTAAAGCGCTATCGCTGCGCTATCTGGCAACAACTGTCGCTGGTAGTTTGCTCCCATTAGCGTCTAGTAATGTACATCCGGCGTCTGTTTAGTTCTATTCCATCCTATAAATGCCTCTAGCAGCAAAACTTTCCCTTCTCTACACGCGATCCAGTGCGTCAGTCTCCCTATGCCTCAAGCCTGCAACTCATACCTCCCAACTGTCCCTTTTTTAGGAGGGACAGTCCCTCTTTCGACAGCTCAACCTGCAGTCCCTCATTTGTACTGGAAAGTCCCTCTTTTCTCTGCACTGAACAGCCAGAAAAAGAAACAAGGTTTCTAACTTAATTGGCTTTAGGCAAAGAGCCCAGAACACCTAACAGGCGCAAATAAGATACGTTGTAGCAATTTTGAGATAAGAAAAGAAGTAATTGTAACAGTTTAGATAAGGAGAAATCTTTTCAAACCTTCATAAACTGCCAAATTTTGTAAAAACGAGCATGGTAATTCGGGGGGTGTGGCCACAAAAAGGGGAGTATTCAAAAATGTACTTCCCTACATGCCAAAATTGTTTTTGTCCCTCTTTTTACTTCCAAAATGTTGGGAGGTATGCAACATTAACCCCTGCAGGACCCCTCCCCAAGATACTATTCGCTCAAAGCCTCTCCCTAATATAAAAGGAAAGTGTAGTTTTCCGAATAGCTAAATTGTAATATCATAAATGAATTCCGTTGCCCGCACAAAGTGGTTAAACTATAGTAAAATACGATTTCTCATCTCTCTTTCATTTATAATATTTATATATATATGATAAATATTTTATAAAATACGATTCCTCATCTCTCTTTCATTTCTCGTATATTTATATAAGATAAGTATTTCTCATCTCTTTCATTTCTCATATATTTATATAAGATAAGTATTTTATAAAATACGATTTCTCATCTCTCTTTCATTTCTCATATATTCATATATGATAAGTATTTCATAAAATACGATTTCTCATCTCTCTTTTCATTTCTCATATATTTATAATTTATTAGCAGCCTCGACAGCTGCTGCCGTGGATCAGTTTCCCATGTACAATGGCAGGAATCCCATGTAAATGTCTCATTTAGGGGTAGGACGAGCTTTGGGGGATCATTTAGACACGAGTATGTCACGGGCTAAATACACACAGGCAATTTCTATCCTCAGAACAATTCCTGATGCGTTTAACATTTGCCCAATGTGAACAGATATATTAATAGGTCTGATCCTTATATAACCACACGAGCTAATCTGATACCTACACACACTCGCACGAAGTCTAGAAACCCCTTCATTAGAGGCGTGTTTAAAAAATGAAAGCTACAAAACTCCCATATATGAAGAGAGTCCCGCGTTTAATATCTTACATGCGATGTTTATAAGGACTATATTTTAGACAATAGTCCTATAATATACAATTTCACTACAGTATAGTACTTGTACTAGAAATTTGATATATTTGTTTTTGTATTATTAGAATGCTTGCATCATATTACCTTATTAATTATTGCATATTTTGCATGCACTTTATGTTGTTATTGTACATTTATGTTATTGGTGTAACTATCGATTCATAAAAAAACCGCGACAGAGCGTTTGTTGCGAGCGTCTTTCCTTGTAGTGCGATTACAAAAAGCACTATGTATCTTTAGCTTTCTGCTGTGTTAGTGGCTCTCTGGGACAACTTCTCTATAACTACACTACAGAAACAGATAAAAAAAACATAAGCTGCAGCAGTTTAATACAATGAATAATTCATAATAATACATTAATAATTAAGAAAAAATACAAGCGCCAATAGTCTCTTGGGAATCGGCGGATACACGGAACGCAGTCATGAAAACTTGCTGCAGCGATTTTCATTCGATTGTTAGCTTAGAGAATCAGCTCTGTAACTGTTACTGCAAGAAAAGGTTGGGTAATAAGTTGGAGGGTTAAGTAAACGAATTAACGACTACAGGACACTTTTCTGGCCACTGCTATTTGGAACACTTATGTGACCTAAATATATAAGTTCCCCAACCAACAGGCAATAATTAATATAATATGCACGTGTATGTGTCTGCATGGAAAGCTTTGCAACCAGAACTCGACAGTCCAAAATTGCAAGTAAAATGTTTGAAGTCCGGGGAATTAAATAAACAACTGTATTTTTGTTTTCTGGCATCAATAACCACTAAAATCAGTATTTAGTATGGCTGCGACATTAACTAACTGGCCAATATGAGTTACTGCATTAATAGCCTTGAGCACCCCAGAAGAGGTCACCTGATGCCCGCGGCCTGTTAGCGCTCTAGCAGAGGGGGGCGCAATAAGACAGTAGATAGGACATCAGGGATGCGCAGAGCTTTAGGATAACAATAGGCAGAGCAAGCATCGCACCATCCACAGACTTCAGCATCCAAAGCATCACATGCTCTGTGTACAGGGATATCTGCTGTATACATTGGTGTCCACACAACTTTTTTATGATCACAGGTAACCTAATCAAGGCTTACCCTGGGGAGGGAAGTTGAATGTGTTGCTGGGAATTACAGTTTCTTGGAACTAACTAGAGAAGTCATGGTGGAGCAACTACCCCCTCTTGCCCCCTTCTGTAAACACCCATGGCTGTATACGTACAATAATGGAGTCAATGTAGTTCGTTATTGTGGAATTAGCTTGGTTACTCTCACTCCATTCCTAATCGTCCTTTCTCCTGTCTCTCTCCTGCATATAATCATTATAATTATTATGACACGCATTATTCATAGGAAGAATAAGACAGAAGGGGGGGGGGAAGTCTTGTCCTGGAAGAGCTTAAAACCAATGCAAACAGAATCTCTGTGCAACACTAATCTCTATATACATGGAATCTGTATGAATACAATCTGTGTGCATCTACAATAACTATACACATATATTCTGTACAATTGTATAGACACAGAATCTCTATACACATACAATTGCAATGCCTTTGTCAGGGGTCATCCTGGCACATGTATATGCTCCTCTAGAGGCCCACAGTCTTGTGCTACTAATAGTGAGTGAACTACAACTTACAGAGTCTCCTGAAGACATGTAGTTGAGAAGGCGAGAAATGTGTTTTAATATAACACACAACCTAAACACAAGGGTGGAAGGACTGCATAGACAGGGTTTTATTTCAAATTCCCAGATGTGAATATGTGTATGGCTATGCTATAAGCTGTGAATAGCTTTATGATCCATAAAGTCCTATGGTAAATTTGGAACTGGGGGTTAATATACCTGAGGGCCCCCCTAAGCATCTCATTACCCAGGTTGTCTTGTGGGGAGCACCGATAGCCCTAATTATAGGAACCAATATCTGTCTGTAACTGCCAGCTTAGGGTTCAACTGCCATATTACCCAGAGTCACAGGAAATCTGTCCAAAATCTGGTGCGTGAGTATGGAGTAAGGGTTTTGTGTGTGTGTGTGGGGGGGGGGGGGGGTTGATTAATACAGGGAAAGGTACTCGTTTACCATTCAGGTAGGATTGATATGTGAGCTGATATGCAGTAAAACTGCTTTAGGTGTTACTTTACCTTCCCACAGGCTGGGGGAGCTCAGTGCTTATAACTAGATTTTTTTCTATAGCCAATAAAAGGTATCAGAACCTGATTCCCACGGTTAACGGAAACTGGAAGCAGTAGCATTTGCCCCATCCTCCTTCCTAGCCACTTTTATGAGACAGGCTTTGTGTGTTCTCTGTTATGTGCAACAATACTCTAGTCTAGGAAATCTCCTTCTACCAACAATTATCTAATTGGAGATCACATTTCTGCTCTATTCATGCTCTTTTTTCCTTTTCTCCCCACTTGATATATTTTTCATTATTGACATATGATATAAATATGTATGTGTATTTTTTTTTTTTTTTTGAGCTATGGAGTCCTGTGAAAAACTTTACACGCTGGATAGATACAGTTTTATTAAATAACCTCAATAATTTGCAATTTTAGAATTTTGTGTTTTTGTACAAAAGAAATCTAGTGGACTCTTTTTTTTCCTTTCATTGTATTCTTTTGTAATAGAATGTATTCTTTTTAACTCCATTATTTCAGGAATGTGACGATTGTTACTGTGATTAAACCAGTGAAATATACACATCATATCATTGGAATATATATGTATATACCGAGTGGCATTCGTTTGTTTTTGTTTTGTAACAATATAAATATACATGTACATATAACAGCCATACACTAATCGTTTGTATTGTAGGAATATTTTCTCACTGTTTTCTTGTCGTGAAACCGATATCGAAATAGCTCGTCATTAAAATACAGTATTGTGCCTGGCACCCTACGGCACTTCATAAACTCCAGATACGATCTGTAAGCATTTTACAATGTTTTTTTGTTGTAAATGTATTCTTAGGTTTCCTCAACATGTCCTGCTAAAACCAAATCCCCTCATTATTTTAATCACGAGGCATATCCTGATTTTTTTAGAACGAAAAATTCCTCTGCAATGACATACACGTTGTGATCTGACTCAGATATATAGTTATTTGACACAAATGAACCATTCAGGCTGTATATATTCATTATGCCATCAGAATTATCGGTATTTACTGGCAAAGAAATTGGTAGCAGTGTTTGTGATATATATATAATATTCCATTATTCGTAAAAAAGTTTAAAAATGTATATATATATATATATATATATATATAATATTCCATTATTCGTAAAAAAAGTTTAAAAATGTATATATATATATATTTTTTTTTTTTTTTAACTTTTTTAAGAATAAAGGAATAAGCAATTTAAATGGAAAAAAATGCTTACCACTGCTATAAAACTAAGCACTGTAATACATTTTGTTTGTAATATATATATATATATATATATATATATATATACGTGAATAAAGATTGATAAGGAGGTGCACAATTGCAGCAAACTAGACCAAATGATTGTTCATTATTAAAACAATCTTACAAACTTTGTATTGGCTGTAAATAAAAGAAAAATGTTCTGATAAGCTTTTAATAAAATTATAAATTAATATATAATATATTATAATATATATATTCTCCTAGCTGAAAAAACTTTTTGTAAACAATATGTACGGCATGATATAACTTGCTTTTAAACGAGTTTTTAATCTGTATCATCCACAGTGCATCATTTCACTTGTTGGTCCATATTCACTAAACAGGAGTAAAGTAAATACGCATGGTTTCAATTATGGGTTACTCTCTATCCACCACTGTTTAATGTCGGGTTAGCGGTTTTATCAATTTCTTTATGTATTAGATTTTGATACACACCATGTATTTATTCCCCATAAATTATAGATAGCTATCATTTTAAGTTCAACAGCTAATAAAGTCTTCAACTTCATATGCTCTGATTGCAAATTAAAAAATTTTTAAGAAATATTAAAATTCCTGTTATCTCTTGTATAATAGTGTCCCATTTAAATACATTTGTACATTTGTGAAATGGTGGGGGCTATTTCTTGTTTTAATAAAGCGTTTTTTATGTTTATAGTAGCCACAATGTATCGTAGGTTCCTGTCACTTTAAATAACTATTCTAATAATGCATAAATCATTAAAAACAGGGAAGATATGGGCAGATAACTATCAATGTATTTTAGTAAACAGGTCTATATTTTCCAAGTTTAGGAAATGCTACATTTTTACCTTCATCTTATAAATATGTCCTTATTTTCTGATACTATTAATTACCACCACAATACCCCCAAACATTTCAGTAAACTGGGAATTAGAAGCAAATTTAAAAAGCATATACATTTTTGTAAAAAACCTTAGTGGCTTATTTGAAAATGTACTTGCAATTTCTGTCCTCTGGGTGTTAAAATAGTGCAACAGGAGTCAGGTCTCTTCTGTGTTTTAATCAGCTGGCTTGGACCATTTTCAGATTGATTGAGTGCAGTGAAAGTAAACAGAAATATACTCCTTTTTGGAAGTAGTTTACTTTAAAATACATTAAAAACAACTGCACATTTTAATTAATGTATAGATGCATGTGATAGTCAATCCAGATAAGGGATACCATACCTGTATTGGAAAGTTGCTTAAATAACAGTTTTGGGTAGAAGACCCCCATTAATTTTAGGTACCCACAATACCTTGTTTCTCTCCTGCAATGCTTTGCCTGTATATATATTTTTCAATTTCAGCGATAAAAATTATTTTATTAGTTGTAATTAGAACTGGATGTAAAAGAAAATATTGGCTGATAAAATTATTATGTTAAATAATAGAAAAGTGAGTTTAAAGGGGTTGTTCACCTTTGCGTTAACTTTTAGTATAATGTAGAGAGTGATATTCTGAGACAATTTGCAATTGGTTTTCATTTTTTATTGTTTGTGGTTTTATAGTTATTTAGCTTTTTATTCAGCAGCTCTCTAGTTTGCAGTGTCAGCAATTTGGTTTCTAGGGTACAAATTATCCTAGCAACCCTGCATTGATTTGAATAAGAGAATGGAATATGAATAGGAGAGGGACTGAATAGAATGATAAGTAATACAAAGTGGCAATAACAATACATTTGTAGCCTTACAGAGCAATTGTTTTTGGATGGTGTCAGTGACCCCCATTTGAAAGCTGCAAAGAAACAGAAGAAAATTGCAAATAATTAAAAAACTATGAAAAATAAATAATGAAGACCAATTGAAAAGTTTCTTAGAATTGGTCCTTCTACAATATACTAAAAGTTAACTTGAAGGTGAACCATCCCTTTAAATATGCAGAATTATGACTTTTAGTGACTCAAGGCCTGTGATCAGCAGATATTGATACAATTATTTTGTAAAACCAGTGGTAAAATTAGGACCTATAAAATTACTTTTTACAAAAGGAAGGACCTTTAGTGGATAGACGGATCTGCAACCTTGGCTCTCCAGCTGTTAAGGAACTACAAGTCCCACAATGCAATGAAGGAGTCTGTCATGATTCAGAAAGGCAAATGCATTGTGGGACTTGTAGTTCCTTAACAGCTGGAGAGCCAAGGTTGCAGATTTTTGGATGGCTAGCTTTATAATATCACTTTCTGAAGGAAAGTTTGCATAATTTGAAACCCGGGCCCCCAATATGACCACCTTATAGTTTGATAGTTACATAATGTTAAATTCTTAGCAAGGTTTAAATTGGTCTTCATTCTTTTGTATTTTTTGTATTTTTTTCATTATTTGCCTACCTTTTCTGCCTCTTTCCAGTTTTCAAATAAGGGCTGCTGACCCCAGCATCCAAAAACAAATTCCTCTGCAGGTTACAATTATATCTATTCAAATTCCAGTCTCTCATTCAAAACACTGCCTGGTTGCTCGGGTAAATTGACCCTATCAACCATATATTTATAGACATTTCAAACTGGAGAACTGCTCAATCAAAAGCTAATTCATATTTTAAACAAAAATAAAGTCCAAGTGCAGATTGGCTCAGAATATCAATGTCTACAGGATACTTAAAGTTAATTTAAAGATGAATTAACAGTCTGATTCTAAAAAGCAATTTTTATGCATTTGCATAGGCTATCACCGTTGCTGATGTACAGTGAATGGGATAAAAATATCTAAACACAAAAACCTTGCTGGACACCTTATGGGCAATAGTATCATTGTTCCTCTTTTAACTGTTTAAGATCAGGACTGAACATCTTTGCAGAAAAGACCAACAGAATAATATCTTCAGAAACATCTTTTTTTTGTTAAAACTCTACATATAAATTGAAAGCAGCCTTTGGATGTTTCATACAGTCTGAACTCAGACAGACAGGAATTTTTATCATCTTTTAACATCACCATTTTAGGCTTACACAAAGCAGCTGTCACCCTTTATGCTTCATCCTGAATCATCTATCGTTTTGTCGTTTTGTCTTAATTAAACCTTGGGATCCTTGGAGAAGAAAGATGTGTAACAATGATTTCATTTAAAGATCAGCTCCATTTGTTCAGTGTGTTTTGCTTACTTGTATTCAGCAGCATCAATATAACAAAATCTGCTCATATTATTGTTCCATGTGGAATAAAGATTGCAGTGCATTTAGCATATTACAATGTTCCCAGTAGCAGCAAAGCAATGTGCATTAGTGTGTAGAAATTGCACATAAGTTGCACATTAGGCAGAGGATGGACACTGTGCAAAGCAGCAGCGTGGCCCAGGGATAAAGCAAAAAAAATAAAAAATCAACAGACATTTGTGCTCCATAACTACATTCCCTGTAAAATTTAACTAAAATATTAAGCACTAATAAAATGAAAGCTCTGTACATTCATTCTACATACACTGTTATACCATCGCCTTGTGGAATTTCTGTTAGACACAAACCATATTTTATATCCCCAAAGGGATTCTATCATTAAAATACCAGCTGTTTCCATGTTGGTCTTAATAAATTAACATTTTGAAATAGTACTTAGTTTCCTAAAAGGAATTAAATTTCATTAATGGTGGTAATTCCAGCATTCTGAAGTGGTCATTTTATCATTGCTTAAAATTGAGGAAATATGAAGTGATTTCCAGTGCAAATCCCACATATATATATGTATATCCTTCTAAACTAATTTTCCCTGTATAATGCTAGGGCTGAACTTGCATTAAAGTTAGCTGTTAATATTGCTTATAAAACAGGAGTGTCATTTACAAACAAGTGCAAGTGCGGTCACACCAAAATACATGCACATGTTGATACCATATTTAAAGGAGAACTAAAGCTTAACTAAAGAAGTAGGCTATAAATGTTGTACATTATGTTTTGTGCTTCTGTACCAGCCCAAGGCAACCACAGCCCTTTAGTAGTAAAGATCTGTGTCTCCAAAGATGCCCCAGTAGCTCCCCATCTTCTTTTCTACTGATTCACATGCTCTGTGCTGCTGTCAGTTACTGAATTTAGGGATCCACTCACAATATACAGTACACATAGAATAGAAATGTCACAATATAAGGCTGATTAGTAATTAATACAGATAATTAGTGATGGGCGAATTTTTTTGCCTGCAGCGAATTTGTGACTAATTCATATGATTCACCGCAGGCAAATAAATTTGCGAAACGCCAGCAAAATTTTGCCGGCATCTCATTTTGAAATCGGACACCAAAAACGGACAACTGCGTCCAAAAACGTTTGCAAATTTTTCACCGTTTTTTTGATGCCGGCAATGGATGCCCAGATCCAAAAACGGACGCCTGTGTCCAAAACGAGACGCATTATTTTGCAAATTTTTCGCTGTTTCGGCGAAGCGCTGCCAATTTGCCCATCACTACAGATAATTAGTACATGGCAGCAAAGAAACCAGTGTAACTAGCATTAGAGTTTAATAATCAGCCCTGTAGCATCAGCTTATATTACAGGCCAACCTCATTTTCTGCTTGAAAATTTGTGACAGCCCCTAAGCTTAGCTTCTCAACAGCTGCTCAGAGCCCACTGAGCATGTGAGTGTCACAGACACTTTCCAAGATGGTGACAAGTCCTGGATCACTGCAAAAGGTGCAGATTCCCTCATGCACAACACTATGCTGCAGTTCAGAGAAGAAACACTGCCCTGTGGGTAGAAAAACATTTTTCCCCAAGAATTGCAAACAAAATTACCCTTAATAATGCCAAAAAGTTTGGTGTACTTGGAGTCACTATCCCAGAGATAATAAGCCACAGAGCAAAACAAATGATCATTCTGATGCCTGGGAATCTGGGCTTTTGAAAATGTTGGCATTCAGTGGCATTAAACTTTGCAAAGGCAGGAAGACATCAAATATTTTTGCAGGTTACAATATA
This sequence comes from Xenopus borealis, assembly GCA_024363595.1. NCBI lineage: Eukaryota > Metazoa > Chordata > Amphibia > Anura > Pipidae > Xenopus > Xenopus borealis. The sequence goes on from CM044441.1 coordinate 40,133,486, forward strand.
CAGTGGCTGCAGGTATGCATGTGGGTGTTTGCCTCTTGTTATGTTGGAAATTCAGATTTTCTTGCTCCTCAATGTGGCTTTAGGAATGTAGTGAAAGAGCCTGTTGGGAACAAATCGGGGATTCTAAATGATATATCAACAAATAACTGCATTCTTGTCCTGAAAATGCATTTTCCTTCCCTAATATTTGGATCATTGCATGTAAAACCCATGCAGCTTAAGACATGTATTTTACATGTTATAACATGTTAGTGGGAGATCTGTTGCCCATGGTAGTACAGATTTCCCACATGTAACAATACCCTTACATTCAGCAATGACCCTGCTGCTAGTTCAATTTGAGTGAGCAAATAAGGGGTACCACTTGTGGCACAATGTCACAGTACACCATTATCTTGTAGGTCTCACTGTAAAAATTATCTATATTTACACCATGTCTTATAAAGATGCCTATGGAGTCCTACAGCTGGGCCAGGATTCAAATAATCCCAGGGCTGCATCCAGTCTCTGAGCCTTCAGTTCTCCAGCTTTGTCCTATTGAAATATCCTGCAAGTATGTGTAAATCCAAAGTGTCTAAATCTTCACTGAATGCTCAGATGCTACCAGTACAATGTAGCGGAAACAAAACACTACTTTTCAGACTACTGATCACAGTAAGACCACAATAATAACAATTATTAACTTGCTGGGGTAGAGTGGCACAGCAATGGGGGGGGGGGGCAGACCCAATGGTAGGAAGCTGCAACAGGTCTCCTGTCCAGCAAGCTGTATTGGTGCAGGGGATCTTGGATCCCACTTGTGCTGAAGGAATACACAGAAAAACATTTTTTTCTGAAAGGCCACCAGAAAACCAGACTATTTTAATTCACAAGCTAGAAAGAAGCAGAAGAGGATAGCAAGAAGCTATAACTACTTTTTATTTTAATCACCAAGAAAAGTTACTAAGAATAGAGCATTCTTCTTCTAAAGGTGAACTACACCTTTTGGCACAATTTGTGCTTGATTTTCTAAACTGAATTTAAAAACAGCATCGGAATTTGGAATTCAGGCTGTCAACTGGTTGCTAACAGAGTCAGTCCTTGCAGTATTTTGCACCCTAGGCAATATTACCTGCCCTGTGCCCTGACCCACCACTACCGCTGCTTGGTCCCAGTGTTCACACAACAACAATCTCGCATTATCCTGCTTGGTCTGTAAGACACCTAACAAGGAAAAATACCGCTGCAGCACCTGTTTGTTGCAAAAAATGGAAAAGTTGGATTTATTAGGTCAGACAAACAGGCAAAGTTTCGGGCTTACTCTCGCCCTTTCTCAAGCCTTTCTGTTAATACAATGTACAAAATATTTATCCCCACCTGAGAGGGATACATAATTTTTTCAATGTATCACCAGACAGGCTTGAGAAAGGCGAGAGTAAAGGTGGCCAAACACAGGCAGATTAAAGCCGCCAATATCAATCCTTAAGGCTCAGGCCAGACGAGAAGATTCGGGGAGATTCGTCGCCTGGCCGCTTCCCCCTGCCTTCCAGAAACTAAATGACTAATAGCCTGAGCCTATTCACACGCCGCGCTGCGATTTCCCGAAATTGCTCGAAATTGCCTAAGGAGCAACTTCGGAAAAGCCAGCGCCACTTGTGAATAGGCGCAGACGATTATTCATTAAAGACGCTGGAAGGCAGGGGGAAGTGGTTCGGGGAGATTTGTCGCCCCAAAGAAGAGGCGATTAGTCGCCAGGCGACAAATCTCCTGGCCTTACCCTAAGACAGATTCGGCTTCTTATCTGCGTGTGGGGGTGTCCGACAGGTCTTACGGATTGATATCTGGCCAAAAATTGGCCTGCTATCGATCGTACAGGTTTGATTTTTCTTGTGTCAAGGACTGCATCGGATAGATGATGTGGTCCTACAATCAGCCTGTGTCCATTTCCTTTGTATAATCCGACAGTTTGGCTTTAGGGATTAATCTGATATCTCGCTGCCGTTGGTGGGCATATCAGGGTAAAACCACTAGTTTGGTGACCTCGCCAAATGATAACCATATTACGTGGATATTGGTTGGGATCAGCAGACTACCATAAATGCACAGATATTATTACATTTATACTGGCGCTGTCTGGCACCACATTGGTTTCAGAACCCAGGGTTGGTGCTGATGTAAATAAACTGAGCTGTTTTGTGTGCAACAGGCCTCCATCAGGGAACCTTGTATATTAGCACAATTCTACAATTGTACTACTTGTTTCTATATATTCCTGACTCTGTGTTTCTTGGAATTACTGACATGTTAATCATAAATTATAATAGTACTTTTTAATACCAACAAGCCTTGAATAACATGTAATATACAGTATGTATTGAATAAAGTAATTTCTCTTGCAGCACCGATTCTGGCGGCGGCAGCCCCGATGCCGCCCGCCTCCCCCTTTACCGAGCTTAAAAAATCAGCATTGGAGCGGGTGAAAAGGGGGCGGTATCGCTAGAGCATTGAGTGCAATTGCGCTCTCTGCACTAGTGGAGTCAAATTTCCGGGTTAAAACCTGGAAATTCGGCTCTTAAAGTTACAACAGGCGGCTTTTTGCTGTGTAACTGGCCGCCTGAGGCAAGGTTCTAACCTTGCCTCATGGCCGGAGCTGCCCTGCTCTCTTGTAAAATATAAGGATATCATAAGTTACCAAGGAGTTCTATGACTCACTGAAACTTGTATATTATAAAGAATAATGTACTCCCTCCTGTAAAATATGGGGGTATTAGAAATCCTCTAGGAGCTGGAGAATAACCTGTATAAAAACACTTGGCCTGCTGCCTCATACTTGACAACTTCTTTGTGATTTACAATATCCTTATAATTTACAATAGGGGAGCATTAATCCCTATATAAATGATGTTTAGTGAAATCATCAGGTTTATTTGTGGTTGTTATTATTGTTAATAATGTTAATATATGTTAATAGAGGTCCCCAGAGAACTGCCAACTACTTACCCTTGTAGTTACTTACCCCCTCACTTTGAAACTCTATTCAGTCTCCTTTTTGGTCATCTCTTAACTTCCACTGCTGTCCTCCTGTAGGAATCTCACAGAGCATCATGGGTTCTTAATTGTTCTGTACATGCCTGTTATAAGAAACTACTAAAAGTATGTAAATGCAATATGCATCACAGTCTTCAAACTGCCACTGCTGTGCTAAGGGGAGTAAAGACCTCACCAGGTCTAATGGCATTGTAAGTATAATAAACATGCACCTTTGTAAGATTAGCAAGGGGGCAGATTGTAGCTGCAGGAGATACTTCAAAATACATCATGGAAATATAGGGGTCATCTTCAGAAGCCATGTCTGCTCCAAGAGGCTCAAAACTACTTGAATTAGTGTGGTGTAGAATGAGCACTGCTGAATGCAATGCAGCTCTGTCCTTACTGCCAGTATTCACCTTCCAACTTTAGAGCATATTCCCCTGTTTTTGGAGTGCAGAGACTAGGGATGGCGCGAACTGTTCGCCGGCGAACTTGTTCGCGCGAACATCCGCTGTTCGCGCTCGCCGGAAGTTCGCGAACGTCGCGCGACGTTCGCATTTTGGGTTCGCGTCAATTTGGCGCATTTTTTTTGCCGCATTTTTTTGCCCTCTCACCCCAGACCAGCAGATACATGGCAGCCAATCAGGAAGATCTCCCTGGACCACCCCCACACACCCCCTGGACTAAAAAAAAAAAATGTGCATACCTCCCGAGTCCCAACTGTCCCTCTTTTGCGAGCTCAACCCTCTGTCCCTCATTTGTACTGGAAAGACCCTCTTTTTGGAGGACCCTCTTTCACTGGAAAGACCCTCACTGAACAGCCAGAAAAAGAAGCAAAGATTTGAACTTGGCTTTTGGCAGAGAGTCCAGAACAGCTAACAGGTGCAGGTAAGATACTTTGTAACACTTTTGACATAAGAAAATAATGGATTTTTCTTTTCCCTTGATCCCCCTCTGGCATGCCACTGTCCAGGTCGTTGCACCCTTTAAACAACTTTAAAATCATTTTTCTGGCCAGAAATGTCTTTTTTAGCTTTTAAAGTTCGCCTTCCCATTGAAGTCTATGGGGTTTGCGACGTTCGCGAACTGTTCGCGCGTTTGTCGCAAGTTCGCGAACGCGTCCGCGAACTTTTTTGCGGCGGTTCGCGCCATCCCTAGCAGAGACCTTCTGCAATTCTTTAAAATGCACACTGGGTAAGAACAAGGGGCAGGTAATAGAGGAAGGGAGCACAATACCAAAGGAAACAAAAAAAGTTGAACCAGCATGGCGGGTTTTGAGTGAGTTGCAAGTTCTGGCAGACTTCTGTTGCGGTGGGGAATGGGGGTTTGGGAGCTTGAAAATGGCAGGTTGAACACTTTTTTTGCACTTTGCACCCTGTGCTGCAGTTAATGGATCAGTAACATAGCAAAATGAAAGTGTTTTAAAAAAAATTGAAATATAATGCCCTGGACTGGTAAAACTGGTGTGTTTGCTTCAGAAACACTACTATTGTTTATATAAATAAGCAATGTAGCAATGTGGCAGCAGATAGCAGGCAAGCTCTGTAGAACATAATGGTGTTATTTGTTATCCACTATTTAACTTGTGCCATATAGCTGTTATTCAATTTGTATATATGAACTATATTAGTGTTTCTGAAGCAAACAGACCAATTTTACTTTAAAACGCTTAAATTTTTTTGGCTTTACTGTTCCTTTTATAAATGACGCCTGTAGTCTTTCTTCACCAGTTACTACAATGTCTACAGCCAGTGTGTATCATAATGGCTTATATAACAGCACAACCCTCCATACGAAATAAAATGCATGCAAGTTTGCCCAGGAGCAGTAACTCATAGCAACCAATAAGATGTCTGCTTTTAAACAGATGACAAGTAAATGCTACCTGCTGGTTGCTATGGATTAGTAGTTAATTGCATTTTATAACCACCTTAGGCCCAAATTCATTAAAGCACGAAGCGTCTAACGCTAGCGCTAATTCGCCAGCGTGACGTCAATTCGTAAGTTCGGAAATTCACTAATACCAAGGAGCTCTTTCATATAAAACAACAAATGATCATTCAGCATGTAAGAACTAAATAAGAAATCACTGGTGGGCAATGCCTTAAAGGCAAAATGCTCTCAAATCTACTTACCTATGCTGCCCAATAAGGGGCAGATTTATCAAAGGTCGAAGTAAAAAAAAATTGCTATTTTTGTGTACTTCGACTATCGAAATGAGTCAAAATTAAATTAGAATATGAAAGAATTCAACTATTCAAACATTAACACTTATCATGTACTGTCTCTATAAAACTTCAACTTCAACCATTCACCATCTAAAATATGCTGAACTGCTAGCCTATGGGGGACCTCCTAGATATTTGGAGTCATTTGGTGGACTTTGAAAAATTTAAGTTTTTTTGATGCCGGCACCCATTTTCGGCATCCAAAAAATGGACACTGTCGTCCTTTTTTTTACGCTGTCAATGGGCGTCGGCATCCAAAAATGGACACCAGCGTCCAAAACGAGATGCTGCGGCATTTTGCGAATTTCCTGAACAATGTACCAATAACTTTATTTCACCATATAATGACACTATGCAACATCAGCCTTAATTGTGTTGCATTTCTTCTGTCACTATAGACCTTTCATTTTCATGTATTTAGGTATTTTTAAATGCTTGATGATTTGCTCATTCTGCCACAACTATTGCACTTATCTCTTCCTCGTCCATAGCTAAAGTTGGTCAAACAAGAATATGTTATTTTGGTCTATGGGCTAGCCTAAACTCTTTTTATTAATATGAAAGAGGATGTGCCTAATCCAAGTTACTGTTGACTAGTGTCAATATAGATTGAGAAAGTCCTATTATCAAGTAACAGCCAATGGAAAAAATGATACATATTTCACTTGGTTTCATACGAAGTGGAAGAGAAACGTTAAATAACAACATGTACAAGAGAATGTGCAAGAGAAGCAATAAAGGAGTACTGTTAATGCAGAAGCACATTCACACATACAAGTACAAAACTAGGTGGAATAGCCATTAAGACACTGAGGGGAAAATTTAATATTATTCCGGAAAATTAGCTTGACCAAATTCACAATTCGACCATTGAATGCTTATCAAATTGTTTTAGCCTATCATTTTGCTCGATATTCGATTTCTCAATGAATTTGTAACGATCGTTCGATTTCACGAATAAATCGTGAAATTTCCTTCGAACTATATCCTGTACCGGGGCCCACCAGAGAGTAGTTACGGCATTGTTGCCCTGCCTTGGTAAAACACTACTACAGTTTATATAAACAAGCTGCTGTGTCGCTATGGAGGCAGCCATTCAGTTTTAAAAAAGGAGAAAGGACACCGGATAAATAGTAGAAAATTGATTCTTTATGCTTAACTGCTATATGCCTGCGCCTTTTCTCCATGAATGGCTGCCCCATGGCTACAAAGCAGCTTGTTTATATGAATTATAGTAGTCTTCTGAAGCAACAAGTGTTAGGTTGTTGGTTGTAACCAAGACAACTGAAAGCTGGCAAAAAATGTGCCTCTTTTTACCCCAATCATTACAATCCTGACAGGGGGAGTATTTATATTAAGGCACCCGAGGGCCTGTGCCTACGGTGGCACAGTTCTGGGGGAGGCCAAATTTGTTGATGGATCTGGGGGGGTGATGGGGGGAGGGCTGAGGAATCACAGGAAAGTATCATCAGGAGCACGGCACACTGACGTCACTTCCTCTGCATGTAGCGTGTGACATCACGCGCCCATCACTCTGATGTCCCACGCGCAATGTAATGGGTGTTTATAGGTCCAGTTCCTAAGGCAGCATCAGCCCTGAATTGGCCAGAGTAGGGAGACAGCACCCATACAGGCATAAGCGATACAAGACAAGATGGAAGCAGGGCTGTAACTAGGGGTAGGCAGGGTTGCACTGGGCTAGCAGTCCTCTATCCAAGCCCCAACCAGTGTCCCCTAGGCAGGTGCCTCTTCTGCCTACCCCTAGTTCCGACCCTGCAAGTTGTCCTGTGAGCACAGTTCCTCCAAGACCATGTGCCAGTCAGTGTCAGATTTTTATCATTTTGAAAATTTAGATAGCCTACATGAAAAAAATCATTGATCGATCTGTCTTGAATAAACATGTTATCCACAGCAGTCTGTATGCAGACAGTTTAAGGGGAGTAAAATCAAAAGAAAATTTGGTCAGCACAGGTCACCAGATGAGTGAGGCAAAGCTATCATTCTCCACTGATCCATCCTTTTAGCCCCAGCACCAATAAATAGATCAGTGTAATCTGGCCATTCACACATGATCTGATTCCCCAACAGGCCTGGACTGACTGTGGGTTCTGTCAAATGCCAGAGGGGCTACTGCAGGGTCCCATAGACAATCACTATATAGTGGGCTGGTGGGAGGATTTTGGGGACTTGTATACTTGGAATGCAAAGGCCTACTTTGACTCCCAGTCCAGACCTGTTCCCCAACAATATGCTTGCATGTGGCCAGCTTTATAGGTGCTTGTGTTGTACTTTGGATTAGGTGAATAAACCAAATGCTAATGGCTACTACATCTAACATAGTGGATCAAATATAACAATTAAAACATAGTACTTTACCCTGTGTGTTTCTGAGGGACTATGACATGCTGGAATAGTGTCCCAGTTTGTCCTTTATACACAGTTGACATCTGGACAGTCCTGCTGTAAGATCTCTATGCCAAAGAGCTCTGCCTTAAGGCTTGCAGAGACAACCTAAGAAAAATGGAAAAAAAGAAGAAAATGAAAATGGAGGAACTGACACAAAGAGAAATGCTATTTTAAATGTTTCTTTCTTCAAAGCAATGCATTGCTTGAAAGTGAAGGCTTTTGTTTGGATGCTTCCTAAAATTGTACTTTAAAATAATAAAGAAAATTAAAATTGCTTAAGGGTGTGTGCATCATTCTCTTTACTGTGTTTACTTCCCTACTCTTGGCCATTCTTAGCACAGGACTGGGAGGAGCCCTCAGCTGCCCACACTCCCTCCTGCCACCACACTGGGCTTCATTTTGTCCAGGGCAAAGTGGGTTTGTTTCATACTCCTGCACTACCTTCCACTCTTGCTGGATATTTGCTGTTCCTGCAATATTGCGACCTAAGGTAAGACCCTCACCCTCCGTTCTGCAGGTGATCACTTTGTTGCCAGTTCCTGGGATCATTCACTTCTCATGGAAGCACAAGCAGTTGGGGATGTCTACTCTAAACTTGCTTAGGATGGTCATACATATAGCCATCTGGGCATGTATTCCAGGTCTTTTTAAATGGACTATCCTGTGATTCCACAGACTATCTGTTCTGTTTGAAAATGTCATCTTTAAACATTAAAGGGGTTGTTCACCTTTGAGTTCACTTTTATTATAATGTAGAGAGTGATATTCTGAGACAATTTGCAATTGGTTTTCATTTTTTTTATTGTTTGTGGTTTTATAGTTAGTTAGATTTTTATTCAGCAGCTCTCTAGTTTGCAGTGTCAGCAATTTGGTTTCTAGGGTGCAAATTACCCTAGCAACCCTGTATTGATGTGAATAAGAGAATGGAATATGAATAGGAGAGAGACTGAACAGAATGATAAGTAATAAAAAAAAGTAGCAATAACAATACATTTGTAGCCTTACAGAACATTTGTTTTTAGATGGTGTCAGTGACCCCCATTTGAAAGCTGCAAAGAAACAGAAGAAAATTGCAAATAATTAAAAAACTATGAAAAATAAATCATGAAGACCAATTGAAAGGTTTCTTAGAATTGGCCCTTCTTCAATATACTAAAAGTTAACTTGAAACACTTAACATCAAAATATTAAAGTGTTTAAAAGTAATAAAAATATAATGCAGGGTTTCACTGCACTTGTAAAACTGCTGCATTTGCTTCAGAAACACTACTTTTGTATATATTAGGGATGCACTGAATCTAGGATTCGGTTTGGGATTGAGCCTTTTTCAGCAGGATTCAGATTCATAAGAATCCTTGTGCCTGGCTGAACTGAATCCGAATCCTAATTTGCATATGCAAATTTTTGGCTGGAAGGGAATTCACCTGACTTTTCGTTACAAAAAAGGAACTAAAATCTTTTTTCCCAGTTTTTCCTTTCCCTCCCCCAATTTGCATATGCAAATTATCATTCAGATTTGGTTCAGTATTTGGCTGAATCTTTGTGATGGATGCTGGGATTTGGCCGAATCCCAAATAGTGGATTCAGTGCATCCCTAGTTTATATAAATAAGATGCTGTGTAGCAATGGGGGCAGCCATTTAAAGGAGAAATGCTCAGGTTACATAGCAGATAGCAGATAAACTCTGTAGAGCATAATGGTGTTATGTGTTATCCATTATTTAACCTGTGCCATATATCCTTTTTTCAATTTCCACCTTTGCTACACAGCAGCTTGTTCATATGAACTATAGTAGTGTTTTGGGGTTACTGTTCCTCTTTTGCCTGAAGTAACAGAAAAATGGAAGTAGGCCTTGCACTTTGATGGTTCATATAGCATTTTTCTATTGAAAGATACTGTGGTGGATCATCAGTGTATGACTAGCTTTATCCTCATCTGTTAGAACCCAATTACCCAGATTCTGACATATCTAAGAACTATTGCGTCAGGCTAGAACTTTGCATCTCCGTTCCTTACAGCAGGTAGCCAAAAAAATTACACTTACTCCTGCAACCGCATTTTATCTTTTACCGACACAGGAAAATTATACTGTTACCAAAGAGTAAGCACAGAGAACACTTCTGTCTAAAATAAAGTTCCTTACTTGTAAATGGGAACCTCAAAGGTTCCACAAATTTGAAAGGACGTCCTACCTCATCCCAACATATGGAATAATATTATTACTTACATGACAGTTGGTGACTTTTGTTATCAGACATTTTAGGTTCTGACAGAGTTGATACAGTAAACTGCATTAAGTTTAACAATATAAAAGATGTCACCCTTTCCAGGACATTGTTTAAGAAATGCTCTTCCTTTAGTGAAAATATTTACAACTGCCAGAAACCCCTTGGGCCCTATACTGTCACCAAAAACACAAACAAACTTTTTTTTTTTTGGGAGACAACTCAAGGTCTCCACCTAGTAATGCCTCTTACCATTTTTGTTAATAAAAAGTGCTCTGTTGGGATCCTCCCTACAACCTCCTCATGTCAAAACCCTAAAAGTGCAATATTATTATTTGTTCTTCTTCCACTAAATTTTACAATGTCTTCTATTCTGATTCCTCATCAGTTAAACTGCAAGTTCCAAGAAAAGCATTTGGTAAATCAACAAATCTGTCTCTGCTTAAGGACTCATAATAACACAGTATATATTACATCATCCTTTCAAGTGACCTGTGGACTGTAGGCATGGTATATATAGGTATATTACAGCACAACCTCATTTTCTGCTTGATAATTTGTGACGACCCCTAAGCTTAGCTTCTCAACATCTGCTCAGAGCCCACTGACCATGTGAGTGTCACAGACACTTTCCAAGAAGGTGACCCCTTGTGACAAGTTTGAAGTCCTGGATCATTGCTGCTATTGACAAGCTGAAACTTTAGGCTGGTGCAATAAATTCTGAATATAAAATATGTCAGTTTTAGGGTTTAGTTGTCCTTTAAATCTGGAACAAACCAAAAAGAGGCTCGAACACCTGGGGGGAATGGAATAACTACAATTGGATTAGGAAATAATATTGGAGTTAATATGGAGTTCAAAGCATTTCAAAATCATAAAAGTCTTAATCCATTTCATGAATACAGCATTCTACACTTTGGGGTTAAATTGGTATTCCAGAACGTTACTGTTGGAGTACAACTTAAAACCAATTTGAAGATGTTGTCAATTTTCTGGATTATATTAACTCAATTTTGCTTGTGTTACTAAAAATGCTGTCAAACTGGAGAAATTGCTTTGATCCAACTTTTTCACACAAAAAAAAACACCTTGGGTAAGAGTAGAATAATAAAATATTTAGGGTGCAGATATTTGTGGAAATTTGTTTTTTAATAATTTTATAGTGTAAAAGCATATTTTACTTTAATTGTAACTCTGCTCTGCATACACAGTACATGATGTGAGTAAATATTTATCTGGTGGCACTAATTTCATTGACATAATGTTTCCATTCTAGGGAACCATCCACTTCTGCACAACCAAGGACAAAGACATAGTCAATTCGCCAGTAGAACAGAACTGTTAATGACATTTTTTCTCATAACCTGTAATGAGCAATACCATAATCTATACCAGCATAGAAATGAAAGTGCAAATACCAGAGTTCTACTGGAAGTTATTAGCCTGCACCAGGGGTCATAAAGAGACACTGTATTCTCAGCAGGCCCGGACTGGAAATCTGTGGGTTCTGGCAAATTCCAGAGGGGCTGCTATGAGGTGCCATAGAAAGTCAGTATACTGTATAATGGACTGGTGGAGGCTGTTTGGGCCTCTGTGTACCTGAAATGCAAAGTCCTATTTTCATTCTCAGCCCAGGTCTGATCCTCAGTTTACTTATTCCCAGTTTATTCCAGCTAGACCAGTGATCCCCAACCAGTTGCTCGCGAGCAACATGTTGCTCTCCAACCCCTTGGATGTTGCTCTCAGTGTCCTCAAAGCATGTGCTTATTTTTGAATTCCTGGATTGGAAGCAAGTTTTAATTGCATAAAAACTAAGTATAGTGCCAAGTAGAGCCTCCTGTAGGCTCACAGGTAAAAAAAAGTTTGGGGACCCCTGAGCTAGACTCTATTCTATTCTATGCACTACATCTGAGTCTTGGAGAAGAAGAGCTGTCCCCCAGACAACCCCTGGATTTGTGCAGGCTCTGTGATAAAGGACTACTGGTCACAACAAGAGGTAAAAGAGGACTGTATGCTAACCACATTTGCAATCATTGTAGCTAAGAGGCCTGAGATACTCTAAAGGTTTACTAGTTCTTATATGGTTAGCAGTCAAAGTATAGTTATGGGGAGAAAGTGAAACAACTGACTACTATAGGAGCATGTGCTTTGCATAACAGAAACAACACATTTTTGCAAATCACTGCCAGTGCTAGCCAGGCCGGGACTGGCAATCTGTGAGTTCTGGCAAGTGCCAGAGGGGCTGCCATAAGGTGCAATAGAAAGTCAGTATTTAGTGGGCTGATTGGGCCTCTGTGTGGGCTGATTGGGCCTATATGAACCTGAAATGCCAGGGCCTATTTTGATTCTCAGTCCGGACCTGGTGCCAGCCATATAAATGTTCTCATTATCTCTATACATTTATGATAGATCGAAAAGCATGCTCTACTGTTACACTAATTGCCCTGCAGGGGGCGTATATGGTTCTACCCCATCAATTTCATCAGGATTCAGGCAGACTCAGCTCTCCAGTAGCAGCGGATCATACCAATGCAACTAGTGGACTATTCTCTCTGCCCATCTCCCCAGAACGGCAGTGAGCTTTATTGATCCATGCTACTATGATGGTCTATGCGCTAATGGTAAAACCCTTTCCTGAATAGTTGACAGCACTTGGGGCTTTTACCCCCGAACTCCCGGATCCAGAACTACAAATCAGACTGGGCATCACATCCTTCATTTGCGGCACAGACGTACCAGCGCAATCCCACTACCTTACCACTGACATAGAATCCCACACAAAACCCCACTGACTGCCAAGCTCAAATCCTAATGTATTAGTAGCTGTTGATCCATGTGATATGATCAAACAGGTATTACCCCTGCTGCTTACCCAGAAGCCCCTCTCAGCAATCTGCGTGATCACAGGATGGTGGGAATCTGGCAAGGAACCCTAGAAGAAAGAATAATATTATAAGAATAATTTAGTATATATGTGTTCGTGATCAGCTATTCCCTTTGCTTAGAACAAGCATAGTCATTGCTCCTGCCAGGGATCCAATGACAGGCTTCACACACACACAGTACGATTTATATTGCTGGTGTCATGCAGGCATATCTGTAACCATTTTAACCAACTATATTCGTTGTCTATAAACAATACTATAAACATGATTTGAGTATTCATGTTTAAATAACACAAATGCGCTCATATTTTAATAAATGCTGCTTTCTGTAGCATGAAAAATACTCCCTGGGCTCCAACAAAACAGTGCCCATCAGAGAGTACCAGTTGTCATGGCAATAATGTTAAAAATGGATTGCAAGTGAAACTTAATGATCGTTCAATACACTTTGTGATGAATTAAAAATTACCATTTTTTTTTGGTCTACGAACTATGTAAAGATACACTGCCTTTAACAATTATAAGGCATTTGTGCCATCACTGCCCCTGAAAGTAAGATACAGATGGGTACAAGTATATTCTTGTTGTTATTGTAATGTATATATAATAAACAGTAGCACCGCTGCAGCCTGCAAGCTTGTACAAGAGGCGATTGAAAGGGGCCAGGCTGGTGATCTCATTGGTCATCTATCTCCATCAAAGTCATTAGTTTCAGTAGTGTTTGGGTTTACCATTACCCCGCTAATCCCTTGTTCTGGTTGCAGTATTATTCCTCTTACCTTGCTCTGACAGTGCTCTTCATGCCACTTCAACAGCCCCAGTCATTCAGCTTACTCTAAAATCTACTAAAACACCAGATTTTGCGTACCATAGGCTATACAATATGAAAGAGCCATGGAGACTGACATTCAGATCTCATTAGAGCTGTCGTATGATAACATATTAAGAATACAATGTTTTTTGTACTGAAGTGGAAATAAACAAGAGTTTAAAAAAAAAATCCTATTTGTGGCTGTCTATACACATACAGTAAGCCTTTGCTATACAGAGCAGGGTTTGTTTGCAGGTGTTGGACAAACAGCATGAAAAGATATGTTCATGTTATGGTGCCTTCTGCCCTCTACCCGGAACAGGCAGGGGTGAAGGGAGTTGTATAAGGACAATATCTGAATGCTCACATATTTTAATTACCTTGCCTAGATATGCGAGGAATCAAAATAGGGGCTTGAACAAATTGCAACAAATTGTCTATCTATCTATCTATCTATCTATCTATCTGTCGTCTGTCTGTCTGTCACCTTATTTATAAATCTATCTATCTATCTATCTATCTATCACTTTATCAATCTATTATCTGTATATCTATCAGTCTATCATTCTATCTATCACTTTATCAATCTATTGTCTATCTATCTCTCTCTCTCTCTCTCTCTCTCTCTCTCTCTCCGTCTGTCTGTCTGTCTCTCTCTCTCTCTCTCTCTCTCTCTCTATCTATCTATCTATCTATCTATCTATCTATCTATCTATTATCTGTCTGTCTTTATCTATCTATCTATCTATCTATCTATCTATCTATCCATCCATCCATCCATCTCATATATCGTTTATCTCGCTCTCTATATACCTATCATCTATCTTATCCCACCACCCTTCTATCCTAAATATGTGGGCATATTTCATGTAATCTATGAAGACCCAAAGATAACATTTCGCCCAGTGACAGAAAATATAATTCTAAGCAACATTCCAGAAAACACTGACATTTTTCAGTTGTAAACACAATTGGCTCTGAAAACAGTATTTCCTTGCATTTTACACCACTTGTGTTTCTGAAAACAATTTAGAACAGAAGCCAATTGAGACCAGTTAAGAAGCATGCAAAAACATTGTGAGGAATTGAGTCTTGGCTGGAGAAAAACTGACTTCCCCTACATTGTTTCGAGAGTCAGAACCTGGCTTACAGAAACTGACAAGACGAATATAATGTTTTTAATTGCAACTGCATTGATAACTTGACAAACACTGAACGTTTTTAATTGATGTATTCTGGGAGGCTGCTTAGAATAACATTTTTTCTTTCATTGATGAAACAATATTTTGGCTTACATCCCTAAAACAATACGAGCACCATTTGGGGAAGAGAAGTCTTTTGTGTGTGTGTGTGTGAAAAAGACCAGACATGCATTTTGTTCTAGTAAAGGTGCTACATACAATGTCTGTTGCGCTTGTTAAACGACATTCTTAAAAAATTTGTTGCAACTC
The DNA here is from genome assembly GCA_024363595.1 of Xenopus borealis. Classification (NCBI taxonomy): domain Eukaryota; kingdom Metazoa; phylum Chordata; class Amphibia; order Anura; family Pipidae; genus Xenopus; species Xenopus borealis. Next base: position 40,148,501 of record CM044441.1, read on the forward strand.
AATTCCAAAAAAAAGTGTGTTCCATCAGAGTAGTGAGTGGTACCGTATAGCTGGATTTTACACTTACTAACACACAATCGTCAGGTCCCATAGCCCCAGTTATTATATATATATATCAGACTTTAAAGCCCACAGATAAGTAATCTGATTGAATTTCGTTTACTTTTTCTTTACTGATCAAATACCCCATATAACTGAATGAGTAGGTTGCATTTAGCATTGTCTGCTCGTTGCTGTGTAATAATAGTTACAGACAGTGTCTCCTATTTCCCCTGATAAATTCTTAGGGGGACATTTAATCAGGTAATCAGGCTTCAATGTTTTACAAATGTGCACAAAATATAGATCTTGGTGTGTTTTTTTTTTTAAACAATGTCACTTGAAGAACATTTTCTTCTTTCCTCATAATAAATATACACCCATTGTAATCCCACGTGACTTTTGTTATAGAGGATATACTTGAGCCCCCATCCTCCTATTGTACTGTGTGTATGGTGGCTACCACTTCATGCTGGTAATTGGGCAGGGTAGTCATTATTATATTATTCTTTAGAGGACGCAAATGTGATGCTTTCTTTCAGCTGCAAAAATATGTACAACATTGTAGTAAAGAATTCATACAGAGTAAAAATAAATATGCAAATGCGTTATGTTGGAAAATAATTGCACTGTAAAGTTTCAAGGGGAAGCTGGTTAAACGCTTGTGTTATCCTATCCCTGTTAGATAGTAAGTGTGCCATCTATGCAAAAACTAGAAAAGCATAATCCAGTAAGTAATGCAGAGCAATACCTCCAATGCAGGCATCTGTGGGGCTATGGGCATCCTGCAGGTGAGATGGTCTCCATTATCAAGCACACACATCTGGAGAGAAAAAACAAAATATTAATAATCAAAGCTTATATAAAAACCAATAGTCATAAATCCCCATGATGTTTAAAAAATAAATGCAGGTCCCACAGCCCCAAAGTTTGCAGGTGCCAATGCTGATGGCTGCATAGTAACATTACTAAATAATGCAAGGGGCAAGAAAGCAAATCTTCACACTTCTTTAAAAAGCAGCGATTGCTCAGATGCATTATAGAACAAGGTTCGGTATTGAAAAGGAAGCCCCTAAAAGCTCACTTCATTAGCAAAACCAAAATCTGGTGGGAGCCATTAAGCGCCCCGAGTCCCCATTGGAGCATAAGTGGAGATGTCCCTGTTTGTTTGCAGATGAATATCTCTGCTCGCACTTTCCTCATCATCTGTGTTCATGTGGCGCATCAGTACCATAAACCATTAGCTCCTGCTTCTCCTTTCATCTTGAAGGTGGCGGACGTTGCTATTTATCCAGCGGCGATCAATGAGTGGCGTCAGTGAGAGAGTAATGACGATTGCACCATTAGGGATGACAGCTTAGAAAGAAGAGGGCAATGGTGTTCCCTCCCAGAGCCAGTAGCGCACAGAGCAGTGGAGGCACAGCAGGGTCACCGTCTCTCTGCTCATCTGCACTCACTCTTCTCCATGGAAGGCAGGAAGGAGATGCTCATGTATTTGGAGGGAGGGCAGCTTGGCAGTCTTGTTGGCAAGAGAATGGCTCATTTGTCGGACGCAGTGGGAAGCCCTATGCCCGAGCCGCAGGACAAGCTGGTATCTAAGAGCTGCCTGAGCTCCAGGACTGGCCCCATAGCAGCCAGAGACAGAGAAGAGGAGAGCCAAGTGGATGTTGGACAAGCGACGGGTCAGCAAGGGAGCAGGTCCCCTCAGCTTCGGATCTCCTCTCCGCACCCACCGGCGCTCTCCGACTCCCTGTCCACCAAGGGGCAGCACAGCAGCTCGGACACCGAATCCGATTTTTATGAGGAGATCGAAGTGAGCTGCACCCCAGACTGTAACTCCGGCGCCTCCGACTATCAGCAGCACAGTGCAGGTACCGGGAAAGCTCTTATACCAGGGCCAGGCTGGGGAACACTCACTCTCTCTAATTATCCATTGTGGGGATCGTTACCTTTAAGTACAAATTTGTGTTTGTCCCTTACTGTCAGGCTTCTTTAGCGCTATTTAGCGCCATTAACAGTGTCTGCATCTTCCTGTATCCAGCAGGGACAGGAGTAAAATGCCCAGACACATTACAATAATATTTCCTAGACATAATAACAAATATACTGAATCACCAACTAGTAGTTTATAGAGCTCAAGCAGCAGAACAATTCAATATATAGCGCCGATTCCTTTCATATTCTCATGTTGGCTGTGAACGACATCAATATATTTCTGTTTGTTTGTATACGGATTTATTCGTGTGCGATTGTTCACGTATAATTTATGTATTAGCGTGTGTGCATTTTTAATGTGAAAAAATGTTTGATGAGTCAGATATACAGTAGCATTCAGGGTAGAGTCTGGCCAATGCCATTCAAGAGGATAGCAATAAATGTTCTGAAGTGTAGACTGTACATTTTATTGATGCTTTCTGTACAATAACACTATATAATGACACACAAGAAGTGAGTGGCGCACAGATACAAATGGCCCTGGGATAGTCGCACACACAGAGCCAGACAGCGCCGGGCAATACATTAGCATTGCACTGGGAATTAGCACTTACCCCCCGCAGCACCTACAAGCTCTTTCTTCCTGCTGTCTCAGCATTTGACACCTTTCTCCAGTGGCCCAAGATCAAAGGTGGAGTGTCCCAGCCTGGCAGCTGTAGGTGAGCAAAGGCACAATAGTGAAGGCACAGGGCCCCCTGCCTGACATGGAGAGTGCGCCTCACACCTATAAGGCTGTTACATGGCGCCAGGTCAGATGTTGCTCCTGGGATGTGGCATAAAGACTCTGTTATGTCTCGATTTTCGGGCTCTTGGCATGGGTAGGGGAATAAACTGACAGTTGTCCCATCCACATCCCGTATTTCTATTGAGAGTTGAAGGTAGCAGGCAAGGGCCGTGACTATGACTTTTAGTAAAGCCAGGCTTTAGGTTATATCTATATTTATTGTTTAATGTCCAACTGACAGTCTTTTCCGTTTGGAAACTACTCATGGGTACAAACTGCCAGTCAGCGCATGCTCTTTACTAGGAAATATCTGCCCTCTACTTCTGAGTGTGGTGGACTGGGCAATAGTGCTGCACCCACCCATATATATATATATATATAGACAAATGCAAGAGGTCTGCACTCAACCCATTATCAATATATTTAAGACATTGAGACATTCTGTGCATACAGCT